>OZ038392.1:31554031-32154031 GCA_964036045.1 Eutreptiella sp. 'Long Island Sound 2002' | reverse complement strand
CCACGGTGATATCGAGGGGCGCCTCCTGTAATTGTACTGCCCATGGACTATTTGTTTCAGTGAAATTCTGACAATTCTGAGCCACCTGTCCAGAGCTGTTGCACGTCGAGGGTTCAAGATGGCCGCTTACGACATCGCAATTTTTCCGCAATTTTTCCGCAATTTTCCGCAATTTTCCGCAATTTTCCCGCAATTTTCCCGCAATTTTTCGCAATTGAATTCGACCCCCCCAGACCGCAATTTTTCCCCCCTCTGCGTTGTGCAAGCAATGTAGCAAGCAACTGTGGAGCCATGCCATGTGGTTGGGTGGCGTTACATTTGTGCGGAGGGTGCCAGCCGGAGATGTGCAAGAAATAATAGCATCCACGGCGGAGCATCTAGGGAATACCAACAACCATCCAACACTCTCCAAGGAGCAACACCATCCATCCAAGCCTTTTGCTCGGAAGTGCATCCACCTGGAGATGTCCAATAATCCACAGATGTCTATCTAGGGAATAACAACATCCATCCAAACATGCCCAACGCTTGGAACCGTTGTTGACTGTGTGGGAGAGTACAAAGAAAGGGGCCCCATGGCTGGATGCCCTTGGCAACCATGGTCCAATGGGTGGGGGTTGGAAATGGAGGCACCAAGGGCCCCCCAGGGTCCTTTTTGAATTTATCCCAGCCCTTTGCTTGTCACGACCACACAGCTGGTAGCATAATGATACATCGCATTTGTCAAAGCTAAAGTCCTTGACGTCTTTGCACAGCCAAGTTGCCCACCATTGTAAGCGGGGCCAACCTCCAATGGACAACATGCAACCTGACTAGCACACAATTTGGAAATCAATTGTTGCAACCTCTCATCAACCTGGTGTGGGTATTTATTTTAGTCCATCAACCCCTACACCTAAACGTTACTCCCCGGGGACGGGCCCAAAATCAAAAGCCGTTTCACAAAACCTAGATTCCCAATAAAGCGTCATCTGGCACCACTTTAGGACTGGTGAGGGCTGTGCACCAGGGCTGGTGAGGACTTTGGACCATCCCATGGGGGTGCGCTGGTTTTTGGGTGTTGCCTTTTTCTCTTGTTCAGGTAGCACTCGTATATCTACCCCTTGTACTTTTTCTCAGCACCTCACCGGCCATGAAACCCCCCTGGTGAGCCCGTCTGCCGTGGCTGCGGGGTAGGGCCCGGTTGCGATGGCTGTTGCGATGATGGACAATGGGGGAGCGTTAGCGCGCCGGGCGAGCGCCGGGCATCTTTTTTGACCCGTGCCCCACCGGTGACCTTTTGGGGGGTGCACTAAGCGCAGTGCGCGCGCAGTGCAACTATTTGGACGTTTAGCTGTCCTAGAACCCCATACTTTGTGATACTATGGGCATTATCGTTGTTTGACAACGGGTACTTTTTTGATGCTTCTTTCACATTCGGGATATTGTATATTTGGATTCTCACCCAGTTTCACCAATTTTCTTCCATTTTTTGCTGGTTTCCCACATCCACTCCTTACTAGGTTGATTTCTCCCCACCATGGGGACCCCAAGAAAGCAGGGGTGATGTAGCCATATTGATTTCCCCCCACCATGGGGACCCCGAGAAGGCAGGGGTGATGCAGTGAATACTGAGTTTGTGCTTCGTTCTTGTGACGTGAGGCAGGAATGCCGTCCAAACCGCTTGCAGCTTGGGGACTCATTACCATAGCGAAATCTATGGGAAAGGTAAAGGCAAAGTACCGTTTGTTAAGTACAATACAAATGACATTTGGAGTTGTTGAATTCACAGCCATTGTCTAATTATGCAACGTGCTTTGTAGGGAAGGAGCGCAGTCCTCATGGTCTATTTGGGGGGCCTTCTCCATCAGAGGGTAAATCTCGGGCTGAAGTCGGGATAGTTAATAGAAAGGTAGCGCGCCAGGCGCGTGCCGGGCAAACATTCCCCCAATAGCCACGGTGCTATGTTTCATGTGCTGTTTCTCACATATTCCAGGAATTTTCAGGCTGGCAAGGACGCGGTGGCCTAAGGGGTAAGCATACAACAACGAAGGCCTCCACTCCACCTCCTCACCAATACAATGGTGGTTGTACCCACCCACAACCCCTGCCAAGGGAGGCCATAGGATGATGATGAGAGGAGAGAGATGCACTCTTTGGCACGACTGTCACACCCAAGAGGCACATACCTTACGGGGTGCCCAATTCCGCAAGGTACCGTTTCGGTCCTTTCGCATTTCACATTGCTACCATGTGGGGTGCCCAGTCCCACAAGGCAACGGTATTGGCAGGGGAGGCCGTAGGTTGATGATGAGAGGAGAGTGATGCACTCTTTGGCACGGCCGTTTGTGCTTCTGATTGTGAGGGGTTGAGGTACCGGTGCACTAGGTTCCCTCATGGGGTGGTCCCAGCTGTAAAAGTGTTCTGCAGGATGGGTTCAAATGTGTTCGATGTAGGATTTGTGAAAAGGGTTGGAGGTCTTCTCACCCGTGTACACTGTTGCGCGACATACAAAATTGGACCCATGCAGCGTTGGGCAACACAGCGCAATCGCGCATCTCCTACCCTTGCAACCCATAAGAGTGCGCAGGACCAAGGATGATGACAATCAGGATTTCGCTTCCCAATCAACTGCAGGAGGGTGTAGTAAGTAGCTTACCGCTGGCATCAGTTGCACAACCTCCTTTTGTCCCAATGCCCCAGTGCCCCAGACAGTGCCCTTACCATGCTGGACACAGTGTGTCACTGCAACACAGTTGCGCCACTTGCGCCACATGCTTTGTGTCTGAGAATCTGTTGCAAATGCTGTCGTTTCAACGTCTCCTCAGACTGCAGTGCACTGTTGCGTGCCTTCATGTACATGCCTTGAACCATGAGGAATGCCCGCAATGGGATTGACCTTGTTCTTTGCCTGGATTGTTCTGCTGCAGCTCCCAGTCGCTCCTGTCAACTGTGCTGCTGACTCTCGTTACTACCCTTACTCCAGTCTGGGCCCTTCCGATTCTGCTGGGCAGCGTTTCACGTACTACAATGGTACTATCGACAACTTTGCTGAGCTTGAAGCCATTGGCGAGAACGCGGTGTATATGCCAGTGTACTGCACAAACCCATTCATAGGGGGCGCCTGGGGTTGCCCTTTAGGCTACATTGGCATAGCAATGCTGGATTTTGGTCATCAGACGCATGACTTGATCTCTATTGCAGCCGCTCTTTCACCAGTATGGCCTCCCTCCCCTCATGCATGATGACAATCGTTGAAGACTGTGATGGCGAAGATTCCACCATGAGGGGCTTGGAGAGTCTGACAAACCTCGTCATTTGGCCTCATCCATTGACCCCACCACCTGGTATATTTTTCATCCACCAGTTTGAACAAACACTGCCTCATCCATGAGGACACCACAGGGGGGGGGGGGGGGGGCGACTCTGCGGGTCCTAGGACGCCAACTACCCCCCCCCTCCCCGCTAGGGGCCTCCGGCCAACAGTTAGTTGGCAAAGGTGCCGCCCTTCGGAGTCCATGGGCGCCGAAGGCGCCTGACGCTCCATGGGTACCAAAGCCATCCAAAGGAAACTGTTGTCCACTTTGCACCCCAACACTATCCTTAAACCCAACCTTCACCCTAACACCCACACCCACACTCAGCCTACCCCTACCCCTAGCCCTAGCCCTAACTAGGATTGAATATTGGGACCGAGCTGGTGGGGGAAGGAACATTGTCTAGAAGACTTTAACGACAAATGAGGTAGGCAGTGGAAAGTGGAGGAGAGCGGCTCAAAAGGGGCTCAAAATGAGCGGTATTCTTCCGTTTGGGCACCACAACTGGAGAAGGATCATGTTTGGAAAACCATGGTTTTGACCCATTTTTGAGCCATTTGTGGTTCCAAATTGGCCCATTTTCAACGCCCTTTCAGCCTCAAGAGGGGCCAAAATTGCTCAACATGGGCTCAAAATGGGCTTATTCCACTTGTTTGTGCACCCCAAATAGCCCAAAGGTACCTTTGGAAAAACACATTTTTGATCCATTTTTTACTGATTTTTACTCCCAAAACAGCCTTTTGAAGGCATTTTGTGACTGTGGAGTGGCCAAAATGGCTTGCAATGGGCTCCACAAGGGCTCATTTCACTTGTTTAGGCACCCCAAATGGTCTATGATCATTTTTGGAAAAAACACATTTTTGACCCATTTTGGACCCATTTTTTGGTCGCAAAGCACCAGCACATTTTCCAGGCATTTTGGGATTTTAGGAGGGCCAAAACGGGCCACCACAAGCTCAAAACGCACCAAAAACACTTGTTTTGGCATTCCATGTGGTCCTGGGTCATTTTTGAAAAAAGTCTTTTTTTTTGCACCCGGTGCACCTTGTTGACCCATTTTGGCACCCACCTCTTTGGGCTACCTCTTGCAGCTTGCCGCAGCCCACTGGGCCTAGGTACGGGTGTCTAGGCATCGGTTAGGGCAATTTTGAGGGGTGGAAACCACCAAAAGTGGGTGGTTGCGGGTGCATTAGGTGCGCTGGAAATCACGTTTTGAGCCACGTAGCCCAAGATATGGTCTGTTTTTGGTTTGGGGCTGTTAGCGGCCAATGTGCAGAAATACTGGGGCTTTCGGGGGCCTTTTGGGGGCTGTTCGCGGACATATTGCGGAGTTAGAGGGCCCTAGAGGGCCCATCGGCACGGGGAAGTCTAGCTACACGTGTAGAGTAGCCAGTATTTCGCTTCATTTGGCCGTTTTCAGCAGGGTTTTAGGGCGTTTTTTTGGCAAAAAAAAGGCTGATTTTGGCCCTAAATTGCAGATTTTGAAATGGAGGTTCGGCACTTGCAACACCCGTTCCCGGCCGCCACTGTTGAGTTTCTGGCTCATACTTTGTGTGGTTGTCTTTCACACCCATAGGTAGCATCCACCAAAGTTTTGGCCGAATCCCAAGCACCACGACGGAGCTGTGATTTTTTCCCATTTCACGCGTGCTGGCTGCTTGTTTGCTTGTTTGCTTGCTACTTGCTTGGTAAATCTGTTAGGTCCACCCTAGACACTAAAGAGAGTTATACCACCAAAACCGGTTCCACCAGCTCGGTGACCCTAGCCCTAACCAGGATTGAATATTGGAATTGCGCTGGTGGGGGAAGGAACATTGTCTAGGAGACTTTAACGACCAATGAGGTAGGCGAAATTGGAGGAGAGCGGCTCAAAAGGGGCTCAAAATGAGCGGTATTCACCCGTTTGGGCACCACAACTAGACTAGGATCATTGTTGGAAAACCATGGTTTTGACCCATTTTTGAGCCATTTGTGGTCCCAAATTGGCCCATTTTCAACGCCCTTTCTTTTTCGTTCCGAGGTAGCCCACGACATCGGACAGGGGTCTAAAATCATAGTGTGCAACCATAGGACAAGTTCCGTTCCGGCCGGGCCCGCAAACCAAAGACTGCGTTCCACACACAAACAACAAAAATTGTGATCCATTGGTGTATAAACATCACCCGTCGTCTGGTTCTGGACACTTTTATCATGACAGGTAGGAGGCAGTGTTCTGGAGCATCATGTATGCCCCTCTTCACAGCACCAGGGATACCAGGTTTCCTTCTTTGGTTGTATAACGGCCCTTGGTGTACAACACCCCAAGATGTTCTAGCATCGACTTTTCCTCAAGCTCATCTCGATCCACTTCAACACGCGACAACTCCATTCGGTTACTGAGCTTCACCAGGGCAGTTGCTGGCTGCACAGCCTAGGAGGCAACAAGAAGCCACAGTTGTTGAACCCCCCCCCCCCCGCGGCCGACACGGGCCGACACGTGGGTACGACACGTCCTCACGTGCCAGAGAGCAAGTGCTTGACAATGCTTGACAGGGGCACGACCTGCAGGGCAAGGGTTAGAGACTAACCGGCACTGTGGGAGGGTGGTGGGTGCGAGCTGACCTCAGTGTCCAGAGGACCGAAGCCAAAGTACAGTCAGCAACCACCTGGTGTGGTACAGAACTGGTCTGCGCTGCAATGCAGCAAGAAACACACTGAACAATGTGGTTATGACCATGCGCCTGTGACACGGGGGCGTATGCGAGCCCAGTTTCCGTTGCCTCATGGCCTCCGCGGCCGACGAACATGTCTACCGTGAGTGATGAGCCGGTACCGGATACAGAAAAGCGCTCGAGCATTGTGTCGTTGAACGCATCAGCAGACATTGCCACTGCATAGATGACCTGACACATGCCAGCAATGGATTCTTGTACGTGTAGTAGAGTGGCGTCTGTGCGTACTACCTAGGCTAGGAACTGCACTGCCCAGAATGGCGGCTCGGAATCGGCATTGATGTACTCCTTTGAGATTCGGCGACAGGCTTGGGCGATGTGCTCCCCAGATAATTTCCAGTACTGTCCCACTGCGTCAGGCCAGACAATGATCCCTATTTGCCAAAAAACGCCCTAAGACCCTGTTGAAAACGGCCAAATGAAGCGAAATACTACACGTGTAGCTAGACTTCCCCGTGCCGATGGGCCCTCTAGGGCCCTCTAACTCCGCAATATGTCCGCGAACAGCCCCCAAAAGGCCCCCGAAAGCCCCAGTATTTCTGCACATTGGCCGCTAACAGCCCCAAACCAAAAACAGACCATATCTTGGGCTACGTGGCTCAAAACGTGATTTCCAGCGCACCTAATGCACCCGCAACCACCCACTTTTGGTGGTTTCCACCCCTCAAAATTGCCCTAACCGATGCCTAGACACCCGTTCCTAGGCCCAGTGGGCTGCGGCAAGCTGCAAGAGGTAGCCCAAAGAGGTGGGTGCCAAAATGGGTCAACAAGGTGCACCGGGTGCAAAAAAAAAGACTTTTTTCAAAAATGACCCAGGACCACATGGAATGCCAAAACAAGTGTTTTTGGCGCGTTTTGAGCTTGTGGTGGCCCGTTTTGGCCCTCCTAAAATCCCAAAATGCCTGGAAAATGTGCTGGTGCTTTGCGACCAAAAAATGGGTCCAAAATGGGTCAAAAATGTGTTTTTTCCAAAAATGATCATAGACCATTTGGGGTGCCTAAACAAGTGAAATGAGCCCTTGTGGAGCCCATTGCAAGCCATTTTGGCCACTCCACAGTCACAAAATGCCTTGAAATGTCTCGGTTGCTAATGGTCATGTTAGGCCAAGCCCAGTGACCTTTGGTGAACCGTGGTTGGAGGCCGGGAAGGGGGGCGAGTCGTGTCACCGGACCGAAGAGCCCCCCCCCCCCCCTGAGTTGGACATGGTACAATCACTGGCGTCAACGCCACCTTTGGCATTGCAAGTACATTGCATGCCAACTCAACGTCACCATAAATCGGGTCAAGAGTAGAAGAGTCAATGTTCTATGACATGTGTGCAATGCAAAGAAATGAAGTGAGAAGGGAAAAGGGTGAGATGTCAAAATGCGACTACACATCCTCTTGACCTTCACAGTAAGACAACAAGCTGAAAAATATGGGCAAAGTTCTCCCACGCTTTGATGTGGCCCCTCGAGTTGGGGTTGAGGATTCCCCGTCTTTAGTGTGGCCACTTGAGTGGACTCTCACACACAAGAAGGGGATTCTTTGATTGTGAGGTCGGTGGCCATGATGGGGCCCACACGGGCAGGGTGCATGTGATCGTCCCAATTGTTGTTGGGTAAAAACATCGGTACTTATTTGATTGCCAACAGTCATACAATGTGCTTGTGCTTAGGGATCCTGGGCTAGAGGAGGGAGTGATGTTCGGGGGTAAAGCATTGTGATAGATGGCCGGAACATTCATTTGGAGGCTGGGCGCGCGCCGGGCAAACATACCCTCTTTGTGTGTACTGTCCCTCCCTCGCTCTTAGCTTGAAGTGTTTTCAGGGGCCAGTCTTCTTTCCGCATTTTCTCATTCTGTGTGCTATTGAGAAGACTCAGCTGAGGGTCCATCCAAGCAGCCGGAGGCAAAATGCCAACAGGTGGCCTTTGCCGGAGACACGGAGTGGGTGGGTGCCACGGTCACAGCCATCGAGTTGTGGGGCCACTAGACATCAGTTGAGTGTACGCAGTTCATGGCCTTGACTGGGATTTGACCACACCCTATTGGACAAGGCCCCATGGCCCCACCCCGTTGCCAAGCACGATGCAGCCCGTCTCGGCGGTCCCGCTTTGGCTGAAGGGCACTTGGGATCACGGCCGTCAGTAGGAACAAAGAGTGCCCCTATTGTCATCCTTGATGAATCGGACGAGTTAGACTCCGATGGTGAAGGGAGGTTACCCTTGTTGGCCTTCTGATCCTAGTGGAGAGGCCAAAGGGGGGCACAAACAAGGACAGAGACTATGCCATGGGCAAAGTCCGCGGTTTGTTATCTATAGGGTGCATGCTTTATGGTGTGCAATATTCTTGTCCTCACCACCTCACTCTCGATATTCGGGGGTGGGAAGGCCTTTTACGATTATTTCAACATAATCCAAAACACCACAAAAGAATTCTGATTTTCCCCCATTTCAAGCATGCTTGCTGCTGCTCCTAGAAATGATAGCTCCGTCCTGCACCTAATAGAGGGCTTTCAAACCTTACTGGTTACACTAGCTCGGTGACTCTAACCCGAGATTTCGTGCTCGGGGTGGGGTTGAATACTTGCAGGAATTTTCTAGAGGGACTGAGGTGCTTGGGGTCTCTAATGTGGTCATACAGTTTCAAAAGTGGTCCCATCCTCTTCCAATTCAATCCCGACTCCCCACCCCCAACATGCCCCCCCAACCCACCAAAGGGGCGTTCGGCCATGGTCAGCTGGGGCAGGGGTGTCGCATCGTAGACCGAGGAGGTGGCACCCCCATGATGTCCGTTAAGCAGCGGATGGCATAATGTCCAGGGCACCCTATGAGTGGGAAGAATGATGATGATTTGGGTGTTGATTGGCGATGCTCCTGGATACTTGGTTAGTCATACAACCAAGAGTCAAGTTTGGTTTTCCGTATTTTTTTCACCTTTTTGGGAAGGTTGGCGATCACAGAGAGTACGTTAGCGCGCCGGGCACGCGCCGGGCATGCCGGGCAAAGTTTTCCCACGCTTTGGTGTGGCCCCTCGAGTTGGGGTTAAGGACTCCCACTCTTCGGTGTGGGCACTTGAGTTGTCCGTCACGCACAAGAGGGGGATTCTTTGATTTTGAGGTGGGTGGCCATGATGGGGCCTACAAGGGTAGGGTGCATGTGATCGTCCCATTTGTTAGGCAAAAAATTTGGAAGTTATTTGATTGCCAACAGTCATGTCAGTGTGTGCTTAGGGTTCCTGGGCTAGAGGAGGGGGTGATGTTTGGGGGTAAAGCAGATGGCCGGAACATTCATTTGGATGCTGGGCGCGCGCCGGGCAAACGTACCCTCACAACCCCTCCCCCCCCTGGGTGGGGTGACTGTAGGGCGACAGACAGCGCCAATTGACAGGGATCCTGCTCTGAGTTCTGAACTGTGGTCACATGCAGTCCCTCTTTTGCAGGTGTATCTCGAATGGAGGGGGTTCAGGCACGGGTCTGGCTTGGCGTACCAGTACTTCAGGCCCCTGTTGTGGCTGGACAAAGGGGACCACCTTCCCGCGGTTGGCGAGTTTGTGGCCCAAGGCCCAATACAGCCCCTAACCAAAAGCACATGGACGGAATGGAACTTCGATCGCGTGATCACAGGGCTGACTGGGCGTGTGTGGGTGGGGCTGCAGTACATGTCCGGCAACATGGGGTATGTTCATGGCCATGCCACACAAGCCTTTACTCTTTTGGATTGCGAGGTTGCAGGTCGCCCCAGGAGGCCGCAGTTTACATTTACATTATCTTGTATTGTCATTTTATGTCACTGCACCCTGGAAATGAATCGATGCAATGCATGTCGTCAAAGGATGACAGGGCTTGTTGAAGATATTGAAGTTGAAGATGCACAATGACAATGGATCAAAGTAAAGTTAAACAAGGCACCTCCTTGCACTTGGTTGTTGTTATTTTGCAAATACATGGGCGAGTCAGCACGGAGCTCTTCTTCTCCTTCGTCAGAGTTTCTATTAGACACTATTTCCGTTCACTTTCGGGAACCTTTTGCTGCAAACAACTTTTGCGTCCATCAAGAGAATTGACCATACAATGGTGGCCATTATGGCAACCCTCCCAGCCCTGCCGTCCCATGACCCATGCACAGAGCCCCCCTCGTAGCATGGGTTGGCGAAACGTACCAAATTTGCTTCTTGTTGACCTAGTTTGTAGAGGAGACACACACCTTCACTATTGCATTGGAACCGCTAGGTGGAGACAAGAAGCTGTCGTGGTCCGCGATCGGGTGAAGTGTTGTCGCGTCATTTGCCACCTGTTGCCCACTTGGGGTTTTGCCGCTCTCCTCTTAGCAGGACTCTTAACGCCCACAAGAAGCCAGTTGGGGTGCTGCCATGCAATTTTTGGAAAGGTAGTTGAGGTGATTCGGGGCCTACATGCCCGTTTTCTCAAATGCCAACTATCTCAGCAACATTCGTTTTTTTTCTAGATGTTTATTCTTCATGCGCAAAACCTACCATTCGTTTCTAGCCTTCCTTAGAAAACTGGTCCAAATGGCCAAAACTACCCCTGTTTCAGCCCCCTCACAATTTAGACAAACCGCATAGCAGCCCTAGTTCGAGAACCCCCCCCATTACTCAAACCGTCTCGGACCCAGGTAAACTTCCTCACAACCAAGCACCTACCTTCTTGGCCATGCATGGGATAAGGAAGTTGTTGACCCAGTCCCCTTTCCCTAAAATATTGAGCCAAAGCCATGCATTATCTGAACCAACACTCAGATACCAAATACACAACAGGTCTGATTCTGTCTCCTCACACCACACACACCCTTCCCACAGCATCAGTCCACATAGGCGATTGCCCGAATCGCCAGCCAGCTTTTGCAGGAAGACTGGTCCATCAAAAAGGACATTTCATACCGGAGCAGCCCTTGTATATCATATCAGGATGCGCTCTGCACCACTGACGTCCAAGCTTCTGGCCCGAGACGGATCTGCAAATGTCCCCCACCCGCCAGAAGTCGGCGACATGCAAGCAGTGTCATTAAGTCCACAGCAGCCATCCGTCAATCGTGTCAATCATGCAGTTGAGCTGTCCATGGCTATCTTGTTCCTCCTTCTTATGCTCTTTTCTGCTTTGCACACTGCTGTCTCTATTGGCTTTAAGTCTTTTTGTGCTTTCGAGCATGCTAGGAGGCTCGCAGGCATGGCAGTCTCCCACTGCATTTCCTGGTATCGAAGCAGCTTATCCACACTAGTGTTATGTCCACGACCATGTTATTCCACTGGACACTGGTAGAATTGGAAAGCTCAGATCCTTGATTCCAATACCCCTTTTCAGTGCCATTTGGTAAGCAGGCTTTGCCAACTTACTGGTGTGTGATCCCAGAAAAAGCCTTCAATGGCAGGAACTACGATCGCGGGCTATGGAGCCCCATTTTCAATTCCTCACCACAAAATCTTTCCAGTGCCCTTTGCCAAGGGCCAGCCTTTTGTTCCCCAGCTTGACAGGAATTGCCAAGCGCTGGGTAAGGATTGAGATCGGCATGTCATCCCTTTGTCTGTTGGCAGCTGGTGCTAAGAAAACGGTGTTGAGGGAGGTGCTCTGGAAAAAAGTGCCCAAGGGCCGTCCCCACAATCAATTTTCCAGGGGGGCTACGAGTAGTTGGGGTAGTGCGCACTACATTTGTGGTGGACATGGCATCCTTGAAAGGTTTCTCTTCTTTCATTGGGCTCTGCGCAAATATTTATTGGGTGGTTTCTGTGCTGTCCCTCGGAATGACACCCATTTTGTTGGCATCTGGGGCCTTCCCGTCCCCTGCACTAACTTTTTCCCCAAAACAAGTGACACGTCCGCCCACAGAGATACGTGTCAGTGGGTCCTGATGTTGACCCTCTTTCTTGGCAATCCAGCCAGCGTACCCCAGGGGCTTCTCCATGACCCGTGTGCATGTGCATAACGCAGGTGGCTGTTCCCTGCCTTCAAGGACATCCCCGGGGAGTTCTACGTGACCCATGTGCCGCCTTGGGACGCTGTGCCAAGCAACCTCGAGACATCTGTAACGTCGTTTGGGCCAGCGATGATGTACGCGCGCACCATCTTCAACTGTACCGGTGCTATCCAGTGCTCTGGGCATGGGGAGTGTGTCCAGGACCAGTGCGACTGTGACCCCGGTTGGTCCGGCCTGCGCTGCGACTCATGGCTCCTCAGCCCCCCTTACTTTGGGAGCGCCACAGGGCCTGTGCCGCCGGGGCAGACCATCCACATCCTGCACAACTGGGATTGTCCGTACAAGTGCTACACCACTGACAACCGAGTACCAGAATGCGGGGTATGTGTGAGTCCTCAAGGGACAATACAAGGGACAACACCACCACACCCCAAAAGGCTTTGAATCTGCCTTTGATAGATTGTGAATTATTTCGGACAGCCAGGACAGCATTTCCTGAGGTGTTGAGCCTGGGCCTCGATGGGGCATTTACATAGTGCAAACCAAAAACGTTTCCAAATGTCTTCTTACGTAAACTCATCACATGCTGAGTAAAACAACTCTCGATTTCGATCAACCCCTGGACTGGCCATTTTGGGGGCTGGGATGTGGGGTTCAAATTTTCTGAAGATTGTGCTCAAATCACAGGTTTTTGTGGATTCTTGAGCGGAAAATTTTTCTGCCCTAACTCTGTAGGAACTGATGGGAAATCCCCGCTCATGCAGTTTAAGGGTGCGCTGGTGGCCGTTGGCGAACTTTTAGCAAATTTGGCCACCTGACCAAGTATTTTCAGCTTGGAAAGTTGCACCCAGTGAGCGTGGTCTTGGTCTATTTCCATGTGACGGCATATTTTGGCCCAAAAGACTGTCGGTCACCAAGGGTGCCAGCAGGTGAGTCGGGAGCCACAAGTTCAGGAAAAGTATTTTGTCATTGTTTTGACTTGACTTTGGGACAGGGTACCTCAGGAAATCAAGGACTTGATGGATGTTGACAAGACGAGGATCTCCAAGATGATGCCGAAACCATCAGGAACAAGAGGGCGATTCGCTCCCAATCATACAGGTGCCAAGCCTTCATGGCTCAAAGTTTTCTTTCTTTTTTTCAACTTATACAAATGGTGGCTCGTCCTCTCCAACAAAGAACAAAGTCATGGCTTCGTCTCTCAAGAAACGCCAATGGCCAGCTTTCAGCCAATTTCTGGAGGCTCAAGCGATCCCACTTTGTATTCAGGTTTCTGCTTTCATCTTCCTCAACATATCCTAAAGTGGGCACAAAGCGGCACACCATTATACCTGCCGCCCCATCTGGCATGTCCTGGTTATCCAAAAACCTTGTTCTGACATGCGTATCCAAGATCTTAGATGTTAGAGGTAGGGCCACCTCGGTGGTGCAGCCTGTAAGGTTTCATAAATCTCCATTTTTCATTGAGCTGGTGTAACTGGTAAGATTTTACAACCCTCTTCACCAAGCTAGTGTAACCAGTACAGTTGTATAGCTGGTGTACCCGGAAAGATTTTCTCTTTTTCGGTGTTGGGTGCACCTATGCTTTCTTGCATTGCACCAGTATCAATAAGTAACAAGCAGCAAGTGGCCAGCGGCAAGCAGCAACCAGTAAGCATGAAATGGAAAATTCACAATTCTGTCGTGGTGGTTCAGATTCTGCCAAAATAATGGACAATGATGCCTATGCGTATGAAGTTTTATCAAGGAACTCAACAACAGTATCGGCCCCAAGTGGCAGACGTAGGTTTCAAAATCTGTCAAAAAGTGCCCCAAAATGGCTTTCCCCCCTTTTTTTTGGGTGTCTAGGATGATTGTGGAGGGGGGCATTTGCATGACAACCAACCTAGATGATGAAAAAAAAACACCTTGGGGCACTGGGAAATGGCTCTTGCACCCAACTAATGGTCTTGACATCCCTTTTTGGGGGTCAAAATGGCCAAAATCAGCGTTCAAAGTGGCCTTGTATGCCTTCTTTTCGAGCCATGCCTTCCTTCACTGTGTTTTGACCACCATGAATTGCCTTGGGCACTCTTGTGGTGGTAGATAATGATGAATGGGAACACTTGCAAGCTTTTTCCACATTGCCAACACCCTTCAATGCCCCATTTACACCAAGGAGTGGTGCACCAACTTTACAAAAAAAAAGATTTTTGACCACTTTTTCACGATGGATGATCCCTCCCAACCCCTAACATTCTCCAACACCAATTGGGATGGGATGTGGAGGGATCACCCATGGGTGAAAAAGTGGTCCAAAATGATTATTTCTAAAGTTTTTCTTTCACCACTTGGAATGGTGAAGCATGAGTGGATTTTGGGTGGAGCATGGGTGGAGCGCAAGTGGAAGGTGGGTGGAGGGTGCGTGGAGCGTTGGAGCATGGGTGGAGCGCGGGTGGAGCGTGGGTGGAGTGCGGTGGAGCGTGTGTGGTCTGGTGGAGCGCGGGTGGTGCGTGGAGCATGGGTGGAATGTTGGTGGAACGTGGGTGGAGCGTGGGTGGAGCATGGTTGGGGTGTTGGTGGAGCGTGGATGGAGCCTGGGTGCTTGAACAAGCGGTTTTAGCCCCAAAGATCTAAAAAGGCTTTAAAAGGGGTCATTTTGGGACCAAAAGAGGTCAAAAGCACATTTTTCCAAAAGGGACCCTACAACCTTTGGGATTCCAAAAAATTACTGTGGTTTTGCTGGTTTTTGCTTGTTTTGAGCGCGTGGTGACCCATTTTGTACCCAGTTTTCATTTTGAGCATTTTGACCATTTCCGAAAAAATTCTAAAAAAAAGTGTTGGCAAAGGGCTGATTCGGGACCAAAATGGGGCCCCAAATGGGTTAAAAACACATTTTGTCACAAATGATCCTTGACACTTATTGTTTGCCCATTTTGAGCGCACCAAAAAGGTGAAAAGGGTTAATGTGGGCCTCTAAGCCTACATGCCAAAAATACTTGCATTAGCATCCCAAATAGTCTAGGTTCACTTTCATTAAATTTCATGCATTTTCAAGCCATGTTTCAATTCCCAAATGGCTCATTTTGGGACTTTGTTGGGGTGTTTCGGCGGCCAAAATAGGTAACCACACGTGCACCACGTGGGAATACAAACATGGGCACAAACAAGGATGGACACCAGGGCACAAACAAACCCTTGTTCTTCTGTGTTCTTTTGTCTGTGGGTTGCATGCTTCATAGGTGTCATCCACCAAAATTCGGATCAACCCTGAAGCACCGCAACGTAGTTCCGGTTGTTTCCCATTTCACATGTGCTTGCTTGCTTGCTCACTATTGTTGTTCTGCTACGTCATTGCTACTGTTATTGCTGCAGCTAGACCTTCGCTGAGACAAAATATTTGGAGTGAGGTTGTGAGGACAAGAATGTTGCATCCTAATAGTATGAAGTGCAATCACACAAAGTTTGAGCAAGGAAGTCAACAATGGTGGTCGGGGATGTGTGCTGTAACCACAGGTGGTGAGTCCCAAAAATTGTCAAAAATGGCCACAAATGTGCTAGTGTTTGGCGGTTTATATTAGATGGAATAAATGTGGTGGCCTCCTGCGTCCCTCCCCCCATTCAACCCCCCCCCCTCCGGCAAGCTCCTCCAAAGCTCCTCATGACCCCCTCGGCCCAGACATCCCTAGATGTGCTGTACCCCATTCCCCCCCACTTCCGATTCACGGCAACAGTCAATGCCCCCCCCCCCCCCCACATCACAGCAATTCCAGCCAATGGCCTTTTTACACTTATTTTGGTTGCTTCCTCTTCAAAATCATCTGCAAATACACCTAGTGATCAACCAATGTCCGCCTCTGCGCCACTTCGTCAGTTTCTATGCTTACAGCTGGTAGTTTGCCATGCACATCGGTGAGCGTTTCTACACGGCCCATTCACCAAGAACACTCTGTCTTTGTCACTCCCACTCCACTCCTGGCCATGTTGGGGCTCCAGCTCCTTCCATTAGGGCTGCCCTTGCTCTGAGGGTCCCCGTACTGTCAGCACATGCACACCAGTCACACGTGCCCCACTGCCTTAACCTCCTTCAGCCCCAGTGTATATACCATTAGTCATCCGATTTCTGTGCACCAAACCAAGGTTGGCACACATAAACCATGCACTGAAGGTCCTTTACTCGCAAACTGCAGAAGCCTTTTGAGCTCAAATTCCATTCTTAGCTTAGCTTAGCTTAGAAATTGTCATTAAGAAATCCAAAAATGAGGTGAGATGCTTGTCCAACCCTGTTACTACCAGCACTAGAACCTCATCCCAGTCTGAAGTCTCTAGGAAGGCAAGAAGGCCATAACTCAGCCTACTGGGTAGAAAATCAACCAAGACTAGGTTCATTGGAGGCACATTTCCAACCTATGAATAGTTGGTCAAGCACATAAATTTGCAAACAATGTGGCCAGCACACACTGGCCCATGCCCTCATGGTCGAACCTTGGACACCTCACATGGCCCCCAATTCTAACTAGGACTGCATTGACAGAGCCAGTGGGAAAGGGACACTACACAACGTGTCCTATGCAATGCACACAGTCCACTGCACTCCGTCTACACACCATTTTGCGCGGTGTGCTCAAACACAAAACCCTCATGACTCCTCCACTCAGGTTTTCTTGCACTGCTGGCAGCCCTCACGAAGCAATGTCTTTGTTGGTTGGCCGGTGACAGTTCATGGTCAATGGTTAGTGGTGCTTCATTACCACTGATTAAGCAGAAGAAAAGCTTGTCTAGACAATTACCAGCAGGGGGAAAAAATGCGGCCACTCCCAATGAGTAGCTAGGTCTGATGGGGTGATACTACGCCCTATGGGGGCTACTTTTGCGTGCTGGTGCTGCAAGTTGAGAATGCTTCTCTTGCAATCCAAAAACATCAAACCTACTATGCGAAGGGAAAACCCACTATTCAGTAGTCATCTGGGGGTTTGGTCCACAAATTTGGTACCTAGGGGGGTGGGCACATTGATTTTGTTGACAACATTGCCCTGTAGGAAGGAGTGATGGCTAGAACTAGGGTGGCTCGAAAGGACTGCATAATGTGAAAATGACTGCACATCCATTCTGCTGGCTGGCTTATTCCAAAGGGGCGCCAGAGGCCCTGCAGGGGATTATCTCCCAATGTTGGCTCTCATTACATAAGTGGGTCCACCAGGAAACAATATTCATGTTTCGGTCATAGAAAGGGTGTGACCAAACCACTGGAAAGCCGTGATTGTTCGCACATTTCCAAACTTTGTTCCAGAAAGTGCATGCAAGTGAATGCCAACTATGCATGCAGTGTGCGGACACTCCTCTGAGGGAAGGGGCGGCATGTGACTGTGTGTTAGGTCCAATTTACTAGTAAGGACAGCACCAGCTGTATGTTCTAGCAGGCTTAAATCATGTCTGTGGGACAAATTTTCCACTCCCACTTGCAAAACTGCACTTGCCCCCCCCATTGACCTTAATCATTAAGCAGATCAGACAAAAGACATGGCACTGGACACGGTCATATCATAGGGTACCCAACCAGCTTTTATGGAGCATTCCCCACCTTGTGGCAGAGCAGACTGAACAGGCCGCTTGGATGGCATTGTCTTGTGAATTGTCCTGGCAAAGTGAACCATTTTTGCGGCAGTTCCTGGTGGCTGAGGCACAGGAAAGCTGGTCTTGCATATGCCTGTTGGTGGGTGGAACCTGGGCTGAACTCACAGGTTCAGGTTCCAGTTGAGGTTGTTCCTCCTTTTGATGTGGGGTGAAGGGAAGACCTACGTTTCAGTTGTGTCCTTTCCTCTGCCAAAATGGTCTCAGTAGTGGTGAGGAGGACGCTGTCCCTGATTTCCCAGGACTGGCACTCTTGCGCCGTGGGGGCGCTGTACAGCACGCCTCTCCTCATCACCCACGAGGTCAACGTGTCCGCCGTCGCGTGCGCGGGGCTTGGGATCCAGAGCCCCGCGCTGGTCGGGTCCTTCGTGCCACTGGCGACGTACACTTGTGCCCAAGATCAGGTACTGGAGCACGGGGGTCGTCGGGTCGTGGCCTGTCGCCGAGGCTGTGGATGGGGAGGGAGAGGACAATGCCCACTGTGCGTGCAGTGTGCAGACACTCCTCTGAGGGAAGGGAAGGCATGTGACCGCGTGTTCGGTCCAATTTTATTGGGAAGGACCAGCAGGCGAAATGGCACCATTCCTCCCGTTGCCTTGCACTGTTCCTACACCGTTCATCAAGCTTCTTGCACTCTTCCTCCCAACCGTGGAACTGATCGCAGAAGTGACAGAAGATGTACACATGTTTTCGCTCTGGTAATAGCCCCTTCGGCCCAGCACTCCAGCCAAGGTACTTCATCAGCGGAGAAAGGCCTCGTGAAGCCATTTTGCCATCGTATGCCGTTCACAATCTCTGCACTGTTCCCACACTGTTCCTCAGCATTTTTGCATCGTTCCTGCGCTGTTCGGAACGGTGCTATTTGGCCTGCTGGTCAGGACAACACCGGCTGTACGGTCTAGCAGGCTTCAATCGTGAGCTGCGGGACAAATTTTCCACTCCCACTCGCAAAACTGCACTTGCCCCCCCCACACCCCATCGATGTTAATCAATAAGCAGATCAGACAAAAGACATGGCCACTGAGAGCGCAAGGGAGGAGTGCCGAATCGACAGAAAGAGAGAGGCAGGAAGGGAGCGGCAAGAGGAAGGCATATGGTGTGGTATGGGAAGTGCCCTGTGGCATTGGTGGCCTCTGACTTCCGCCCGCGGCCGCCTCGCGCTCTCCGTCTGTAGGGCCAGGGCCGCTTCACCACGCCCTCGGCCCTCAGGTTGTGGGGTCACATCAGGGAACAGGCTGCGGCTTTCGTGCACTTCCCCCCACCCCGCTTCGCATTCAGCCTCTGTGGCACACCAACCCCCCGCCCTTGTGCTCAGGCCATGGCGCAGCGGGCAACATGCCCTACCCCCTCCTCGGGGGGTGGCAGACGGTGCAACGCACGCCGACCCCATGGCCCAGCAGGCAGTGGCGACCAGAGGCAGTTTGTGGGGGGAAGACCGGGTGACTGTCCAGGGCCCCAGAAGGAAGCCGATGGAGGACAACCCCCGCAGCAAGGGCCACAGCCCCAGAGGACAGAACAGTGAGCCCCACAGACGCATAAACGAAGCAGCGCGCACCGGCTCCACAGCCGCGCGAGCAGTGACCACCCGACGCAACCTGCGAAGGGAAGACCGGGTGACTGGCCAGGGCCCTGGAAGGGAACCGATCCCCCCCCCCCCCTCCCCGTGTCCAACGAATGCCTTGGGACCACCCCTTGTCCGACGAACACTTCCGTTCGGACCGTTTTTCGAGGATTTTGTTGTTCGCTGGATGCAGCGGGGGGGGGGGGGGGGGAGGGGCGGGCAAAGGACGAAATGTCAGACAGGGGGGGGGGGGGTCTGTCTACGTGGGCCTAAAAGCGGTCTCAAGTTTCTGGTCCCTTCAATGAATTCCATTTCTTGCCTGAGAAAAATTTTTCTGATGTGGGTCGGTCGGTGGGTTGGTGGGGGCTGGACAGGGCCCCAAATCCCCCCCTCCCCCTCCCATGTGGTCAGTGAGCTGTGGCCTGCTCGCGCTCCAAGGGCCCCCTCTGGAGCGGCCTGCCCTCCCGTCCCGTGGCCTGTCCGCAGGACCAATCACATGGCCATCAGGTCCGCTGTGACGGGCATGGGATTGCAGCGGTCCTTCGTCGCTCTCCCAGAGTCCCCAGGGGCCACCCCTGAGGGCCGCCGTGCGGTCGATGGACCGACGGCGGTTGGCAGTTGAGCGACCGCAGCCGATGTCGGAGGCGAGTGTTTGACCAAAGGCTCGTCGCTTGCCCGGGGCCATGGACCGACAGAGCGCCGGCGGTGGGTAGTGTTTCTCTGTGGGCGTAAAGCGTTGTTGTCCGAAGGAAGCCCCGCCCATCATCGTACGGCCCTGTGCTACACCGGACGAGCGTAGGTCCGGAGAGCAGGGCTCAGAAGTACCCAGTTTGGGTACGTTTAGCGGAACACTATCCGGGAAATGGGCCAAGGTAGGGAAAATGGGGGGAAATGGGGGTAAATGAGGGAAATTCAGATTGCGTGGTGGAAAAATGGGAAATTTAGGGGCTGAAAAGGCCAAAAATCAAGGTTTGGGTTGGCAACAAGGCTGTGGGGGGGGGGGGGGGGGCGCATTGGTGAAAGCTCCCGAGGAAAAATGGGGGAAAATGGGGAAAGCTCCCGAGGAAAAATGGGGGAAAATGGGGAAAAATGGGGGAAAATGGGGGAAAATGGGGGGAAATGGGGAGGAAATGCGGAGGAAATGGGGGGAAAGGGGACCGGTTGCACCACCCAAGTTTCCTTATTTTCCCCCATTTTCCCCCATTTCCCCCCCATTTCCCCCCCATTTCCCCCCCATTTTCCCCCATTTCCCCCCATTTTCCCCCATTTTCCTTGCCATGGGTACATTGTGGGTACGTTTGTGGGTACAGTACCCGCCACCGGAGCCGGGTACTTCTGAGCCCTGGGAGAGATGACGATGTGTTGTCGATGTGTTGACAGGCTGCAATGTGTGATACCTCTGCCCTACCCCCCGCCCCCCCGTGCCTTTGACGCTGGGGTAGCCATTGGTGTTCGGGACATGGGTCTCTGGGGTCAAAGGGGCCGTACTCCCGGCCTCATCACGGTTGACTTTGGTGGGCTCCGGAGGAGCTGGTTGGACCCATTGCGCCTTGCGGGGCTGGAGGGGGGGTCGGGGACGCAGATAAGGCCCTATCCAGCAACACTGGATGCCGTTTTCGCAACTTTCGGTCCCATTTTGTTTTCCCAGGTTTTGGTGGATACCCAAATGGGAGTATCTCGCTGCGGTTTGACGCGGTTGGGGGGCTGGGACCGGATGCGTTGCTGTTGGCCCTGCGCTCTGCTGCATGGCCCCTCAAGTGGGGCCATGCAGAGGGATGTGTTAGGACGGCCAGCAACCAATAAGGACCCCCCCTCCCCTTGGACCCAGATTTTATAGTGGGGAAAAGTCATACAAGGGGTGAGGATAACTTTCTGCGGGGATCATGCAAATCCCAAGCTTACGCTGCCTCAAGCACACACTGCACTGCCAAAGCCCCAGATTTCGCTGACGGAAAGCTTTGCCACCTTGCTTAAAGACGAAATCATTTTGAAGAGAGGTTGTCAGATCAAGCGCATGAGCGGGCACCACATAGCCCCCTGCCCATTTTTTTGGGGGGGTGTATTCACCTAGAATACCCCTAAGCATGGTCATCATTTTGGGAGACAAAATTGTCCCCCAATTCATTTTTCGATCCCCCCCCCCCCCCAGCCCCCGGTGCTTGCGCATCCCTTTTCGTGTGGGGGGGGTCAAAACTTCTTTGTGTATTGTGGCTTGTGTGTTGATTTAGACCTAGGTGTTGAAGAAGTTTTTTCTTGTATATGGACCCCCTAACCAATGGTGGAGGTCCCAGGTCCGAACTCCAGGTACCCCTAGTTGCCCCCCCATCCCCCCTCCCATGGGCCCTTGCTGGTGAGGACTTAGCTGTTTTCAGGTTGGCATACGTCAGCTGAAATTTTTTTTTCAGAAATCACCTCGTAGAGGTTGTTGCATCAAAGCTAGGCCAGTCCGCGTATATTGGGAAAACGCCCCATAGCCCCTATTTGGGCCTAATCTCGTACGTACCCCAAGGGGTTGAATTGTTGGTGCAACCTTGTGTAAAATCATTGTTTTGTCCAATAAACACATCCCCCAATTAGTTTTTGGTTGGGACCCCCCAAGACCGCCCCCCCCCCCCCTACGTGAAACCTATTTATTTGAGGGTAGGGTGGGGTGGAGGTCAAAAAATGTTGAAAAATGGACTCCTTTTTTTTGGGGTCAAAAATCACGAATCTTTTTTTTTCTCGATTTTGAGCAGAAAAAATGTTTTCAGGTCCCGACTCCATAGAGTTTGTGTAGGTGGAGTGGGATGAGCGCTTCATGAAGTTTATGCAGTGTTCAGGCGCGTTTTTGGTGACCTTACTGACTCCGTGCTACTGATTTTGAGGGGTACAAATGGGGACGTTGTAATGGTATGCACATATTAGGATACCAAACGGCGTTTTTTGCAGCCTCTGGCGGTTTGGGTCAGGTTGGCCTCACTGGCGCCGTGATACCTGCAGAAGGATGGTGCGTGTGGGGTGTGGGGTGTTCTTGTGAGGGATACGGGGCACAGGGGCACCCATGGTTCCACAGATTTATCCTGTTCGTTGTCTGTTGTGGGACGGGGAGCTGTGCTCCTCTCCGTCGTCGATGCGTGTGTGCCCGCCGTGTCCTTCACATGCGGGGGGCACGCAGGTGATAGACATGGTGGCACACACGGGGATTTCAATTGTGTACGGGCGGTTATGTGCGGTGATTCCGTGTTGGTTGTGGGACAGGGAGCATTGCTCCTCACCGTCGTCAGTGTGTGCATGTGTGTGCCTCTCGTACCTTCACAGGCGGAGGGCTCATGGCCCGTGTGAAAGACTCAAAATGACCGTTTCCACTAAAAATGGCCTACATGTACAGTGCGCAAAAGTTGGTTGGCCTATAGCTGCCACTGTGCAATGATACACACCATAGCCCCGTTCCACTTTTTTCTTCGATATGGACACTCTAACCAATGATGGAGGTCCCTGGTGCTATCTCCAAGTTTCCCAGATCAGCCCCACTACAAGGGCCCACCGGTGAGGACTTCACCGTTTTTGGGCCACCATGGGTTGGCTGAAAAATGGCTAAGTCTCGGCCCACAACCCCAAAGGGCCCTTGGGCTGTTGATCAGTGATTTTTTGTTGACACCGAGTGTGCATAGAAACCCATGGGGAGCCATGATGCTGATGGATCTGATGGATGATTGCAAAATCAGCCACTTGGAGTTTCATTGCTCAAGGCGGATTCCTTGTGAGGTGGACTTGCCGAAGGCAGTAGAATCCGGCTTTTTCTTCCCTTCTGTCACCCCTGAGATGGGTTTGAGTGATCATTTGGTGACAATGCGGGCACTCGAGCACCCATGGGGACCCACGTAGTGGCCGCTAGCGTCTTCTCTTGTCTCTCTTCAAGGTGCCTTGTCGAAGGCAATAGAAGTTTCCCATGGAATTATCCCCGCCCAAATCATACCCCCCCCCCGTATTTACAGATGGCAAATTTGACTTAGGCCAGGTTGGTACACAAACCTTTGGGTTCAGGACCGCCCCCACTCCCCTTCTGATGCAACCCGGGGGCCTTGCATGTGTACCATGAGGTCGCGCAGACGACATGTCCAGACGACTCAGCGCCGTTGCCGCTCTCCCGGGGCCTGTGCCGTCGTGCGCGTGATGGGGGGGGCACATGGTAGATTCCCTCAAGTCATGATGCTCCACGCGACGCCGCCTCACCGCCGCCGTGACGCTGGAACAGGTGGTGACCATCGAGATGGAGCGCGTCGTGGAGGTCGCCTCCACATACACCGGCACGTACGCCGCGGACGCCAACTGCGCGTGGCACTTCGGCGGCGCCGCGAACGCAGGCGGGACGGTCACCGCACACTTCTCGGTGTTCGACATGGACATCAAGGGGGACGACGTATTGACCGTGCATGAGGCGTGGGGCGTGCCCGGGGCTGCAACGGGGGTACACACCTTCAGCATTTTGAACCAGCCGCGCACCAATTGGGAGCAGGGGTACGTGTGGCAGCTGCCGCTGCGGCTGGACTTCCGCAGCAACGGTGAGGACCACCGGGGCGGATTCCGCATCACGCTGACGTACGCCGCGGGAGCGCCCGCGGCGTGCGGCAACGGCGTCCGCCACGCGACCGAGGCCTGCGACGACGGCAACCGTGCGCCCGGCGACGGCTGCGACGCCGCGTGCGCCATCGAGCCGGGGTGGGCCTGCACCGGGTACGTCGGCGGGCCGTCCCGGTGCGAGCGGCCGGAGTGCGGCCTCCGGTGCCGCAACGGCGGCCGGTGCGCGACGCTGGCGGATGGGCAGCAGATGTGCCTGTGCCCGGGCGGGTGGAAGGGCCCGCTGTGCGAGGAGGACGTGCAGATGTGCCCCTGCGGGCTGTGCTGGGAGCAGTGCTGGGAGGGCTGGGGGCCGCAATTCACGTGCTGCACCCGCGAGCGCACCTGCGGCGGCCACGGGGAGTGCCTCGCGGACCCGTGGCAGTGCCAGTGCGACCCTCTGTACAGCGGGTGGAACTGCTCCGAGACCGCCACCCCGACGCCCACCGCCGGGCAGACGTGGACCCCGGGCTACACTCCATTGGCGAGTGAGACCCGCACCGGCACGGCCACCGGCGCCGCGACGGGGGCGGGTACGCCCACCCCGGACCCGACTGCGTCCCCTGGCGCGACCCGCACCAGCACCGCGACGGTCACGGGCGCGCCGACCCCGACCCCCACGCGGTCCGATTCGCGGACCGGCACCCCGAGCGGCACAGGCACGCGGGTCGCATCGACAGCAACGGCGACGTGCACTGCGGCGGTCACAGCCAGCGGGACTGGGACGAGTACCTCCGGCCCAACGGAGTCGTCGACGTGCACGGGGGCCAGCGCACGCAGTGCCACCCCCCTACCCCCCCCGACGGTGCTGCTCACTCCGACCCCCAGCCCCCCGCTGTCGCCCACCGCAAAGCGCACCCCCTCGGCCACCGTGACAGGGACGCGCAGCCCCACGCAGTCCGCCACCACAACGCCCTCTGCCGCCGCCACCGCCACCGCCACCGCCACCGCCACCGCCACCGCCACCGCCACCGCCACCGCCACCGCCACCGCCACCGCCACCGCCACCACCACCGCCACCGGTGTCCCTAGCCCCACGGCCGCAACGCCCAGCCCCACGGCGGTGGGCACAGCGACCTCAACCCCCGGCCCGCACTCTGATCGGGGTACGCCCACACCCGCTGCTCCCGCGACAGCGACGGCCGCGGGCACTGCCTCCGGTACCGGTACCGGCACGTTCACCGTGTCACGCTCGCCACGGCCCATGCCCCTCTCGAGGACGGGACGCGACGCGGTCCCTCGTACGCCCACGCCGACGGTGACGGCAACGCGGACGGCCGCACGGTCCGAAATCCCCATGAACGATGCCACCCGCTCCCTGACCTGCACCCGCAGCCCCACGCCCAGGGCAACAAACACGCCGACACCACCTCAGATCCGCCCAGCCCCAGCCACAGCCACAGCGATTCCCTCCACCGCACCCACTTTCGTTGGCCAGACTTCTCCCACTTCGACCCCCCCTCCCGCCGCCTCACGCACGTTCGCTGCCCCACAACCGTCCGCCTCCCTCACGCCCACAAAGTCTGGGACGCGCCCGCTGTGGCGCACGCCCACTTCGTCGGCAACCCCAGGGCCCACCACCACCGCATCGTCCACAGCCTCGCACACCGACTCCCCCGGGACGTTGTACGTCCAAATGGTAGGCCCTGTGGTCGTGCACGTGACGCTGCACGAAGTCGAGTCGGAGCCGTTGCTGTGGCACTATAACATCACCAACTTCTACTCCTTCGCCCGGTCCGTGACGGTCTCCACAAACCATGAGCTGCTGGTCACTCATTACCAGGGGGCCCAAACCATAGGTCAGTGCCACCTCCGTGTGCTTCTCTTGGCATCAGTGGTGTGAAGGGACCGCGGCTTGGCAATAGGCGTTTGACTGACGGTTTGGGGAGGTTTGTGGTCAAGCAGTTGCGGAGGATTGTTGCAAGGAATACGATTTCATTTTCAGGCCCTCTGCGCCTACCAACAACTTTGGTGTGCATTGGCGAGTGGTGGTGCTGTGGCATTGATAGTCTCTGGGGCAGGTTTCCCCATTAAAACAGTGAGAGGGAAAGCCCGCATTCTGTGTTTTGGCAGGAGCGGTGTGGGAAAACCTGGGAAAACGGGGGGAAGCTATGGGAGAACGTTGAAAAACACAGAAAAACATGGAAAAACTGGAGGGTCATGCACTTCTGGAAGACTTGTGTGGGGAAAGCATGGCACACAAATGGGACGACTGTGGTGCTTGGTGCTGTGGCTATTGTGCCACCGCAGATTGCTGTGTTTCCATGGCACAGTTGCCTACGGAGAGCCGCACACAGAGAGGCACAGGTGCGTTCAGCCACACGCACACAGTGATGTAGTGAGGCACAAACGGAGATGTAAAAGCGCATACAGAGACGCGCAGAGAAAGGCGCACACAGAGATGCGCTGGTGCATACAGACGCACACGGAAAGGTACAATTATGTGCACATAGAGAGGCACATTTCTCTGTGTTTGTACCCGTATCTCTCTGCGTGTACGTCTGCCGTTCTGTGTGTCTCGCTGTGTGTACCTCCACCCCTCAAAGTGCGCTTCGTTGTTTGTGCGTGTGCCTCTCTGCATGCGTCTCTTTGCATATGCCCCTGTGCCTCTCGCCTGTGAGGGCCCTTGCTCCTTGGCATTTGCAGATGGAGACCTGATGGCCATCTGTTGTCCAGTCCAATGTAGGTTGGGCGGGAAGTAGAAGTGGACAATTTGGGAAGCCCTCCTTCATACCGAATGTTTCCTTCAATTGTAAGAATGCTGGGTTTTGCCAAGATGTGTGCAAGGGAGAGGGCCGGCGAGTCAAATGGAAGGAGCATCCAATGCACAATACAGGGGAGGCTGTGAGGCAGGGCTGTGAAGAGGAAGATGAAGGAGGTGAGGGGGGCTCCCATGCGGTCTCCCATTTAGTGTGGTTCACGTAGTAGATGGAAGTGATGGAGGCCTCGGGGGAGATAGTGAGTGGCCATGGTGGGGCTGTGGCTCAGGCTCTGGGATCTGGGGTGGGGTTGGCCAGTGTTCCCCCGCCCCTGTGGTGCTGGTTTGGGTTTGGCGGGTCTAACTTTACTTTGGCCCGTGGCGGTTTGTGCGGGCGGGCCGTTGCGGGCAGGGGGGAAGGGGGCTGTGTCCGGTTCTTCCGGTCCCGTGACCGGCGCCCTCGCTCGGGGGGGGGTGGTTCTTCCGTTGGGTGTGTGGTGGTCGCCGTCTCTTCCCGTTTTGAGGGATGCCAGTGTCTCGCATCCAGAATTACAAGGTTTACAATAATTTTTGCATGGCACATTACAGCAGCCCCAATCAATTTCTCACCCAATTAATTTGAGTGCCGCCTATCTCCGAGTGTCTCTTTGTATGCCCCAGAACCTCTCTGTGTGCGTCTCTGTCTCTCTGTATGGGCGTCTCCTTGCACGGCACTGCCTCTTGCTGTGATTTTTCTGTGTAGAACCCGGAGGCACCCTCGCGGCCTCTGTTCGACTCACAGCCCCGTCCACACCGCTGTCGCCACATCAGTTCAGCACCACGCTCACCGTCTGCACTGACGCAATGACGGGACAATGCGATGTTTTGCACCACCACAACGTCACCGTCTATGTGCTGCCAGAGCCCTGGCTCGGCAGCGGAGGGCCCCGCAGAGGCCCGTACAATGACTGTCGCATGACGCACAATGGAGACAAGCTCTTCAACGGCCTCTTGGAAGTTGTCGGGGACCTCAGCGTCGGTCTGTTTCGGGGCGTCGCTTGGAGCTCCGAGCCTGCGGCGCAGATCCTACACGGCAACGAGGTGTGCAAGTCAGGAGCGCGGGCGCATGCACATGTGCACATACCTCCACTCACCGATGCAAGGCTGGAGCGTGTGTAAGAGGCGGTGTGTATTGAAGGCCGCAGTTTGGCCCGAAATTTGAAGGCAGCGTTGTGAATGCTGGACATTGAAGGGCGCTTTTGTAGCACTTAAAATGTGTCGGTACATATGAGAAAATGCACTCATTCGGCAGTTCTGACCTGCGGCTGTTGATTGGTTTGGGACGCGGTCCACAGGTCTTGCAGAGTTGTGTGCCAGTCAATTTGCCCTTTTTCTTCATCTCAAAATTACAAGCCTCGGAGTTTTACAGAGTCGAAAGGCGGTCGCCCCCCCCCAAAAAAGATGACCAATAAGAGTTTCAAGGGAGGAGCTTTGGAAAACAAATCCGCACAAGAACCCGCACCCGACCCACATAAACGAAGCCGGGCAGGGAGCCCGGTGTCTTTGTGACGGCTGTTTGTGCCTCTTCTCTTTTGATACCGGGGGGGGGGGGGGTGTACAGGGGTGATTTCGCCGGGTCAATTTTTGAGGGCGCAAAATTTCGCCACTTTTGCAAATCCCAAAAGTTCCAACTGCCCCAGGCACACCCTAACATGCAAGCCCATGCTCGTTTCAGAGTCAGAAACATTTGTAAATGAAATTGCCACTGAAAGCAGCATTAGCTCACAACACCTGAAAGAATCTGCTGTTCCAAACAATTGCCTAAAACCTATGGACGCACAGGATGGAGTGCTGTTGATGAATTGGCAAATTGGAGTAAGGAAGGTGGCAAATTTTCGCCACTTTCCTAAAAGACGAAAATTTTCCCACGAAACTATCCCCGCCCGCAATTCCCCCCCAACTGTACAAGGAGCTCATACGTAAGGGGGGCTGGGGGGGGGGGGGTTATTCAAGCTTGTTTTTGCGGAGCCAAATTTTGGGTCAAGATTTGTTTTGGGTGGATGGGTGTTTCGGGGCTCAGGACCCCGCCCTTTCTGAACGAAGCCTGCTCCCTGCAGCCCGGTGACGTGCTCCAGTGCGCCCTTTGTGTCCCCTACCCCACATGCCCCTGTGCGGTCCCCCGTCCCTCTGTCTTGTGTGTCCCCGGATTTGTTCTGCAGACGCGGATGACCATCCCGTACAGTTGGTGGCAGGCGAATTCATGGACCCGGCTGTCGGCCACAGTCCTTTTCGCTCTGCCCGGTGATGAAGCCGTGGTGGTGCCTGTCCACCGGCATTGCAATGTCCGCCTCAACTCAGGGCCGGACGGGGCGCAAGCCGCGTTCACCGTATGGCAGATTGCCGGGCTGACGCGCGGGGCGGAGCCCAAGCAGCGGCCCCAGTCCCGAGAGCATCTGGATCTGTCGCCGCTGGATCGGTACGTGGTTCACATTTCTGGGTGGACCCACCACAGCATTATCCATTACTCGGTTTGGTTCTATTGGGACTCGAACCCGGGGTTCGTGTTCCGACTCACTGCAGACTCCACCAGCACCGACCACGTGATCACAGTGCCAGCGCTGACCGTGGAGGCCACGGCGCATCTGCTGGTGCGCGCCACGGACGAGTGGGAGGCCCCGCATAACGACTGCGCGGCGTGTCATCGCCCGGTCGCGCTCAGGCCCATTTCTACGGCCTCTTTCCAGGCGTACCTCGACGGCATGCTGAGTGCCCCATGGGACTCTGTGACGCCGGTTTTCGAGGTCCTGGCCCTTGTCGGCGACTTTGAGGCTGCTGGTAAGCAAGCGGGACGGCTACAGGCCGCTTTCCTGCACAAAGTCAGGGAGGTGTGCCCGTGCCGTCTGTTTGTGTGTTTGCGTGCCATGGCCTGCACCCCTCCCCCCCTTCCTGTATTGCCTGGCTGCCCCTTTGTGTGCCCTTTGTGGCCCCTGTGTGGCGATGCCTGCTCCTGTCCCCGCGGTCCCAATGGCGTGGCCTGCGTCTCCCCTGTTTGGCGTGTGCGCCCCTTGTGTGGCGTGCCCCTTGTGAGGTCTTGAAAGGACACCCTTGAAAGACCCCCCGAAGGACCCCGGTGAAGGGCCCCATGAAGGGCTTCGTCGAAGAATGCCATGAAGCAGCCCCCACCCTAAGGGACCCCCTTGAGACCTCTTTAAGGGGCCTATGAAGAACGCCCCGCAAAGATCCCCCAACAGGACCCCGTGAAGGAACCTCCTGATGGACCCTCTCAACAAACCCCTTGCATGCTCCCATTAGAATCTCATCCTATCGGATCTACTTAGTTGTCACTTTTGTCCAAGCAAAACTAGTCCAAAGATAGCTGAAAATGGCCTAAAACCCCTTGTTTTTGCACACCAAATTATCTATGATGATTTTTGGAAAAATACCTTGGCCATTTTTGACAGATTTTGAAAGCTGGGTCCGCCACCTACGACACCGAATCCTAGCTGCCACTGTTGAGTGAATTTGCTCAAACTTTGTGTAATGGGCGGGGGAATCAAAACTCTGTCATAGTGGTCCAGATTTCACTGAAATTTTGGTGGATGGTGGGTGATGAGTATGAAGCACACCTTTCCCACGTGCTTGTTGCTGCTGCTGCTGCTGCTGCTGCTGCAAGCTAAAAGGGCTACCTCCACCTTACACCCTAAAGAGGGTTGTAAAACCTTACTGGCGCCACCACCTCAGTAACCCCAACTACCAGCTCAGTGCGTGCAAGAAAAACATTTTGCAGTACACTAAAGAGGGTCTCCTCCATCAATTTGGACAAAAATTTTGAACAGGGAAGGGAGGGCGCCAAAGGGTGGACCAGAGTGCACATCAGGTGCACACAGACCACACAAGGGGAGGGAGGAGGAGATGCAACCAGGATCCAAGCTGCGCCACGTGGGAGGGGGGGGGTGTGGCAATTTCTTGGTTTAACACGGGGGTTAGTTATCCACCCGTTGGGTTGGGGGTGAAGAGGTCGGGTCCAAAAAACTGTGAGAGGTGGGGAAGCCGCTCGGCTATCCCTTACAAATTTTTCACCAGGTGAGAACGGGACACTTGTCACGCTACTCACAAGTACTGCTTCTTCCCATTGGCCGGTGCTGATACGCTCCACACTTTCCCAAGACTGCGCAGTCTGGAGGGTGCTCACCAGCACCAATGTGGGAAATGTAACACAGGGCCACCAAGTGTTGTTCAGTGGTGCGCAGCATACTCAGATATGTTGCCAGCTGTTTCGGGGGTTTCCTGACTGTGCAGCGCCAGTTTGCTCCACCAGGGCCCTTTGGTGGGGCCCAGGTAGTTGTGTGCTTCCAGCGTTTGCTTCATCAGGAGCCTTTCGTGGGGTCTGGGTAGGTACGTGCTTCCAGCTCGTGCTCCACCAGAGCCCTGTGCTGGGGCCTGGGTAGTTATGTGCCGTGTCGTGTGACTGTGCTGTGGTTATGGGGGAGCGCCGCAAAGCCTCAAGCGAAGCTGTGGCCACCCTCGTGCTATTGCCCGCTCCTGTACCCCCCAAAACAGGGGGTGGGGGGTAAGGCTTAGTTTGGGGGGCTCATTGGGTGTGGGCAGGACTAGTTAGTCCATCCTCCGTTGCCAAGGCTACTTTGCTGGGGGCCTAGACGAAGTGTTGTCGAGGCCACTTGCCTAAGAAATTGGACGGACGAGGTGCTGCAAACTTTCCCGAGGGCCTGGAGGAAGTACTCCAAAGTTGTCAGTTTATTTTGGGAGGGGGTTGGCGGGATCGGGGTATCGCAATTATCAGCGCCACCTGGTGATTGTTTTGAGTCATTTCTGTCTGTGTGTTTGCCCCATGTTCACAGCTGGCGGCGCAGCAGGACACGGGCTGGTTCGCCAATCAGACGTCCTCGAGCTTCTGGGCGCATTTGAGCCTGCGGTCCTACAACGTCACCCAATATGATTTGGATATCTGTGGGCTGTACCACGATTTGGTGCTGTCCGGAGCCGCGATGTCCGACACGGGCCTGCACGGCGCTGCCGGCATCTTTGGAGCAGTGCTTCGCCGATACTCTTTCCCAGACTACAACCGCACCCGGGCCCTGTGGGCCCAGCTGCCGGTGGGCACTGCGACGGAGAAGTTCCGGGCACTGAGCGCGCCCCGGGCCGCATCGGAGGCCCCCGATCCCGGGATGCCCGCGAGGTCTGCGGCGACGTTTCGGCCGGAGGCGGCTCTTACGGACTACATTTTCAATTTGGCCGTCGCGAAGGCCAAGACCGCCAGCTTCCGAGACGTGGACTGTGTGCAGCCGGACACCGAGCGGTGCTTCACGGCCTGCTCCCTTACCGCCTACCGAGACGAGGTGGGGCTGCGGTTCCCCCACGTGGCCCCATGGGCGCTCGAGCTCCGTTCGCCGGGGGGCCACGCGCTGGTGCAGTGGGTCATTGCGAACCGCGTGTGGCTGGAGAGCCTGCGGGACCGCCTGCCGGAGGTGTTGTACCTTGTGCCGTTTCCGGGGGTGAGGCATGCATGCGGGGATATGTGGTGGACCGCTTTGGGGGGGTAAAAAGGAGGAAAAAGTTGGTGACAGTTGAGGCAGAAATGAGGTGGGGTAGGTCACAAGGGTGTTGTGCCCCCTTGCGCTTTGTCCCTCGACAATGGCAATCCCTCCCCCCTTGAAGCAAAGGTATGGCACAAAGCAGTCAAAAGAAGTAAATGAAGATGAAATTCAGATTTTTCCGTGGAACATTCAGGGAGGTGTTGAGTTTCAAGTGAGTGGAAATCTGGAAGCATTCCATGGAAGCTTTGTTTTGGCATTAGATTTCAAAAGACCCCCCACCCATCCAAGCTGTTTTGTTATAGCAGTTTAAGTACAGATCTAATTAAAAATGTCCATGGAAACCGCTTTTGAGTATCATATTACATAAGTCCGTGTACCACCCCCCCCAAATGGTCTTGTTAGCGGCAATTGCCGGGAATGGCGCGACGGTCCTGCGGCGTTCGAGGTCGATTTTGCGGACAAGTGCCGCCGTTCGGCAACGCAAGTCAAGTCCTTTGTCCCACTTTTGCCGCATTGCACACCCCACCCTCGTTGGCCTCCCACCGCACAGCACAGCACAGCACAGCGGCACGCGCAAAGCGACATCGCCTTTGTGCACAACTCTACGCACCCCCCAAGCCTCCGGACTGGTCATCATCCCGTCCACTGGAGCGTGGGGTGTGGGGGCCAGACAACGTGTTCTCAAGCGACAGACGTACGGTGGGGGAGGGGCAGGAATGTATTCGAACGGCTGACAACCATAGGAGGAGGAGGAGCCCGCCCCTGGACCCCCCCCCCTCCTCCCCTTCCACTGTTTGAAGCAAAAATTTTCTTCCATGCCTTTGGCGCAAGCCGATTTAAGCTTAAAAATTGTTTCCAACGCCTTTGGCGCCGGGTTAGGGGGGTCCATCGGAGGAAGGGGGGTCCGGCCGACCCACTCCCCCTCCAACCCCTCCAACCCCCCCCCCCCCCTCCTCTCTTCCAATACATCCCTGGGGGGAGGGGGGAGTGGGGAGGGCTCACCGTGCGCTGCTTTGCTTGCGATTGCTGGTCTGCACTGGGCCTATGCGCGGGGCCCGAATGATTGCAGCCCCTCCGAGGCCCAGCGCCGAGGCCACGATGGCCTGCATTTCCCTCCCAACCGCATTGAAGTGTGCCACAATTCCTGCGGCCACTTGGCCCCGCCGATACTTTGGGGGGGGGGTGCGGTTGAGGGCGGCTGTTGTCGACCATGCTAATGTAAGGCAGCCCGAACCCCAGCCAGAGCCAGGGCCTCGATCTGGGGTATGGATTCACCTCTCCTGAGGAGGGGAGGGGGCGACTGCCTGATTAGCGGTGGTCACACCGCCATATGACGACCGCAAGAGCCCTGGCGACCGCCTCACGACCACCTCCGAGGCGCGCACATCGGACCACTCCCCCCCCCCCCTCCCCCAACGCCGCCTGAAAACAATTGCGTACGCTCCATCCCTGTGACCCAACCCCCAGCCACAGCGCGTGGGATCAGGGGAGCAGGGGAGCCGTGCGAAGGTGACGATGGATGTCATTCCGCCGTTGATTCAAATTGGCCTCCGCCGCCAGCGCCACAAAGTGACTTCGTGGGAAAAACTGAAATTTACAAGAGGGAAAATCTGGTCGGGCAATGTGTGGTACACAACCTTTTGGGTCCCATCCCCCGCCCCCCCTCTCTTCTCATGTGAGCGTGGGTCCGGGACGCCGGGGACCACACCACCCGTCCCCCTCCCATCCTCTGCTTTGTGCCTGCCTTCAGGCGGTCACGCTCGTGTCCGTGCGCCTGGGCCCGGAATGCCACTTCGACGCCCCGCGCTATCACTTGGCGGACGTCCTCTGGCGCGTGTGGCTCATGGACGCCGCCACGATGGCCCCCGTCCCGCTCCCCGACAACGGCACCATCGTCATGCCCATCGCCTCGGACCCCGCGACGCAGAACTGCGTGGCGTTGCCCGCGCTGGGGCCCGCGAAGGGCGCGCCGCGCGGGGGCTACCGCAGCGCCCCCCGCAGCCCCATCAGCGGCTACTGCACGACGGGGGCGCTGGGGTGGGTCACGGTCACGGCCCCGCACGCGTTCCCGGCGGCGCGTGGGGACGGGATTCCCATGGCCCTGGTGGTCCTCGTGGGGGCTGTGGTGCTGCTGTGCGGCGTCCTGGGCTGCCTGGCTGGGCTCTGGCTTCGGCGGAAAGAGGTACCCACCCACACCCATGGAGGGTGTGTGAGGGCACTGGCACCCGCGGCATCCGGGAGACAGAGGGGGGGGGGGGAGGAGCAGGACTCGGTCCTCCCGCGACCCCGCCATACCTGAGGGACGGGGTCAGGGCAGGTGTAGGCGATGCATCTTGAGGGCATAGCGACCGAGGGAATGCGCGCCATGCCCCATCACCCGATGCAGACCTCACTGCGCCAAACCAAAATCGATGTGAAACATCGACCCACAAAGTCAGTGAGCGATGGGGACAGGGCTCTTTTTTGACAACTCAGCACCACTGGGGGGGGGGGGGGGGTTCCACCCCCCCACCCCCCTGGACCCACCAACCCCCCTCCCCCCTGAAAGATTGGGCCCAATTTTCTTCCGCACTTTTGGCCAGTCGAAAAATTTTTCTGGCGCCTTTGGCGCCAATTTGTTGGACAACAAATTTCCTTCGGCGTCCCAAACACTAAGCACCACTGGGGAAGAGGGAGGCCCCCCCCCCCACCCCTCTAAAGGAGCCCTCGGTCCGGGATCCCAGAGCCCAACCCACACCAGGGCATGTCGCTGACCCTTGACCTGCTTTGTGAACGCTCAGCGGACACTTGGTGGACCATCGATCACGAGTTAAAACAAAAGAAAAGAGCAAGGTACCCGGCCGCCGCGTGTTGGCACTGGGAGGGCCGCCTCGCAAATGTAGAGAGGAGCGGCTGTCCCATGACGTCGTGGTGTCAGTGGTGATGTGTGCAGGGATTGTGGTGTGGGCATGGAGGTTTGGCTCGGTATTCCTGTGGGCACTGAGGTCTGTGGGTCATGGCGCAGTAGTGGGGGAGTGCAGTGGCAGTGGTGGTGTGCGCCTGTCGCATGTCATCAGCGTCCAGCTGCATCCCCGGCCTCGAAGTCGATGGTGCAGCATGGCGCCTGAAGAGGCAAAGAGGAAACGTTGCTCCTTCTTTTGGGAATCTCTTTTTATTCCGCCCCGACGGGTTCTGTCCGCCCCAACGGTACACCAACCTTTTTGTAACCACCAGACCTTGCTCCAACTGCTTTTTCAAGTTTCGGTAACCGCTTTGCCAAGTACTTTGAAACAACCCTAGAGCCTCCTGCCCCCTCAAGTGCATCCCTCTTGGGCACTCAGTAACCTTGCCCACTGGCAAGTCCAACGACACCCACCACAACCGAGCCCTGGGCTCCTGCCGTTGCCCAGGCAGGTACGAACAGCCACTGGCGACCCTCAGTGCACGATGGACCCTAGTCTTGGACACCCCTCTGTTTATGAAATATAACGTCCAAACTAAGATCAGGCATAGTTTCATCCTGTGCCATTTCCTGAGGGTGCGTGGCAACAATGCCCTGGGTTTACTGGCAGCACAGGTAGCCTTCACCAGGGCCCCTCCAAAAGATTCTCATACTTTTCTGTACATGCTTGTGCAAAGTTTCGCAACTTGCCACCCCCCTCCCCCTCCTCCCCTCTCCCCTCCTAATGCGCCTCACTCTCCCCCACAATTGCAAACCACGACCATTGCATGGGTGCCCCAACGCTACTAATGGTGCAACAAAAGGGGCTGAACAGCCCGAACTGGCTTTCAAAAACCACGCACAGCCTACGAGCTGCGCTTGAATTGGCTCACGGGCGTGCATCCCACTGGCAAGTACACTAGGACAGCTTGGTGGGAAGACTGAAGTTGTGGGGACCACCGTAGACTTGGGCCACCTATTGATGGATTGGCTGTGACAGATTATCGAGCCTACGAGGGTCCACTCGCCGATTGCCGTGATTCCCCTGGCATCCCCACGACCCATGCATGGTGATGCCTTGCATTGACGCTCAAGTTGCATGTGCAGCTGGGGCTGAAGCTCTACTAATGAAGCCGAGGACAAAGAATGGCCATCCTGTCCCATGGCAAAGAAGAAAGCCACTACTAAGCATGCCAAGTGGTAATGCACAAGAATTCTGAGAACCATGCCGAGGATGGCAGAGGAAGAAGGTGAGAGAACATAAGTCATTGTTGCTGATAAGAGGTCATGGTGGGGGGCTACATCACTACCTGTCACTGAAAGCACCAAGTTGTCGTTGTGCCCTGAAACACAAGTGCGACCCACTTCAGAAGCTCAAGTGTCCTCGTTCCTCAGGCTCACGAGGTGTCAGCATAGCATGTTGCCACTTCAACTTGGGCAGTACCAGTGCCAACGGTCGAAAATAGTTCATCGCATATCGGTATTCCTCCCACACCAATTAAGGCCCTCACTAACGTTGATCAATCATGTTTCATCTAGTCTGAAAAGCACTGTTGCTTGTCATACTTGGGCAACAAATTAGCCTTGTTTGTGCGTTCCTTCCCTGACATGTGTATCAACGTGTATTCATGCAATCCTCTTGACTATGGGGGAGCCTTAAGCGCAGTGCGCGCACAGTGCAACTATTTGGGCGTCTAGCCGTACTAGAGACCCATACTTTGAGATACTAGGGGCCCCTAGGGGCATCATGGTGACCCCTAGCGGAGGTTTTGACTTCTGATTTTGTCCCCCTTTGTTTGGGGATCCCCGAGAATGCAAGGGTGACATAGCATTTCCCCCCTCTTTTGGGCCCCAACCTTCCTTGATCTTCCGCGATCTCGCATTGAGCACACGCGAGTCTGCAAATATTAATATATATGATAATATATATATATATATATATATATATATATATCTCTCTGGGACGTGCGGTTTCATGCCAACACGGAGCGTTTTCAGGGGTTGGTGCCTTTGTGGTCTCATTTGTGCCCGCTGAGTGTCCGGTTGGGGGGGGTATGTGGGGCATATTCGGAAAGCCCTTGAAAAGGGCTATTCGGAACACCCCAGGTTTGCATGCTGTGCTAACGACATGTTTGAGATTTTTCTCCGCTTTGGACAGTGCCTGTGTTGCCTGCTGCCTATTTTTGCTAACAGGCAGCCACCATGTCTTCATACAAATTCACACAACGTGCTGTTGCTTCCCCTGATGCGCCACTGAAACCTTTGGTGCGAAAAAGAGCGCGATCTGGGGGTGAAACTTGGGTGCAGGTGACGCGGCGGCCTGACTTGCGCGCCAAAAAGCCTCGTACCGGTGGGTCACAGCAGCCTGCATGCGCCCACACAGAGCACGACATTTTATCCACTACTGAGGCCGCGGCTTTTGCAGCCCAGTTTTGGGATAAAAAGATTCACCCCACCAAGGCTTCGCAACACGAATTTCTGGCAACCTGCATCGACGTCGATTTGGAGCAAGATGTGAAACACGCAGGTCGTCAGAAGTACACCAGAAAAAGGGGGCACCAGGCAACGTACTTTGTACCCTACCGTGGGTCGCGTCGGCAAAATTTGCAAGACACAGTTCTTGCATTATTTCAAAATTAGTCGCATCGTTGTGGAGTCTGTGGCCAAAGCCAAAGCAGCCGCGGCCGTTACCAACCCCCTGAGTCCCATGAAAAGCCCCCGGAAACAGGGAGCAGACAATGTACGTAAGTTGAGAAAAGTCTGAAAAAATGTGAAAACGCTCCGTGTTGGCATGAACCGGATGTCCCAGAGAGAGATATATATATATATATATATGTATTATATATATATATAATATATATGTATATATATATATATATATATATATATGGCCAATACGCGCATTTTCCCCCCCCCCCACCCTGGGCCAACCGGTGCACTATGGGGCAAGGTTAGGTACCCCCCCCCCTATTTTGGGGTCGGGAAACACAAAAAAACATGTTTTAGAAGTGAATTGGATGGTTATTAGTGGGTATTTGCCCCTATAAAGGTCTAAAATGGCTAAAATTAGGGTATGACATCACTGCCGGTAGGATCCTAACCAGAGTACTAAACATAGGTACAATTGTGGTCCAAACCACTAATACTAGCACCGAATTCCACCAATAATAGTATCATAGGACATGAAAATGGATAGGGGAGTGTTAAAAATGCTGAATTACCATGTCATTGGGTGTATATAGGGGTGGTGTGGGTTATTTTTAGGATTTAGTGGTTATTTTTGGTACTCTGGTTAGGATGCAACCAGCAGTGATGTCATACCCTATTTTTAGCCCAAAAACCCTGTCTACAGCCCTCCCACTGTCCCATCCGAGCCCGAAACCCATTTCTTTGTGTTTCCCTACCTCAAAATAGGGGGGAGGGGTCTCTAGTCCTGCCCCAAGTCGCACACTAGGGTCCAGGGTGGGGGGGGGGGAAAATGCGCGTATTGGCCATATATATATATATATATATATATATATATATATATATATATATATATATATATCCTCCAATCTACACCCCTCTCCCAACTCTAGGTGGCTCCACCATACGGCTCTAAGGTACATGCGAAGGGTACAACTTGGTGCATACACGTGGCGGAAGGGGCTATATTCGGTCAAAACAGGCTCAAAATGGGCTCAAAACACTTGTTTGAGCATCCCAAATGGTCTACGATCACTTTTCGAAAAACGCGTTTTTGACCCATTTTTTACCCATTTTTGGTCCCAAAACAACCCCTTTTCAAGGCATTTTCCGTTTTTACCTGGGCCAAAACGCGTCACCACGGGCTCAACATGGGCTAAAAGCAGTTGTTTGAGCATCCCGAATGGTCCAGGATCACTTTTGGAAAAACGCGATTTTGACCCATTTTTGACCCATTTTTGGTCTTGAAACGGCCCATTTTCAAGGCATTTGGGGATTTTCCTTGGCCCAAAACGCGTCACCACGGGCTCAAAACGGCTTAAAAACGCTTGTTTGAGCATCCCAAGTGGTCCGGGAACAACTTTGAAAAAAATCATTTTTTTTGCCCCGGGGACTCCGGTGGACCCATCGTTGGCCTCCACCGTGTGCGGGCCGGGCTGCCCTGTGGCTCCACCAAGTGACCACTGGTACGGGGGTCTAGGTGGCTCGTTGGGCGATTCTGAGGCTTGGAAACCACAAAAAGTGGGGGGTTGCGGGTGGAATAGGTGCCCTCCAAATCGGATTTTGAGCCACGTAGCCCAAGATACGGGCGTGGTTGGTTTTGGGGTGTTGGTGCACATTGCGCAGATCTTGGGGCTTTTTGGCGCCTTTTTGGGCCGTTTCTCGGACATATCGTGGACTTGAAGGGCACTAGAGGGCTCTTTGACACGGTGAAGTCAAGCCGCACGTGTAGTGTAGCCACCGTTTCCCTTCGTTTGGGCGTTTTGCCCGGGTTTGGGGGCTACTTTGGGCGAAAAATGGCTGTTTTTGGCCCAAAGCTGCGCAGATTTGGGAGGGCACCTCCCGACTTGGCGCCAGCGCCCCGGGCCGCCACCGGTGTGTTTCTGGCTCAAAACTTGGATTTGGCAAGGCCACCACCTAGGCTCCAGGATGGGGACATGGGCAAAAGATCCGAAGCGTTGGGATGGAGCAATGGTCAAAACGGCACGGAGACGTGCTTGTTGCTTGTTGTTGCTTGTTGTTGCTTGTTGTTGCTTGTTAGCTAAATTTAAGGGGAGAGGGGTGTAGTAATATATAAACATCGTCATGTGAAGGAACTGTTCAATCGAGTTATGTAAGATACTTCGATGTCTTTTGAACACGGTTTATCTTTGGATCGTGGAATTGGTTTCGAATTGGTGCCCTGCCTAAAGATCCTGCGAGAGGTTGTTGAGTTTTGGGAAAACGAGACGATTTTCAAGAGAGAAACGACAATGGAACAGAAAGACAGTTGTGTGTTGTTGAGATCAGTCATGTGCTTTCTTAGCCGCTGGATGGGGGCCGTATGTGTTTGGCCAACATACAGTATGCCCACCCACCCACCCACCTGCACACACACACACACACACACAGACACACACACACACACACACACACACACACACACACACACCCCTCCACACAAGCCCTTCATGCAAGTGCCAAGTCCCAGGCATCAACAGCAATAAAAGAAGCATGGAAATGGGGCCCGGACAGGGACCGAAGGCGTACTAACCACATAACATATGAAGCATGGAAAGGAGAAGGACAGGGGGCAGCGAAAAAATGGTGGCCTGAATGGAAAAGGCATGCAATCGTGGCAGTGACAGGGAAAGTAAGATACCTGAAGAGGCACAAGGACACACACATGGCACTGGCACCGGCACAACACACACCAGCACAACGACAAGAATAGGGGGAATCTTTGCACCGCGCGCACACTGCGCGCTACTTTTAGACTATGTTCCCCCTTCCGCCCGAAGAGCCCCCAAGCACACCCCTTGGAAACGCCCTTAGAATTAGGTGACCCAAACTGCCCTAGCTCAAGAAAGTTGCAAACTACCTTCCCTTCACATAACACACATCATGCACAACTGGAAAAGCCATGAACAGCGCATTCAATGGATGGTTCCTCCCTTCATGTGTACATGCAGAGAGTTGACCCTGAGGGATGGGGCATTGTTATTCTAGAATATGTGCAAGAGAGATGGTGGGCAGGTGTAAGAGAGAGGCACTGGTGGTTCACCCTTAAACAATGGGCTGTTATCGACGTACCACCAGGCATCCCACGGGAGGGAGCGGAACGCCAAAACCACTGGCTGAATCAGCGCCTTTTGAAAGAAATGAAACAGGCACAACACGACGCCAACCATGCGCGAGCCAAAGCGATGCGCGCGGAGTTGAGCGACTTGGCTGCGGAACTGCACATTCCCCTGGTCCACGGAGCGACAATGCTGGTCCCTAATGTAACGCCTACACAAAAGACAGCCATCCTACGGGTCATGAGATACATCCTCCGCTCTACAACACACTGGGCATGGGAGAAACACGCCATTAAGAAGGTCATGTGAGTAGTACGGACCAGTCCGCACACTGTGCAAAGCATCTTCAGTGAGCAAGCCACAAAAATGGACTGGGCCAACCAGCCACCACCCTGCACCTGCTCTCAAAATATTGCTATAGCTCAACAGTACGGCACTGTCACAGACACTGAGGGTCACGTAGCTCTCGTACCTGTATCTGTGTATGATGTCCAGGGCCGCACGCTGCGACCCAAGGACTCCCTCCCCATCCATGGCACACACACACGCAAAGAGGCGGTAAAGGCGATTGAGGCATTTGCGAAGCAGGTTGGCGGCAAATGCCCTGATTTGGATACCCAGCTCCCTCCCTCCCTGTTCCCTTGTACAGGTGACACCCTGAAACGGGTATAGCAAGCCTCTAAGAAGTTTAGTGCCGACTTCTACATCCACATAGTCGATAAAGGGGTAGGGGTTCTCTAGGGCTTTTGCAAACATTGGATGTGGCTTCAGGTTGCAGAATTCCTCACCAAGGGCGGGTATCAACAGGTGCCTGGAACAGCCAATGACTTCGTGATGCAAGTTGGTAAACTGGCTGCGGAACTGGGCTGGGCACGGAGTAAATGAGCTAACTGTGCCGCCTATATATCATAGGTAAAGCTAAGAGCCTCTGGGGTGGAAAGGGCTGGCTCTGGCGTCCTATCGCTGCCTCCCCCTCCCCAATTGTCAGCGTAAGCCACCTCAGAGTCGTTGCACGGGCATTCACCAGGTTCCTGAAGTATCTCATCACAGAGCTCCCATTCTCCATCCTTCATCTTCGCATCACTGACCTGGCGACTTGGTTCCACTGGGTGGGGGGTCAGGGTTTGCACACAGTGACAGAGCTGGACTGCAAGAAACAGTTTAACTATGTGTAGCCCACATATGTAGAGGATCATATGGGTAAGGCTTCCGCTTGGCTCAGTGCTAAGCGCCGGTGGTGCATGCCAGAAGTTGTTTGGTCCGTACACCATATGCACAGTGCACTTGATCGAGCAGGAAAGGCAATAGTTGTAGGGTTCAAATACGTTACACATGAGCAGTTAACTGCAATTGTCGACCATGAGCTGAGTAAGAACAACGCATGCTGGGCGGCGGGAACGGTGTGGGTGCGCACGAATTGTATCCCCATGGGGGGACCGTTCAGCACCCAAGGGGCGGACATCCACTCAGTGTGGCGGGTGTACCAACACAGAAGTCTGTTTCATCAGCTGGGGACACTTACAGTCTCGCCCGAAGGGTTCCCTATGTGGGACGGACAGTGGGGCAGAGTAGCCATGTGTCAATTCAGGGATAACATACTGGTTGCCACAGACTGTGCCACGACCAGGCAAGCAGCGCTCATTGAAACCATTAGGACCATCCTGAAAATAGCCTGGGGTTTGGAAGTGGAGTGCGATTGCATCTCGCCCCAACAAGCTACATGCACTGGACAATGCTGTGGGCCCATCAGGAAGGCAGTGGGTGTGGTGATGACCCTGTGCCCCCCAGGGGAGGGATGTGCTTTCAGCGAACCAGCGGCACTCAAACCTGATTGGTCTCTCCGCCTGAACGCCCCCCTGATGTCCCCCACCCTCGCATACCGGGGCTACCTCGGAAATATTATGACTAGTGTGCTCAAAAATGCTCTCACATGGACTAGGACGTGGCTGGGCCAAATTCTGTCCGCACTGGCATGGCTCCTGGTCATGCCACTGTCAGGGTATCAGAAGACTGTGGCCATGCGAGCCATCCACAAAGGCATACATAGGGTGTATGGAACCAGCCCCCATGCTGTTCGAGCCACGGTCAAGTGCGCCCACTCACTTGTGCACCACATGCCAACCAAACGCTGTATCGTACTCACAAAAGTGAAAATGTGGTTAAAGAAACACGCCATGTGGAACGGTACAACATACACATCATGGATGCTGCCCCAGAGCTCAGTGTAAATGGCATCAATGGTGCTTGGAATGAAGATATTGCCTGCATTGAACCTCTGCAAAATGCCACCTGCAATGACACTAACTGCCAATGCCGCGGACAGCACAATGTGTGTGTGCAGTGCACCGGTGACGGTGTACTTCCGCTGTTCTCCCCTCCTCTGTTTGTTAGTTAGTCCAAAGGTCGATTATCAGTGTAGCCACACTCCTCGGGGGGCAAGGAACGTAGTGCAAGGGGGACTGAGGTGAGGGCTCTGAAACATTCCCATATCCCAGTACTGAACTAACATGCCATCTGTGTCTGTCCTTTACAGACCCTTGGCTTAGCGCTCTGCACGGCTGCCGAGGGCTGGAGACGGACGTGAACGGGTGCAGGATGTGCCTCCTCCTCTAACCCTGTAGTGCACAAAGGCGCCTATTGGCGTCGGACATGCTCTGTTTGTCTTGTCTGATGACCAACTGACAAGGATTTTCGCTCAGCCAAAAACGCTTTGTGCTGTGCTTTCGCAAATTGTGTGTGTGTGTGTGTGTGTACCACATGCTGCGTGTCAAGCTTGTGTTCGGGGTGCGCTTGTGCTGATGAAGACATGCGGTGCTTGTGTCCAGGTGCGCGGTGACGTACCCGACAAGCTCGTTGCCGCGGACGGGCCTCCAGTTTCAGCACCCAAGGCCCTGCAGTTGGATGCCGCCGCCCTGTTCGACATCGACTTGGTGGCGTCCCAGTACGCAGAGGTCTTTGACAGCCCCCGGAGTGGGAAACTATCCCCTGAAAATGCCTGGCGCTCGGTCATGGCCTCTCTGAATAAGCACCGGGACGGGGCCATGGGTCACACCTTCGACCTGCCCGCCACTGACTCCACCCGGAGGATGTTGTCCAGGCGGGGGTCGTGCTGCACGGGCTCTGAGCCAGGGGACAGCGTTGCGTCACTGCAACGGCACAGTGCCCTCCCTGAGCTATCGATGGCAATGCCAGGGAATCCGCTCCAGAGATCGCACGCTCCCCGGTTAAAACGCAAGCACTCGTTGGTGGATTGGATGGATCCGGTCGAGAAAGACCCAATGGATGCCACCATGCTGGACGAAGATGGAAGGCCAGTGACGGGACGGCCCGTCCCACACACACCGCAGAAGCAGTGTCCATCGTTGGTGGATTGGATGGATCCGGTCGAGAAAGACCCCATGGATGCCACCATGCTGGACGAAGATGGAAGGCCAGTGACGGGACGGCCCGTCCCACGTGCACCGCAGAAGCAGTGTCCATCGTTGGTGGATTGGATGGATCCGGTTGAGAAAGACCCAACGGATGCCACCATGCTGGACGAAGATGGAAGGCCAGTGACGGGACGGCCCGTCCCACACGCACCGCAGAAGCAGTGTCCATTGTTGGTGGATTGGATGGATCCGGTCGATGAAGATCCCACTGATGTCAATGTGCTCGATGAATGGGGAAGGCCAGTCACTGGGCGGCCACTGCTGAGGGTATGCCAAATCCTGCATGGTGCTTCACTACAGTGTTTTTGTCGAGCCCCAACATGGTCTACAGTACTCCCACTGCAGCAAAGAGACACTATTTCTTTGATGGCTTAGTGAAGGATTTGCTGCTCAGGGGGGGGCGGGGTTTCTGAGAAATCCGATAGCGTGGGGGGTTTTGAACCCCCCCCCCTTTTTTAAAAATGGTCCAAGGGGGGGTTTTAAGGGTGTTTTTCGACGCAGACACATCATTTGTGCGATTTTTTTTTTGGTGGTATTCTTTTGGACTGCACATCCAGAGTTTTGTCCTTGCCCCCAATTCAGCCACTTTTGATTTTGTCCCCTTAGCTAGGGACCCCTCATAATGCAAGGGTGACGTTGCATTTCCGCCCTTTTTTGGGCATTTCTGATTTTGCCCCCCGCTCCGAAGTGGTGGGGATCCCCGAGGCGGCAAGGGTGATGTAGCCACCTTGCCCATTTATGGGCCACTTCTGATTTTGCCCCCCGCTCTGAAGCGGAGGGGATCCCCGAGGCGGCAGGGGTGATGTAGCCACCTTGCCCATTTATGGGCCACTTCTGATTTTGCCCCCCACTTTGAAGCGGTGGGGATCCCCGAGGCGGCAGGGGTGATGTAGCCACCTTGCCCATTTATGGGCCACTTCTGATTTTGCCCCCTGCTTTGAAGCGGTGGGGATCCCCGAGGCGGCAGGGGTGATGTAGCCACCTTGCCCATTTATGGGCCACTTCTGATTTTGCCCCCCGCTCTGAAGCGGTGGGGATCCCCGAGGCGGCAGGGGTGATGTAGCCACCTTGCCCATTTATGGGCCACTTCTGATTTTGCCCCCTGCTTTGAAGCGGTGGGGATCCTCGAGGCGGCAGGGGTGATGTAGCCACCTTGCCCACTCGCAATGGCCATGCGCAAACAAGAAAACATGCCCCGTGAATGTCCTATTCCCGGGTGCAGTGCCACCCCGTGGGTTTTGAACATCAAAACTCACTTGGCTCGGTGCCATCCAACCGTGCCACCCAACACCGTTGATTTGACGGAATGGGTTGTAGTCGGGCAGGACGATGAGAAAAAAAAGGGGCGAGCCAAAAAAATCCCCATGGTGATGAAGCCCAAGATCACTTTGAAAGTGGCAAAGGCGGTGGACAACGAGAGTGCGTCCTTCTCCGAAGCCTCTCTTGGACGCTCCGATTGGGAGTGGAAACCGGAGGAGGATGCAAGCTCTGTGGAATCTAGGTCTTCCGCAGATAACGATTCGTCCAGCGGTAACGAGAGTTCCGCAACTTCCGAGGATGGCAATGGCTCCTCTTCTTCCTCATCTTCTTCCTCTTCCACCTCTTCTTCCGGGGTGGAAGTTCTCCCGCAAAAGAAAGCTGTTCCTGGCAAAGGCACAAAGCGGCCCATCACCGCTACCAAGCAAAATGCGAAGAAGCGTTACACGGTGAAGACGTCAGGGCGGAAGAAGTAGGCGGAGCTACATGCACACACACACACACACACACACACACACACACACACGTCACAAACGGATACCTCCCCCACCCCCTACACCTCCTCGCTCTCCCTCTCCTTCCCTTGTAGTGGCATGCACACTAGGATTGGAAGGCCCACACAATGGCGCGGGGAGGGAGGCCTGGCTAGCCATAGCCTTAAGGGCCTCCCGAGTTGCGTTGGCCGACCAGTATAGTCACACACACACACCCCTTCTTTTATGCCCTCCCCTTGACGCATTTCCCACCCCATGGTGTATTTCTAACCCCATGATGCATTCCGAACCCCATGACGGACCTTGATGCGGGTCAACCCCCATGCTGCAATTCTAACCCCATGGTGTACTTCGAACCCCATGACCGCCTCGGAGACCCACAGTCCCGAGGTTTCTGGTACCCACGGCCGGAAATACCCAAGCCGATGAAACCCTACCATAGACGTTGGTAGGGGCGGTGCGAATTGTCGGATCACACCTGGGCCGCCCAACTGTTCGGAGGTGCCCGACACTATGTTCTTCATTGGGGGGGGGGGGTTTGGGGGGCCGGGGTGCCGTTTCCGCGGACAATACCCCCGCGCAGCGAAAAAGCCCCTTAAAACCCCCCCCAAACCCCCCCCCTTTTTTAATTTTGGCTCTGGGGGGGGTTTTAAGCATGATATCCGATTTCCGAGAACCCCCCCCCCCCCCTGTTGCTGCTCATATCATCACGAGGGCAAGGCCATCAGGGTTGGAATGGGGTGCCGGCAGCGGTTCCCAGGTATAAGGCAAGGCATTGTATGTAAGCAATGGTTTGCAACGGCGATTGACACACAGAATGATTTTGTCCATTGACATGCACTGAATTCAATCGTTCATACATCCCACAGTAAGGCGAAAAGATTGAACAGACGTCATAATAGGAGCCCTTCTACATGTATCAACGTCCAAGTGGCATAGTATGGTCTTCCAGGAGCGTTGTGGGACCTGCCATCCCTCATCATTCACACCTCTGCAACCTTAGTGAAGACATACCTTATCTGCTCCAAAACACCCATCATATCTATTTTTTTTTTGCATCATCCGCTGGTCCTGAGTTCGGCCCCATCTTCCATCTTGGGGAGCGGAATCATGGCAATGCCACGGTCTGTGATGGTTCTATTTGTTGGTCCATATGAGGTGCTGCACAAATAGCACTGAATTTCCAGTAGAGGTATGTGCAACCATCAGGGTAAACCTCACTTCTAAACTTCCTGAGCACGTGGGAACCATCCGTATGCAACTTTCATCGTTCGGAGCATGGTACGTGGCACATTGCAAACGGTTCTTCCCTCACAAAGGACGCCACACATGACATGCCATCATTCGGAGGAATAGGTCAATAGGCCCGATGCCTGTGTGCAAGCAGCTTCCATCCAATGAATAATTTAATTTGACAAGAACCAACGGTAACAGCAATTAACGTAAGCGATCACTCCTACTACACAACTCCACCCACCTGCACGCATCTGAGCTACTCTGCCCTCTCCCAAGCCCTCTTGTGAAGTCTATGCCTACCCTCGCGAAATATCTCATGCATCAATTCCTCATAATGCTCCTCTACCTCTGTAGACCAAGCGAGTTGCTTCACCACATTTCTGGTCCAAGCATGTTGCTGTGCCCCCGCTAGGAGCCTCGCCCCACACCACTCCTTTGCATGCATTATGGCAAGAATATGCAAGTGTTTCGCCTTCAAGACCAATCATTGACAAGCGTTTGGAGACATCATTTACTCTATTTGGTGCCACGGTCATGGTTGCCTAAGTAGCTGGGTTTCGGAGGCTTACAGGGACTGTGTTTTGGGTGGTGGTTTTACTCTTAGGGACCACAAGGGCTTACATTTACCTTTCTAAAGAGAGTAGGTGAACCAAAGGAGAGAGGAAGAAGGTGTTTTGGAACCGGGATCAATTTTCCTTTTGTTGTGGAGCATGCAAAAGAGGTTTTTCAATTCTTTGTTCTCAATGCAAGCATGCGCGTGGGCGCTAGGCAAGGGTCTCCCTTGGTCCAAAAGGACTGGTTAAGTGGCGCAAGTGGGTGCACTTCTTCAAAAGTCTACAGTAATGCAGCAACACAAATACCTTTCCTTGTGAATTTGGTTGGCTGAAGCATTGTGTGGTTTCCTCTTTGTGGTTTGCACCTTTTAACGTCCACAAGCTGTGCATCAAATGCTCTTCTGTGGTCCATGTTGTTATGTTCATTTCGCTTGAGGGGCTCGTAAGGAACAACAGTGTACAGCTAGGCTGGTCAAAGACTGGGTTGGGGGAACATTTCGGAGGCCTTCTCAGAGTATGCAGTAGTGTGCAGTGCGCCTGCAGTGCAAGGATTCCTCCTATGATGTAATGCAGGCATTGTGCAGTCTGTGAACAGCGTGTGGGTGTGGTCAGTGAGCGGAGGCATTTATTGGCATGCACCTCCTGTGAGTTTTGTGGATGATTTCCACCCATTGGTGTACACCTGGTTGGGTGGTTGCAGGGAAACTGAATGTCATCACAGTGCCAGCTGAGGGTCATTTTTACTGCAAACTGGCATCTGCACATGTCAGCGTTGCATCCGCTTGTCACCGTCCCAGTGCTCATCCTTGTCTCTGTCGCCTGTCCATCACCACGTGTATGTAGCTGTTGCTGTTGTTGATTTTCCGGCTCATGCTTCCCTGTGATTGCTCTTTTTGCAGAAGAAACGTCCTTCCACAGTGGAATGGATGGATCCCATTGACAAAGCTCCAAACAAGACCACACTTCTGGACGAGTATGGAAGGCCGGTGACTGGGAGGCCGGTGCATGCGGAGCTGCTGACAACGTCACATGGACCGAGATTGACACGCAAATGCCCCTCCTCGTCCTCTGTGGAATTTATGGATTCCTTCGATAAACCGCCCACTGCCTCCACAATGCTGGACGAGCATTGCAGGCTGGTCACTGGTAGGCCCATACCTCATGCCCCCCAGAAGCAGCGCCCATCACCCACAAACTGCATGAATTCCTTGGACAAAGGGTCCACTTACGCCACCGTGCTGGATTCATACGAACGTCCAGTGACTGGTCGACCCGTGCATGCCTCACCGCGCCGAAGCTCGCAGGCCCCCGGACTACGTCGCAGGGGCTCCTCTGTGGACTGGATGGACCCACTGGACATGGGTATGCGCCTCATCTGCTGTGCCCCTGGAATCGTCACTGGACTGAAATGGGTCATTGCAGCCCCGGGAGTACTGCCTTCGTGCGGGGCGCGTGCGTTGATGCCCTCAGGCGGTGGGGCGGAGACGGGCTCCCCTTGTTATCATCAGTTGAGCATGTGGGATGCGGCAGGTCAATGTCCGTGTTTAGGAGACAAATCGGAACACAGTAAGAAGAAAACTGCATGGTGGACAGCCGCACCCAAATAGTGATAGTGCAATGGGCGGCAATATCTAGTAGTGTGCAACCCCTACCCCCCGAGCACAAGGCAACATTCGGTGATTTTGGGGGTGTCAATAGATGCTTCCAAATTTTGGGGAGGGGTTAGGAAAAAGGGCTCAATTGACCAACTAGGAGCCAGGTCAATATCCGTGGTCAGGAGACACATTGGAACACAGGGGCCAGGGAAGGGACAGAGCACTCTTCTTCGCTGGTCGTGACTCCTTTGTGCATGAGCACTGCGATTGCAAGTGGCAGCCGGGCAAATGTAGTGATAGGATAGGATTTTTTTTCCACTCTCGAGCTCAAAGAAGCAACAATCAAATCAAATTGAGCAACTGACATAGTCAACTTAAATTTTCGTTGGTGGGTAAAAGCCTGTTTCCAAAAGAAAATTTTTACACAGGTTTCCCGAGGCCCACCTAATGTTGAGGGGCAGCCTGGGCCTCAATTTGGGAAAGTTGCCCACAAAGTGATCCCCTGCCGAAGTCCCCGCCCTATCGTAGGGCGTTGCGGGACTAGTGATGCCATCCCTCGAACCAACAGCAATGAGCAACGCACAACAGCTGGAGTCCGGCACATCGCGTTAGTGCGCACTCGTCGCTTGCTCTGGTTTTCGGGTACACTCCTCCATCAAGGCACCTTCGAATGCCGGGTGCACTACAAATGGTCCGATGGTTTTCAAGTTGTGGATGGGGTGGAACATTCATTGGAGGGGCCGGGGGCCGAAAAGGTGCCCTGGTATAAACGGGGAGTGCTGAGGCTCTCGACTGGCGTGAAAATGGGTGACAAATCGGTCGAAATGAAACACTTTCGGTCTCGCCAGCATTGAAGATGATGTGCCGAGGCACCCACTGTCCCCCCTCCCCCCCGACTGCCCCTCGGGGATGGGGGGGCGGGGGGTTCTTGTGAGGCTGGACGACGCTACTTGGAGCCTCATTGTGCGTGGCCGATGGCGACCCATTGGAGGTTTTGTGGGCTGCAGCGCAACGAAACGCAGCAGTGTTCTGTTCTGGACCGGTGCCCCGCACTGTGTCCCTGTGCTGCCCCGCAGATCCGGACGATGCCACGCTGTTGGATGACTACGGCCGCCCGAGGCCCGCTGCCCCGAAGCGCCGGGCGTCCCTCGTGGAGTGGATGGACGGGTTTGACCGGGCCCCACAAGATATCACGCTGCTGGACGAGTACGACAGGCCGGTTTCCGGGCGACTCGTGTCGGTCGCGCGTGCGCGCGCGACCTGCGGCCGCGCCTCCCCCGACGTGCAATGGATGCAGCCCATCGACCGCGGCTGCCGCACGCCGAACGAGGCGCTCCTGCTCTCCCGCATCGGCGGAGATCGCGCCGCGCCCGGCCTTGTGCTCCAGCGTGGGCCCGGGGCCCAGGCCGAGGGCGTCGAGTGGATGAAGCTGCACCGGCGCGGCAGCTGGACCCCCGCTGAAGCGCACATGCTGTCCTCCATCCGGCAGGACGACAGCGTGTCGTCTGGAGCGCTGGGTGTTTGGCGGGATACTGCGTCGTGCCACAGCCGCAGTTGGGCAGGTACTGTGCCCTACCGCCCCACGGTCCCGGCACACGGCACCCTACCCCCGGGCGGAGGGGGGGCTTGGGTCAGACGCCAAACAGAATTTGTGGACCTAAAGTCAGTCTCCAATTTCGGGCCTCTTAAGTAAATTTCCCTTTGTTCCTGAGGAAAGTATTTCCGATTTGTGTGGGGGGTCGGTCGGGGCTGTACAGGGCCCCAAATGACCCCCCCCCCCCCCATCCCCCTCCCCCTCCCCCCGGGGGTCAGGAAGCAATGGCCTGGCCCTCTGGAGAGGTGGGTTTTGAAAAGCCGCTCTTCTGTCAAGGACTTGAATTTTGGCCATTTTCCGGGCAAAGACATTTGAAAAGGCATTTTCATCGCGAGACAGGGCCAATGATGACGCTGACCCCCTGCGACGTGCTGATGCCAGAAATGCCGTTCTTCATGTTTTTCGTGTCTTTTTGTGGTCCCTAACCGTTCCCATGCGACTGGTTGGCCTAGAAATCACGTGATAGGAGTGCCCCCCCCCCCTCCCTCTCGGAAAGGGACTCTAAGGATCCCCCCCCCCTCTCCTGGAGCACCGGGCAAACAATCCCCCCCCCCACACCTCCCCAGGCACCAGCCGGGCGCGCCCTCCACGGGGGGGGGGGGGGGCGGACGTGGACCGAGGCCCACGTCGGAGACCCCTCCCTGTTGGCTCAGGGCACGGCAGGGTACAGGACCAGGCCAATTGTGGGGTGTGGCTCACACCGCACAAAGCCGTGGGCGTCGGGACACACGACCACCGACCCACAGGACACGCCGGGGTTGCACTTGCCCGAGGGCCCCACAACGCACAATACATGACACACACTGAGCGCATAGATGGTGACAGAATGGGTTACACGGAATGGTTTGTAGTGAGTGCTTGCCTATGTATGAGCTGACATCCGCTTAATGCCGCAGTAGGGCTGGCTTTCCTATACCTACACGTCACGTCGTACGTGCGCCATAGGTAACTCCCTTCCCCTCCTTTTCTTAGTTCACGTCAGAGGTGCACCTCGACCCTTGGGGGCTTTGTGCCCGCCATGCGGCGACTCTCCCTCGCTGGGGCCCGACCATCATGTGAAGGGCAGCGCCCCTATCGCAGCTATGGTCACCCTGTTGGAGCCGGCCTCGTTTTGCTGTCCTCAGTTCCTCTTCAGCCTTTCGTGTCATGTCAGACTCCCCGGACCCGCCGGCAGAGTCACACTTTTCCACCGGCAAGCGGAAGCGGTCCGAGCAAGGGTGGGCTGCCCACAAGGCACGAGATGCCCGCCGACAAGCGGAACACTATGAGGGCACAAAGGCCCCGGCGAGCCCCAGCTACACGCTGGGCATGGTGGACGACCTCCACCTCCACGTCCACCTAACGCCTCCAATGCCAGAAAAGTTCACTGCGGCGTCCTTCAAGCGGTTCCGCGGGTGGCTCATCCGGAGCCTCCGAGCCAAGTGGCCAGTAGCAGCACTCGTTCACATCAACGCCAACAAGCCGCAGGGGGGCCACTAGGCCTCCAACTTGTGGCGCATCCAACTCGGGGGCATGAGGGCCCCAGAGCCTTTCCTTAGCGTCACCGCCTCCAACTACGCCACCTCACAGCAGAGGTGCGCCTTGTGGGGCAAGACTCGCCTCATCCACGAAGTCCGTGACCAGCTCTTCCCAGCTACGGCACTGCCGGCGTCGCCAGCGGTCTCCAGTCGAGCACAACGGGCTCCATAGTGACTTGGACACTTCCAAAAAAATGCGCCGGCTTCTAACCTCCCGAATCTTTGCACGTGTCTTGCGTTCGGGGACCTCAGTTGCTGCTAACCTATTTTTTGTCCGTGGCCGGTTGGGTGGCACATCTTTGCTGCGCACCGGTAGTCAATCAGGGGCCCTCCTCTCCACATCCCTGCCACGCGCGGTGGCCAGAACGCCTACAGCGGTCACGTGGGAGAGGGGGTACACCACCGGTGGTGCCGTCAGCCACGCTGTTTGTCTCAGTGCTGTCTAACTGTCTGCCTTACTGCCTGGGGTGTGGTATCCCCGTGACTGCTCCGTCTCTGTCCTCAATCCGCCATGCCTCTTTTGCTTGCATCCCTCACTGACCTCCCTGGCCGGTTCTTGCGCCTGTTGGAGCGCAGCACGGAGCCACGCCTGCAGTCAATGCTAGGTGATTACACCACGGATGTTCCTCTGCCTGCGCAGCATGAGGCTGTCAGGGCGCTCAGCGACACCACGGGCGCAGCGCCTAGTCATCTCTGACACTTGGCGATGGCTCACGTTGGAGGGAGAGCTCTATGCTGTGGGCGACTTGCAAGTTATGCTTACCACCAACGGCGTGTTGCTCTCTGTCACTGTGAAGACGGCCACGGGGGTTGAGATCATTACCCATTGCCTTGTAGCCATGGCCCAATCCCTGCCGCTGTTGGCTTTTGCGCACACCGCAGACGCTACCTCCCGGGAGCTACTCCTACGGTGGAATCCATTTTTTTCAGCGCATCTACGGCAACTCGTTTCGGACGAGATTGCAGCAGCTACTTGGTCTCACTGAAGCAGACCAGACGCCTGAGTTCCGGGGCACGAAAGGTGGTGGCCTCGTGTGAGGGCTTTCAAGTCAGTTTTCACCTAGCGTCGGTGTACATGGGTGGGTGGCACATGCCTGTACACCAGGGGTCCGGCTATGTGCGTATCGTGGGTCGACATGTGTTTCCGCATGTCTACCACAAAGTAGACAAAATGAAGCTGTTTAGTGCTAGCCGGCGTGCCTCGCGGGCGCTAGCCATGGTCCGACTTCCATCCCCGTACTAGATGTAAAATGTGGTAGCCAGTGGGCAACAACGCTGGCAAGCGGGGGAACGCTGGCAAGCGGGGGTGCGCCCGCCGACATACAACTCCATGCGAGTGGCCGACCGGACTGCAGCATCAGTTCTACGCACAGTTGCCGGTTGGCACACTCTCCCATCTGCCCAGTTTTTTCGGCCTCTTGCCTCCGGGTGGGTAGGAATCGAGCCGGCGGTAGTGGTGGTGATCAGTCAGTTTTTGGTGACCTACCAAAAGCAATTGCGCCACGCTAACACCATGGTGCGGCACAGCACACAACATGGTTTGTACGAGGCCATGCAGCGCTTTCACCCCAGCATGCCATGTGTACGCCGTGGCCTCTCTAGACATTGCCGGGCACACAACACAGACGACGACAGGTTCGTGTTCTACATGCACTTGCTCGGCTTTCACATCTGCCTTCCCCCAGTCCGCCCGGAATAGGGGGCGGACCACATCATGTGCAGGGCTATGCATGCCTGGCAGACTGTTGCCATCCATGATTGGATGGATGTTGGTTACTTCAGTTTGCGTGACGCACATGCGGCCGGTTGGCCATTGGCACCGTGGCAGTGGGACCTAGAGCGTCTCTCTCTGTGGCACGGCGTGTCTATTCCGTTGCAACCGGTTTTGCTTGTTCTAAAGTCAGTCCCTCGACATGTGGCGTTCGTGACAGATGGGTCATGGTTGCCCTCACATCGCTGTGGGCTGCTTTCGCAGTGGTGTGCTTAGAAACCCTCACGTGGGTGGTGTACCATGTGTCTGTACCGTGTCATCTAGATCACTCTTACGCAGTAGAGGTGTACACGTCCTGGATGCTGTGCCGGGTCAAGCGCGTGATGCTTGCTTCGACTCATGTGGCTTGTGCTACTGCGCACAGTCTTCGCGGAGTTGGTAATTTCACGGACTCCAAGTCTTTCATATTTGTGCTCCGCAGTCGTTGCCCTGAAGAGCTGGGCACGGGGTTGGTGGACCTTTTGCTTGCAAACTGTATTGAGCATGCTACCCATTTCCCTCCGGCCCAACACCTCTACTCCCACCAGGAGGGCACTATCTTGGATTTGGTTTTGGACGCTATGGATCGGGAGGCCAAGGCGCAGGCATTGCGCCAGCCGCATCCCATGCCGGCGGGATACCTCGCGGTCTTACAAAACCTGCAGCCTGCTTTCTGTAGAGACGGGGTGCAGTGGCATGATGTTAGTACAGTACAAAGCCGCCAACTGTGTCGGCTTTATGCTATGCAGCAAGAGGTAGAATAAGCCCCCGAGGTGGCGTCCTACGCCTACCATGCGACCTATGTTGCGTCTAGTTCTCCTTCGTGGGGGGACCACCTTCGCATGGTGACCTTCCGTTAGGGGCTGTGGACTGCGGTTACGGTCCGTTGTGCATTATGTGATGGCGCAGCTACGGCGTCCCGTTTTCAAGGGGGCTGCCGATACAGTGAGTTGTGGTCTGCTATTATGTGCACGCAAATGGCATTTGATCTCCGCCGTATAGTGCCGGAATGGGCCGTTTCCTTGCCCACCTACTTAGGAGTGCTAGTGCAGTGGGGAGGGACGTACCTCGGCATCACAACGGAGTCTGCCCCTACTTGCCCGATACCGCATTACCGCATGTCCAGCACTACCCATCCCCCTCAGCTGAGAAATGAGGGGGACTGGGTCCGACCCGGTCACACGTTAGTGGCGTTTGACCACCTGTACCCCACTCGGTGTTTCCCGGCAGCAGGACAGTGGCACCTGCGACCACCGGAGTCCTCGCTAGTGCCTCCGGCGCTACACCTTTGGCATTACATTTCTGGCGTGTCCGTCTATGTGCCGGAAAAGTGTATCGCCCAACAGGGGTCAGGTGATGTGTTGTACTGGTTTCACCCGAGGCCCCGTCTATCTGAGCGAACTCAGTGGCCACGTTTCGTGCTGTGACGGCCCGTGATCTGTTACGTGGTGGACCTCCCTAGCGCGGAAGGAGCTAGGGAGCTAAGCAATTGCCATCGCTGGTTCGTATTGTGGTATGGCACGGGTACTCATCGTTTCCTTGCCGGGTACACTTGCCGAGATCCCGCGCCTTCGCTAGCACGTGTTCGACAGTGGTGGTGCGCGTGGCGCTTTTACCCCAGAGTGGTGGACATGCAGTGCATTCGCACTGCATGTCCACCACCATCCCCCACAACAAACGGTGGTAAACAAGTGGGGAGGGTGGGTCCGAGCCAAGCTCCAGCCCATACCATAGCAGGTGCGACTCCTGCAGACCCACCACCACCACCACCACCCACACACAGGCGCCATGACAGCGTCTCCCGTATACTAGCGCCGCAGTGTGGTCCATGGGGGCTATCCCAGTCTGCTCGGCTCTGGAACCGGACCACACAAGGTTTGGGACCAGTCATGCGCGGCAATCCCCCGCCTGTTTGAAGCCCTGTCCCACACCCATCCAACCCCCCTCCTGGAGTAATGTTCCCCCCGCCCTGTGTCTTCTCTTGCGCCCCATCCCGTGCCTCACACACTGTGACCCCCGGGTGTACCAGGTGTGTGCGCTTGCCTCCTCTCGTGCCCTTGTCATAGACTGCATCTCTGGACCCGGTTACTCAGTGGCGCAACCAAGTTTGTTCCTAGTGCGTCCTGCGCCTCTGCATTGCAGGTCACATGCGTACAACGGGCGTGCGCGGGTAATGGAGCCAAGATTGTCACACCGCCTGGCACGCCCACCCCGTTGTGTATGTTGTAAGTCGTTTCATTTTTTTTTTGCAGCAAATGCGAGTACAAAACAATTGTATTGGCGGATACTACAAAAACCGGGTACTCGCACTTACCGCACAAAAATACGATCTTTTTTGCACTCGCATTTACCGCAAAAACATTAACACCACATACAATTTTCATGTTGCAGTTCCCGGGGGAAAAAATTACACAATTGTTTTGTACTTGCGTTTAGTGCAAACAAAAGGATATTATCAGGACTTACTACGAAAACAAAATTAGTGGCCACTGGCCACTTCCGATTTTGTCCCCGCTTTAGGGACCCCCAAGATACGTGCAAACGTGCATTTTGCAACTACTTGTGGTGGGTGCACGTCCTGTAACCTTATTTCCTCCACTTATTTGGTGTACCAAAGGTAATGTCTATAAACGGGCTTTTATATGTGCCACTACTTGTAGAAGTGCATAAGCCGCCCCTTTCTGATGGAGCGTATAAGCTTTTTTCTTCTCTTTGATAGCTAACCTCCACCAGACCTCCATATTTTTTATATTGGCAAGTCCCAATTAACCACACAGAGTACTTTGTGCTTTGTGGACTTGGAGTCCCATCGTTAAGGTCGCTAAGGCATGCCGCACGGAACCAACAATACATATTGCAAAGTGGCATTATTAAGGAAAATTTTTTACTTGCCTTTACAGTAAAAAAAAATATACCACCTTACTAGAACAAAAAATACATTTGCCGACAGCTTTTTTTGAAGTGCTCCGATTTCTTTGCCTCCTTACGTGCCCTGTGCTTCTTCTTCTTCCTCTACTTCTTTTCTTTTTTCTTCTTCTCCTTCCATTGCTCCTTCGGGTAGCTAGCCCTCTGGCGATCCATTTTTCTTATGACAGTCCATACCGCATGCGCCAAGCTCCGCTCTCCTGCCCGCTCTGGTTCCTGCAATCTGATAGCACCTTGCTGAGCCTAATTGTCCACTTCGGTGCACGAGGGCGTTTGTGAATCCTCCGTATGTTCTCCAAGCTAAGAACATCATACGGGGACTCCTCGTCATTGCTGCTCTCTTGCGGCTCTTGTCAGGCTCTATTGTCCTCCTCTTCCTCAATCTCCACCTGTTGCTCCACTTCATCATATTCCCCACAGGCATCTCGCATCCTAGTCCTCTTCACTATGGTACTCGCCTCTCTGTACCTGTACGTATCTCAGGACAGTAAAATCCAGCACCGCCCCCGCATAAGCTTCAAAAGCCCATAAAAGGGGCCGCACGTGATCCGGCGTAATACCCGGGCATATTTTTGCCACCTTCGCCCACAGTACCGCGACGTCCCCATTGAATCTTCGGACCATATTTTCAATAGCTTTTGTGAGCGCTCCTGCTTTTTTTTAAGAAAAAATTACACGAATTTACTGCAAAAAAAAACAGTACATGCGGCGATGCTTTTTTTTTTTTGTAAACACAGTACATTTTCACCATTTACCCCCCCCCCCTCCACCGGTTCACACACTGCCCTCGGTGACCCCCTTGCTCTGCCCACCGGTGCTCAAGGGGGGAAACGGGGGGAAATGAGCGGCACGCCATGTTCAACCTTCAACCATCTGCTCAAGCTGTTGTGGTGGTGGGGTCAGAGAATGATAAATTTCCCATTTTTCTGTCAGTGAGTGCGGTGACTTGCTTTTTGCAAAGGGAACTGTGGGGACAGTCTGCGAACCCCCCGCCTGCCGCCCCCCAGCACATGGCAAAATAGGAGTATGAAAAGTGGGTCTTTCATCCCGTTAGCCCCCCGTTTTCCTCCCATTTCCCCCCGTTTGTCTCCCATTCCCCCCCATTTTCCTCCCATTTCCCCCCATTTCCCTCTCATTTACCCCCGTTTCCCCTCATTTCCCTCCCATTTCCCCCCATCTGTTTCCCATTTCCCCCCATGTATCTTCCATTTTCCCATATTTCCCCCCCTAATTTCCCCCCCATTCCCCCCCATTTCCCCCCAGTTTCTTCCCATTCCCCCCAATCCCCCCAACCCCATTTCCCCCCATTTCCCTCCCATTTCCGCCCATTTTCCTCCCATTTCTCCCCGTTTTTCTCCCACTCTGGAAGTTGTTCCCACCCTTTCCATCCTGATCTGTTGATAATCCACTGTTCCCCCCCATTTCCCCCATTTCCCCCCATGTCCCCCATTTTTCGAGACACCGCAGTCCCAGTTTGGTGAGTCCGCTAGTTCGGTGGCAGATGCCCCAATGTTTCCGGGAGCCCTGGGACACAGAACCTCGCATCCCCCCCGCCCCACCCCACCCTGTGCCATGTGAGATGGCAATGAAAGCCGTGAGGCAGGCGCGGCTGGAGCTTAGTGGCGGGTCAACACCCGGCCTCAAGGCCCTGTGCCATGCCCCATGCGGTGCCCTCATAGCGTGCCCCGTCCCATGCCCCAATCCGGTTCCTGTTGCTCCGCCCAGATCTCTGTCTGAAGGAGGGGGGCACCCCATTCCGTTCGCCTCGAGGCTCCCCAGGCCGCCTCTCGCCCGCGTGGGTCCCGCGCGCGCAGTCCCCGGCGTTGCTTGCCTGGCGCCGAAGTCCGGGGACCCGTCAGGTGTCATCGGCATCGGTCACGGCCGATGCCATGGGCCCGGCGCCAGGCGGCCGCAGTGCGGAGATCCCGCAGCCGGAAATTCAGATCCGGATCGCGATGGACGCCGCGGAGGATGCGGCCTCAGGAACACGACCGGCCAAGCGCGGGATGCTGCGCGAGCTCCGTGGCCTCCTGCGGGTCCCGCGGATGGGGTCCTGACGGCAGCACTTCAGAGCCTGCAGCGGCTTTGCGTTGCACCCAGAGACCCTACATGTCTTGCCCCCGCAGGGGCAGTCATCGCGCCCGTCCCTTCGCCCTTGCCAACGCGACCTTCGACTGCTGCGTCTCGAGTGAAGGGCGTGCCCACGCCGCGGTGTACCCCCCGCATGACCGTGACTTGCGACGGGGTGGCCTGCCTGCATTCCACTTCGGTGGGCGGCCGACCGCCAACAGTCGGCCAGCCGCCAGACCGCCAGCCAAGGACCTCCAGCCTCCAGCCGCCGGCCTGGGGCTTGTGCTGTCCTCACAACAAGAATTGTACACATCCTTTTCCGGAGAACCGGGCCCCAAACTAAAGTTAAGCAAATAATTTTGCTTTTGCCACAGAAGCAACAGCAACGGGACAGACGGGGGGAAGGGGGGGGGCAGACCACCGTCGGGAAGGGTACAGTGCACTGCAGATGTCAGTGGCCCTGACATCTGCAGCGCCGTTGACCTGCAACCCCATGACCCCCCTTCTGTACTGAGCTGATGATTTCCTTTGTGCTGCCGGTCAGCCATCAAGTTGCACGCCCGCCCGCTTCTCCGTCACTGTCAAGCGCCAACAAAATAGGCACCCGCTGCCTCGGCGCAGAGCCGTGGGCATGGGCTCCATCATTGCTCTTCTTGAGCCAAAGGAACACGTCCCCCATTCATTCGTTCGTTCAGTTGTTGCCGTGATAGTGCCATCAGTGGCACGGCTTTTGTGCTGGGGTGTGTCTCAATTGATTATGTTTCGGAGGTCTGAAACAGGCCAGACCCCGTGAGAGGGGGAGGGGGGGGGGGGGGGGCAACACGAAACGTACGCAAGCGAAGTATTATCAGCAAAAGCATATCTCTGGGCGCATGTGCAGGCGCTGGCCTCTGCCCTCGGCGTATTCTCTTCTGCCAGTTTTTTTTTGTCAGGACACGGAACATACCCCAGGGGCCTTTGACGCCATCGGCACCGACAAATGCCGGGGGAACGGGTGTCTCAGGCATCCACAGAGGTACGCCAGGGCAGTGCCAGAGGGTGCGGAGAGGCGGGCCTGCACCGCGTTTCATGTTGGGCCTCTGAGTAAGCGACACCTCGGCAATCAGCCCCGAGTCCTTTCGGAGGCCCTGCCGCTCTTGTGAAGTCTTCGAGTGCGGCTGTCCGCATTCGTGCAGACGCCCATCCGCAGTGGCAGCGGCACCCGCGTGTTGGGGCAGGGCTTGCCTCTCCGCCCCCGTTCTCACGCCCTCACGCCGTGGGGCACGCCGGGCATCATTTCCTACCTCCGATGGGGAAAGCCTTCACAGCGTTTCACCCACCGGACACCCCGGGCTCTGGGGCCGCTGAGAAGTCTGTCGGGGGAAATGACAGTCTGCCGCCTGCCTTTCCCGATTGGAGGGCCACCCCTCAGGACACCGAGTGGGTTTGGACCCCCGGCGGCAGGGGATACCGGGGCGGCGTTCTACCCAACCGGCCTTTTGCCCGGCTAACCGGCCATTTCCTCGGACCTTCGTCCGTATCTTCGGACCGACTGACCCGACAGGCCCGATTCCTGTTCCTGTTGGGCCGGCTGGCGCAAACACCCGTGCCTGAACAGGAACGGGTTTCTGCGCGAGACCGCACTCCTGAACCCCCACACATAGACTGGTGCGAAACACTGAGGCCACGCCCCCAAGGGACCCCACGCCGAAATTTAGTTAATCTGGACGCCTACTGCACAAGACAAGGCTGCACCTTGGCAAACAGCTGTGGGAAAACGAACCTGGGGAGGGGGGGAGCACAGCAAGGTCTGCACAGGCAGGCAGGCAAAACTCCATTGCTTCTTCAACACGGAAACAAAACCTTAACCACCAAAGACAACGGACGTGGAACACGGGTGACTCGTTGTTTTGGCTTTGATGTCGTGGGAAACATCCCACATTCCTCGAAGTGCAACTCTTGCAAGTGATTGCAAGTTCTTGGGTTCTCCGTTTGCTGCATCCTGACAGATCGGAGGACGGGGGATGGGAAGTGCTGCTGTCGGTGCTGAAGGGGTTGCGGTTGTGCTTGGCGGTGCTCGTGAATACCAGGCAACACCACACCAAATACCAGGGAAACTAGTGGTCAGTGTTTGCCCTGAACGTGGCGTTGGGCACGGCATCGGAGGATCAGTCAAAATTAAGGAACGTGCTGTTGGCCCCCGCCCAGCCCGCTGGACATTTCTTGCCCCGAAAAATGGCCACCACAGAGAATCATCCCTTCGTAGCCCTTCAGTGAGTGCTGTTGTGGCTTCAGGTAGGGATAGGGTGGATTTATTCCTTGGTGATTTCTCGCCCCCCCCCCCCTTCTGTCCATCACACGGTTACAGCACATTACCCGGCAGAACGCGCACGCAGCTCTGTGGCAACGAAGCGGCTCTGCCCAGTAGCCTAACACACACCATGGCCCTTAATACTTGTACTGACTCCTCCGCCATCACCTGGTGCATATCATGTCTAGTCGGCTCCAGGAGCTCCGGATTTCGATGAGGTGGACTGCCAAAATTGATGTTCACCATGTGCTGGCTACTGGTGTAGGGGTGTGAGGGGCCCTTGAAGCTATGTCCAGTTCAGGATTCTGAATTTGAACTTGCGTTTGAAATCACGGTGCCATGGGCACAAGGGCAGACTGGCGTAGGGATGGTCTCCCCGTTGGGGTCCTCAGTGCCGGGACCCTCATGATTGCATTCAGTGTCTTGTATGGGCCTCTGTGGCATCTGAAATATACAATTCACACCAACTCTCGCCTCACAATTGCTTGTACTGAGGGTCATGCAATTTGATCCGTACACAACCTTTCCAAAACACCAGGACACCTGCCCATGTTGCCAGTGCAGATGGCAGGCATGGACGCTGCGCTGACAGCTGTGTGTTCAAGGCCGGGTCACAGCAGGTGATATGGCAAAAGCCATGGATATCGATGATCAATCCATGGCTGTCATTGATTTTTTGAGAAGGCGGAGGGACTGGGCCCCCGCCTCAAGCATTTCCGAACTGACGTGACTCTCCATGACCTGTTGTTTGCATTTCTTCCCTGTGCCTGAGCAGGCATACTCTCGGATGATAGTTCTAATGGTAACAGTAACAGTAAATTAACCAGGCAAAAGGGTGCCAAAAGCAAGCGCTTTTTTTTTGTGCATCAGGCCACAGCCAGCATAATTTTGACACAACGATGGTATCAGTCATGCCCAGTGCCATATGCATCTGGGTCCTAGTCTTGCCCTAATCAGCGAACCCACAAAACAGCAGCGTAATTTTAAGAGACCGAATTAATCTAAGGAGCATCATTCTCGATAGATCATGTGCTTGCATTGTTTGAAGAGGAATCGGGTGCACTGCAACAAAAATCCAGCTGGAAGGGAGTGCACAGTCGCAGTGTTCCCACAGGAGATTCCTGAAACGGCATGCGCAACCAGTACTGTATGTGAACACTGACGGATACGTTGGTACGTGCACAGGTACGCGTGGAACGATTGATTCCTGTTAAATTGATATACTGTCATGCACCCTTATTAAAAAGGTCCTCAGATAACTCCGTTGCTGAGAACTATTGTTGCAGATATCATTGTAGAGGTTTAATTCTTGAAGGAATGGTGTTTTCGACGTGCATGGAGGCATGGTGCTTGGCACCGTCGCCTCTGTGCATACCCAGAGTATTTACGAGGACACGCCGGCTCTGCGCACACCCTGTGCGCAGCAGCAAGCGTAACCGAATTTTTTGAGCATTGAAAATGGTTTTTTTTCCCCCCACCAAATACATGGTATATCATAATTTTTCTGAACCCCCTCGACGCGCTGATTCCTGGGTCTGGGGGGAGGGGGGGGGTCTAGCCAGACAGCTGTACCGCCCCCTCCCCCCCCCCCCCGAGACGAAAGCCCGCCCACCCCAATGCCATTTGTCGATCAACAGGCTCTGTGCAAAGAAGACAGATCTACTCCCGAGCCTTACCCCAGTATCATCCCTCTGGGATGCTTCTCTTGCCTCTCGATGACAATCCTCACATTTACCATCTTCACAACCGATCAGCAAAACAATGTGCAGTGGGATGAGCATCAGCAAAGGTCACCCACTGAAGGTGAAGCACCACCCCGGAACAGAACCAAATTGCAAACCGCACAAGTGTCAAAATCCGCCTGGGAGGTAAGGGTGGGGCGGCGGGCCCCTGGTGCAGTCCAACATCTTCCGTATTTCTTGCTTGAATTGCTGCCTGCAGGTCCATGGTTGAACATGGCTCGTGGTGTCATGAGCACTGCAGCCCTTTTGTCTGAGGTGCGACTTTGTTCTGGTGTGCAGGAGGCGCCCTGCATGAATGTGGTACCCAAATGCAATGACGCTGACACGCGAGCGTTGTGCATGGATGATAAGGGCACCTACAGAGTGGTGGTGCACATTGAATGGGTGAGACCCGAATCATGCAGTTGCATGTCATTAGTTCCAGGCGGAGTACCTGCGCGGTGCTACGGCATTTTGCGATTTAGAATGATGATTTCGCAGGTTGGGGTATTGCAGCAGCGCATTTGTAATGGTTGCGGGTGGCTACCTCGCTGGGTGCGCTGTCTATGCTCCCTGTAGTGGTCCCCGCGCAAAGTTGGATAGTACCCCCCCCCCCCCTTGTCTAAGCTACGCCCTTGTCCAAGCTACAGTAGGCGTAGGGACCGTATTAATTTGGTACCTAATTTTAATTCGGTACCAAATTTAGTGCAACCACATAAGACATGGGTTTGACGAATTTGCCGGGTACATAGGGTCATGTACACATTTGTTGTGAGTGTTTGCCCACTTGAACCCATATAACTCTGATTTTGGGGGTATTTGTGCATTATGGAACATGGAACATGGGTGGAGGTTGAGGTGCACTCATACTATGCGCTCATTTACGTGTGTGTCGGTAGTTGTATATGTCGCGCGCAAGCTACGCCCGTGTCCAAGCTACAGTAGGCGTAGGGACCGTATTAATTTGGTACTTTGGCGTAGCTTAGACAAGGGGGGGGGGGTATGTGTGTGTGGGTCCGTGTGTCCTTGTGTGTGTGTGTGTGTGTCTGTGTGTGTGTGTGTCTGTGAAGGCAACAGTCAAAGTACTGCATCATCTGTCATACCATATGCCTGCAAAGCGGTGCATTGTAGTAGCTGTCATTAAACAGTGGTTGAACAAACATGCTTTCTCGGCGGGGGATGCATATAGTTCATGGAGGCTACCGGAAAGCCTCACCGTTGAGGGGATCAATGGTGCCTGGTGCTGGGATGCAGAAAACCTGGACCAATTAATGCAACCCTGTTCTGACATCACATGCCACTGCAGAATTGATCCCACAGACAATGTGTGTGTGTAATGCACCAATGATGGTGCATGCTGACTCAGTTGACTGCTGTTTTTCCACCCCCTGTACACGGACCCCAGACAATGCTGGTTTGTCGTAACTGGTGACTCCACAGGCCTCGTCGATGCTAAAAGCGGTGCAGGGTACAAGGAGGGTCGGGTGGAGGGGTGACAGTCTGGGCTGTAAGCCTTCCTTGTTTGCCGCAGGCCTCTGCTGCAGCGACGCTGGCAGAGGCTCACTCATCATGCTGACACTGGTCCAGGATGTACCTGTCTTGTCCCCTGTACTGCAGAAAGGCGCCTATTGGCGTCAGACATGCCCTGTCTTGTTTGACGTCCAACTGACGAGGATTCTGACACTCGGAACCTGAGTTGTTGCCCGTTTGTCTCGCAATTGTGTGTGTGTGTGTGTGTGTGTGTGTGTGTGTGTGTGTGTGTGTGTGTGTGTGTGTGTGTGTGTGTGTGTGTGTGTGTGTGTGTGTGTATCATCCCGGTTACGGGGGGATGCAGCATGGGACCATTTGCTTTGTTTGTTTGTCTGATTGACTGTATTTCTGCACCTGGGGTGCAGGATGTAAATGGTGAGGATCGCTGACGTTTGCCGCTCGTCCAGGGGTGGCAGGGCAGCACGTGGGTGGGGAAGGGTCCTGATTTTCCCACATAATCCGGGTTTTGCTCACTGACTTGTTTCCGCTGTGCAGGCCTCTGGTGCAGCGCGGCTGCCAGGGGCTACCCTTCACTCGCTGGAGGTCGCCGTGGGTTATCAGGCCATCCCTCTCCTGTGCTCTTGTTGCTGTGCTGCAGAAAGGCGCCCGGTGCCGTGTTTGACCACGCCTTTGTTTTGACACCGCACCTGACGAGATATAGTACATTCAGGCCGCCTTGACCAGTGCCCTGTTTGTCACGTTCATTGTGTGTGTGTGTGTGTATGTGTGTGTGTCTAGGGTGTGTGTCTTTCTGAGTGCCTATTTTTTTTTCCGAAAGGCGCGTAGCCTCAAAACAATGCCTTTGTTCTGCATGGCCCGATGAGGTGTTCGGAGACTTGTGTCCTGTGACCAACGTGCCCTGCTGTGCTCCGTATCATCCACCGGGTTATTGGTCCTTGGTTCCTTTGTGTCCCTCACAAAGTGTGTGCGTGCGTGCGTGCGTGCGTGTGTGTGTGTGTGTGTGTGTGTGTGTGTGTGTGTGTGTGTGTGTGTGTGTGTGTGTGTGTGTGTGTGTGTGTGTGTGTGTGTGTGCGGCCCCAACGGGCCCTGGGCCCTAAGGAGCTGTGATTGGGGCTGCTGTACTTTGCCATGCCTTTCCTTCGACGGAAGGGGCAGTCGTCACATGGTCTTTGCGACTGTCTGATGAGTTACTGAACGAGCCCGTGCCCCGCTGTTGCACGTGTATTTGCTCGTGGCAATCTTTGCGCGCGCGCAGGTGTGTTTGTGTACGCAGAACGAAAGATGTCTAGGGCTGCTGTGCAGCTCCTGAGGAGTGTTCTTGTCTTCGTGCTTTGCTGCCCTGTTGTAGTTTGCTGCAGTTCCCATCGCGTGTGCGTGCATGCATGTGTGCGTGTGTAAATGCTGCTGGTGCCGTAGGAGATGTACATAGTTTACGATCACATTTAGTCTGGCAGTGTGGCAACACAAGGTGTCGCTGGCCTGTGCATGCAGGCTCCATTTTCGGGGTACATATTTTGTCCCCGTTCTGTCCCCCTTCATTGTTGTAAGCTTCTTTTCTTCTTGTGGTAAAAGTATTGGTCAAGACCTACCTATCTAGCAACCAATGATTTCTAAGGCTCTGTTGTGTGGTTGATATTGTTTTGTGTCTCTAGTACGGCAGGGGGTTTGAAGCCATATCTCTCCTTCTGTATTCTTCCTGCAGCCCCCCCCCTCCCCCCACCACACACCAACACATCACCTCACAATGATGAGCATGATGTGACAAAAGATGGGCCTGCAACCCAGTTTTGCGATCAGGAGAAGAAGTGGCGTCAACAACGAGAGATCACCCCCCCCCCCTCGCCCCAAATGATTGCATTCTCTTACGAACTGCTTGAACATTGGCTGTAATTGCCTAGACGGGGGCATCCAGTATCTGCTATATACCACGATTGTGCTCATATGATCAGAGCCTCAGAGTTGGCAAAAAAGCTAAGCTTCGGCAGTGGTTCTTCCATAATGTGTGCCTGGATTTTTGGGGTGAAATATTATAGTTTGGAGGGCACTGGCCAATTAACTCGGTGTGCTTCTAGTTCAGCCAGTAGCACATACACACGGTTTTCTGAAATCTTCCCAATCAATAGACTTTGTGCAAAGAAAACAAACCTACTCCCGAGCCTTACCCCAGCCCCCCCCCCCCCCCCAGGGGGGGGGGGGGGTTATCATCCCTCTGGAATACTTCTCTGGCCTCTCGATGGCATTCCTTGCGAAGAAGGACTCTGATTGCATCAAGTGCCAGTCTCAGGGATTATGCAGAATTTCTCGGGGGAGGGGGTGGCTGCACGGTGCGCCACGGTGCGCGCAGCAACAGCACAGTCTCACGTCTGGGCTCTCTAAGGCCATGCCTTGTCCCGACTTGTCACTTGATGTCTCAGCTTCGGGATTTTAAGTCAAACTTCGCAATGCTGGATTCCAGCCGCAGAATGGAGGCGTTTACTGTTCGCCCCTGTGGCATGTGCGCAACCGTGCATGCACTCTGCAGCGGCTCCCTCTGGGTGTCTGAAATCACTTTCCAATCACCAGATTTTGTGCAATAACCCAAGCCATAGCGTTACCCCCAGCGTCGTCCCTCTTAACCCCCCCCCCCTTGTTTAAGCTACGCCCTTGTCCAAGCTACAGTAGGCGTAGGGACCGTATTAATTTGGGACCTACTTTTAATTCGGTACCAAATGTAGTGCAGCCACATAAGACATGGGTTTCGTGACGAATTTGCGAGTCACATAGGGTCATGGACACATTTGTTGTGAGTGTTTGCCCACTTGAACCCACATAGCTCTGATTTTTGGTATCCTTGTGCATTATATTCCCCTTGCTTGCACCAGCTCACCATAATCCTCTCTTTTTGAACCTGGGCGCCCGGTGTCGGTACTTATATGTGTCGCGCGCAAGCTACGCCCGTCTCCAACTGGCATTTCACTTGTCAGGGCAGGGGATTACTTGTTTTGTAGCACAGTTGTGGCTGTTGAATAGGAAGATAGGGCTCACTCCCAACTATATGTGAGTGTGCATGCTTGCATCTGGTGACCTCACGGAGTGCGCAGGCATCAAAGGAACGTTGGAGGACCCCAATAGATTCACGGTTTAGGTGGAAAACCCCTTGAGACCACAAGTCTTGAGGACAATGGGGGCGTCCTTGCACTGTGCACGCACTGCACACTACTTTTAGACTAGATTCCCTTGTGAAGAACCTCCATACCGACCCCTTCCAAACACCCTCAAAATTAGGCCACCCTAGCTACTCAAGACAGTTGCGTACTACCCTCCCTTCCCATGAGATGCCATGAACTAATGTCCCTTGAATCTTTGAACCCCTTTAGTAACCCAAAGAAGAACACCCGCGAATGACACAAGGGACAAAGGAAAGTTTTTGTACCCATCAAATCTTTGCAACAACACGATTCAAGTAAGACTACACACCATGCACATTTGCCCACCGTGCATCCCCAGATTATCGAGCTGCCCTTTGTCGAATGGTTGATCACCATTTGCACGCTTTTCATCTGCATGTTGATCTTTACCTTGACAATTGCATCCGACGCAGGATGCAAATCAACAGTGGCTGATGCAGAGTGCCCACATTGAGGGTCACCTTAGTGGGGAGAAATCGACATGAAAAGTAGAACATGTGGCGAGTGAAATTTGGCGAAAATGGGCGAAAATGGGTGATACCCCAAAAATGCCATATCCAATGCAAAAGAAGCACCAAAATAGGTGTTATCAAACAATGATGATGCCCCTAGTACCACAATTATCAAACAATAACGATGCCCCTAGTACCACAAATTGTGAGTTTCTACTGCGGCGAGATGCCCAAATAGTTGCACTGCGCTTAAGGCACCCCCAATGAATAAAAAAGGAAACGCCTACAGCACATCACAAAGTAAGGCAAAGGGAGTCTTTAGAGTGGCTCACCACTCTAGGCATGAAGAGGAAACGAAAGAATTGCTTGCATGCCAGAGCACGGCATATATGTCTACTGCTTCTGGCTTTGCAGAGAGCAATTCTAAATTTGTGCTGCAAATCGCCTGCAAATCCAAGGTTCCGCTCGGTCTATATTTGGACACCTGGCAACAAATGGGGTGGAAGTATGCCAAGCAAGGGGCAGCTAGTGCAAGAAGTTGATTGGTTGAGTGACACAGGGAATGCCGTTCATGCAGTGCCCACACAGCAAAGTTTTGTATGTTAGCAACTATGTGAATCCGAGTTTTGGCCCTTTCCTACAAGTTACCGGGGTTTAGGATGTACCCCCGGGGGTACAATGAACTTAATGCTATTGTTGAAAGGGTGTTTGGTCACGGTTGAGGGGTCTGGCCCAAGCAATGTTTACACAACTACTTTGTGACCATGTTAATCGCCAGTGTAGCACAAGTCAGTCGCCTCGTTTGCTATTCGGCTCCCTCCCCCTTTCCCCTTTGGGGTCTTGCTAGATTTACTAGCCAACCTTCCAATTGCCTTGGAGCACCCGAAGGGCGGTGTCCTCAAGCCTTGGTGTATCCATTGCCACAAGGGATGACCATCCGGCCCCTCCTCCATGAAGCATTGGTTGCGGAGGGCACATGACTTAAGGGCGTAGAGTGAAGGTGTGCAGTGCCAGACGTTGGCATCCGCCTATTCAACATTCGCTGCTCTTTTTGAGCAACACAAAATCACATAAAGCACGGCTATTGCTAACCGGCAAATTGAACGGGGACATTCAGTCTATGAGAACCCGGCGTTGATCCCCTGCAAATTGAAAGGGGTACTGGCACAAGGGGGGGGGGGGGCTGGGGGCTGTCGCATACAAGGACCGGGCCTCGCCCCCCCCCCCCGTTTTGAAAGATAGTGGTGCCGGGTTGGCCACCAACAAGTGTCCCTAGAGAAAATTATCCGGCGCCAAAGGCGCCAATTTTTTTTCATACTATGTGTTTATACTCAAAATACTCAAAATTTTGTAGAGAATTCATATTTGTGTTAAAACAAGAAGAAAAATTTTTCACCTGAAGGAGGGCAGCAGGAGGGCTGCAGGCCCTAACAGCAACCCTAGCCCTTACCCTAGTCAAGACTGAATATTGGGACCGAGCTGGTGGGGGAGGGAACATCAGCTATGACTGGTGAGGGACATCAAGAATGATTCACACATTGATGGCTCTTGACAAAGTGAAATCAGCTTGCAAGTGAACCCCATCACCACAAGGCCCACTTTCAAGGCTTTTTGGACTTCTGAGGGGCCAAAATGCCCCAAAATGGGCTCAAAATGGGCTCATTTCACCCCTTTGTGCACCCCAAATGGTGTAGGATGAGGTTTAGAAAAATGCGGTTTTGACCCATTTTTGACCCATTTTTGGTCCCAAAACAGCCCATTTTCAAGGCATTTTGGGATTTTCGGAGGACCAAAATGGGCCACCACAAGCTCAAAACGTTCCAAAAACACTTGTTTTAGCGTCGCACATGGTCTAGGATCATTTTTTGAGAAAAGTCATGTTTTTACCCCTACCGGACCCTCTGTTGACCCATTTGGGCACCCACCTGTTTGGGCTTGGGCTAGCAGCTTGCCGCAGCCTAGTGGGCCTAGGTATTGGGGTCCAGGCGTCCGTTAGGGCAATTCTAAGGGCTGGAAACCACAAAAAGTGGGGGGTTGTGGGTGGAGTGGGTGCCCTCGGGATCGCATTTTGAGCCATGTAGCCAAAGATATGGCCTATTCTTGGTTTGTGGCTGTCGGCATTTGGAGCCTCTGGGGGCCTTTTTGGGCCGTTTCCGGGACATATCATGGAGTTAGAGGCCCGCAAAGGGCTCGTTGACACGGGGAAGTCAAGCCGCACATGGAGTGTACCCACCGCTTCCCTTCGTTTGGCCGTTTTGAATGTGCTCTAGGGCTTTGTTGGCCCAAAAATGGCTGTTTTTGGCCCTAAACTGCAGTTTTTGAAACTAAGGTCTACCACTTGCGAGTCCCGTTCCCGGCCGCCACCGTTGAGTTTTTTGCTCAAACTTTGTGTGATTGTACTTCACACCCATAGGTATCATCCACCAAAATTTCAACCAAATCCAAAGCACCACGACAGAGTTGGGATTTTTTCCCATTTCGCGCGTGCTGCTGCTTGCTGCTTGCTGCTTGCTGCTTGCTGCTTGCTGCTTGCTGCTGCTGCTAAACCTGGTAGGTCCACCCTAGACACTAAAAAGGGTTCTAAAACCAAGACTGGTTCCTCGTGCTCGGTGACCCTAATCAAGACTGAATATTGGGACCGAGCTGGTGGGGGAGGGAACATGAGCTATGACTGGTGAGGGACATCAAGAATGATTCACACATTGATGGCTCTTGACAAAGTGAAATCAGCTTGCAAGTGAACCCCATCACCACGAGGCCCACTTTCAAGGCTTTTTGGACTTCTGAAGGGCCAAAATGCCCCAAAATGGGCTCAAAATGGGCTCATTTCACCCCTTTGTGCACCCCAAATGGTGTAGGATGAGGTTTGGAAAAATGCGGTTTTGACCCATTTTTGACCCATTTTTGGTCCCAAAACAGCCCATTTCCAAGGCATTTTGGGATTTTCGGAGGACCAAAATGGGCCACCACAAGCTCAAAACGTTCCAAAAACACTTGTTTTAGCGTCGCACATGGTCTAGGATCATTTTTGAGAAAAGTCATGTTTTTACCCCTACTGGACCCTGCTGACCCATTTGGGCACCCACCTGTTTGGGCTTGAGCTAGCAGCTTGCCGCAGCCTAGTGGGCCTAGGTATTGGGGTCCAGGCGTCCGTTAGGGCAATTCTAAGGGCTGGAAACCACAAAAAGTGGGGGGTTGTGGGTGGAGTAGGTGCCCTCGGGATCGCATTTTGAGCCATGTAGCCAAAGATATGGCCTATTCTTGGTTTGTGGCTGTCGGCATTTGGAGCTTCTAGGGGCCTTTTTGGGCCGTTTCCGGGACATATCATGGAGTTAGAGGCCCGCAAAGGGCTCGTTGACACGGGGAAGTCAGGCCGCACATGTAGTGTACCCACCGCTTCCCTTCGTTTGGCCGTTTTGAATGTGCTCTAGGGCTTTGTTGGCCCAAAAATGGCTGTTTTTGGCCCTAAACTGCAGTTTTTGAAACTGAGGTCTACCACTTGCGAGTCCCGTTCCCGGCCGCCACCGTTGAGTTTTTTGCTCAAACTTTGTGTGATTGTACTTCACACCCATAGGTATCATCCACCAAAATTTCAACCAAATCCAAAGCACCACGACGGAGTTCTGATTTTTACCCATTTCGCGCATGCTGCTGCTTGCTGCTTGCTGCTTGCTGCTGCTGCTAAACCTGGTAGGTCCACCCTAGACACTAAAAAGGGTTCTAAAACCAAGACTGGTTCCACCAGCTCGGTGACCCTGATGAAGACTGAATATTGGGACCGAGCTGGTGGGGGAGGGAACATGAGCTATGACTGGTGAGGGACATCAAGATTGATTCACATATTGATGGCTCTTGACAAAGCGAACTCAACTTGCACGTGAACCCCATCACCACGAGGCCCACTTTCAAGGCTTTTTGGACTTCTGAAGGGCCAAAATGCCCCAAAATGGGCTCAAAATGGGCTCATTTCACCCCTTTGTGCACCCCAAATGGTGTAGGATGAGGTTTGGAAAAATGCGGTTTTGACCCATTTTTGACCCATTTTTGGTCCCAAAACAGCCCATTTTCAAGGCATTTTGGGATTTTCGGAGGACCAAAATGGGCCACCACAAGCTCAAAACGTTCCAAAAACACTTGTTTTAGCGTCGCACATGGTCTAGGATCATTTTTGAGAAAAGTCATGTTTTTACCCCTACTGGACCCTGCTGACCCATTTGGGCACCCACCTGTTTGGGCTTGAGCTAGCAGCTTGCCGCAGCCTAGTGGGCCTAGGTATTGGGGTCCAGGCGTCCGTTAGGGCAATTCTAAGGGCTGGAAACCACAAAAAGTGGGGGGTTGTGGGTGGAGTAGGTGCCCTCGGGATCGCATTTTGAGCCATGTAGCCAAAGATATGGCCTATTCTTGGTTTGTGGCTGTCGGCATTTGGAGCTTCTAGGGGCCTTTTTGGGCCGTTTCCGGGACATATCATGGAGTTAGAGGCCCGCAAAGGGCTCGTTGACACGGGGAAGTCAGGCCGCACATGTAGTGTACCCACCGCTTCCCTTCGTTTGGCCGTTTTGAATGTGCTCTAGGGCTTTGTTGGCCCAAAAATGGCTGTTTTTGGCCCTAAACTGCAGTTTTTGAAACTAAGGTCTACCACTTGCGAGTCCCGTTCCCGGCCGCCACCGTTGAGTTTTTTGCTCAAACTTTGTGTGATTGTACTTCACACCCATAGGTATCATCCACCAAAATTTCAACCAAATCCAAAGCACCACGACGGAGTTCTGATTTTTACCCATTTCGCGCATGCTGCTGCTTGCTGCTTGCTGCTTGCTGCTTGCTGCTTGCTGCTGCTGCTAAACCTGGTAGGTCCACCCTAGACACTAAAAAGGGTTCTAAAACCAAGACTGGTTCCACCAGCTCGGTGACCCTGATGAAGACTGAATATTGGGACCGAGCTGGTGGGGGAGGGAACATGAGCTATGACTGGTGAGGGACATCAAGATTGATTCACATATTGATGGCTCTTGACAAAGTGAACTCAGCTTGCACGTGAACCCCATCACCACGAGGCCCACTTTCAAGGCTTTTTGGACTTCGGAAGGGCCAAAATGCCCCAAAATGGGCTCAAAATGGGCTCATTTCACCCCTTTGTGCACCCCAAATGGTGTAGGATGAGGTTTGGAAAAATGCGGTTTTGACCCATTTTTGACCCATTTTTGGTCCCAAAATAGCCCATTTTCAAGGCATTTTGGGATTTTCGGAGGACCAAAATGGGCCACCACAAGCTCAAAACGTTCCAAAAACACTTGTTTTAGCGTCGCACATGGTCTAGGATCATTTTTGAGAAAAGTCATGTTTTTACCCCTACTGGACCCTGCTGACCCATTTGGGCACCCACCTGTTTGGGCTTGAGCTAGCAGCTTGCCGCAGCCTAGTGGGCCTAGGTATTGGGGTCCAGGCGTCCGTTAGGGCAATTCTAAGGGCTGGAAACCACAAAAAGTGGGGGGTTGCGGGTGGAGTAGGTGCCCTCGGGATCGCATTTTGAGCCATGTAGCCAAAGATATGGCCTATTCTTGGTTTGTGGCTGTCGGCATTTGGAGCTTCTAGGGGCCTTTTTGGGCCGTTTCCGGGACATATCATGGAGTTAGAGGCCCGCAAAGGGCTCGTTGACACGGGGAAGTCAGGCCGCACATGTAGTGTACCCACCGCTTCCCTTCGTTTGGCCGTTTTGAATGTGTTCTAGGGCTTTGTTGGCCCAAAAATGGCTGTTTTTGGCCCTAAACTGCAGTTTTTGAAACTGAGGTCTACCACTTGCGAGTCCCGTTCCCGGCCGCCACCGTTGAGTTTTTTGCTCAAACTTTGTGTGATTGTACTTCACACCCATAGGTATCATCCACCAAAATTTCAACCAAATCCAAAGCACCACGACGGAGTTCTGATTTTTACCCATTTCGCGCATGCTGCTGCTTGCTGCTTGCTGCTTGCTGCTTGCTGCTAAACCTGGTAGGTCCACCCTAGACACTAAAAAGGGTTCTAAAACCAAGACTGGTTCCACCAGCTCGGTGACCCTGATGAAGACTGAATATTGGGACCGAGCTGGTGGGGGAGGGAACATGAGCTATGACTGGTGAGGGACATCAAGATTGATTCACATATTGATGGCTCTTGACAAAGTGAACTCAGCTTGCACGTGAACCCCATCACCACGAGGCCCACTTTCAAGGCTTTTTGGACTTCTGAAGGGCCAAAATGCCCCAAAATGGGCACAAAATGGGCTCATTTCACCCCTTTGTGCACCCCAAATGGTGTAGGATGAGGTTTGGAAAAATGCGGTTTTGACCCATTTTTGACCCATTTTTGGTCCCAAAACAGCCCATTTTCAAGGCATTTTGGGATTTTCGGAGGACCAAAATGGGCCACCACAAGCTCAAAACGTTCCAAAAACACTTGTTTTAGCGTCGCACATGGTCTAGGATCATTTTTGAGAAAAGTCATGTTTTTACCCCTACTGGACCCTGCTGACCCATTTGGGCACCCACCTGTTTGGGCTTGAGCTAGCAGCTTGCCGCAGCCTAGTGGGCCTAGGTATTGGGGTCCAGGCGTCCGTTAGGGCAATTCTAAGGGCTGGAAACCACAAAAAGTGGGGGGTTGTGGGTGGAGTAGGTGCCCTCGGGATCGCATTTTGAGCCATGTAGCCAAAGATATGGCCTATTCTTGGTTTGTGGCTGTCGGCATTTGGAGCTTCTAGGGGCCTTTTTGGGCCGTTTCCGGGACATATCATGGAGTTAGAGGCCCGCAAAGGGCTCGTTGACACGGGGAAGTCGGGCCGCACATGTAGTGTACCCACCGCTTCCCTTCGTTTGGCCGTTTTGAATGTGTTCTAGGGCTTTGTTGGCCCAAAAATGGCTGTTTTTGGCCCTAAACTGCAGTTTTTGAAACTGAGGTCTACCACTTGCGAGTCCCGTTCCCGGCCGCCACCGTTGAGTTTTTTGCTCAAACTTTGTGTGATTGTACTTCACACCCATAGGTATCATCCACCAAAATTTCAACCAAATCCAAAGCACCACGGCGGAGTTCTGATTTTTACCCATTTCGCGCATGGTGCTGCTTGCTGCTTGCTGCTTGCTGCTTGCTGCTTGCTGCTGCTGCTAAACCTGGTAGGTCCACCCTAGACACTAAAAAGGGTTCTAAAACCAAGACTGGTTCCACCAGCTCGGTGACCCTGATGAAGACTGAATATTGGGACCGAGCTGGTGGGGGAGGGAACATGAGCTATGACTGGTGAGGGACATCAAGATTGATTCACATATTGATGGCTCTTGACAAAGTGAACTCAGCTTGCACGTGAACCCCATCACCACGAGGCCCACTTTCAAGGCTTTTTGGACTTCTGAAGGGCCAAAATGCCCCAAAATGGGCTCAAAATGGGCTCATTTCACCCCTTTGTGCACCCCAAATGGTGTAGGATGAGGTTTGGAAAAATGCGGGTTTGACCCATTTTTGACCCATTTTTGGTCCCAAAACAGCCCATTTCCAAGGCATTTTGGGATTTTCGGAGGACCAAAATGGGCCACCACAAGCTCAAAACGTTCCAAAAACACTTGTTTTAGCGTCGCACATGGTCTAGGATCATTTTTGAGAAAAGTCATGTTTTTACCCCTACTGGACCCTGCTGACCCATTTGGGCACCCACCTGTTTGGGCTTGAGCTAGCAGCTTGCCGCAGCCTAGTGGGCCTAGGTATTGGGGTCCAGGCGTCCGTTAGGGCAATTCTAAGGGCTGGAAACCACAAAAAGTGGGGGGTTGTGGGTGGAGTAGGTGCCCTCGGGATCGCATTTTGAGCCATGTAGCCAAAGATATGGCCTATTCTTGGTTTGTGGCTGTCGGCATTTGGAGCTTCTAGGGGCCTTTTTGGGCCGTTTCCGGGACATATCATGGAGTTAGAGGCCCGCAAAGGGCTCGTTGACACGGGGAAGTCAGGCCGCACATGTAGTGTACCCACCGCTTCCCTTCGTTTGGCCGTTTTGAATGTGCTCTAGGGCTTTGTTGGCCCAAAAATGGCTGTTTTTGGCCCTAAACTGCAGTTTTTGAAACTGAGGTCTACCACTTGCGAGTCCCGTTCCCGGCCGCCACCGTTGAGTTTTTTGCTCAAACTTTGTGTGATTGTACTTCACACCCATAGGTATCATCCACCAAAATTTCAACCAAATCCAAAGCACCACGACGGAGTTCTGATTTTTACCCATTTCGCGCATGCTGCTGCTTGCTGCTTGCTGCTTGCTGCTTGCTGCTAAACCTGGTAGGTCCACCCTAGACACTAAAAAGGGTTCTAAAACCAAGACTGGTTCCACCAGCTCGGTGACCCTGATGAAGACTGAATATTGGGACCGAGCTGGTGGGGGAGGGAACATGAGCTATGACTGGTGAGGGACATCAAGATTGATTCACATATTGATGGCTCTTGACAAAGTGAACTCAGCTTGCACGTGAACCCCATCACCACGAGGCCCACTTTCAAGGCTTTTTGGACTTCTGAAGGGCCAAAATGCCCCAAAATGGGCTCAAAATGGGCTCATTTCACCCCTTTGTGCACCCCAAATGGTGTAGGATGAGGTTTGGAAAAATGCGGTTTTGACCCATTTTTGACCCATTTTTGGTCCCAAAACAGCCCATTTTCAAGGCATTTTGGGATTTTCGGAGGACCAAAATGGGCCACCACAAGCTCAAAACGTTCCAAAAACACTTGTTTTAGCGTCGCACATGGTCTAGGATCATTTTTGAGAAAAGTCATGTTTTTACCCCTACTGGACCCTGCTGACCCATTTGGGCACCCACCTGTTTGGGCTTGAGCTAGCAGCTTGCCGCAGCCTAGTGGGCCTAGGTATTGGGGTCCAGGCGTCCGTTAGGGCAATTCTAAGGGCTGGAAACCACAAAAAGTGGGGGGTTGTGGGTGGAGTAGGTGCCCTCGGGATCGCATTTTGAGCCATGTAGCCAAAGATATGGCCTATTCTTGGTTTGTGGCTGTCGGCATTTGGAGCTTCTAGGGACCTTTTTGGGCCGTTTCCGGGACATATCATGGAGTTAGAGGCCCGCAAAGGGCTCGTTGACACGGGGAAGTCAGGCCGCACATGTAGTGTACCCACCGCTTCCCTTCGTTTGGCCGTTTTGAATGTGCTCTAGGGCTTTGTTGGCCCAAAAATGGCTGTTTTTGGCCCTAAACTGCAGTTTTTGAAACTGAGGTCTACCACTTGCGAGTCCCGTTCCCGGCCGCCACCGTTGAGTTTTTTGCTCAAACTTTGTGTGATTGTACTTCACACCCATAGGTATCATCCACCAAAATTTCAACCAAATCCAAAGCACCACGACGGAGTTCTGATTTTTACCCATTTCGCGCATGCTGCTGCTTGCTGCTTGCTGCTTGCTGCTGCTGCTAAACCTGGTAGGTCCACCCTAGACACTAAAAAGGGTTCTAAAACCAAGACTGGTTCCACCAGCTCGGTGACCCTGATGAAGACTGAATATTGGGACCGAGCTGGTGGGGGAGGGAACATGAGCTATGACTGGTGAGGGACATCAAGATTGATTCACATATTGATGGCTCTTGACAAAGCGAACTCAGCTTGCACGTGAACCCCATCACCACGAGGCCCACTTTCAAGGCTTTTTGGACTTCTGAAGGGCCAAAATGCCCCAAAATGGGCTCAAAATGGGCTCATTTCACCCCTTTGTGCACCCCAAATGGTGTAGGATGAGGTTTGGAAAAATGCGGTTTTGACCCATTTTTGACCCATTTTTGGTCCCAAAACAGCCCATTTTCAAGGCATTTTGGGATTTTCGGAGGACCAAAATGGGCCACCACAAGCTCAAAACGTTCCAAAAACACTTGTTTTAGCGTCGCACATGGTCTAGGATCATTTTTGAGAAAAGTCATGTTTTTACCCCTACTGGACCCTGCTGACCCATTTGGGCACCCACCTGTTTGGGCTTGAGCTAGCAGCTTGCCGCAGCCTAGTGGGCCTAGGTATTGGGGTCCAGGCGTCCGTTAGGGCAATTCTAAGGGCTGGAAACCACAAAAAGTGGGGGGTTGTGGGTGGAGTAGGTGCCCTCGGGATCGCATTTTGAGCCATGTAGCCAAAGATATGGCCTATTCTTGGTTTGTGGCTGTCGGCATTTGGAGCTTCTAGGGGCCTTTTTGGGCCGTTTCCGGGACATATCATGGAGTTAGAGGCCCGCAAAGGGCTCGTTGACACGGGGAAGTCAGGCCGCACATGTAGTGTACCCACCGCTTCCCTTCGTTTGGCCGTTTTGAATGTGCTCTAGGGCTTTGTTGGCCCAAAAATGGCTGTTTTTGGCCCTAAACTGCAGTTTTTGAAACTGAGGTCTACCACTTGCGAGTCCCGTTCCCGGCCGCCACCGTTGAGTTTTTTGCTCAAACTTTGTGTGATTGTACTTCACACCCATAGGTATCATCCACCAAAATTTCAACCAAATCCAAAGCACCACGACGGAGTTCTGATTTTTACCCATTTCGCGCATGCTGCTGCTTGCTGCTTGCTGCTTGCTGCTTGCTGCTTGCTGCTTGCTGCTTGCTGCTAAACCTGGTAGGTCCACCCTAGACACTAAAAAGGGTTCTAAAACCAAGACTGGTTCCACCAGCTCGGTGACCCTGATGAAGACTGAATATTGGGACCGAGCTGGTGGGGGAGGGAACATGAGCTATGACTGGTGAGGGACATCAAGATTGATTCACATATTGATGGCTCTTGACAAAGTGAACTCGGCTTGCACGTGAACCCCATCACCACGAGGCCCACTTTCAAGGCTTTTTGGACTTCTGAAGGGCCAAAATGCCCCAAAATGGGCTCAAAATGGGCTCATTTCACCCCTTTGTGCACCCCAAATGGTGTAGGATGAGGTTTGGAAAAATGCGGTTTTGACCCATTTTTGACCCATTTTTGGTCCCAAAACAGCCCATTTTCAAGGCATTTTGGGATTTTCGGAGGACCAAAATGGGCCACCACAAGCTCAAAACGTTCCAAAAACACTTGTTTTAGCGTCGCACATGGTCTAGGATCATTTTTGAGAAAAGTCATGTTTTTACCCCTACTGGACCCTGCTGACCCATTTGGGCACCCACCTGTTTGGGCTTGAGCTAGCAGCTTGCCGCAGCCTAGTGGGCCTAGGTATTGGGGTCCAGGCGTCCGTTAGGGCAATTCTAAGGGCTGGAAACCACAAAAAGTGGGGGGTTGTGGGTGGAGTAGGTGCCCTCGGGATCGCATTTTGAGCCATGTAGCCAAAGATATGGCCTATTCTTGGTTTGTGGCTGTCGGCATTTGGAGCTTCTAGGGGCCTTTTTGGGCCGTTTCCGGGACATATCATGGAGTTAGAGGCCCGCAAAGGGCTCGTTGACACGGGGAAGTCGGGCCGCACATGTAGTGTACCCACCGCTTCCCTTCGTTTGGCCGTTTTGAATGTGTTCTAGGGCTTTGTTGGCCCAAAAATGGCTGTTTTTGGCCCTAAACTGCAGTTTTTGAAACTGAGGTCTACCACTTGCGAGTCCCGTTCCCGGCCGCCACCGTTGAGTTTTTTGCTCAAACTTTGTGTGATTGTACTTCACACCCATAGGTATCATCCACCAAAATTTCAACCAAATCCAAAGCACCACGACGGAGTTCTGATTTTTACCCATTTCGCGCATGCTGCTGCTTGCTGCTTGCTGCTTGCTGCTTGCTGCTGCTGCTAAACCTGGTAGGTCCACCCTAGACACTAAAAAGGGTTCTAAAACCAAGACTGGTTCCACCAGCTCGGTGACCCTGATGAAGACTGAATATTGGGACCGAGCTGGTGGGGGAGGGAACATGAGCTATGACTGGTGAGGGACATCAAGATTGATTCACATATTGATGGCTCTTGACAAAGTGAACTCAGCTTGCACGTGAACCCCATCACCACGAGGCCCACTTTCAAGGCTTTTTGGACTTCTGAAGGGCCAAAATGCCCCAAAATGGGCTCAAAATGGGCTCATTTCACCCCTTTGTGCACCCCAAATGGTGTAGGATGAGGTTTGGAAAAATGCGGTTTTGACCCATTTTTGACCCATTTTTGGTCCCAAAACAGCCCATTTTCAAGGCATTTTGGGATTTTCGGAGGACCAAAATGGGCCACCACAAGCTCAAAACGTTCCAAAAACACTTGTTTTAGCGTCGCACATGGTCTAGGATCATTTTTGAGAAAAGTCATGTTTTTACCCCTACTGGACCCTGTTGACCCATTTGGGCACCCACCTGTTTGGGCTTGAGCTAGCAGCTTGCCGCAGCCTAGTGGGCCTAGGTATTGGGGTCCAGGCGTCCGTTAGGGCAATTCTAAGGGCTGGAAACCACAAAAAGTGGGGGGTTGTGGGTGGAGTAGGTGCCCTCGGGATCGCATTTTGAGCCATGTAGCCAAAGATATGGCCTATTCTTGGTTTGTGGCTGTCGGCATTTGGAGCTTCTAGGGGCCTTTTTGGGCCGTTTCCGGGACATATCATGGAGTTAGAGGCCCGCAAAGGGCTCGTTGACACGGGGAAGTCAGGCCGCACATGTAGTGTACCCACCGCTTCCCTTCGTTTGGCCGTTTTGAATGTGTTCTAGGGCTTTGTTGGCCCAAAAATGGCTGTTTTTGGCCCTAAACTGCAGTTTTTGAAACTAAGGTCTACCACTTGCGAGTCCCGTTCCCGGCCGCCACCGTTGAGTTTTTTGCTCAAACTTTGTGTGATTGTACTTCACACCCATAGGTATCATCCACCAAAATTTCAACCAAATCCAAAGCACCACGACGGAGTTCTGATTTTTACCCATTTCGCGCATGCTGCTGCTTGCTGCTTGCTGCTTGCTGCTTGCTGCTTGCTGCTTGCTGCTAAACCTGGTAGGTCCACCCTAGACACTAAGAAGGGTTCTAAAACCAAGACTGGTTCCACCAGCTCGGTGACCCTGATGAAGACTGAATATTGGGACCGAGCTGGTGGGGGAGGGAACATGAGCTATGACTGGTGAGGGACATCAAGATTGATTCACATATTGATGGCTCTTGACAAAGTGAACTCAGCTTGCACGTGAACCCCATCACCACGAGGCCCACTTTCAAGGCTTTTTGGACTTCTGAAGGGCCAAAATGCCCCAAAATGGGCTCAAAATGGGCTCATTTCACCCCTTTGTGCACCCCAAATGGTGTAGGATGAGGTTTGGAAAAATGCGGTTTTGACCCATTTTTGACCCATTTTTGGTCCCAAAACAGCCCATTTTCAAGGCATTTTGGGATTTTCGGAGGACCAAAATGGGCCACCACAAGCTCAAAACGTTCCAAAAACACTTGTTTTAGCGTCGCACATGGTCTAGGATCATTTTTGAGAAAAGTCATGTTTTTACCCCTACTGGACCCTGCTGACCCATTTGGGCACCCACCTGTTTGGGCTTGAGCTAGCAGCTTGCCGCAGCCTAGTGGGCCTAGGTATTGGGGTCCAGGCGTCCGTTAGGGCAATTCTAAGGGCTGGAAACCACAAAAAGTGGGGGGTTGTGGGTGGAGTAGGTGCCCTCGGGATCGCATTTTGAGCCATGTAGCCAAAGATATGGCCTATTCTTGGTTTGTGGCTGTCGGCATTTGGAGCTTCTAGGGGCCTTTTTGGGCCGTTTCCGGGACATATCATGGAGTTAGAGGCCCGCAAAGGGCTCGTTGACACGGGGAAGTCGGGCCGCACATGTAGTGTACCCACCGCTTCCCTTCGTTTGGCCGTTTTGAATGTGTTCTAGGGCTTTGTTGGCCCAAAAATGGCTGTTTTTGGCCCTAAACTGCAGTTTTTGAAACTGAGGTCTACCACTTGCGAGTCCCGTTCCCGGCCGCCACCGTTGAGTTTTTTGCTCAAACTTTGTGTGATTGTACTTCACACCCATAGGTATCATCCACCAAAATTTCAACCAAATCCAAAGCACCACGACGGAGTTCTGATTTTTACCCATTTCGCGCATGCTGCTGCCTGCTGCTTGCTGCTTGCTGCTTGCTGCTTGCTGCTTGCTGCTAAACCTGGTAGGTCCACCCTAGACACTAAAAAGGGTTCTAAAACCAAGACTGGTTCCACCAGCTCGGTGACCCTGATGAAGACTGAATATTGGGACCGAGCTGGTGGGGGAGGGAACATGAGCTATGACTGGTGAGGGACATCAAGATTGATTCACATATTGATGGCTCTTGACAAAGTGAACTCAGCTTGCACGTGAACCCCATCACCACGAGGCCCACTTTCAAGGCTTTTTGGACTTCTGAAGGGCCAAAATGCCCCAAAATGGGCTCAAAATGGGCTCATTTCACCCCTTTGTGCACCCCAAATGGTGTAGGATGAGGTTTGGAAAAATGCGGTTTTGACCCATTTTTGACCCATTTTTGGTCCCAAAACAGCCCATTTTCAAGGCATTTTGGGATTTTCGGAGGACCAAAATGGGCCACCACAAGCTCAAAACGTTCCAAAAACACTTGTTTTAGCGTCGCACATGGTCTAGGATCATTTTTGAGAAAAGTCATGTTTTTACCCCTACTGGACCCTGCTGACCCATTTGGGCACCCACCTGTTTGGGCTTGAGCTAGCAGCTTGCCGCAGCCTAGTGGGCCTAGGTATTGGGGTCCAGGCGTCCGTTAGGGCAATTCTAAGGGCTGGAAACCACAAAAAGTGGGGGGTTGTGGGTGGAGTAGGTGCCCTCGGGATCGCATTTTGAGCCATGTAGCCAAAGATATGGCCTATTCTTGGTTTGTGGCTGTCGGCATTTGGAGCTTCTAGGGGCCTTTTTGGGCCGTTTCCGGGACATATCATGGAGTTAGAGGCCCGCAAAGGGCTCGTTGACACGGGGAAGTCAGGCCGCACATGTAGTGTACCCACCGCTTCCCTTCGTTTGGCCGTTTTGAATGTGTTCTAGGGCTTTGTTGGCCCAAAAATGGCTGTTTTTGGCCCTAAACTGCAGTTTTTGAAACTGAGGTCTACCACTTGCGAGTCCCGTTCCCGGCCGCCACCGTTGAGTTTTTTGCTCAAACTTTGTGTGATTGTACTTCACACCCATAGGTATCATCCACCAAAATTTCAACCAAATCCAAAGCACCACGATGGAGTTCTGATTTTTACCCATTTCGCGCATGCTGCTGCTTGCTGCTTGCTGCTTGCTGCTTGCTGCTTGCTGCTGCTGCTAAACCTGGTAGGTCCACCCTAGACACTAAAAAGGGTTCTAAAACCAAGACTGGTTCCACCAGCTCGGTGACCCTGATGAAGACTGAATATTGGGACCGAGCTGGTGGGGGAGGGAACATGAGCTATGACTCGTGAGGGACATCAAGATTGATTCACATATTGATGGCTCTTGACAAAGTGAACTCAGCTTGCACGTGAACCCCATCACCACGAGGCCCACTTTCAAGGCTTTTTGGACTTCGGAAGGGCCAAAATGCCCCAAAATGGGCTCAAAATGGGCTCAAAATGGGCTCATTTCACCCCTTTGTGCACCCCAAATGGTGTAGGATGAGGTTTGGAAAAATGCGGTTTTGACCCATTTTTGACCCATTTTTGGTCCCAAAACAGCCCATTTTCAAGGCATTTTGGGATTTTCGGAGGACCAAAATGGGCCACCACAAGCTCAAAACGTTCCAAAAACACTTGTTTTAGCGTCGCACATGGTCTAGGATCATTTTTGAGAAAAGTCATGTTTTTACCCCTACTGGACCCTGCTGACCCATTTGGGCACCCACCTGTTTGGGCTTGAGCTAGCAGCTTGCCGCAGCCTAGTGGGCCTAGGTATTGGGGTCCAGGCGTCCGTTAGGGCAATTCTAAGGGCTGGAAACCACAAAAAGTGGGGGGTTGTGGGTGGAGTAGGTGCCCTCGGGATCGCATTTTGAGCCATGTAGCCAAAGATATGGCCTATTCTTGGTTTGTGGCTGTCGGCATTTGGAGCTTCTAGGGGCCTTTTTGGGCCGTTTCCGGGACATATCATGGAGTTAGAGGCCCGCAAAGGGCTCGTTGACACGGGGAAGTCAGGCCGCACATGTAGTGTACCCACCGCTTCCCTTCGTTTGGCCGTTTTGAATGTGCTCTAGGGCTTTGTTGGCCCAAAAATGGCTGTTTTTGGCCCTAAACTGCAGTTTTTGAAACTGAGGTCTACCACTTGCGAGTCCCGTTCCCGGCCGCCACCGTTGAGTTTTTTGCTCAAACTTTGTGTGATTGTACTTCACACCCATAGGTATCATCCACCAAAATTTCAACCAAATCCAAAGCACCACGACGGAGTTCTGATTTTTACCCATTTCGCGCATGCTGCTGCTTGCTACTTGCTGCTTGCTGCTTGCTGCTTGCTGCTTGCTGCTTGCTGCTGCTGCTAAACCTGGTAGGTCCACCCTAGACACTAAAAAGGGTTCTAAAACCAAGACTGGTTCCACCAGCTCGGTGACCCTGATGAAGACTGAATATTGGGACCGAGCTGGTGGGGGAGGGAACATGAGCTATGACTGGTGAGGGACATCAAGATTGATTCACATATTGATGGCTCTTGACAAAGTGAACTCAGCTTGCACGTGAACCCCATCACCACGAGGCCCACTTTCAAGGCTTTTTGGACTTCGGAAGGGCCAAAATGCCCCAAAATGGGCTCAAAATGGGCTCATTTCACCCCTTTGTGCACCCCAAATGGTGTAGGATGAGGTTTGGAAAAATGCGGTTTTGACCCATTTTTGACCCATTTTTGGTCCCAAAACAGCCCATTTTCAAGGCATTTTGGGATTTTCGGAGGACCAAAATGGGCCACCACAAGCTCAAAACGTTCCAAAAACACTTGTTTTAGCGTCGCACATGGTCTAGGATCATTTTTGAGAAAAGTCATGTTTTTACCCCTACTGGACCCTGCTGACCCATTTGGGCACCCACCTGTTTGGGCTTGAGCTAGCAGCTTGCCGCAGCCTAGTGGGCCTAGGTATTGGGGTCCAGGCGTCCGTTAGGGCAATTCTAAGGGCTCGAAACCACAAAAAGTGGGGGGTTGCGGGTGGAGTAGGTGCCCTCGGGATCGCATTTTGAGCCATGTAGCCAAAGATATGGCCTATTCTTGGTTTGTGGCTGTCGGCATTTGGAGCTTCTAGGGGCCTTTTTGGGCCGTTTCCGGGACATATCATGGAGTTAGAGGCCCGCAAAGGGCTCGTTGACACGGGGAAGTCAGGCCGCACATGTAGTGTACCCACCGCTTCCCTTCGTTTGGCCGTTTTGAATGTGTTCTAGGGCTTTGTTGGCCCAAAAATGGCTGTTTTTGGCCCTAAACTGCAGTTTTTGAAACTAAGGTCTACCACTTGCGAGTCCCGTTCCCGGCCGCCACCGTTGAGTTTTTTGCTCAAACTTTGTGTGATTGTACTTCACACCCATAGGTATCATCCACCAAAATTTCAACCAAATCCAAAGCACCACGACGGAGTTCTGATTTTTACCCATTTCGCGCATGCTGCTGCTTGCTGCTTGCTGCTTGCTGCTTGCTGCTTGCTGCTTGCTGCTAAACCTGGTAGGTCCACCCTAGACACTAAAAAGGGTTCTAAAACCAAGACTGGTTCCACCAGCTCGGTGACCCTGATGAAGACTGAATATTGGGACCGAGCTGGTGGGGGAGGGAACATGAGCTATGACTGGTGAGGGACATCAAGATTGATTCACATATTGATGGCTCTTGACAAAGTGAACTCAGCTTGCACGTGAACCCCATCACCACGAGGCCCACTTTCAAGGCTTTTTGGACTTCTGAAGGGCCAAAATGCCCCAAAATGGGCTCAAAATGGGCTCATTTCACCCCTTTGTGCACCCCAAATGGTGTAGGATGAGGTTTGGAAAAATGCGGTTTTGACCCATTTTTGACCCATTTTTGGTCCCAAAACAGCCCATTTTCAAGGCATTTTGGGATTTTCGGAGGACCAAAATGGGCCACCACAAGCTCAAAACGTTCCAAAAACACTTGTTTTAGCGTCGCACATGGTCTAGGATCATTTTTGAGAAAAGTCATGTTTTTGCCCCTACTGGACCCTGCTGACCCATTTGGGCACCCACCTGTTTGGGCTTGAGCTAGCAGCTTGCCGCAGCCTAGTGGGCCTAGGTATTGGGGTCCAGGCGTCCGTTAGGGCAATTCTAAGGGCTAGAAACCACAAAAAGTGGGGGGTTGTGGGTGGAGTAGGTGCCCTCGGGATCGCATTTCGAGCCATGTAGCCAAAGATATGGCCTATTCTTGGTTTGTGGCTGTCGGCATTTGGAGCTTCTAGGGGCCTTTTTGGGCCGTTTCCGGGACATATCATGGAGTTAGAGGCCCGCAAAGGGCTCGTTGACACGGGGAAGTCAGGCCGCACATGTAGTGTACCCACCGCTTCCCTTCGTTTGGCCGTTTTGAATGTGTTCTAGGGCTTTGTTGGCCCAAAAATGGCTGTTTTTGGCCCTAAACTGCAGTTTTTGAAACTAAGGTCTACCACTTGCGAGTCCCGTTCCCGGCCGCCACCGTTGAGTTTTTTGCTCAAACTTTGTGTGATTGTACTTCACACCCATAGGTATCATCCACCAAAATTTCAACCAAATCCAAAGCACCACGACGGAGTTCTGATTTTTACCCATTTCGCGCATGCTGCTGCTTGCTGCTTGCTGCTTGCTGCTTGCTGCTAAACCTGGTAGGTCCACCCTAGACACTAAAAAGGGTTCTAAAACCAAGACTGGTTCCACCAGCTCGGTGACCCTGATGAAGACTGAATATTGGGACCGAGCTGGTGGGGGAGGGAACATGAGCTATGACTGGTGAGGGACATCAAGATTGATTCACATATTGATGGCTCTTGACAAAGTGAACTCAGCTTGCACGTGAACCCCATCACCACGAGGCCCACTTTCAAGGCTTTTTGGACTTCTGAAGGGCCAAAATGCCCCAAAATGGGCTCAAAATGGGCTCATTTCACCCCTTTGTGCACCCCAAATGGTGTAGGATGAGGTTTGGAAAAATGCGGTTTTGACCCATTTTTGACCCATTTTTGGTCCCAAAACAGCCCATTTTCAAGGCATTTTGGGATTTTCGGAGAACCAAAATGGGCCACCACAAGCTCAAAACGTTCCAAAAACACTTGTTTTAGCGTCGCACATGGTCTAGGATCATTTTTTGAGAAAAGTCATGTTTTTACCCCTACTGGACCCTGCTGACCCATTTGGGCACCCACCTGTTTGGGCTTGAGCTAGCAGCTTGCCGCAGCCTAGTGGGCCTAGGTATTGGGGTCCAGGCGTCCGTTAGGGCAATTCTAAGGGCTGGAAACCACAAAAAGTGGGGGGTTGTGGGTGGAGTAGGTGCCCTCGGGATCGCATTTTGAGCCATGTAGCCAAAGATATGGCCTATTCTTGGTTTGTGGCTGTCGGCATTTGGAGCTTCTAGGGGCCTTTTTGGGCCGTTTCCGGGACATATCATGGAGTTAGAGGCCCGCAAAGGGCTCGTTGACACGGGGAAGTCAGGCCGCACATGTAGTGTACCCACCGCTTCCCTTCGTTTGGCCGTTTTGAATGTGTTCTAGGGCTTTGTTGGCCCAAAAATGGCTGTTTTTGGCCCTAAACTGCAGTTTTTGAAACTGAGGTCTACCACTTGTGAGTCCCGTTCCCGGCCGCCACCGTTGAGTTTTTTGCTCAAACTTTGTGTGATTGTACTTCACACCCATAGGTATCATCCACCAAAATTTCAACCAAATCCAAAGCACCACGATGGAGTTCTGATTTTTACCCATTTCGCGCATGCTGCTGCTTGCTGCTTGCTGCTTGCTGCTTGCTGCTTGCTGCTTGCTGCTTGCTGCTGCTGCTAAACCTGGTAGGTCCACCCTAGACACTAAAAAGGGTTCTAAAACCAAGACTGGTTCCACCAGCTCGGTGACCCTGATGAAGACTGAATATTGGGACCGAGCTGGTGGGGGAGGGAACATGAGCTATGACTGGTGAGGGACATCAAGATTGATTCACATATTGATGGCTCTTGACAAAGTGAACTCAGCTTGCACGTGAACCCCATCACCACGAGGCCCACTTTCAAGGCTTTTTGGACTTCTGAAGGGCCAAAATGCCCCAAAATGGGCTCAAAATGGGCTCATTTCACCCCTTTGTGCACCCCAAATGGTGTAGGATGAGGTTTGGAAAAATGCGGTTTTGACCCATTTTTGACCCATTTTTGGTCCCAAAACAGCCCATTTCCAAGGCATTTTGGGATTTTCGGAGGACCAAAATGGGCCACCACAAGCTCAAAACGTTCCAAAAACACTTGTTTTAGCGTCGCACATGGTCTAGGATCATTTTTGAGAAAAGTCATGTTTTTACCCCTACTGGACCCTGCTGACCCATTTGGGCACCCACCTGTTTGGGCTTGAGCTAGCAGCTTGCCGCAGCCTAGTGGGCCTAGGTATTGGGGTCCAGGCGTCCGTTAGGGCAATTCTAAGGGCTGGAAACCACAAAAAGTGGGGGGTTGTGGGTGGAGTAGGTGCCCTCGGGATCGCATTTTGAGCCATGTAGCCAAAGATATGGCCTATTCTTGGTTTGTGGCTGTCGGCATTTGGAGCTTCTAGGGGCCTTTTTGGGCCGTTTCCGGGACATATCATGGAGTTAGAGGCCCGCAAAGGGCTCGTTGACACGGGGAAGTCAGGCCGCACATGTAGTGTACCCACCGCTTCCCTTCGTTTGGCCGTTTTGAATGTGTTCTAGGGCTTTGTTGGCCCAAAAATGGCTGTTTTTGGCCCTAAACTGCAGTTTTTGAAACTGAGGTCTACCACTTGCGAGTCCCGTTCCCGGCCGCCACCGTTGAGTTTTTTGCTCAAACTTTGTGTGATTGTACTTCACACCCATAGGTATCATCCACCAAAATTTCAACCAAATCCAAAGCACCACGACGGAGTTCTGATTTTTACCCATTTCGCGCATGCTGCTGCTTGCTGCTTGCTGCTTGCTGCCTGCTGCTTGCTGCTTGCTGCTTGCTGCTTGCTGCTGCTGCTAAACCTGGTAGGTCCACCCTAGACACTAAAAAGGGTTCTAAAACCAAGACTGGTTCCACCAGCTCGGTGACCCTGATGAAGACTGAATATTGGGACCGAGCTGGCGGGGGAGGGAACATGAGCTATGACTGGTGAGGGACATCAAGATTGATTCACATATTGATGGCTCTTGACAAAGTGAACTCAGCTTGCACGTGAACCCCATCACCACGAGGCCCACTTTCAAGGCTTTTTGGACTTCTGAAGGGCCAAAATGCCCCAAAATGGGCTCAAAATGGGCTCATTTCACCCCTTTGTGCACCCCAAATGGTGTAGGATGAGGTTTGGAAAAATGCGGTTTTGACCCATTTTTGACCCATTTTTGGTCCCAAAACAGCCCATTTCCAAGGCATTTTGGGATTTTCGGAGGACCAAAATGGGCCACCACAAGCTCAAAACGTTCCAAAAACACTTGTTTTAGCGTCGCACATGGTCTAGGATCATTTTTGAGAAAAGTCATGTTTTTACCCCTACTGGACCCTGCTGACCCATTTGGGCACCCACCTGTTTGGGCTTGAGCTAGCAGCTTGCCGCAGCCTAGTGGGCCTAGGTATTGGGGTCCAGGCGTCCGTTAGGGCAATTCTAAGGGCTGGAAACCACAAAAAGTGGGGGGTTGTGGGTGGAGTAGGTGCCCTCGGGATCGCATTTTGAGCCATGTAGCCAAAGATATGGCCTATTCTTGGTTTGTGGCTGTCGGCATTTGGAGCTTCTAGGGGCCTTTTTGGGCCGTTTCCGGGACATATCATGGAGTTAGAGGCCCGCAAAGGGCTCGTTGACACGGGGAAGTCAGGCCGCACATGTAGTGTACCCACCGCTTCCCTTCGTTTGGCCGTTTTGAATGTGTTCTAGGGCTTTGTTGGCCCAAAAATGGCTGTTTTTGGCCCTAAACTGCAGTTTTTGAAACTGAGGTCTACCACTTGCGAGTCCCGTTCCCGGCCGCCACCGTTGAGTTTTTTGCTCAAACTTTGTGTGATTGTACTTCACACCCATAGGTATCATCCACCAAAATTTCAACCAAATCCAAAGCACCACGACGGAGTTCTGATTTTTACCCATTTCGCGCATGCTGCTGCTTGCTGCTTGCTGCTTGCTGCCTGCTGCTTGCTGCTTGCTGCTTGCTGCTTGCTGCTTGCTGCTAAACCTGGTAGGTCCACCCTAGACACTAAAAAGGGTTCTAAAACCAAGACTGGTTCCACCAGCTCGGTGACCCTGATGAAGACTGAATATTGGGACCGAGCTGGTGGGGGAGGGAACATGAGCTATGACTGGTGAGGGACATCAAGATTGATTCACATATTGATGGCTCTTGACAAAGTGAACTCAGCTTGCACGTGAACCCCATCACCACGAGGCCCACTTTCAAGGTTTTTTGGACTTCTGAAGGGCCAAAATGCCCCAAAATGGGCTCAAAATGGGCTCATTTCACCCCTTTGTGCACCCCAAATGGTGTAGGATGAGGTTTGGAAAAATGCGGTTTTGACCCATTTTTGACCCATTTTTGGTCCCAAAACAGCCCATTTTCAAGGCGTTTTGGGATTTTCGGAGGACAAAAATGGGCCACCACAAGCTCAAAACGTTCCAAAAACACTTGTTTTAGCGTCGCACATGGTCTAGGATCATTTTTGAGAAAAGTCATGTTTTTACCCCTACTGGACCCTGCTGACCCATTTGGGCACCCACCTGTTTGGGCTTGAGCTAGCAGCTTGCCGCAGCCTAGTGGGCCTAGGTATTGGGGTCCAGGCGTCCGTTAGGGCAATTCTAAGGGCTGGAAACCACAAAAAGTGGGGGGTTGTGGGTGGAGTAGGTGCCCTCGGGATCGCATTTTGAGCCATGTAGCCAAAGATATGGCCTATTCTTGGTTTGTGGCTGTCGGCATTTGGAGCTTCTAGGGGCCTTTTTGGGCCGTTTCCGGGACATATCATGGAGTTAGAGGCCCGCAAAGGGCTCGTTGACACGGGGAAGTCAGGCCGCACATGTAGTGTACCCACCGCTTCCCTTCGTTTGGCCGTTTTGAATGCGTTCTAGGGCTTTGTTGGCCCAAAAATGGCTGTTTTTGGCCCTAAACTGCAGTTTTTGAAACTGAGGTCTACCACTTGCGAGTCCCGTTCCCGGCCGCCACCGTTGAGTTTTTTGCTCAAACTTTGTGTGATTGTACTTCACACCCATAGGTATCATCCACCAAAATTTCAACCAAATCCAAAGCACCACGACGGAGTTCTGATTTTTACCCATTTCGCGCATGCTGCTGCTTGCTGCTTGCTGCTTGCTGCCTGCTGCTTGCTGCTTGCTGCTTGCTGCTTGCTGCTTGCTGCTAAACCTGGTAGGTCCACCCTAGACACTAAAAAGGGTTCTAAAACCAAGACTGGTTCCACCAGCTCGGTGACCCTGATGAAGACTGAATATTGGGACCGAGCTGGTGGGGGAGGGAACATGAGCTATGACTGGTGAGGGACATCAAGATTGATTCACATATTGATGGCTCTTGACAAAGTGAACTCAGCTTGCACGTGAACCCCATCACCACGAGGCCCACTTTCAAGGCTTTTTGGACTTCTGAAGGGCCAAAATGCCCCAAAATGGGCTCAAAATGGGCTCATTTCACCCCTTTGTGCACCCCAAATGGTGTAGGATGAGGTTTGGAAAAATGCGGTTTTGACCCATTTTTGACCCATTTTTGGTCCCAAAACAGCCCATTTTCAAGGCGTTTTGGGATTTTCGGAGGACAAAAATGGGCCACCACAAGCTCAAAACGTTCCAAAAACACTTGTTTTAGCGTCGCACATGGTCTAGGATCATTTTTGAGAAAAGTCATGTTTTTACCCCTACTGGACCCTGCTGACCCATTTGGGCACCCACCTGTTTGGGCTTGAGCTAGCAGCTTGCCGCAGCCTAGTGGGCCTAGGTATTGGGGTCCAGGCGTCCGTTAGGGCAATTCTAAGGGCTGGAAACCACAAAAAGTGGGGGGTTGTGGGTGGAGTAGGTGCCCTCGGGATCGCATTTTGAGCCATGTAGCCAAAGATATGGCCTATTCTTGGTTTGTGGCTGTCGGCATTTGGAGCTTCTAGGGGCCTTTTTGGGCCGTTTCCGGGACATATCATGGAGTTAGAGGCCCGCAAAGGGCTCGTTGACACGGGGAAGTCAGGCCGCACATGTAGTGTACCCACCGCTTCCCTTCGTTTGGCCGTTTTGAATGCGTTCTAGGGCTTTGTTGGCCCAAAAATGGCTGTTTTTGGCCCTAAACTGCAGTTTTTGAAACTGAGGTCTACCACTTGCGAGTCCCGTTCCCGGCCGCCACCGTTGAGTTTTTTGCTCAAACTTTGTGTGATTGTACTTCACACCCATAGGTATCATCCACCAAAATTTCAACCAAATCCAAAGCACCACGACGGAGTTCTGATTTTTACCCATTTCGCGCATGCTGCTGCTTGCTGCTTGCTGCTTGCTGCCTGCTGCTTGCTGCTTGCTGCTTGCTGCTTGCTGCTGCTGCTAAACCTGGTAGGTCCACCCTAGACACTAAAAAGGGTTCTAAAACCAAGACTGGTTCCACCAGCTCGGTGACCTTGATGAAGACTGAATATTGGGACCGAGCTGGTGGGGGAGGGAACATGAGCTATGACTGGTGAGGGACATCAAGATTGATTCACATATTGATGGCTCTTGACAAAGTGAACTCAGCTTGCACGTGAACCCCATCACCACGAGGCCCACTTTCAAGGCTTTTTGGACTTCTGAAGGGCCAAAATGCCCCAAAATGGGCTCAAAATGGGCTCATTTCACCCCTTTGTGCACCCCAAATGGTGTAGGATGAGGTTTGGAAAAATGCGGTTTTGACCCATTTTTGACCCATTTTTGGTCCCAAAACAGCCCATTTTCAAGGCGTTTTGGGATTTTCGGAGGACAAAAATGGGCCACCACAAGCTCAAAACGTTCCAAAAACACTTGTTTTGGCGTCGCACATGGTCTAGGATCATTTTTGAGAAAAGTCATGTTTTTACCCCTACTGGACCCTGTTGACCCATTTGGGCACCCACCTGTTTGGGCTTGAGCTAGCAGCTTGCCGCAGCCTAGTGGGCCTAGGTATTGGGGTCCAGGCGTCCGTTAGGGCAATTCTAAGGGCTGGAAACCACAAAAAGTGGGGGGTTGTGGGTGGAGTAGGTGCCCTCGGGATCGCATTTTGAGCCATGTAGCCAAAGATATGGCCTATTCTTGGTTTGTGGCTGTCGGCATTTGGAGCTTCTAGGGGCCTTTTTGGGCCGTTTCCGGAACATATCATGGAGTTAGAGGCCCGCAAAGGGCTCGTTGACACGGGGAAGTCAGGCCGCACATGTAGTGTACCCACCGCTTCCCTTCGTTTGGCCGTTTTGAATGTGTTCTAGGGCTTTGTTGGCCCAAAAATGGCTGTTTTTGGCCCTAAACTGCAGTTTTTGAAACTGAGGTCTACCACTTGCGAGTCCCGTTCCCGGCCGCCACCGTTGAGTTTTTTGCTCAAACTTTGTGTGATTGTACTTCACACCCATAGGTATCATCCACCAAAATTTCAACCAAATCCAAAGCACCACGACGGAGTTCTGATTTTTACCCATTTCGCGCATGCTGCTGCTTGCTGCTTGCTGCTTGCTGCTTGCTGCTTGCTGCTAAACCTGGTAGGTCCACCCTAGACACTAAAAAGGGTTCTAAAACCAAGACTGGTTCCACCAGCTCGGTGACCCTGATGAAGACTGAATATTGGGACCGAGCTGGTGGGGGAGGGAACATGAGCTATGACTGGTGAGGGACATCAAGATTGATTCACATATTGATGGCTCTTGACAAAGTGAACTCAGCTTGCACGTGAACCCCATCACCACGAGGCCCACTTTCAAGGCTTTTTGGACTTCTGAAGGGCCAAAATGCCCCAAAATGGGCTCAAAATGGGCTCATTTCACCCCTTTGTGCACCCCAAATGGTGTAGGATGAGGTTTGGAAAAATGCGGTTTTGACCCATTTTTGACCCATTTTTGGTCCCAAAACAGCCCATTTTCAAGGCATTTTGGGATTTTCGGAGGACCAAAATGGGCCACCACAAGCTCAAAACGTTCCAAAAACACTTGTTTTAGCGTCGCACATGGTCTAGGATCATTTTTGAGAAAAGTCATGTTTTTACCCCTACTGGACCCTGCTGACCCATTTGGGCACCCACCTGTTTGGGCTTGAGCTAGCAGCTTGCCGCAGCCTAGTGGGCCTAGGTATTGGGGTCTAGGTGTCCGTTTGGGCAATTCTAAGGGCTCGAAACCACAAAAAGTGGGGGGTTGCGGGTGGAGTAGGTGCCCTCGGGATCGCATTTTGAGCCATGTAGCCAAAGATATGGCCTATTCTTGGTTTGTGGCTGTCGGCATTTGGAGCTTCTAGGGGCCTTTTTGGGCCGTTTCCGGGACATATCATGGAGTTAGAGGCCCGCAAAGGGCTCGTTGACACGGGGAAGTCAGGCCGCACATGTAGTGTACCCACCGCTTCCCTTCGTTTGGCCGTTTTGAATGTGCTCTAGGGCTTTGTTGGCCCAAAAATGGCTGTTTTTGGCCCTAAACTGCAGTTTTTGAAACTTAGGTCTACCACTTGCGAGTCCCGTTCCCGGCCGCCACCGTTGAGTTTTTTGCTCAAACTTTGTGTGATTGTACTTCACACCCATAGGTATCATCCACCAAAATTTCAACCAAATCCAAAGCACCACGACGGAGTTCTGATTTTTACCCATTTCGCGCATGCTGCTGCTTGCTGCTTGCTGCTTGCTGCTTGCTGCTTGCTGCTTGCTGCTTGCTGCTGCTGCTAAACCTGGTAGGTCCACCCTAGACACTAAAAAGGGTTCTAAAACCAAGATTGGTTCCACCAGCTCGGTGACCCTGATGAAGACTGAATATTGGGACCGAGCTGGTGGGGGAGGGAACATGAGCTATGACTGGTGAGGGACATCAAGATTGATTCACATATTGATGGCTCTTGACAAAGTGAACTCAGCTTGCACGTGAACCCCATCACCACGAGGCCCACTTTCAAGGCTTTTTGGACTTCTGAAGGGCCAAAATGCCCCAAAATGGGCTCAAAATGGGCTCATTTCACCCCTTTGTGCACCCCAAATGGTGTAGGATGAGGTTTGGAAAAATGCGGTTTTGACCCATTTTTGACCCATTTTTGGTCCCAAAACAGCCCATTTTCAAGGCATTTTGGGATTTTCGGAGGACCAAAATGGGCCACCACAAGCTCAAAACGTTCCAAAAACACTTGTTTTGGCGTCGCACATGGTCTAGGATCATTTTTGAGAAAAGTCATGTTTTTACCCCTACTGGACCCTGTTGACCCATTTGGGCACCCACCTGTTTGGGCTTGAGCTAGCAGCTTGCCGCAGCCTAGTGGGCCTAGGTATTGGGGTCCAGGCGTCCGTTAGGGCAATTCTAAGGGCTGGAAACCACAAAAAGTGGGGGGTTGTGGGTGGAGTAGGTGCCCTCGGGATCGCATTTTGAGCCATGTAGCCAAAGATATGGCCTATTCTTGGTTTGTGGCTGTCGGCATTTGGAGCTTCTAGGGGCCTTTTTGGGCCGTTTCCGGAACATATCATGGAGTTAGAGGCCCGCAAAGGGCTCGTTGACACGGGGAAGTCAGGCCGCACATGTAGTGTACCCACCGCTTCCCTTCGTTTGGCCGTTTTGAATGTGTTCTAGGGCTTTGTTGGCCCAAAAATGGCTGTTTTTGGCCCTAAACTGCAGTTTTTGAAACTGAGGTCTACCACTTGCGAGTCCCGTTCCCGGCCGCCACCGTTGAGTTTTTTGCTCAAACTTTGTGTGATTGTACTTCACACCCATAGGTATCATCCACCAAAATTTCAACCAAATCCAAAGCACCACGACGGAGTTCTGATTTTTACCCATTTCGCGCATGCTGCTGCTTGCTGCTTGCTGCTTGCTGCTTGCTGCTTGCTGCTAAACCTGGTAGGTCCACCCTAGACACTAAAAAGGGTTCTAAAACCAAGACTGGTTCCACCAGCTCGGTGACCCTGATGAAGACTGAATATTGGGACCGAGCTGGTGGGGGAGGGAACATGAGCTATGACTGGTGAGGGACATCAAGATTGATTCACATATTGATGGCTCTTGACAAAGTGAACTCAGCTTGCACGTGAACCCCATCACCACGAGGCCCACTTTCAAGGCTTTTTGGACTTCTGAAGGGCCAAAATGCCCCAAAATGGGCTCAAAATGGGCTCATTTCACCCCTTTGTGCACCCCAAATGGTGTAGGATGAGGTTTGGAAAAATGCGGTTTTGACCCATTTTTGACCCATTTTTGGTCCCAAAACAGCCCATTTTCAAGGCATTTTGGGATTTTCGGAGGACCAAAATGGGCCACCACAAGCTCAAAACGTTCCAAAAACACTTGTTTTAGCGTCGCACATGGTCTAGGATCATTTTTGAGAAAAGTCATGTTTTTGCCCCTACTGGACCCTGCTGACCCATTTGGGCACCCACCTGTTTGGGCTTGAGCTAGCAGCTTGCCGCAGCCTAGTGGGCCTAGGTATTGGGGTCCAGGCGTCCGTTAGGGCAATTCTAAGGGGTGGAAACCACAAAAAGTGGGGGGTTGTGGGTGGAGTAGGTGCCCTCGGGATCGCATTTTGAGCCATGTAGCCAAAGATATGGCCTATTCTTGGTTTGTGGCTGTCGGCATTTGGAGCTTCTAGGGGCCTTTTTGGGCCGTTTCCGGGACATATCATGGAGTTAGAGGCCCGCAAAGGGCTCGTTGACACGGGGAAGTCAGGCCGCACATGTAGTGTACCCACCGCTTCCCTTCGTTTGGCCGTTTTGAATGTGTTCTAGGGCTTTGTTGGCCCAAAAATGGCTGTTTTTGGCCCTAAACTGCAGTTTTTGAAACTGAGGTCTACCACTTGCGAGTCCCGTTCCCGGCCGCCACCGTTGAGTTTTTTGCTCAAACTTTGTGTGATTGTACTTCACACCCATAGGTATCATCCACCAAAATTTCAACCAAATCCAAAGCACCACGATGGAGTTCTGATTTTTACCCATTTCGCGCATGCTGCTGCTTGCTGCTTGCTGCTTGCTGCTTGCTGCCTGCTGCTTGCTGCTTGCTGCTTGCTGCTTGCTGCTGCTGCTAAACCCGGTAGGTCCACCCTAGACACTAAAAAGGGTTCTAAAACCAAGACTGGTTCCACCAGCTCGGTGACCCTGATGAAGACTGAATATTGGGACCGAGCTGGTGGGGGAGGGAACATGAGCTATGACTGGTGAGGGACATCAAGATTGATTCACATATTGATGGCTCTTGACAAAGTGAACTCAGCTTGCACGTGAACCCCATCACCACGAGGCCCACTTTCAAGGCTTTTTGGACTTCTGAAGGGCCAAAATGCCCCAAAATGGGCTCAAAATGGGCTCATTTCACCCCTTTGTGCACCCCAAATGGTGTAGGATGAGGTTTGGAAAAATGCGGTTTTGACCCATTTTTGACCCATTTTTGGTCCCAAAACAGCCCATTTTCAAGGCATTTTGGGATTTTCGGAGGACCAAAATGGGCCACCACAAGCTCAAAACGTTCCAAAAACACTTGTTTTAGCGTCGCACATGGTCTAGGATCATTTTTGAGAAAAGTCATGTTTTTGCCCCTACTGGACCCTGTTGACCCATTTGGGCACCCACCTGTTTGGGCTTGAGCTAGCAGCTTGCCGCAGCCTAGTGGGCCTAGGTATTGGGGTCTAGGTGTCCGTTTGGGCAATTCTAAGGGCTGGAAACCACAAAAAGTGGGGGGTTGCGGGTGGAGTAGGTGCCCTCGGGATCGCATTTTGAGCCATGTAGCCAAAGATATGGCCTATTCTTGGTTTGTGGCTGTCGGCATTTGGAGCTTCTAGGGGCCTTTTTGGGCCGTTTCCGGGACATATCATGGAGTTAGAGGCCCGCAAAGGGCTCGTTGACACGGGGAAGTCAAGCCGCACATGTAGTGTACCCACCGCTTCCCTTCGTTTGGCCGTTTTGAATGTGCTCTAGGGCTTTGTTGGCCCAAAAATGGCTGTTTTTGGCCCTAAACTGCAGTTTTTGAAACTGAGGTCTACCACTTGCGAGTCCCGTTCCCGGCCGCCACCGTTGAGTTTTTTGCTCAAACTTTGTGTGATTGTACTTCACACCCATAGGTATCATCCACCAAAATTTCAACGAAATCCAAAGCACCATGACGGAGTTCTGATTTTTACCCATTTCGCGCATGCTGCTGCTTGCTGCTTGCTGCTTGCTGCTTGCTGCTTGCTGCTTGCTGCTGCTGCTAAACCTGGTAGGTCCACCCTAGACACTAAAAAGGGTTCTAAAACCAAGACTGGTTCCACCAGCTCGGTGACCCTGATGAAGACTGAATATTGGGACCGAGCTGGTGGTGGAGGGAACATGAGCTATGACTGGTGAGGGACATCAAGATTGATTCACATATTGATGGCTCTTGACAAAGTGAACTCGGCTTGCACGTGAACCCCATCACCATGAGGCCCACTTTCAAGGCTTTTTGGACTTCTGAAGGGCCAAAATGCCCCAAAATGGGCTCAAAATGGGCTCATTTCACCCCTTTGTGCACCCCAAATGGTGTAGGATGAGGTTTGGAAAAATGCGGTTTTGACCCATTTTTGACCCATTTTTGGTCCCAAAACAGCCCATTTTCAAGGCATTTTGGGATTTTCGGAGGACCAAAATGGGCCACCACAAGCTCAAAACGTTCCAAAAACACTTGTTTTAGCGTCGCACATGGTCTAGGATCATTTTTGAGAAAAGTCATGTTTTTGCCCCTACTGGACCCTGTTGACCCATTTGGGCACCCACCTGTTTGGGCTTGAGCTAGCAGCTTGCCGCAGCCTAGTGGGCCTAGGTATTGGGGTCCAGGCGTCCGTTAGGGCAATTCTAAGGGCTGGAAACCACAAAAAGTGGGGGGTTGTGGGTGGAGTAGGTGCCCTCGGGATCGCATTTTGAGCCATGTAGCCAAAGATATGGCCTATTCTTGGTTTGTGGCTGTCGGCATTTGGAGCTTCCAGGGGCCTTTTTGGGCCGTTTCCGGGACATATCATGGAGTTAGAGGCCCGCAAAGGGCTCGTTGACACGGGGAAGTCAGGCCGCACATGTAGTGTACCCACCGCTTCCCTTCGTTTGGCCGTTTTGAATGTGTTCTAGGGCTTTGTTGGCCCAAAAATGGCTGTTTTTGGCCCTAAACTGCAGTTTTTGAAACTGAGGTCTACCACTTGCGAGTCCCGTTCCCGGCCGCCACCGTTGAGTTTTTTGCTCAAACTTTGTGTGATTGTACTTCACACCCATAGGTATCATCCACCAAAATTTCAACCAAATCCAAAGCACCACGATGGAGTTCTGATTTTTACCCATTTCGCGCATGCTGCTGCTTGCTGCTTGCTGCTTGCTGCTTGCTGCCTGCTGCTTGCTGCTTGCTGCTTGCTGCTTGCTGCTGCTGCTAAACCTGGTAGGTCCACCCTAGACACTAAAAAGGGTTCTAAAACCAAGATTGGTTCCACCAGCTCGGTGACCCTGATGAAGACTGAATATTGGGACCGAGCTGGTGGGGGAGGGAACATGAGCTATGACTGGTGAGGGACATCAAGATTGATTCACATATTGATGGCTCTTGACAAAGTGAACTCAGCTTGCACGTGAACCCCATCACCACGAGGCCCACTTTCAAGGCTTTTTGGACTTCTGAAGGGCCAAAATGCCCCAAAATGGGCTCAAAATGGGCTCATTTCACCCCTTTGTGCACCCCAAATGGTGTAGGATGAGGTTTGGAAAAATGCGGTTTTGACCCATTTTTGACCCATTTTTGGTCCCAAAACAGCCCATTTTCAAGGCATTTTGGGATTTTCGGAGGACCAAAATGGGCCACCACAAGCTCAAAACGTTCCAAAAACACTTGTTTTAGCGTCGCACATGGTCTAGGATCATTTTTGAGAAAAGTCATGTTTTTGCCCCTACTGGACCCTGTTGACCCATTTGGGCACCCACCTGTTTGGGCTTGAGCTAGCAGCTTGCCGCAGCCTAGTGGGCCTAGGTATTGGGGTCCAGGCGTCCGTTAGGGCAATTCTAAGGGCTGGAAACCACAAAAAGTGGGGGGTTGTGGGTGGAGTAGGTGCCCTCGGGGTCGCATTTTGAGCCATGTAGCCAAAGATATGGCCTATTCTTGGTTTGTGGCTGTCGGCATTTGGAGCTTCTAGGGGCCTTTTTGGGCCGTTTCCGGGACATATCATGGAGTTAGAGGCCCGCAAAGGGCTCGTTGACACGGGGAAGTCAGGCCGCACATGTAGTGTACCCACCGCTTCCCTTCGTTTGGCCGTTTTGAATGTGTTCTAGGGCTTTGTTGGCCCAAAAATGGCTGTTTTTGGCCCTAAACTGCAGTTTTTGAAACTGAGGTCTACCACTTGCGAGTCCCGTTCCCGGCCGCCACCGTTGAGTTTTTTGCTCAAACTTTGTGTGATTGTACTTCACACCCATAGGTATCATCCACCAAAATTTCAACCAAATCCAAAGCACCACGATGGAGTTCTGATTTTTACCCATTTCGCGCATGCTGCTGCTTGCTGCTTGCTGCTGCTTGCTGCTTGCTGCTTGCTGCTTGCTGCTTGCTGCTTGCTGCTTGCTGCTTGCTGCTTGCTGCTAAACCTGGTAGGTCCACCCTAGACACTAAAAAGGGTTCTAAAACCAAGACTGGTTCCACCAGCTCGGTGACCCTGATGAAGACTGAATATTGGGACCGAGCTGGTGGGGGAGGGAACATGAGCTATGACTGGTGAGGGACATCAAGATTGATTCACATATTGATGGCTCTTGACAAAGTGAACTCAGCTTGCACGTGAACCCCATCACCACGAGGCCCACTTTCAAGGTTTTTTGGACTTCTGAAGGGCCAAAATGCCCCAAAATGGGCTCAAAATGGGCTCATTTCACCCCTTTGTGCACCCCAAATGGTGTAGGATGAGGTTTGGAAAAATGCGGTTTTGACCCATTTTTGACCCATTTTTGGTCCCAAAACAGCCCATTTTCAAGGCATTTTGGGATTTTCGGAGGACCAAAATGGGCCACCACAAGCTCAAAACGTTCCAAAAACATTTGTTTTGGCGTCGCACATGGTCTAGGATCATTTTTGAGAAAAGTCATGTTTTTGCCCCTACTGGACCCTGTTGACCCATTTGGGCACCCACCTGTTTGGGCTTGAGCTAGCAGCTTGCCGCAGCCTAGTGGGCCTAGGTATTGGGGTCCAGGCGTCCGTTAGGGCAATTCTAAGGGCTGGAAACCACAAAAAGTGGGGGGTTGTGGGTGGAGTAGGTGCCCTCGGGATCGCATTTTGAGCCATGTAGCCAAAGATATGGCCTATTCTTGGTTTGTGGCTGTCGGCATTTGGAGCTTCTAGGGGCCTTTTTGGGCCGTTTCCGGGACATATCATGGAGTTAGAGGCCCGCAAAGGGCTCGTTGACACGGGGAAGTCAGGCCGCACATGTAGTGTACCCACCGCTTCCCTTCGTTTGGCCGTTTTGAATGTGTTCTAGGGCTTTGTTGGCCCAAAAATGGCTGTTTTTGGCCCTAAACTGCAGTTTTTGAAACTGAGGTCTACCACTTGCGAGTCCCGTTCCCGGCCGCCACCGTTGAGTTTTTTGCTCAAACTTTGTGTGATTGTACTTCACACCCATAGGTATCATCCACCAAAATTTCAACCCAATCCAAAGCACCACGACGGAGTTCTGATTTTTACCCATTTCGCGCATGCTGCTGCTTGCTGCTTGCTGCTTGCTGCTTGCTGCTTGCTGCTTGCTGCTTGCTGCTTGCTGCTGCTGCTAAACCTGGTAGGTCCACCCTAGACACTAAAAAGGGTTCTAAAACCAAGACTGGTTCCACCAGCTCGGTGACCCTGATGAAGACTGAATATTGGGACCGAGCTGGTGGGGGAGGGAACATGAGCTATGACTGGTGAGGGACATCAAGATTGATTCACATATTGATGGCTCTTGACAAAGTGAACTCAGCTTGCACGTGAACCCCATCACCACGAGGCCCACTTTCAAGGCTTTTTGGACTTCTGAAGGGCCAAAATGCCCCAAAATGGGCTCAAAATGGGCTCATTTCACCCCTTTGTGCACCCCAAATGGTGTAGGATGAGGTTTGGAAAAATGCGGTTTTGACCCATTTTTGACCCATTTTTGGTCCCAAAACAGCCCATTTTCAAGGCATTTTGGGATTTTCGGAGGACCAAAATGGGCCACCACAAGCTCAAAACGTTCCAAAAACCGCTGTTCGCTTTAGCTAACAAGAGTTGCACTGCCTACGCATTTTGCTTTATGATTGTTACCCTGTTCCCAGAAGTTTATTATAAAATCACAGGGCCTTCGAGACGAAGGTTCTGTTTTTATTCGCTCAGGCCGCGCCAGTCATCGACCCTACGAACTTCTTGAAGACTGCCGCCTTCTGATATCGTGCTGTGGGCCGTGCGAATTTACTCACCATGGACGACTCTCTCAGTTTCACCGACTACCTCTTGGGCGGGGGTCACGAGGACTTTGCGAAGGACGTGGACCGTCGTCAGTGGGCCCGCGCCAGAACAGCTGTGGAAAAGTCCTTGAGAAGCTTGGGGGATCGCCGTCAGGCCTGGCTGCGGGACTTCGCCGCCTCGGTCTCCTTTTCTGGGTCGGAGGCTGAGTTCGTGGAGAGAATCATTGCCTATACCGTCATGGAGGGGGTCTCGCTGGACTCCGAGTCGGGGGCTTTCCGGAAGAACCCGCAGGCTCAAACGACTCCTTCGACCACAGACCCGGCGGTACTCAAGATCCTCGAGGAGCAGGGTGTCCTGATCAAGTCGCTGACGTCCCAGCTTCAGGCTTTCTCGGAGGCCCCCGCAAAGGGGCAGGTCCAGACGCCCCAGCTTTCTTTCCAGGCCATCGCGGAGACCGAGCTTCGTACCAATAACCCCCAGTGGGTTTCCAGGGCTCTGTTCTTGTTCACCACCTTCCTGAGAGGCCGAAAGCCTGACGTGAATGCCGCTCGGATGGTCCCCAAAATGACTGATGCGGAGCTGAAGGGTATCCTCTTGGACCTGTCGGCTGAGGAGAAGAAGGACGACGCCCCCTGGTCGCAGCAGACCCCTCCAGAGTCCGGTGGAGATGCCAGTATGCAGGACCTCGCTGCGATTCCCGATCGGTTTGTGGGCTTTGTGGAAGCCATGTGGGTGCTGGTCGCCACGGCCACGGAAACCTACAAGGAGCGGTACGAGGGTTCCAACCAGTCGTCTTCTTCATCTAGGAGCAGGTTGGAGGCCGAGATCCGCGATGATGAGGGGCTGACGGAGGCTGGTAAGCGGTTGAAACGGGTCATGCGGAAACGTTTTAAATACGTCGATGGCGTGGAGTATTTCGAAATTCACAAGGGGGAATGGATCAAAACAAGCGAAGACCCAGTCGGGCCGTGCAAAACATGCCGGGGGAGGGGCGAGATCGTGCGTCATTGGGTATGGCGCTGCCCCCACCTCGAATGACGAGACGCCCCGGGGGGCCTGGAATCGGAGTCGCCGCTCTCGGTACCATCCGGGGCGCCAAGCCCCCCCGCCTCCGACGACACGTGGGCAGGGGTTCACATCAACTGGGTCAAGATCAGCGGACTCTGGCGTGAATTGGGCTTCTCCGACCCCGCCGATGATGTGCAATCATGCCTCGTCAGTACGTGGAAGGAAGGCACGCGAAAGAACTACGGATCGCACCTTCGAAGGCTCGGGTTCTTTTATGGACCCACCCCCGCGAAACAGACCCAGAGAGTGGCTGAGGAAGTCCTGTTACTCCTTTTCAAGTCGGGATATCGACCTGCAACACTCCGTGGAGCAGTATCCGCCCTCAAGGCCGTCCACTTATTGGGGTGGATACCAGACTTGGGCTGGCACCGCCTCTGGCGCCTGGCCAGGGCGCCGGTGGCTACCAAAGGCGAAAGGGCTTACGCAGGCCCACACGTCCTGCAGGTCATGGCAGAGGCGTGCAGCACCCCCGCGGACTGGTCCGTCTTCGCCGCCGCGACCATCTCCTTTGCCTGTCTCGCGCGGGTGGGAGAGGTCGCCTCAATCCGTCGCTCCGGTCTGCGATCGGGATCCGTTTCGTACTGGGGGATCAAACGGGATGAGAGATGGGTATCCAGAGATGTGGGGCGTTACGTCGCGGAGTGGGTCCTCTGGCTCAGGAAGACGCATGCTGGACGCGAGGTCCTCGTCGGCAGCCCATCCGTCCTGGAGGAGGGAATGGCTCGCCTCCTCCAGGGGTCCGTATATGCCAGCTATAGGTGGCATAGTTGGCGCCGCGCGGGGGCGGCATTCTTGCGCTGGAAAGGCCTGCCCTGGAGACATCTGTGCTGGTGGGGGCGCTGGGCCAGCGTCCGCATGGCCCACTGGTACGCTGCCGCCCCCGACGAGTTTATCTTTCACTCGGTATCGCGACTGCCATGGCCGACGGCTACAGGAGTGCGCTGGAACGCAGTGGCGGTGGAGGATTTCTGGCCGCGATCCCTCGTCAACCTGTGCGAGCCGGACGACCGACCGGAGCGATCTACCTTCGCGGGGGACAAGCGTTCACGGGCGGGTGAAAACGCCGTCACGGAAGACTCCGATGGGGACGCAGTACCACCGCCCTCGACGGTTTCGGCAGAATCGGGACGTGCACCAGTCGGTTCCAGGCCCTCCAAAATTCGGAAACGGCCCAGCGTCACAGAACCACGGGTCCCGGGAGCGGTGCCACTCGCCCCAAGCCCCCCGACGGGGTCCTCGGTCTCAGCAGCTGAACGTGGTCCCCAGGACTCAGCCGATGCTCCGGAACCCCACCCGCCCGCCCGGACAGCACGATCTTCAGCCTCTAAGTTCGTGGGACGCCTCCGAGGTTCGGCCACCGGGGCCAGACCATGCCCCAAGCGGGCTGTCTCACGACTCCTCAAGCCTTCCAAACCGCTTCTCGTCGGACGCCCGGGAGCGAGCCGTGGAGGCCCTTCTGGACTCCCCCAGGGGCAGGCGATGGCTGGGTCACGCTTCCGAAGGCTTGAGGCTTCCAGTGCGGGCCCTTCCCCTGCTCCGATCGCGGCTCCGGTTATTGATCTTACGGGGTAGAGAAGTGGCGGAGGATATGGGGGTGGACGACTTCGACGAAGCCCTCATGGTGGCCCTGGACCGTCTGGAGCCTGGCACCTGGGCGGTGGTCTTTAAGGACTCTACTTCACCAAAGCCTGAACTCGTCGTCCTGTCTGGGGAGGTCTTGGATCGGGGGATTGGGGAGGTGGGGTCCATAAATATCCCCCCTTTTATTTGGCATGCTGTGGTTCCTGAGGAATTTTCTTCCATCGCCACGCGTAGGTTGCAGGGCATTCGCCCGGTTTCAGGGGATGGTCTACGCATGGCCAAGGCTTTGGTGCGTGATGGTGTGTTGCGGCCATGCGGAGCCTCTTTGCCTGCCAATGGATGGCTTTTCCCTGTGCCCAAAAACCACGAAAAAGCATCCATGATCGTGCATCTAGTGAAGTTTAATGATGAGCACACGGCTAAGCCGGCTTCCTTCACCCTTCCGGTGGTGGAGGATTTGGCTTTCTTGATTTCGGTTCACCATATGAGTGCAGATTCGGGCCTCCTCACTCTGGCCCCTGCGCTGCTGCAACAGCTGAATGATCCTTTTTTGCAGGCTTTAGACCGTTTGCGCCTCGTTGCTCCTCCGGGAGCCCCGTTATTGGCTTGCCATGTCGACCTTAAAAACGCATTTTGGAGTCTGCGTTTGCCCCCCCAGTTCCAGGACTCATTCCGGGTCGAGATTGAGGGCACAATATACGGTTTTTCTTGCCTACCTTTTGGTTGGCAATTTTCACCGGCTATTTGCCAGACAGTCTTGGGTTTCATCCTTGAGCGCCTCTCCCTGGTCTCTGTCTTGGTCCTCCACTATCTAGATGATTTTTTAATTGTCGGTTACGGTTCTGACAACGTCCGCTCCGCAGCACACCAATTATGCTCCTCGTTGCGCCTGGAGGGAGCCATAATTAGCCCGAAAAGTGTCCTAGAGCCAGTTCCTGAGCTGGACTGGCTAGGCAAACACCTCGTGCTCTCAGGCGCCCGTGCGGGCGTTTATGCTATGGCGGGGGGGTGGCAGATTTTGGTCGGCCTTTGGCTGCGCACTGCGGTCCTGCCACTGTCACGCCAACAGGCTCGTAGAGTCGTGGGCCGGTTTTCCTGGGCCCTGAGACCTCAGGTGGGGGCCTGTCCTTTCCTTGCGGGCTGGTGGTGCCACGTCCTGTGGGGGGATTCCTTTGTCAGAGCGTGCCCCCGCAGCCTAGTTCTCAGCTTGCTGCATTGCCTGGTTATGGTTCGTAGAGGCTGGGTCCCGTCCCTCATCATGCCTCCTCCGCCCGTGAACCGGGGCTTGGTGTTTGTTGACGCTGCTTTCGATATCAACCAGTATAAAGTAGGCCTCTGGGGCCCTGCATTTGGTGGCAGGATTTTCAAATGCAGTGCGGGTGTGCGCACGCAGCAGGAGGCGGAGCTGGATGGGGTTATAAAGGGCGTGCGCTTCGTTGTTAATGTCGGTTGGCCGAATTTTCGCCTGGTTGGGGACAATGCCGCCTCCCTTGAGGAAGCAGCGGGCATGCGGGCTTCTTCTGGGCTGTTTCGCCATAACCGACAGCTGCGCCGTCTGTTTTACCTTTCCCTCCGAGCCCCCCCGTCCACCTTTCTGGAGTGGGTTCCTGGTGACCTGAACCCTGCAGATTGCTTCAGTCGCATTGACAGTGACTTCGGTGAGTTCGGTGACTTCGGCGCGCTGAGTGAATCATATGGCTTCCGATTTTGTTTTGCATGTGCAACACTTGTTTTAGCGTCGCACATGGTCTAGGATCATTTTTGAGAAAAGTCATGTTTTTACCCCTACTGGACCCTGCTGACCCATTTGGGCACCCACCTGTTTGGGCTTGAGCTAGCAGCTTGCCGCAGCCTAGTGGGCCTAGGTATTGGGGTCCAGGCGTCCGTTAGGGCAATTCTAAGGGCTGGAAACCACAAAAAGTGGGGGGTTGTGGGTGGAGTAGGTGCCCTCGGGATCGCATTTTGAGCCATGTAGCCAAAGATATGGCCTATTCTTGGTTTGTGGCTGTCGGCATTTGGAGCTTCTAGGGGCCTTTTTGGGCCGTTTCCGGGACATATCATGGAGTTAGAGGCCCGCAAAGGGCTCGTTGACACGGGGAAGTCAGGCCGCACATGTAGTGTACCCACCGCTTCCCTTCGTTTGGCCGTTTTGAATGTGTTCTAGGGCTTTGTTGGCCCAAAAATGGCTGTTTTTGGCCCTAAACTGCAGTTTTTGAAACTGAGGTCTACCACTTGCGAGTCCCGTTCCCGGCCGCCACCGTTGAGTTTTTTGCTCAAACTTTGTGTGATTGTACTTCACACCCATAGGTATCATCCACCAAAATTTCAACCAAATCCAAAGCACCACGACGGAGTTCTGATTTTTACCCATTTCGCGCATGCTGCTGCTTGCTGCTTGCTGCTTGCTGCTTGCTGCTTGCTGCTTGCTGCTTGCTGCTGCTGCTAAACCTGGTAGGTCCACCCTAGACACTAAAAAGGGTTCTAAAACCAAGACTGGTTCCACCAGCTCGGTGACCCTGATGAAGACTGAATATTGGGACCGAGCTGGTGGGGGAGGGAACATGAGCTATGACTGGTGAGGGACATCAAGATTGATTCACATATTGATGGCTCTTGACAAAGTGAACTCAGCTTGCACGTGAACCCCATCACCACGAGGCCCACTTTCAAGGCTTTTTGGACTTCTGAAGGGCCAAAATGCCCCAAAATGGGCTCAAAATGGGCTCATTTCACCCCTTTGTGCACCCCAAATGGTGTAGGATGAGGTTTGGAAAAATGCGGTTTTGACCCATTTTTGACCCATTTTTGGTCCCAAAACAGCCCATTTTCAAGGCATTTTGGGATTTTCGGAGGACCAAAATGGGCCACCACAAGCTCAAAACGTTCCAAAAACACTTGTTTTAGCGTCGCACATGGTCTAGGATCATTTTTGAGAAAAGTCATGTTTTTGCCCCTACTGGACCCTGCTGACCCATTTGGGCACCCACCTGTTTGGGCTTGAGCTAGCAGCTTGCCGCAGCCTAGTGGGCCTAGGTATTGGGGTCCAGGCGTCCGTTAGGGCAATTCTAAGGGCTAGAAACCACAAAAAGTGGGGGGTTGTGGGTGGAGTAGGTGCCCTCGGGATCGCATTTTGAGCCATGTAGCCAAAGATATGGCCTATTCTTGGTTTGTGGCTGTCGGCATTTGGAGCTTCTAGGGGCCTTTTTGGGCCGTTTCCGGGACATATCATGGAGTTAGAGGCCCGCAAAGGGCTCGTTGACACGGGGAAGTCAGGCCGCACATGTAGTGTACCCACCGCTTCCCTTCGTTTGGCCGTTTTGAATGTGTTCTAGGGCTTTGTTGGCCCAAAAATGGCTGTTTTTGGCCCTAAACTGCAGTTTTTGAAACTAAGGTCTACCACTTGCGAGTCCCGTTCCCGGCCGCCACCGTTGAGTTTTTTGCTCAAACTTTGTGTGATTGTACTTCACACCCATAGGTATCATCCACCAAAATTTCAACCAAATCCAAAGCACCACGACGGAGTTCTGATTTTTACCCATTTCGCGCATGCTGCTGCTTGCTGCTTGCTGCTTGCTGCTTGCTGCTTGCTGCTTGCTGCTTGCTGCTTGCTGCTTGCTGCTGCTGCTAAACCTGGTAGGTCCACCCTAGACACTAAAAAGGGTTCTAAAACCAAGACTGGTTCCACCAGCTCGGTGACCCTGATGAAGACTGAATATTGGGACCGAGCTGGTGGGGGAGGGAACATGAGCTATGACTGGTGAGGGACATCAAGATTGATTCACATATTGATGGCTCTTGACAAAGTGAACTCAGCTTGCACGTGAACCCCATCACCACGAGGCCCACTTTCAAGGCTTTTTGGACTTCTGAAGGGCCAAAATGCCCCAAAATGGGCTCAAAATGGGCTCATTTCACCCCTTTGTGCACCCCAAATGGTGTAGGATGAGGTTTGGAAAAATGCGGTTTTGACCCATTTTTGACCCATTTTTGGTCCCAAAACAGCCCATTTTCAAGGCATTTTGGGATTTTCGGAGGACCAAAATGGGCCACCACAAGCTCAAAACGTTCCAAAAACACTTGTTTTAGCGTCGCACATGGTCTAGGATCATTTTTGAGAAAAGTCATGTTTTTACCCCTACTGGACCCTGCTGACCCATTTGGGCACCCACCTGTTTGGGCTTGAGCTAGCAGCTTGCCGCAGCCTAGTGGGCCTAGGTATTGGGGTCCAGGCGTCCGTTAGGGCAATTCTAAGGGCTGGAAACCACAAAAAGTGGGGGGTTGTGGGTGGAGTAGGTGCCCTCGGGATCGCATTTTGAGCCATGTAGCCAAAGATATGGCCTATTCTTGGTTTGTGGCTGTCGGCATTTGGAGCTTCTAGGGGCCTTTTTGGGCCGTTTCCGGGACATATCATGGAGTTAGAGGCCCGCAAAGGGCTCGTTGACACGGGGAAGTCAGGCCGCACATGTAGTGTACCCACCGCTTCCCTTCGTTTGGCCGTTTTGAATGTGTTCTAGGGCTTTGTTGGCCCAAAAATGGCTGTTTTTGGCCCTAAACTGCAGTTTTTGAAACTGAGGTCTACCACTTGCGAGTCCCGTTCCCGGCCGCCACCGTTGAGTTTTTTGCTCAAACTTTGTGTGATTGTACTTCACACCCATAGGTATCATCCACCAAAATTTCAACCAAATCCAAAGCACCACGATGGAGTTCTGATTTTTACCCATTTCGCGCATGCTGCTGCTTGCTGCTTGCTGCTTGCTGCCTGCTGCTTGCTGCTTGCTGCTTGCTGCTTGCTGCTTGCTGCTGCTGCTAAACCTGGTAGGTCCACCCTAGACACTAAAAAGGGTTCTAAAACCAAGACTGGTTCCACCAGCTCGGTGACCCTGATGAAGACTGAATATTGGGACCGAGCTGGTGGGGGAGGGAACATGAGCTATGACTGGTGAGGGACATCAAGATTGATTCACATATTGATGGCTCTTGACAAAGTGAACTCAGCTTGCACGTGAACCCCATCACCACGAGGCCCACTTTCAAGGCTTTTTGGACTTCTGAAGGGCCAAAATGCCCCAAAATGGGCTCAAAATGGGCTCATTTCACCCCTTTGTGCACCCCAAATGGTGTAGGATGAGGTTTGGAAAAATGCGGTTTTGACCCATTTTTGACCCATTTTTGGTCCCAAAACAGCCCATTTTCAAGGCATTTTGGGATTTTCGGAGGACCAAAATGGGCCACCACAAGCTCAAAACGTTCCAAAAACACTTGTTTTAGCGTCGCACATGGTCTAGGATCATTTTTGAGAAAAGTCATGTTTTTACCCCTACTGGACCCTGCTGACCCATTTGGGCACCCACCTGTTTGGGCTTGAGCTAGCAGCTTGCCGCAGCCTAGTGGGCCTAGGTATTGGGGTCCAGGCGTCCGTTAGGGCAATTCTAAGGGCTGGAAACCACAAAAAGTGGGGGGTTGTGGGTGGAGTAGGTGCCCTCGGGATCGCATTTTGAGCCATGTAGCCAAAGATATGGCCTATTCTTGGTTTGTGGCTGTCGGCATTTGGAGCTTCTAGGGGCCTTTTTGGGCCGTTTCCGGGACATATCATGGAGTTAGAGGCCCGCAAAGGGCTCGTTGACACGGGGAAGTCAGGCCGCACATGTAGTGTACCCACCGCTTCCCTTCGTTTGGCCGTTTTGAATGTGTTCTAGGGCTTTGTTGGCCCAAAAATGGCTGTTTTTGGCCCTAAACTGCAGTTTTTGAAACTAAGGTCTACCACTTGCGAGTCCCGTTCCCGGCCGCCACCGTTGAGTTTTTTGCTCAAACTTTGTGTGATTGTACTTCACACCCATAGGTATCATCCACCAAAATTTCAACCAAATCCAAAGCACCACGACGGAGTTCTGATTTTTACCCATTTCGCGCATGCTGCTGCTTGCTGCTTGCTGCTTGCTGCTTGCTGCTTGCTGCTTGCTGCTTGCTGCTTGCTGCTTGCTGCTTGCTGCTGCTGCTAAACCTGGTAGGTCCACCCTAGACACTAAAAAGGGTTCTAAAACCAAGATTGGTTCCACCAGCTCGGTGACCCTGATGAAGACTGAATATTGGGACCGAGCTGGTGGGGGAGGGAACATGAGCTATGACTGGTGAGGGACATCAAGATTGATTCACATATTGATGGCTCTTGACAAAGTGAACTCAGCTTGCACGTGAACCCCATCACCACGAGGCCCACTTTCAAGGCTTTTTGGACTTCTGAAGGGCCAAAATGCCCCAAAATGGGCTCAAAATGGGCTCATTTCACCCCTTTGTGCACCCCAAATGGTGTAGGATGAGGTTTGGAAAAATGCGGTTTTGACCCATTTTTGACCCATTTTTGGTCCCAAAACAGCCCATTTTCAAGGCATTTTGGGATTTTCGGAGGACCAAAATGGGCCACCACAAGCTCAAAACGTTCCAAAAACACTTGTTTTAGCGTCGCACATGGTCTAGGATCATTTTTGAGAAAAGTCATGTTTTTGCCCCTACTGGACCCTGCTGACCCATTTGGGCACCCACCTGTTTGGGCTTGAGCTAGCAGCTTGCCGCAGCCTAGTGGGCCTAGGTATTGGGGTCCAGGCGTCCGTTAGGGCAATTCTAAGGGGTGGAAACCACAAAAAGTGGGGGGTTGTGGGTGGAGTAGGTGCCCTCGGGATCGCATTTTGAGCCATGTAGCCAAAGATATGGCCTATTCTTGGTTTGTGGCTGTCGGCATTTGGAGCTTCTAGGGGCCTTTTTGGGCCGTTTCCGGGACATATCATGGAGTTAGAGGCCCGCAAAGGGCTCGTTGACACGGGGAAGTCAGGCCGCACATGTAGTGTACCCACCGCTTCCCTTCGTTTGGCCGTTTTGAATGTGTTCTAGGGCTTTGTTGGCCCAAAAATGGCTGTTTTTGGCCCTAAACTGCAGTTTTTGAAACTAAGGTCTACCACTTGCGAGTCCCGTTCCCGGCCGCCACCGTTGAGTTTTTTGCTCAAACTTTGTGTGATTGTACTTCACACCCATAGGTATCATCCACCAAAATTTCAACCAAATCCAAAGCACCACGACGGAGTTCTGATTTTTACCCATTTCGCGCATGCTGCTGCTTGCTGCTTGCTGCTTGCTGCTTGCTGCTTGCTGCTGCTGCTAAACCTGGTAGGTCCACCCTAGACACTAAAAAGGGTTCTAAAACCAAGACTGGTTCCACCAGCTCGGTGACCCTGATGAAGACTGAATATTGGGACCGAGCTGGTGGGGGAGGGAACATGAGCTATGACTGGTGAGGGACATCAAGATTGATTCACATATTGATGGCTCTTGACAAAGTGAACTCAGCTTGCACGTGAACCCCATCACCACGAGGCCCACTTTCAAGGCTTTTTGGACTTCTGAAGGGCCAAAATGCCCCAAAATGGGCTCAAAATGGGCTCATTTCACCCCTTTGTGCACCCCAAATGGTGTAGGATGAGGTTTGGAAAAATGCGGTTTTGACCCATTTTTGACCCATTTTTGGTCCCAAAACAGCCCATTTTCAAGGCATTTTGGGATTTTCGGAGGACCAAAATGGGCCACCACAAGCTCAAAACGTTCCAAAAACACTTGTTTTAGCGTCGCACATGGTCTAGGATCATTTTTGAGAAAAGTCATGTTTTTGCCCCTACTGGACCCTGTTGACCCATTTGGGCACCCACCTGTTTGGGCTTGAGCTAGCAGCTTGCCGCAGCCTAGTGGGCCTAGGTATTGGGGTCCAGGCGTCCGTTAGGGCAATTCTAAGGGCTGGAAACCACAAAAAGTGGGGGGTTGTGGGTGGAGTAGGTGCCCTCGGGATCGCATTTTGAGCCATGTAGCCAAAGATATGGCCTATTCTTGGTTTGTGGCTGTCGGCATTTGGAGCTTCTAGGGGCTCTTTTGGGCCGTTTCCGGGACATATCATGGAGTTAGAGGCCCGCAAAGGGCTCGTTGACACGGGGAAGTCAGGCCGCACATGTAGTGTACCCACCGCTTCCCTTCGTTTGGCCGTTTTGAATGTGTTCTAGGGCTTTGTTGGCCCAAAAATGGCTGTTTTTGGCCCTAAACTGCAGTTTTTGAAACTGAGGTCTACCACTTGCGAGTCCCGTTCCCGGCCGCCACCGTTGAGTTTTTTGCTCAAACTTTGTGTGATTGTACTTCACACCCATAGGTATCATCCACCAAAATTTCAACCAAATCCAAAGCACCACGACGGAGTTCTGATTTTTACCCATTTCGCGCATGCTACTGCTTGCTGCTTGCTGCTTGCTGCTTGCTGCTTGCTGCTTGCTGCTTGCTGCTGCTGCTAAACCTGGTAGGTCCACCCTAGACACTAAAAAGGGTTCTAAAACCAAGACTGGTTCCACCAGCTCGGTGACCCTGATGAAGACTGAATATTGGGACCGAGCTGGTGGGGGAGGGAACATGAGCTATGACTGGTGAGGGACATCAAGATTGATTCACATATTGATGGCTCTTGACAAAGTGAACTCAGCTTGCACGTGAACCCCATCACCACGAGGCCCACTTTCAAGGCTTTTTGGACTTCTGAAGGGCCAAAATGCCCCAAAATGGGCTCAAAATGGGCTCATTTCACCCCTTTGTGCACCCCAAATGGTGTAGGATGAGGTTTGGAAAAATGCGGTTTTGACCCATTTTTGACCCATTTTTGGTCCCAAAACAGCCCATTTTCAAGGCATTTTGGGATTTTCGGAGGACCAAAATGGGCCACCACAAGCTCAAAACGTTCCAAAAACACTTGTTTTAGCGTCGCACATGGTCTAGGATCATTTTTGAGAAAAGTCATGTTTTTGCCCCTACTGGACCCTGTTGACCCATTTGGGCACCCACCTGTTTGGGCTTGAGCTAGCAGCTTGCCGCAGCCTAGTGGGCCTAGGTATTGGGGTCCAGGCGTCCGTTAGGGCAATTCTAAGGGCTGGAAACCACAAAAAGTGGGGGGTTGTGGGTGGAGTAGGTGCCCTCGGGATCGCATTTTGAGCCATGTAGCCAAAGATATGGCCTATTCTTGGTTTGTGGCTGTCGGCATTTGGAGCTTCTAGGGGCCTTTTTGGGCCGTTTCCGGGACATATCATGGAGTTAGAGGCCCGCAAAGGGCTCGTTGACACGGGGAAGTCAGGCCGCACATGTAGTGTACCCACCGCTTCCCTTCGTTTGGCCGTTTTGAATGTGTTCTAGGGCTTTGTTGGCCCAAAAATGGCTGTTTTTGGCCCTAAACTGCAGTTTTTGAAACTAAGGTCTACCACTTGCGAGTCCCGTTCCCGGCCGCCACCGTTGAGTTTTTTGCTCAAACTTTGTGTGATTGTACTTCACACCCATAGGTATCATCCACCAAAATTTCAACCAAATCCAAAGCACCACGACGGAGTTCTGATTTTTACCCATTTCGCGCGTGCTGCTGCTTGCTGCTTGCTGCTTGCTGCTTGCTGCTTGCTGCTTGCTGCTTGCTGCTTGCTGCCTGCTGCTTGCTGCTTGCTGCTTGCTGCTTGCTGCTTGCTGACAGTTAGCAGACTCGCCTCACCGGAAAAGCAATCTTCCTTTGTCTCTATCATAATGTCGATGTGTCTGGTGTTCACTTTAAAGAGGAATATCTCGCTAGTTAAGACAAATCTGTGTGTTTCATCACCAGCAGAATATCACAATCTGCCTCTGAGAGTTGCCGGCTGACCTTCTCATCGGTGACGTCTTTCAGTGACCGCCATCCAATAGCTGGCATGTCGCCCTCCCAATAGCCAGTCTACGTGTACCATGCAAACGAATAGGATCATTGCTAACGGGGTAGGGTTCAGGGCTGTTGGTGCATTGTACCTTGCCTCTCCCCCTGAAACGCCCAATGCATATCCGGTAGTCCAAGTGTTTTGTCCATGCCCACGAAAGCAACATGTCTACTGCAGTAGGTGCTGAAACGTCCCTGGCAGAAATACATGAGCCAAGGAAAGAGCCGCCTGAAGTGACGATTGTTTACAGACAGCTTATGCTGAGGACATGGCAGTCTCTCTCAGCAATCATGGGCAGGGCAGGCTGAAGCTGGAACGCAATTCTGCGCAATTCTGGATGGCAAATGTGCAAGTTTCAGAAGATTGTCAAAGAGAGACCGGAGAAGTATCTACCCTGCTGTGCTAGTGTCTTGCTGACCCATTTTTGGTCCCAAAACAGCCCATTTTCAAGGCATTTTGGGATTTTCGGAGGACCAAAATGGGCCACCACAAGCTCAAAACGTTCCAAAAACACTTGTTTTAGCGTCGCACATGGTCTAGGATCATTTTTTGAGAAAAGTCATGTTTTTGCCCCTACTGGACCCTGTTGACCCATTTGGGCACCCACCTGTTTGGGCTTGAGCTTGCAGCTTGCCGCAGCCTAGTGGGCCTAGGTATTGGGGTCCAGGCGTCCGTTTGGGCAATTTTGAGGGGTGGAAACCACAAAAAGTGGGGGGTTGCGGGTGGAGTAGGTGCCCTCGGGATCGCATTTTGAGCCATGTAGCCAAAGATATGGCCTATTCTTGGTTTGTGATTGTCGGCATTTGGAGCCTTTGGGGGCCTTTTTGGGCCGTTTCCGGGACATATCATGGAGTTAGAGGCCCGCAAAGGGCTCGTTGACACGGGGAAGTCAAGCCGCACATGTAGTGTACCACCGCTTCCCTTGGTTTGGACGTTTTCAATCTGTCTCAGGGCTTTTTTGGCCGAAAAGTGGCTGTTTTTGGCCCTAAACTGCAGTTTTTGAAACTGAGGTCTACCACTTGCGAGTCCCGTTCCCGGCCGCCATCGTTGAGTTTTTTGCTTAAACTTGGTGTGATTGTACTTCACACCCATAGGTATCATCCACCAAAATTTCACCCAAATCTGAAGCACCACGATGGAGTTCTGATTTTTACCCATTTCGCGCGTGCTGCTTGCTTGCTTGCTTGCTTGCTGCTGCTGTTGCCGCTGCTAAACCTGGTAGGTCCACCCTAGACACTAAAAAGGGTTCTAAAACCAAGATTGGTTCCACCAGCTCGGTGACCCTAACCCTAATTCAAATTGAATATTGGGACCGAGCTGGTGGGGGAGGGAACATGAGCTATGACTGGTGAGGGACATCATGAATCATTCACACTTTGATGCCTCTTGACAAAGTGAAATCAGCTTGCAAGTGAACCCCATCACCACGAGGCCCACTTTCAAGGCCCATTTTGGTCCTCCGAAAATCCCAAAATGCCTTGAAAATGGGCTGTTTTGGGACCAAAAATGGGTCAAAAATGGGTCAAAACCGCATTTTTCCAAACCTCATCCTAGACCATTTGGGGTGCACAAAGGGGTGAAATGAGCCCATTTTGAGCCCATTTTGGGGCATTTTGGCCCCTCAGAAGTCCAAAAAGCTCCACCACAAGCTCAAAACGTTTCAAAAACACTTGTTTTAGCGTCGCACATGGTCTAGGATCATTTTTGAGAAAAGTCATGTTTTTGCCCCTACTGGACCCTGTTGACCCATTTGGGCACCCACCTGTTTGGGCTTGAGCTTGCAGCTTGCCGCAGCCTAGTGGGCCTAGGTATTGGGGTCTAGGTGTCCGTTTGGGCAATTCTAAGGGCTGGAAACCACAAAAAGTGGGGGGTTGCGGGTGGAGTAGGTGCCCTCGGGATCGCATTTTGAGCCATGTAGCCAAAGATATGGCCTATTCTTGGTTTGTGGCTGTCGGCATTTGGAGCTTCTAGGGGCCTTTTTGGGCCGTTTCCGGGACATATCATGGAGTTAGAGGCCCGCAAAGGGCTCGTTGACACGAGGAAGTCAAGCTGCACATGTAGTGTACCCACCGCTTCCCTTCGTTTGGCCGTTTTGAATGTGTTCTAGGGCTTTGTTGGCCCAAAAATGGCTGTTTTTGGCCCTAAACTGCAGTTTTTGAAACTGAGGTCTACCACTTGCGAGTCCCGTTCCCGGCCGCCACCGTTGAGTTTTTTGCTCAAACTTTGTGTGATTGTACTTCACACCCATAGGTATCATCCACCAATTTCAGCCAAATTTGAAGCACCACGATGGAGTTCTGATTTTTTCCCATTTCGCGCGTGCTGCTTGCTTGCTTGCTGCTTGCTTGCTTGCTTGCTTGCTGCTAAACCTGGTAGGTCCACCCTAGACACTAACAAGGGTTATAAAACCAATACTGGTTCCACCAGCTCGGTGACCTTGACCCTAACCCTAATCCCCCCCCCCTTCACCCCTGGCTGGACGCTCCCCTCACCCCCGGCCAGACCCCCCGACCCCCGGCAGGAACACCCCCCCCCCCCCCCGACCCCCGGCTGGACCCCCCCCCCAAGTTTTGACTGATAGCTGGGGGGGTGTCGCATTAGGACCCTTTGTAGTCGCCCCCCCCGTGGGTACTGGGAGGGGAGGAGATGTGGGCAACCTCCCCTTAGACGAGACGCAAACCAATTGACCCCCCCATGAAGCAGTTGCGCAACAAAAAAGACACGGGGTGGGTCAAAGACAAATAAGGTACAGTACTCATTATCCAGTAGATATTGCAAAGGCAGTTTCGGGACACTGGGCAGAAGTGACTACGTAGCCTGTGGCTAGTTTGCCAGAATGCACTGATTTCCTCTGGAAGTTACCATTGCCAGGTACTTTCCAATTGCTAAGTAGTTTCCAAGAAAAGGTGAAAGCCCTGTTTCGGCCACTCACAGAGGAGCCACTAGTGGAGGCATTGAGTAGACTCGTGTAGAATCATTGCCTGGGGACGATGGTATTGTGGTTGATTTCTACATGGATTACAAAGACATCTATGTACCAAGTTACATGAATCGATGCAATCAATATCTGTTGCAGCTTGTACCAGACCACATGCCAGCATTCCCAAGCGGAATGCATGGATTTCTCCCACTCCCTGGCACCGATTGAATTCCTCTATATCTCAGAATTTTTTAAGATTGTTGGGTGGTTGACAAACAGCATCCCACACACGGGCGCCAGCAACGGGGCATACACGCATGCATCCCATGTCTGGCAGTCCTAGCACACACACCTTGAATACACTACACTTGGTAATTTGGTTGTTGTACCCTAAATGACATACACACAAACCCTCCACACCGATGGCTCTCTAATGGGCGTGGCTGACCCCCTGCACTACTGTATGAAGGATCAACACATGTTCTGCCAGTACGATGCTTGGGCCTCTAGTCCGCTCAGCTTCTAGGTGCACCTGTGCTGTACATAAAGGGACCTTCAGCTTTCCGGGGTTCTCCCAAGTACACTCAATGACACCTTGAGCATCAAGAACTCAAAAAAAAAACGATTGTTGGGTGGTTGACCACTACTCCCCGTACTAACATGTCGGAGGACTAAGGTCTCCACAACCTTACTTTTGTGAATTTCGTAAATGGGCAACATTTGAATTTGTTCATGGAAGCTAGGGGGAAAGAAGAGATCACGAAGGGAGTAGTGGAGGTGTTGACCAGAATCTAGTCGGCGGGACTCGAGCATGGAGTATGGTTGAAGGTGCTGGCAGACTCATCGGGATGGAATCAAGATTTGAACATGCTTTTGCGGGCGTTACCAGTGTACAACATGTGCTGTGACAAACACATGAAAGTACCAGATGGTATCTTTGAGGATGCCGTCGACTACGTCCTAGGAGCACTCTCCTCCTTGACAATCCCACGGCTTCCAGCATGATTCCCATGAAAGTTCTTGCTTGTCCCGGCTCCATGTCATTGATGGCGGTTTTGAAAACACTGTAACCTCCAATAAGGAAATTTGCAATGTTGTGCCTCTCAGCATCGTCCCATAAGATCTGCACGTGAGTGCTTGGCAAGAGGGGTCAGAGCTGGAGAAAAATGAGGCACTAGGGGCATTGGTGGCTTATGGCCTTACAGGGGTTTATTTCAGCCGCCTGCGAGGGTCACGTCATCAGCACCCAGGGCCGCACAAGACATGCCTGCAATGGGGGGTGAGGGGTGTAGAGGACAGAAGAGGGTGCGGCGGCAACCGGCGGTGGACCAGGCAAAAGCATAGGTGGCGGCAGCAGAGCACAAGGCACAAGGCTGGGGGGTTTGGGATTTACATGCCGGCAGACGACACCTCACCTGAGGTGCAAATCTCTGAACCCCTCTCTCCAGACCTCAGGCAAGCGAATTATTCGTGTGAGCTGTGGGTTGGACTAGGGATGCGGAAGCGCATTTCTGGCCAGAAGTTGGGCATCATTTCGGACTCTGAATGCCTTCCCTGGGAGCCAACGGGAATATGTGGAAGTGGAGAGATTCTGCGTGGGGTGGGGCCAGGGGACCGCCCAGCAACGTTCCGATTTGGGAGCAGCTACTGGATGAGGTGGGACTCCCGAGGTGGGACGTGCAATGGATCCACTCGCCAGGGAATGTCAGTTGGAGGGGAATGAAATAGCGCACCGGTTGTCGGTTGAGGGCATGTGCCTCAATGGGCTGTGGGCACTGAAGCGAGCCTCCTTTGCAACACTCGACCACATGGTGTGGGATTCAGATGAAGTGCCGCAGTCGGTGGGCGGTGGGGAACTGGATGGGCCATTGGGGAGTGACATCGCCAGACAGAGGTGATAGCAGCAGCCACACGCAAGCTGTCGCCTGAACCGGATTCGTGGACATGGCCTCAGCAGCAGATACAGATTGGTCGGACTACATCGGAGAGGCGTTGGGGTCAGAGGTGCTGGGTAGTACATCAGGGTTAAGACCCAGTGTGGCGGTGGTATGCTCAGACTCAGGACACAAGTCGGGGTCGGGGTCCCCCCCGGCTGTGGGTGGGGGGTCAAAAACTGGGTGGGTGGTGCCCCAAATCTCCCCCCCATCCACCTGTCACCCAAAAAAGGCTGTTACCAAATAATGGGGCAGCGCGCACTGCGTGCAAGGACATTGCTGAGGCTGCCTGGTCTCTGCTTTGGGGTGCCGGCCTGCTGGGCAGCGTGCATGTGCTTGTTGTTGAACATGGTCTGGGGTGAGGTGCAATGTAATATGGGGCAAGGTACATGCGTGCGCCACTGTTCTTTGGTCCATTTGGTTAGCAGACTGTTGTCCAGAACTGTGGTTGGTGGCCCTGCAGGGGTTTCAATCGTGTCTCCGTCATGGACACCCATGTCTCTGATGTGGTGACCCAGCCTTGCAATGACTCTGTGCGCCCCATCTTCTTCTACAATCAGTGGAGCCAAGTGGGAGACTCCCTGTCACTCCACTTCTTTGAGCCCCGCTACCGCCTCATGATCCACCGTATCATGGGCTGTCACAAGCAGTTTGTGTATTTGCCCAATTTCACCAACTACATTGGGAAGTTGTGGGACCTGGGGCAGTTGGTGACGGTCACCCACTGTAAGACCTTGCGGGACGGATGTGTGAGCATCATTGCGAAGGTGGTGTCCAATGTCCTGCTCCTCTGCCATTGGGTGGAACCTGCGTGTCATGGGCTGCACTTTTGCAAGTTCCGCACCCTGGACTGGAGCCCCGCTCCCCTGCACTCCGTAATTCAGCTCAGTCGCCTGCTTTCAGAGGCTGTTGATGGGCGGTATTGTGTACAGGCGCGGCAGGGGCTTCTGCATATCCACAGCGAACCCACGCACCCCAACGGGACCAGCAACATCGTGGGCTGTCTGGACGATGGCGATGTTGTGACCGTGTTTGAGTTCTCTGACGACGGCGTGTGGGCCCGGCATTCGGGCGGTGGGTGGTCTGTGCGGGCCTGGCGCGGCTTGCAGTGCCTAATCCCCGAGGCCGAGTCGCGAAAGGCGGTGCTGGAGCGGCAGACGCGGTGCGAAATCTCGTGCGTCGCCGGGCGGTCCCCGTACTGCCACATCATTTTGCATGGGCCGCTGGAGGGGCTCGAGATGTGCGTGGCACAGCTGGAGCAGCTGCAGGCCGGGTCCGCCCAATTGGTGATTCGGGACCTGCAGGTTCCCATGCGCCTCATGGGCATGCACAGCTTCTTGTCGGCGGTATACGACATGATTTGCTCCGATCTGGTGCTGCCGGGCAGTGCGACGGGGCCCCGCGGGGGCGAGGATGCGCGGCAGGCGTTCCAGCGCTGCATGTCCGCGCTGCTTCCGGGCGTGACCGTGGTCACCGCAATGGACATGCTCGTGGACTTACCCATTGCCCAGTTCCTGCTGGTGCCCGAAGGCCACCAATACATGATGCAGGACATGGATGAGAAGCCTTTGGAGCACTACCTCTTCGGGCAGTACGGTGGGGAGGGCTGGCAGGTCCCCCCCAGCGCCTGGGGCGAGGTTGTTCTGGAGTGCGGTACGGCAGACATGGAGGGGTCGGTAATGGTCATCCGGCATCACGTCGTCACGGTGCAGGAGGCGGCGGCGCGGGCACTGCTGACGCGGGTGTCCACTGCCCTGAATCGGGCCCGCGTGGCAATGCTGTGCCTGGGCAGCAGACAGGCCAAGGGGTGTGCACTAGCGAGACTCGCCCCGGAGATGCTGAAGGCGGTCATTGCGTTTGTTGTGTATGGCCCTGAGAGCACGGCGCTTCATGGATGAGACCCGAGGCCGAGCCTGCTCTATTGGGGGGGTTAGGGACTGCAGGTCGTGGCATGGCCCTTGGGGGGGACTTGGCCAGACTGTTAGCTGTTTGTGGCTGGTGGGAATTGGCGGGTAGCCACCAGCGGCTTGTCTGTAAACCACTGGGCTGAAGGGCCATATAAAAAGAAAGCCTGCTTCTTAAATCACCACCCGAGCTGGCCACCATGTAAAACAACTTGTCCAGTATTTTGTCTTTTGTGTGACTCATTTTTCATGTGCGACGTAATTTGTGTTTATCGGGAGCAGATTATAAAAAAGTGCGTTTTGTATGTGGAATGTCAGTTCCTGCTTACCACACCCCCCCCGCCCCCCCCACACGCCACTCCCCTACTGCTCGCAGGCACATGCGGTCCGTCTCATCCCCATGAAGTATGGAGGTTGCTCTCCACCGACAATGTGGGAAGTGCAACACAGTATGAGGGGGCATTGGGTGGGATGGGCGTAGGTCCAACATATCGATGTCCACTGATATGGCACCGACACACAGGGTAGGTGACAGTCGAGCTGCCATGCACTTGACTCAGGGCTGAAAACCACCACACACCGGCCTCTGGTCCGCAGTGCAGCATCAATTTTGCCATATCCCAAAGCGGAGGAGGCTCGTTTGACGCCGCTTGGTTGGGCGTGGACGTGCCGGCCGTGGCATACATTGCACATTGCCGGGGTATCCCTACCCACGCACCCGGGACTTACTACACATGCACGCAGTGCGCACGCACTACGCACACGGTGCAAGACCATTTGCAGAGTGGCACTGGTAAGATGGAACACGCCCTGCCCAGCAACCGCCGAAACAGCCCCGGGAGATGTTACATTTATGGCAGGTAGGGGCCAGGGGCATCGGAGCCAGACGCCGGAAGCTCAGGCCCACGGGCTCTAGTTACAACCACACCCAGTCCCCCCACAGGAGGCGACAGCCCAACGGCTACATTGTCAGGGATGTCCGGACAGGGAACCATCTTTCAGGTCCCTGTTGTTCAACGGACAACATCATCCTTGTCACCTTTGTCCTTGGATGTGCAGATCCTTACGCTGGAGTTTGTGCTATATTCAATGATTAGGAAACCGACTCCACTATCATTGTTGTGTTCAGGATTGAATGGACTCACTTCGTCCCACGGCATCGGGGTTCAAGATCATTAGATAGGGGGGAGAGAGGGTTGTCAGCAGTCATGCTGCCTTCAATCAGAGCCCTGCCGGTCAGTGCTCCGCCCCGACGGCCGGGTTGGGCCAGGCCTGAGCGGCCAGGCCGATGTTCACCGAGAGAAGGGGCATTCAAGGTGCACAGGTGGTTACAACTATGTTTGTGTTGCATCGCTGAGGTCATTCCACCTCCATGTGTAGTCGCAAGCTCGCCTGTGGAGGCCCTTGCGTAGGGGTTGGGGCATGCGTATGTGGCTACGGCAGGGCAAGGGGGGGGGGGCGCAAAAAAAATTCGCGGTATCACCATTTTTTCATACCCCCCCCCCCTAGGGGGGGTACGGCCCGAAAAAAAATATCCCACCCCTATGTGTAAAAAAGTTTCGCAACCCCAATTTTTTTCTAAAGAACACCACTAGTTGCTTTTTCATATTGTGTAAGCGTAGCCTACATAATGCTTTGAGGACCCCAAACATTCCCTATTTTGCTGGTACAAATTTGGTACCCCTGCATATCCCTGTCGGCCCAAAGTTCAGCCACCACAAAGCGAGGGTGCTGGCCGTGGGGCCCCAAGAGTTTTGGCTTGGGGTAAAATTGGTCAAAATGACCTTCTAGTTTTTCTAGGAATAGTAGCAATAGCACAGGTAGCAAACTAGGTCTGGCACAGGTGAGGGTTCGGGAACCCTCCTTTGCATGCCATGCTGCTTCATACCGTTCCCTTGTTGCAAGTTTTTTTACGACCCCGGTTGAATTGGCAACATTTCAACTGGTTTTGTGCACAAGCAATGTTGAACCCCAATGTGGGCTTGTTGGACATTGGTGGGGTGCAATGTAGTGGCGTTGTGAGCCCATTTAGCGTGCTGGACCTTCCTGTTTTGGGCGCCACTACCTCATACAGAACTGCTACAACGTTGTTGACAACGGCATTGTCCTCAACATCTATGCCGGTCATGGGGTACACCCTCCTAGAGGCCATTTGTGTTGCTACCGGGGCGGAAACCACTTGGATCACACGAGGTGGCGGGTTGCGTGCTAGTTGCACTGGTACATCATTCCAAGTCCTGAAGTTGTTGGATTTCACCTCCTTTGAAGACACGGAATTGACATGTCCATGGTTTGATGGTGTGAAGTGAAACGGCCGGGTGGAAAGATAGGCGTCATGGGGTCCACAACGGACATGGGGCACCCGTTGAACGGCCAGGACGAGCCATCGGAAGCACGCGGGGTCCATCACCTAGCACTGTAAGGCAATGGACATGTACACAGTGGCAAGGAAACCGGAACGGCTGGGTGGGAAGATTGACGTCGTGGGGTCCACAGTAGACTTGGAGCACCTACTGAACGGCCATGACGGGCGATTGTACCCACGCGGGGTCCACCGGTTGCTTGCCCGGGTTCTCGCCCCATGCAGTGTGCATGGGGACTCTTACCGCCGACAAGAGGCCAGGGTGGGGCGCTACGACACGATGCGTAGCCAGGAGTACTTGGGGGCCTTTGTGCCCTTAAACATGAATACCACCCGTGTCGGCAATGCATGTTGTTTGCTGGTTCGTGCCATTGTGCTGCGAAGCATGCCATGGAGAAGGGGCCACCGACGGCTTCATGTTGCAAATGGCATGTTGGACATGGGCTAGTACCCCAAATAGCCAAACAGAGGAATGCCAACGAGTAGCAAAGGCATGTCATGTGGTGGGAACACCGTGATTATGTGTGGTACGTGCGACATGGGAAGAAAACCTTTTTTCTGTAGGACCCAATTTTTTTCGTAACCCCCCCCCCCCCTAGGGGGGGTCACCCCCGAAAAAAATATCCCACCCGGTATCAAAAAATTTTTTCTTCCCCCCCCCCTGGTGGCTACGGGGTGCGGGAGGGGTGCATGGCCTGTACATAGCCTTATTGTGTGTTGAGAGGGAGGAATGTAATGGGAGCGTGCTGTGAACATTGCTACAATGCAAACAGAGTTTTAGATTTGATGTATGGTCGCGAATGCTGTGCAGTTGTTTCAAATATTGGGCGTCACCCACACACTGCCATAGTTCAGGTATTGAGGGACACCCTCCCGAGGTTCCCATTTTGGTATTGTGTTCAAGACAGGAGCTCAAGGGCAACGTGGCATCTTAGGTATCACAGGGTACAACGATCATGCGGTATTCTGACTGCTTGCTCTAATGCTGCCCTGCCTCACACGCTCTAACGTTGCTCTAATGCTGACACGGGCCTGTTGGTCAAAAGCGTAATGGACAAACATGGCATGATACAGCCATCTGGGTATGAGCACAGCATTAATGAGATTAATGAGCTGAGCCCGCTCAGACGCACTGAGGGGGAGTTGTTCATGCCTACTGAGACCGCTCTTCACCTTCGCCAACATCTGTGACCTGGTTGGTGACATATGTGTGGGGTGGGCGAAGAGGTGCCCCAGATACTGAAAGACTGAGCTCTGATTTTGATGTGTTTTCCATCCCAAGTTATGGTGCTTGTCTGTGGTCTGGCCGACCAGTGGTATACCTCCGTGCCTGGATTTACCGTGACCTGTAGTATTTTCGGCAACTCGGTAGTTCTGCTCATGATGCAGTTGTTCTAGGTCCCTGGTCGCCAAGGCTATGTCATCCTGAAACACACACACTTACACCACCGAGAATTCCTTGGCGAGGGTACTGTGGAACGCATTGTAAACTAATACAAAGATGGAGGAAGAGAGAGGACAGCCTTCCTTTACCCCTTGGGTCAACAGGTACTCCACAATATGCCATACACCAATGAACTCTTTCTGTAAATGACATTGACCAGGTGCACAAGATGCTGTGGTTCTTCTACAACCATGAGGGCACGAGTGAGGTGAGTGCAGTGTGCAGTGTGATTGGATAGGCCTTGGCAATGTCGCTGAGGCGTACATACGAGTCCTGCTCTGACTGATATGGCCTGGTTAACATTGCCAATGCTTGTTGTGTGGTTTTGTGCCGTGCTTTTCCTCTTGCCAGGTGCGGGGAGAGTGACTTTTCTCGGGGCTCTATTATTGCCCGGCGCAACAGGCGGGCCAGCACCACGCAAGTTCGGTCTAGTCTGGTTCTAGCACTTCCGAATAACATGCACTGTTGTGCCGACTTGTGCCCCGATGCGACCCTGTTACTTTTGGGGCTACTGGCTCTGGGGGACGGGGTGTGATGCCGTGAACGGAGGCCGGTGCGTGTGGTCTACGCCTTTTGGGTAGTTGGGCTGGTGTGCGGATTTCCACGTCACATAGTGGACTGTTGAGGCCCCTTGGTGTCCCTGGAGCTGGAGTCCCTTGTGCCTGCTGTGTCCGCTGTGTCAGTCAGAGGGGGGTGGTGATTACTGGTGCCTCAGACGCCAACATGGGTGGCATCACCACTGTGGAGCCGTTTCGTCCCCTCCCCCAGCCCTCCCCCTGACCGTTACGGTGCAATACAATTTGCTATTATGCCTGGGGCCAAGAAATCGTCATTCTCGTACTTTTTTAAGCTTGAAAAATTTGTAATTTGCCCAAAATTTGCTAAATTTGTTTCTAGGGCTGGGAACTTGTTGTTCTTGGAGTATTTCCATCCTGTACCCGGTCCACACCATCAGTTGTCCCACAGATCCAAGTGGTGTAGCCCTGTGGAATTCTGCCATTTATGTCGCCTGGAACATTGTCTGCCCCAACATCCCGTTAACAATCAGTAGGGAGTCCGGGCAGATGAGGGATTGTCTCCCCTTGATGTGATCTTCCAGCGCTCATGGCGACGCGTGCATTTCGCCTTGGTGGTCGTTTGCTCCTCGGACTCTGGTCCATATGCTGCGGTGTCCTGTGAGTCCCCGAAGAATGTGCCGTATCGCGCATCTGCGTGTGTCTGTGTGTGTGTGTGTGTGTGTGTGTGTGTGTGTGTGTGTGTGTCTGTCTGTCTGGTCGCCAAGCTGGTTCCCTGTCATTTGCAATCCCTCATGCCTGTGTCCCCGGGTTTGTCCGTTCGTCCGGTGCTCAGCTCACAGTCTCCAGAGGGGGCGCACCGTGGGCTGTGTGCCTGCTGTGCAAAGAGTAGGCTATTTCGGACCCATTTTTCCCGATGGCCGAGGCGACACAGTACCTATTGTGTCAGGCTACTCAGATTCTTACTCAGTCCAAAAACTCAGCTAAGGAGTTAAACAAACTATATTTCCCACGCAAAATGCCACATCTTGAGTCGAACTGGGGTAACTTGTGCAACCCCTTTGTGGGCTTGCCTTCCTTGACCCCGCCGTTCACCTTTCCCCCACATCTCTGTGGGCCCTCAAGGTCTGCACCATCACGGCGTGCTGGCCGACAGCCCAAGACTGACGTTGGGCCGCCCAATGCCAGTGCGTCTTGACACGGGGTTGTTGGGCCGGAGTATGCCGGGGTCCGCCCTCCGCAAACCCAGGCAAACGCCCTGGGGGCGCTGCACTGTGCACCACGCCAACCACATGAGAATTGCACGCACAGTGCACGCGTTTTGGATGAAATTGTATCTACACATCACCCATTTGTGTTGGCGGTGTTGTCAGACACTCCGCTTGTCATGGGCCACTGGAGGCTGCTGCCGCTGCTGCTGCCGCCGCCGCCGCCGCCGCCGCCGCCGCTGCTGCCGCACCATGCCATGCATTCCATGAACCCAAATCATCTGACAGCCACCATAGACAGCCTATCAGCAGCACCATGAGCGCTGGCAGCAGCACATCTTTGGGCAGTCGGGGCTCCCCTGCGGTGGCTCCAACTTGACTGTTGGCGGGCGGGTGTCCCACCCTCCCACATGCACAGACTCATGCCCAAGCCGAGGCTTCATTGCTGCTCTTGTACCTCAGCTCCTTGGTTTTCTGTGCCTGACATCCTCCGGCAGGCCCCGCGTTTTGGGGCTGCGATGTGGCCAAACCGGTTCCCCAGGCAGACATGAGACCTCCTCCTCTGTACCTGGTGCTGGGATGTTGCGTAGTACTGGCCACCTACGCCCTCCTGTTGATGGGCCTGCATGCCTCTGAAGGGGAGACCGCCACCGCCGCGCAGCCCAGCGCCTCCGCGGCTGCCGGGGCCAACCAGCAACCGACACCCGCAAGACCACCAGCAGCGGTGCAGCCGCCAGAGCCCCCACGACGGCCTCCGGTGCCTCAACAGCAGAAGCCCGCACTCGCAGCCCCGCGGGCACCGGCACCTGCAACCCCTGCAGCCACCGACGGACAGCGCGTGGTCAGGGTGATGGTCACCAAGTACCCCCACATCCAGAACGCCTGGTTGCACCCCAACAAGTTCCCGTGCCATGTCCCGTGCACGCTGATCCAACCCAAGAACTTCAAGCCCGAGAGCCAGGTGGCCCACACCACGACTGTCTTTTGGGAACATGATCTTTCTTTCCCACTAAGAATGCCGGAGGTTATTGGTGGCAGGACTTGAGGGCGCTCTTGCCACGGTGCGCGCGGTGCAAGCTTTGGGTACCCCCCCTGCCCCCTGAAATCTTCCCCCCCTCTGGGGGGGCGGGGCGTCACCTTGGCCCAGAAAGCATAGGAAGTACTAGGTGCCAAAGAAAATTTTTACAAGGCGCCGAAGGTGCCGAAGCTGGTTTACACTGTGATACTATGGTACAGATTTGTGGTGCGGTCCTCCCCCCCCCCCCGGGGGGGGGAACCGGCCCGACAAAAGGGGGGAGATTTCAAGGGGGGCGGGGGGTACATCTGGGGACCCTCCCGGTGATACTTGCAACCCTCAAGAGGCCTCCAGGAAACAACAAACACTACCCAGAACCCTCTGGGATTATGGACAACCATAAACAAAGCCCAGGAAGACGGGTCTTCTGCGTGCAACTCAGGTTTTCTAGGGTTGTACGGGCTGTTTGGGTGGGTGTGTCTTGGGGCGGTGCACCGGTGTTTGACCACCGATAGTTGCGACGGTGTGGACGTTCAACAACACCTTCTTTGTTTACTCGACAGCAGTCCCTGTGTCCAAGTGTGCTCTCAAGATGGATCAGATGCCAGAATAGCCGTGCAGGACGGCAGGCTGACAGGGTGTGGGGGCTGGGGGGGGGGGGGTGTGGCTATTGAGCCCACGGCCCGTTGAAGGTGCGAGGGGAGAGTGCAGGGGCCTATCACATGGTCGTTGCGTGTCCTTTCGGGCCCCGTTGATGTCGCGCTGCGCCAAACAGTACCCGCCTGCGGCATTTGTGGGCGCTACACCGGCCGCCCCCCAAACGGCGGGTTGCAGGAAACCGACGGCGGTTGGCGGACGGCAGTCTGGGCCTAAACCGACGGTGCGGAAGGGGCGGAGGGGCGGCAGGGGGCCAAGGCCCCGGGAAACAAAAAGAGAGAAAGAAGCCCCACTGGGACCCACCGACGGACTGTCTGGCGGGCCCACCGTCCGTGTGACTCAGGACTGTCCTTCAGCCTGAGACATAAACTAAACCGCCGGCCTTCGGTACACTCGAACCTTTGCAGAGCGCCAGCCGGCGCGTACCTGCGGTTGGTCATTGGCCAACCGGCGTCGGTCAACTGCCAGCCCCCGGCGGTTGAGTGTCGGGCCACAAAAGAAAAAGCAAATGCTAACAAAGAAATTCTCCGCGCACTTCTTCGGACCGTCGTCTGGCAGGAGAGGGCGGACTGCGACTGAGTCCGCCATCGGATATGCGCGGGCTCAGCTGAGTGATGGACGTGACTCAATGTGCCTCCGACGATGTGGGTCTGTTGGCCTGCCCTCAACAGGGCTGTCCTTAAGAACCCCAACTTTTTGTTGTTAAGGACGGCCCTTGAGGACAACCCCTAAGGAGGGAGCGTTAGCGCGCCGGGCACGCGCCGGGCATCTTTTTTTACCCGTGCCCCAGCGGTGACCTTTTAGGGGGTGGACTAAGCACAGTGCGCGCGCAGTGCAACTATTTGGACGTCTAAGCGTCCTAGAACCCCATACTTTGTGATACTATGGGCATTAGTGTTGTTTGACAACGGGTATTTTGATGCTTCTTTCATATTCGGGATATGGTATATTTGGATTCTCACCCAGTTTCACCAATTTTCCATTTTTTGCTCGGTTCCACCACATCCACTCCTTACTAGGTTGATTTCTCCCCACCATGGGGACCCCAAGAAAGCAGGGGTAATGTAGTGATATTGATTTCTCCCCACCATGGGGACCCCAAGAAGGCAGGGGTGATGTAGCGAATACTGAGTTTGCGCTTCGTTCTTGTGACGTGAGGCAGAAACGCCGTCGAAACTGCTTGCAGCTTGGGGACTCATTACCACAGCGAAATCTATGGGAAAGGTAAAGGCAAAGTACCGTTTGTTTAGTACAATACAAATGACATTTGGAGTTGTTGAATTCACAGCCATTGTCTAATTATGCAACGTGCTTTGTAGGGAAGGTGCGCAGTCCATCATGGTCTATTTGGGGGGCCTTCTCCATCAGAGGGTAAATCTTGGGCTGAAGTCGGGATAGTTAATAGAAAGGTAGCGCGCCAGGCGCGCGCCGAGTGCGCGCCAGGCGCGCGCAAACATTCCCCCAAGGACCGCAAACCGCCAACCGCCAACCATTGTTCAGTACTGTTTCTGTGGTCTTATGTCGTGCCCATGTCTTGACCATGAAGCAGAGAGCGTCCTCGTGAACGTTTGTTTCTGTTGGTGTTACGAACCTTTTTCTTTCTTTCTTTTGTCTTTACGGACAGCCCTGGCCCCCCAGTGCCTCGGTCGGCCCTCGGCACTCCACCCGCGTCAGGCCCTCCTGGACGGCATCGACATCTACCAAATGTACGGCAACGATGGGGCGCACCCGGAGTTCTACGACGTGATGCAGAACCCCCGGAACTTCACGCTGATGATGACGAACTACAACAACTTCGAGTCGCCGCACGTGGCCAAGGAGGGGTACCGCTGGATCGCTAAGCTCTACCACCAGCCCCGCCTGTGGGATCACTTCCACATCGTGAACTCACACCAGCAGGTCCCTGCCTCTGCACGTGCACCGCCTGCCTCGAGGGCGGTATTGACCAGGCATGTGCGTGAAGGAGTGCCAACAGCTCAAGCCTGCGGTCTTGTGTGCCTCATGCACACTGGGAAGCCGACGGGCGTGGCAGTCTGCCACTGCGGGGCCTGGTCTCAGACTCCGCTCATCCACACTGCGTGTCAGATCCGCTACCTTAGTCATTCGTGGGATTATCGCACCACTGGACAGCTCTGCACCTTGAGTCTGAGAGGTTGTCTCGAGTACCATCCAGTGAGCAGGGTACGCCAGCTCATCTTGGTCTTTGGCATTGGGGCAGCGGCGAGTCCCCTTGCACGGCAGCAGTAGCGCGATGGCGTGCATTGAGGAGGCTGCCCGGCGACAGACCGACTGGGAGGCAGCCACTGAGTCAGAGTTGCACTCGAGCGGCTATTGGTACAGGAGTGGGGGGTCCTTCGTTCTTCTTGCTCACTCAACTGTGTTTTACACTCCGCTGTCTTTTTTCAGCCTACAGTCTTTGTGCCCCATGCACACTGGGAAGCCTAAGGGCGTGGCAGTCTCCGACCGCATAACCTAGTGTCAGACTCCGCTACCCCTCGCTACGTGTCAGACTCCGCTACCACAGTCATTTGTGGGATCATCGTACCACTGGACAGCTCTGCACCTTGAGTCCGAGAGGTGGTCTCGAGTACCATATGCTGAGCAGGGTACGCCAGCTCATCTCGGTCTGGACCCAAAAAAAAAAACCATTGGTACAGCAGCCGGGGGATGGAAACGGGATCCTGTCTTAACAGCAGCGGCGGACCTTTTGGAGATGGGGTCAAAGGGCCCCACATACCCACAGGCTGAGAGGAGTGGGATCAGGACCAAATAAATGCAGGAGTACCGATTCCGCCCTCACCGCCTCCGTCCTCCCCCAACGGTCCACCAGCCGTCTTGTACCCGTTCCAGAACATTCCAGTGGCCACACATGCCGGCAGGGGCCCCCAGGATGGTGCCCCGGGAGGGGAATGGCTGGGCCTCCCTGAAGGCGTGCGCCAAAGTTCTGGCACGGCGAGTGTTCTGCCATGCGGGGGCCGGAGTACTGCGGGGGGGGGGGGGGGGAGGGCCCCCGGATCTGAAACTGCGCCGACAGTCTGTGCCCCTCCCCACGCCCCAGCGCACGGACGAAACGCGGACCGTGTGGAATGGAGGGGGGGGGGGGGGCAGCTGTGTGTACGGGGCATTTGCATGGCCACGGGACCGCTCTGGATTTACCCCCGGCCGCCGGTTCAGCAGTGAATTCAAATTGCGGGCTCGGACTGGGATGCTTGGCTACGGCCGTCATATGCTCCAATTGCTCCACCGACCGGAGTCCCAACGGTTGTGGCTGACGCGCCATAGTGCGTTGGCTGACGACGAATCACTGTCGGTTTATCACCTGTCGGTTACTGTCAGTTAGCCAGTAAACCGCCGTCGGTGACCAGCCAAGCACCGCCGGTTGACTGCCCGTTGCTTTGGCCCCGGCTCGGACCTTCCCCCCACACCCCCACCCCCTTGCGAGAGCAGCACCCTTGGCAGAGCAACAGTAGCTAATGTTCCCGCAACCTTTGGAACCGCGGAATTTGGTGGTTCCTGTTTCTGGTGGCCCGTGAATATCAAGTTTTTCCTGTTGTTGGGGGCTGGGGATGGTATCTTAGGGATATACTGATTGCTGTCCTGCCACTCACGTTTATCCCTTCCTGTCTTTTGGAGGTGGAGATGGGGGAATCACCTGACGACCGGTACGTTCATGACGCAATGGTCACTCCTTGTGTTTTCTCACGGTGCGCACAAACAGAGCCCTTGTCAGTGCAACAAGAGGTGTTGTTCCCTTTTGGGGGGGGGGGGGGGGCAGTACATTTATGACGTGTCACCGCTTGTGTCTTCTCGCGGGCGAGAGCAACAGGAGGTGCTGTTTGCCTCAACTTTCAGAAACAGTGTTGCTCTCGCAAGGGAGAGGGGGGGGGGGTTGCGTTCTTTTCGTCCCCCTTCGACGCTCCCCGCCCCCGTCACACGGTCCCGCGCTTGTGGCACACAGGGCAGCATCGTGCCCTTTCAGACCTGGACCCACCTCCTCGCCATCCCCGGGGTCCTGCCCTGGGTCACGAAGCACGCCAAGCCCGACCTGAAGCAGAAGCGGACGGACGCGGTGGCGGTCCTCATCGCCTCGCACGCGGGCCACACCTTCAACCGCGTGCAGATTGCCGTCAACCTGTCGCGGCTGATCCCCCTCCACGTCTACGGGAAGGTCACGCCCAGGGTCCGCGGCCTCAACCCCGCCATCACCTCCCCGCCCCGGCCCGACTGCCCCCCGTCCACATGGTACGACCCCGTCATCACCCCGTGCCTCCTGAGCCCCTACCCCTTCACACTGGCCTTCGAGAACTCGATGGCGGACGACTACGCCTCCGAGAAGGTGTACAACCCGCTGCTGGTGGGGAGCGTGCCCGTGTACGCCGGGGCCCCCAACATCGAGAACCTCGTCCCGCCGCGGTCCATCATCCGCCTGTCGGACTTCGCCACTCTGGAGGTGCAGACTGCCACGGCCCTCCAAGATTGTCGTGTAAATCCCACCCTACCATTCAGCACCCGCCCCCCCCCCCTTCATAACCCCCCCCCCCTCCCAGGGCCCCAGAAATTCCATTTCATAAAACCACCCCCTTTGTGCCTCAGGAGAGAGCAGGATGGCTTTCCGAGCAGGTGAAGAAACTGGACTCGCAGCAGTTCAAGCCCTCACAGATTGGGCTCACCACCGGTTCGGCTGAAGGAGGCCGCACAAGAGAATATTTATTTATAAGTACCGACCTCAATACTGCCTGGACCCCCCCCCCCCCCCGGGCCCAGATTTTGTAGTGGGGGAGGGGGAGTATTCGCAGAAGGAAAATTTGACTCGGGCCATTTTCGGTACAAATCTTTCCCCCCCCCCCCCCCTACGCCCCTCTCCTCCCCACGACCGTTGAGTGGTTTGCCACTCGAAAATTTTTCGTTTCTGTTTCCCTGAATCTCATTCCATGAACTGCGCTCTTCTGACACCTTTTCTGGCCCCTTTGACGCACATGCCGTCGGCACAGTCCCTTCGCGCCCATGCGCATCGGTAGTCCGTCAGTACATCTGTTCTGTCGGGCCGACATGTGTCGTGGAGACCACCGAAGCGTTCAAAGTCAGACTGCGTAGTGCATTGCCTCGATTTGCCATTTTTCTGCATTCGTTTTCTTTCTGTTTGTCTTTCACACAATTGCAGTCTCTCTTCCTGATCACGCCGACCCCCCCCCCTCCTCTGACGTCCCTCTGCTGTATCCCCCCTTCAGCCTCGCAGCCCTGCACAGCCGACCGCAGCCCTCCCCAACCCCCACACCCCCGTGTCCCGTTCCACCTCCGCGCGCCACACCCCAGGCCCCTTGACCTCTGCACAGGACCTGGCGTACTACCTCAAGTGCCTCCTGGACCACCCGGAGCTCTACGCGCAGTACACCGCCTGGCGGGACCGCAGCTCTGCGACGTGGGCCCGCATCCAGGCCTCCCCCCACCCCCTGTGCGCCGCGTGCGCCCTCGTCGCCCGCCGCGACCCCGTCCTCCGCAACACCACCGCCCGCTTCCCCCGGGCCGTCCCAGTGCAGAGGGAGAACGTGGGCTCCCAGGCCCCGTTCCCTCAGTGCCTGCGCCCCGGGTCAGCGTAGCGCCCGCCGCGTCGGGGGCGGGTCTGTGGAGGTGGTGGGGGGGGGGGGGGGGGGGGGCGGGGGATCGGAGAGCGCCCAGCAGCACCCGGACTCTGGGGGAGCCCCTTCGAGTGTGAGGGACCGGGTTTTGTGTTCGGCTGTGCTCTCGTTCGGCCATCAGATTCCGCCCTCCGTCGCCGCATTTCATGTGCCCGGGCAGTGGCCCTAGTGCTGTTCCTCCGGCCGCGTTGCCCTGTTCCTGCGCCGTTGCAATGGTCTCGTACGCTGTTCTGACCTGCGGTGCCGCTGCTGCCCCACCATCACCAAAATGGCAGTTCTTACCGGCAGTAACCGCCCCAAACCCGTTTGGCAACCCCCTCCAACTGCCCCCCAAACCGCTCTGGACAACCCGATCCGACACCCCCTCGCCCCCGATGCATCCCTCGGGGCGGAGGCGAGGGGGCAGGGGTGTGCTTGGGGTTCGGCTGCAGGACGGAAAGGGGGGGGTGGGGGGGGGGTTATGAGGGCAAAAACAGGTTTGTGTGCCTGAAATCGGCCTCTCATTTTTGGCTCTATTCAAGATTTCATTTTCCCCCGAGGAACCGTTTTTTGGTTTGGCCTCGGGGGGGGGGGGTCCGCCAGATCACCCCCCCCCCTCCCTCCGGTGGATAAGCACATCCCTGTGAGGGGGGGGGCAGGGGAGGGCCCTTCCATGTTGCGCTGTGCCTACGCTGTGACCGCCATTTCTTCCGCTGCTCCTGCGCTGTTCGGAGCGTCGCCAGTGCCGCTGCTGCCCGTGACCTCCATTCGCCTCTTCTGACTTGTTTCCACCGGCGTTTCAAAGGGCGGCCGATCGAGTGGGGACGTGTATGGGTCTGGGCAGCGCCCACGGTGACGAGCGCGGGCCGGTCTGTTCAGGGGCGTCCCGGTCCCGGGACGGCGGTTGCGGGGCAACCCCCGTCGGTTGCGCGCCCGCCGCCAACCGCCGTCGGTTGCCGGCCGCCCGATGCCGGCGGACGTGCGGCCTCACGCGGTTCGCGCCGTTCGTCGCGTGACGATTTCGAGGGACCAGACTTTTGCCCACGAGACATCAGGTGTACCGAATCAAAGGGCGGAAGGGGGGCCGGGGGGAGGGGGGCATGGGCTGGCACTTCAGACCGCGGTGCCTGCCCAGGGGGGGGGGGGGGGGGGGCACAGCCGAGGGATGTATTAGAACGGCTGACAACCGAAGGATGAAGGGGGGTAACCCCCTGGACCCGGAGTTCATAGTGGGAAAACATGGAATTTACGAAAGGAAATCTTGATTTTGGCCATTTTTGGTGCACAAATGTTTGGGTTCCAGACCCCCCCCCCCCCTCTCTTCTGATATATCTCTGGCCCACAGGGGCCGCTCGCAGGGCAACGCCAACCCTTCGGGAGGGGGGGGGGGACGGGCAACTTGGGGTACAGCACCAGAGGGCGGTTGTGCGCGGTGTCGTATCGGGGGTGGCGAACGGGTGCTGTGCCTGAGTGGCCGGAGGACGACCCATCCTCAGGGACCGATATTCGCGGTCTCCCTGTCGACACGGCCCGGGCTGATTGGACGACATTGCCCTCGCGATGTGATTGGACTGCGGATGCTGCGGCGGGTCAACAACGCAAAAACGATCCAGAAAGTCAAACCGCACGCCCCTGTGACACCGCTGGGGGTTGGATGCGCTGAGGGGCCGTCCTCATCAGCACTTGGGTGGCAACACTGTCGATGTGCAGCCACCCTGCTGCCTACTGCTCTCCGTGCCATGCGCCCGCCGAGTACCTGACCCCATCCCGCCCCCCTGCGCGGGACAGGCACCAACACGCACTTCAATGTGACGGGTGAGCATGTTGCCTGACACAGGACTACCTCCAGATTCTCGCCCAGTCCAGAAACTCAGATAATGAGTTAACACAAAGTATGTTTCACGCTGAAAATGCCAGAATGCTGTCAGTTTTCTATCCATCTATCTATCCATCCATCTATCTATCTATCTAAATCTGCTGGTTTTGCCCTGTGGGCGTGTGCCTTACCGGTGGTGGGTGGTTTTCAGGGTGGTCATGGGGAAGCTACCGGGGGGGGGGCGGGGTTAGGAATAGGCAAATTTTGGAATGGAAATTTTTGGCACAACAAAAGTGTGCCAACGTCCATAATGCGCATCCAGAAGCCACCAAGAAATATTAGCAAACATCCAGAAGCCATCGGGAAATAACAGCAAGCATCAAGGAGCCAACAGTCGCGGTGTATGCTTGTTCTTCTTCCACAATCTGTGTTTTCTACCAAAATTTTCCATGGAATTGAAGAATTGGTGCCAAATTTTCCCTGCACCAAATTTTGCCATTCCAAATATCACACGTTCCACCCCCCCCCCCCCCCGGGGAATTTACTATTGGGCGCTGTGCCTGTGCTGTGCAGAAACGCCCCGCGAGTAAGCAGAGGGCAACGGTGGCGCAGCATGCCGTCTGACCTCCGAAGGACAGGGCCAGCCATTTTCAGATCCAAATGACCAACTGTTCAATGTGCTTCCAGTACTGCACAAAGATTGCACCGTCCGCTTCACAAGGTGGCCTGACCTGTGCCACACTAACAGTTTTGGTTTGACGTGGTGTATGACCTTGAGTGATGTGCACCCAGCACCTTGGCCAGAGGTGCACCCCAAATAATTCACTAAAGGGCGCGCACCATGCACTGTGCGCGCGCTGTGCCAAAAGTTGGCTGTTTTCGGCCGCCAGTAGCTGCGGGTCCCAGGGTCCTGACTTCTGCACCCTACAGCCCCTGCTGGTACACCACGGATTTTTTTTCAGTCTGATGCTTGCCACGGGTCCCAGGGTCTTGAATTCTGCACCCCATGCTGTTTTGAATTGATCATCGGTAGGTACCCCCCCCCCCCCTGTATAAGCTACGCCCTTGTCCAAGCTACAGTAGGCGTAGGGACCGTATTAATCTGGGACCTACTTTTAATTCGGTACCAAACGTAGTGCAGCCACATAAGACATGGGTTTCGTGACGAGTCACATAGAGTCATGGACACATTTGTTGTGAGTGTTTGCCCACTTGAACCCACATAACTCTGATTTTTGGTATTCTTGTGCATTAAATTCCCCTTGCTTGCACCAGCTCACCATGCAATCCTCTCTTTTTGAACCTGGGCGCCCGTTGTCGGTAGTTGTATGTGTCGCGCGCAAGCTACGCCCGTCTCCAAGCTACAGTAGGCATAGGGACCGTATTAATTTGGGACTTTGGCGTAGCTTATACAAGGGGGGGGGGGGTAGGTGGTTTTCAGGGGTGTCCTGGGATGAACAACAGGAATGCCATGCACGCAGTGCGAAGTTTTGGATTCAAGCGCCCTTTGGATATCAACCTTCACCAACAAGGTAAGGCACTCGAGGGTAACACACAACCCACATTCCTTCATTGCATTTGTGCCTTTGCCTTGTGTCTTGGGGCTAAAGGGTCTTCAAGGAATCCCCACCCCCTAGACAGGTGACAGGCATTCTTGGGTGAGTATCCCAGCCTCTGCGTGCGCAGTATGCACACAGTGCAAGAACTTGGCGAATGTAACAATTTGTGCAGTGCCCACGCTGTGCGAAAATGCCCCCAAAGAACCCCCCAGAAGTATACCTTGGTTGTGGTGTACAACAAAAACCCAAAATTGTACTTAAAAGCCCCTGGAAGTGTAGTAACCCCCCCCCCCCGCTCCAAAATGTACGAAAAACACCCAAATATACCCAGTGGTGTGCGTCATGGGTCTACCAAAAACTGTCTCTACGCCTGGAGAAGGCATGGCACATGTGACCAACACTCAGAGGTGATTTTGGATAAAGTCCTTTGCCTGACACATGGAGAAATATACTGCAAAGGATGTAACACGGAGAAATATACTGCAATGGATGTGAGGATGGTATGCGCAGCAAATTGCACCAATAGTACTGGCTGGGGACCAATAATATTGGCGAGACACAATACATTTTGAAAATGTACAATTTTTTTTGAACAAAAAAGGAAAGTTGATCTTTGACGCTCATTGAGAATCCTGTCAATCACTATATTGTCTTTTGTGTGAGGCCATCCTCTGAATTTTTGCATCCATGTTTGCAACCAAGTGCATCGTGTTGTGGTGGTGCAGACAACACCCCCCCTCCCCGTTGCCAAAGTGCACAAAAGAAGCTCATATTTTCAGGGGGTGCATGTTTTGGCGGGGCTTCGGCATATTTGGAAGCGTCTTTGATACATTTTTTGCAATCTTTGCAACCACTGCAGCATTCTGTAAGCAGCATATCGTTTGCACAGTGACGCGGACAGCATACACAGAAAGCCCATCAACTAGAATACTTAGATCAATGTGCCAGTGTGCTGAGAAACAAGATGAAGATGGAAGCAACTTCGTCCAATGAGAAGAGAAAGAGGGCCAGGGGGTTGGACACCAGAGAAAGAGCAGGAGAGCCGAAGGGACGGACATCCTTAGGCGGAGGTATGAATGAAGGGAAAGGGCATGTGGGACGGACGTCCTAGCGAGAGGGTTGACAACCCACGGCAAAGGAAAGAACGGTAGGAAGGGAGCAAGGGTAACAGAGGGGGGCGTGTGGGACAGACGTGCCAGGGCAAAAGGCCGGAGGGACGGACGTCCCTAGGCCAAAGAAGGAAGGACGGGCAAGAAAAGAGCGTGCCGGACGGACGTCCCAGCGAAGGGAAGGGCCGAAAGCAGCACAAGCTGGATGGGGAAGGCGGAAGAGGATAACAACCGAGAAGACAGAGAAGACGACAAAGATGGAAGAAACATCGTTCAACGAGAGGGAGAAGAGGGCCAAAGGGACGGACGCCAGGGAAAGAGAAGGACAGCCAAAGGGACGCACGTCCCTAGGCCGAGGTATGAACGAAGGGAAAGGACGTGGGCGAAGGACGTCTCAGCGCGGATAGGGACGGGAAATCACGCCAACCGAGGGGGGGAGACAAATGGGATGCAGCGGAGAACAACCAAAAAGACACAAGAGACCGCAACGAGGGAAGGAACCAGGTCCACCAAGAGGACAGAGACGGTCGGATAGCTCAGAAGAAAAGGAAGGACGGCCGCAGGGAAGGAAAACCAAGGACAAAGGAAAGAACGGTGAAAAGGGAGCGGGAGCTACGAAGGACAGCGTGTAGGACGGACGTCCTAGCGCAAAGGGCCAAAGGGACGGGCGTCCCTAGGCCATGGCACGGAGGGGAAGAAGGGGGAAAGGGTGTGGGACGGACGTCCTAACAAAAGCAGTGGCGGGACGAGGCACCGGCCGCAACGAGGAGGCGAACGAGGAGAAGAGGCGAGCAGGGGCAACAGGATAAAGCATGAACAGGGAAGAGCCCATTGGGATAGAGGCGCCACCAACACGCCGCCGTGAACGCCCGGGAGCAATCGCCCGGGGGGTGCCCGGGGCTAAATCGGAGACACCCCGGACGCAGACCGAAGACGGGTAGCCCTGCCCCTGATGCCCATGAAGGTGCCGGGAGAGGAGGGAGGCAGCCGATGACAAAGGGACCCCCGGACCGTGACACCCGTGAGGGGGCTCGTGAGGGGCGGCCACAAACCAAAGGAGACATGAGCGCCGACAATGCAACGCCAAATAGCCCCGATAGCAATAACCGGGAGGGGTTGCCCGGAGCCAACCCGGATACGCCCTGGCTTAGGACCACAAGTCGGGTAGCCCCGCCCCTGTGGCCCGTAAAGGTGCCGGGAGACGAAGGTGGCAGCTGATGGCCAATGGGCCCATGGACCGAGACGCCCGTGAGTGGGGATCGGGACGTGGGTGCCGAGCCTGGTTCGGGCGGTCGCGGATGGACCATAACCAAGTGCACCTACGGGAATAGAGTGGGTACTCTGCCCGTGATTGTGGGGAGTGGGCCCTGTGGCGGTGGTATTGTCTCGCCGTTGCACCGACACAGAGCCCCGCACGGCTAGCTGAGGGGGGGAGGCTGACTAGGCGTCGGTCGGACCCGAGGGGAACCTAGGTGGTCGCCCGTGAGGGGGACGGTCACCCATGAGGGAGGCCTTTTGCTTGGAGAAACCTATGGGGGTCGAGTGACCGCCAAACAAAAAGGGTGAATCAAGAGCCTATATACCGTTGGCCAACAAGAAGTCAAGTCAAATCAAATCAAGTCAAGTCAAGTCAAGTGATGTCTGCACTAGGCCCCAAGGAGTTATCCATCCCAAAGACCCTACCCAAATCATTTTCTAGGGCTTGTCCGACACTCCATACCCAACTCTATCCCAAAGCACGTCACCAACACCCCTAACCACATTTCAAATTGTACCAAGAACATTATTTTGAGGCATTGGCCTAAGACAAAATCACCAGTTGTTGTACCAATGCTATAAGGATTGTACAGATAGCAGTGCTTAGTGCTCAACAGCGACATATAGCTAGATAAAAGAATGAAGTTTGAGAACGTAAATCTGTTTTTGTAAAAAAAATCTAAAAATCCCATGTAAAATTTTGGCGAAAAGTGACTGCGGACGAGCCGCGGAAATTTGGGCGGCACTTGAAAGTACACTATCTTTGCGCGCCCATTTTTGAACATTCGGTTGCATGTTTTAAGATTTAAAATGTTCGAACTAGCCAAATAGACCACCAATCAACTCCCCATTTATCCAAAATCGTTCCGTCAGAAGGGAAATTGCCCAATTTTCGGCGCGGGGAGGAACGGAATTTTGCGAATCAAAAATCGATCGATTTCTCTGCTGACACAAAGATTTCAGATGATGGTGAACTTAATTTATGACCCATTTGAAATATTCAATCAGTTAAAGTATCAAAAAGTCGAAGCGTGCAATGGGAATCTAGCACGCAAAAGTTCCGGAGAGGGTCCACAGAAGCGGCGGCTCCCTCCGAACGTAGAGGCGCTGATTTTTAAGGACGCGACTTAAAAAATATAGTAACACAATCCTTTAAAAAATATAGTAACACAATCTCTTATTATAATCCACATCAACTGTTTGTATGATTTACATGTCGATCTAGGGTGTGAAATATGTCTCCTCCTTGTGCCTTAGTGGGTTTGAAAATGGTTAACCTCCTTTTTTACCCCCTCCAACAGCCTACAAAGAGTAAAAGGAGGTAAGTATGATGTATGCGGTCACCAAAAGCCTTACATGCAAGGCCATTGAGACCTCGCTGTTCTTTGCGGTAGCCTCCAACAGCTCCACGGAACGGTCAGCGAACAAGCAGGTGCTCGTCTACACCCGAACGCTTCACAAAGGCCACGTCCGTACTACCTTGTTGGGCTTGTGGGAACTCCGGGATGGCACAGCACCCAGTATTGTTGCTACCTACAAGCAAACCATGCTGAAGGCAGGACTGCCCGTCGAAAAATGGGTGTCCTGCATGTTTTGGTGCTGCGCTGACGGTGCCGAGGTCATACAGTCCACCGGCAATGGCGTGGCCGGCCTGCTGATGAGCCCAGGTAACAATCTTGTTACGCCAAACAACTTACCATAATCAGATTTCTTGAACCCAAATCGAAACGTTTTTTGCCGTACGTAATCCTTTTGGTCGAAAATTCTTTTACCGAAATCAAAAGCTGTGCACCCAAGCCAATGTGTTTTCACTAAAGTCAAAACTTTTTTACCAAAATCAAAACCTACAAACACAAATGCTTTAACAAAATCCCTTTCCCAAAATGAAAACCTTTTTACCAAAAATAAAACTTTTTGACCAAAACCAAAGTCATTTTACCAAAATGAAACCGTTTTTACCAAAGCAACCTCTTACCCAATCCAAAAGTTTTGTTGCAAAATCCTTTTAGCTAAATCAAAACCTATTTTCCAAAATCAAAATTTTTTCTCCGATATTAACACCTTTTAACTGACGGTCAAACCAAAGTCATAAAATTTTTATCAATCCTTTTCACCGAATGTATTTTATAAAAAAAACAAAAAATAACCTTTTCACTCCTCAGCCCGCCACCCCGCTGAGACCCCTATTGGCGGGCGTTTACACCCGGCCTGTGGCCCTTGGTGTAGCAGCGCAAACTTGACGTATCCTGGGACACCAGTGAATACCACACGGCATACGCATTTGAAGTAATGACCGCGCTGCGTGCACAAAGCATGGACCTTGTGATTACAATTCATGCAGGTGAGGATATCCCCGAGTAGTTTGTCGCCGAAGCAGGCACATGTGGGCGGAAGAAAAAGGACACCGCCGCTGGTGCACTGCTCGGGGGGGGCATTGGCCACAAGGGGTGAATGTGGGATCTCATCTTCAAAAGAGAAGTGCCATCCCTTGATGGTAGCCCCTGTGTTTGCGGCACGGGTCACCTGCGTGTGAAAAATGTCCGTACCGTTGCGCTTCACATGAGCTACCGCATTGGCAACGGAGTACAGGTGCACCCATTAGCCTCCGTCGGCGCGTCGAACCCAAACGGGACGCATAACAAGATGCTAGTGAGAGGGACAAACAAGCGGAAGGGGGCTCCACGAGATGGGGAGGGGCAGTGTGCGGGCTGTGATCGCCTCTGAAAGGTATCTGTCGGACGTGGAAGTCAAATTGCACAATATGCACGTGCAAGATCAGGTATTTATAACAAAGAACGATGAGCATGTTGAGGAAATTTCAACGAAGCAATGATACATGATATGTTGTGGAGGGTGTGGAAAACTAGGATTAAATGAATCCTTCGTTTTTCGTGCTTGGTCTGGCTTTTCCTTTGCTGGTGCGAAGCACCATCAAAAGAAAAGCCTTATTACGTCTTTAGCCATTTTTGGGTCACCTTTCTATGTCGGAAGTGGAGCCAGGCGGTGACAAACAAGAGCAAAAACACTCCTTTGCCTTGTGTTTAAGCTAGCAGCGCAAGGACAGGGAGGGTGCATTTGGCAAGATTAGCGACACAGGGTGCAAATAGCATAAAATTGACATATTCATAACTTGGGCCTATTGTATCGGATTTTGACGAAATTAAGGGCAATTTTGGTCAATTTGGGGATGTTCTTTTCATTTTAGAGCTTGAAAAGGTGGCTGTATGCGCTGAAAACCGTCCAATCCAAATGCGGTGCTAAAACAAAATGACGGCGGATTTTCAATTGTACAGCAAGGCTAAGCTTTTAGAACCATTTATTAATCTGGTCTTAGATCGAAATTTCGTGCACTGTAACCCCATTTCACTTTGAACAGTCAAAATGAAAGATCGCAAATGCCGGCGACTGCGAAATGCACGCGTGCACAGCAAACAAATAATATGGCAAATCAATTTCCTGGGATTTGGAGCCTGTGGCTTATATATAGTGTTTTTCGTCACCTCAACTTTGCTAGTGCACCTTTAAATCGCATCCCTAGCTTATATGGAATTAGTGGATGCTGGTAAAGAAGTTAAAACCTTGTAAAGGTCTTAACTTTGCAAAACGGCCATGATGAATCAAAAGCAATATGAGAGCGCGAATCAGCTGTCCGAGGCGGTCATTTAGAGGGGCTGCATCGTAGACTTTTGAGGTATGTTTCGTTTCGGCGCGCGGACTGTATATAATGGCATAAGGACTGCTTTTAGAGGGGGGCGGGGCCCCATTCCCCGGCCCCCCAATTAAAAGCCCCCCATGGGGGGGGAGGTGAACGAGAAGATTGTACGAACCACCCATTCCCACCCTTTCCTCTAGGCCCTAAACCCCTGGTACGGCTTTGACCCGAGAAATTCCTGCTAATGAAGCGTGTGCCGACCCTCGACCACAACCCGGTCCCAAACTCTCGCAACCTCATTTCCCCAATTTGGACACCCTTTTTGAAGAATGCGACCAGCGCCACAGACCCCTACTCCACAAACTTGACCCCATATGCGTGCACGTGTAGGGACTCCATGCACATGAGAAAAATGCTACACTTAGCGACCTTAGTGCTCTTCACGGATCGTTTCGTTATCTCTCCTTTAGTACTTTCTACTTTATGCTCTGTGGTTTCTACTTTGTATATTCTCTACGCAACCATTGGACCGTGTAGTGTTGTTGAAAACAGTGGCGACATTCATAAACACACTGAAAAATTATTTGACAAGTTAATTCTGTGACAAATAAGATTGAACCCCCAAAAAAAAAGGAATAGCCAATGAACACCACATAAACCTTTCAAATAACTCTGAAAAACACAAAAAAAACACAAAAAAACCATGAACAAACATCAATAAACGGCCCAGACGGGGCCAAAGCCGTGAAAATCACGAAAATAAATGCAGAAACGCGTTTATTTTCCTTCGGCGGGCATTTACACCTGGCCTTAGGGCCAACAAATTCTACTGATAAATTTGCTGATAGTCCAGGTGTGGTAAATCTGCTTCCACGCACTGTAGCACAAATGCAAAACACACCAAACCCTGCAGACAAAGGAAGCTCAAAATACTGGTTGCTGTGCCTGCGTTTTCATCAAACCCACCTGACTTTGTTCAGTGCCTGATTTGGGTTCAGCCGAGCGAATGAACCCGCCAATTTGTCTGTCTAAGCCTGCTGTGATTCCTACCCACAAACACAACTGCCTGCGACAGCACCAACAGATTTGGCACTGCAACAACTCTAATTGACAAGCTGACTGAGGAGCAACGCCTCAACAGGGGTGGGGACAAGTGTCCCAGCAAGATGCCATTCTCACTCTTGATACTTTCATCTGTCAATCCCCTCCCAAGCCCCCCCCCCCGGCCCCCCAGGTAGGCCTTGGCGAAGGAAGGCCTGGTAGAGCTTGAGGACCACAGGCGAAGCTCCCAGGTAGCCCTTGGCGAAGGAAGGCCTGGTAGAGCGTGAGGGCCAGCCACAGCTCCATTGCACTGCATTGCCCGCGGCAGTGCAGATACCCGCAGTAGTGCAGATGCCTGCTCGTCATAGCAGAAGGTTCAAGGTCGAGAGGCCAATAGGCGCCGCCACAGGCTAACAGAGCCAACCACCAAGGCCTTGTGCCCCCCCCCCCCCCCCAAGAAAACAGAAAGAATCCACAGGCGGCATTTCAAATGGCTTTCATCATCCCCTCCATATGCCCCTGGTGTTATCACGAGGAACAAAAACTCAATGCCGAGGATGTTTAATGGCGCGGACTGACTGCAACCAGCACACAAAAAAGCGACCATTCACTACTATCTTGAACAGACAACCGCAGCAGCTGTGAACTGCACCGTTGCAACACTGCACACAGGTTAGGAATGTCCCTGGCCAAAGATCCATTCGCAGGATATTTGTTGTGCCTGCACCTTCATGTTCGCCCCACAGTCTTTCCTTTTCCATCCCAACCTACCTCCCAGTGTCAAAAGCCCTCCACTGGGGCAGCAAGTTGTCACTGGCAAATGTGTTGCACCCCGTTTGACATTGGTGACACGATTCAAGCGTGCCTGACTGTCAGGAGACGGGCGTCCTGAGCCAAGCCTCCAACCTGGGCCGCGTCCTGGAGCCCCGAGGTGACCTGGACGCTCTGAGCCCTGGCACCGATGACAGCAATGCACCACGGTGGGGCTAGCCAGAGGCGAGATCGCTCTGGAACGCAATATATAAACAACGCGCGCGCTCACAGTTGACCACTCCAGTCACTCCTCGGTCCTGGCTGCGTCAAAACGCGTGTCGGGGCTTAACCTCTCGCATTTTCGGGTCAGGCAAAAGCAGACCGAGACTCTTCAGACCACGAAAACCTTTCAGTGTCCTTCGATTGTTTACCATCCCTTTCACGTTCCCCTTCTCCATGTGCACATGCGCGGCACATTATCCAAGGGATTGTCCATATCCTTTCAACCTCCTTCCTCTCAAACCTGCCATGTGCGCGCGCACAGCTGTGGCCTGTTGGCTCCGGCAGGAGCCAGACCGTGCTGCTGCCCCAGAGCAAGCACCCTGCGGCCATCCCTGAGCTCCTGCTGCGAGTGTCCTCTGCGAGCTGCAATTTTGGTTCCCACAACCCATGTGGGCTGCTCAAGGCTGCAGGGTTGGTTCCTGTGGAGGAGCTGCTGCTGCAGCCTCGGCTGCCGCAACGCGAGCTTGCTGCAGTAGACGGTACGCGAAGCCATACAAAGGCATGAGAACCAAGATGGCGCACACGAGGACAGTCACGTAGTCCCCATGCAGTGCGTGCTGCTGGAAGTAAATTAAGGGGAAGTTCAGGAGGCCAACCCCAAGCGAGGCAGTGAGGCAGATGGCGACCAGTTGCGGGTAGTGCTGGATGGGATAGTTGAGAGCAATAAAGGAGCTAAAGCCCGTATAAAGGAAGGATTTGGCAATACAGTACGCCGTCAGTGTCAGGAGCTGGACCCACAGATCTGGGACAATCACCAGCACTATCGTGGCTTGCAGGGAAAGAATGGAGAGCCCAATCACTTGGTAGAACCCTTGCTCCTCAAGTGTCTGGGCTACGAATGGGGTAAACAGGAATGTTGCGCTACCCACCATGGGATAGAGGGTGCTGCTGAAGTACTGCGGATCACCAACTTGGCTGAGGAGGTCTGGCATGGCCCCTCCAAGCCAAACGGTGATGACATGGCTTACGCTGAAGAACCCAACCAACCACTTGAAATTTGGGGTTGCCACGCACTCCTCCAGAGTGATACCCATCTCCTCCTCCTTTAGGATAGGGGCGACAGGCACAAGGCGCATACCAGGAGGGGGTGTGTCGCCTTCCTTGGGCTCCGGGGGTGGAGTTTCCTCGACCGAAGGTGGTGACGGCTTGAAGAAGGGGATGCGTTTCAAGGCTGGTAGCACACACTGCTCGCCAATTTGGCAAGGCACGTCATGAAATAAGAAGAGACCCGCAACCAGAAGTACGGCGCAGGCGCCTGCAAATATGCAGAACCACTGGGTTCGGTTCAACCAGCGCACGTACTGGAGTATGATGTAGACGAATCCGGCAGAGTCGAAGCAGGACAATACAACTCCCAATATCATGTGTTTCGTTCTCCAAAAGTTTACGACATAGTGCGAAGCTACAAACGGCCCCATGCCTCCCAGTCCGAGGAGGATGAATGCTGGCAGGAACATCCAGTGCGCTTCCCAGGGAGCAAATGCCATCAATAAGTTCCCAACGGTAGAAATCGCCAGGCCACAAGCAGCAGTCAATCTCGGACCCATGACATCCAGAAGGAGGCCGAAAAGCACCATGCCCCCTGTAACTCCAAACAAGAGGCCACCGCTGTACAGCGTCTGCAAGAAAGTTTGTTGCTCCCCTGCACATACTGCATGTACTCCAGGGCAGAGAACGTTCCTGAAGCCCCACTCTCTCTTAAGCCTGGTCTGTAGAGCACCCCAGCCGAATAGCACCCCCCCAGAAGTGAGTACCGTACACGCGCAGACATAAATTGTGAACGCCCACCTCATGCGTTCCGCAGTTTGATCATCAACCGTTTTGTGACCCTGTGGCGGCACGGGAAGGTCTGCGGTTCGTGCAACCGCGACGCTGACACGGGGCCAAGGAACTCCATCGATCGGTTGGTAGCTGTAAAGGCTGGCTTTTGGTATAAGAAGCGGTGTAGTTGGACCTGCCATTTTCCGTGGCGGTCAACCAACAACAAGGCTGCAGAACATCCTAAAACAACAACCAACACAAGATATCACGGTGCGAGTGTTCGTAAGTACGTCTTCCATCTAAGTCCTCATCAGCGCTCAGACTACGAAAGCATATTAAAGCTCCTCATGCTTTTACACTTGCTGCCATATCCTCCCGACCTTGCCTCGATCCATATCTGACAGCAAGTCGCCTGGCTCAAAATCATGCAGAGATAGATACTGAATCTAGCAAACCGGAGTAAAATCGCACGACAAAACGCGATGCGCCTGCGATTGGCAGAGGGGACACAAGGAAGTAGGGTAGCCCTTAAACTTGACGGTTCTGGAGGATGTTGGCGTTCCTGTAAATCTAATTTTTTCAAATCTAAATTTGATTGGATTGTTTACAGCACATTTACGAATTGCTTTTCTTTGAGTGTGCGAGTTCGTGCATCGCGAGCTTGTTGACAACTCCCCAAAGGTTGGATTCATGTTAATGCTTTTGGACCGACACGATGGTCCCTCGTCAATGCAACTTGACCTACACATGTATTGCTGGGTGGGTCGCCAAACCCATGAACGCATAGGTAGCCGCCTTGCAGGAGACTAAAGGAGGGCATCAAGACACAAGGGAGTCGGCAAAGAAGACTAATCTTGATTTAAGTCGAGGGGCTCGAGCGAAGTACCAACCACAAGATCCGTTAGACACACGTGAATAGTAGTAATTGCGTGGCGTAGTAATCTACAGTTGGGAGAACATACGCTTTTGTGTTTTTTGTCAAATGTGTAAAACATATGCATCGCAAGTGGTGATACGAAAATCATTTCCAAAATACTGTATGCTATGGGATGACAAGATATGCTTTCTTGTGGATGTCTTGGTGAAGGTGCGCAAGTGGTCTTTGAATGGTCATAAACTTTTCCATGGGAAGCATAAACTTTTCCATGGGAAGACAAGACAAAAGAGTTTTGAGTGGTCGCCGTTGGTTAGCACCTTCGCTTTTAATTGATTTGTCCTCCGAATCCGAGTACACAAAGGAGAATGAAAGAATGAAAGGCCAGAGGGAGGCATTCTCCGAATCCGAATCCGAATCCGAATTACAACTTCACTTCCCAAACCCACTTCTAAACTTCCTGAGCATGTGGGAACCATCCGTGTGCAACTTTCATGGTTCGGAGCATTGTACGTGGCACATTGCAAACGGTTCTTCCCTCGCAAACGACGCCACACATGACATGCCATCATTCGGAGGAATAGGTTAATGCCCATATTTGGTGTTTGTGCTTGAAGCTATCCCGAAAGATCACATCCCGTGACCCAGTGAAAGGGGACATTGTAAGATACACAGAGACTATTCCCCAGCGTTTCGTGGGCTTGAATTCATCGACTCATTTTGTTTTATTGGCGGCTAGGGGCAACAAAGGTTGCTGCTTGCCTTGGTAGGGCCTATCAAGAAAACTTGCGTGCGGTTGATCTTAATCGTGGTTACGTTGTGCGAGCATCTCCGAGAGAGATTCCCACCGAGGCAAGTGCCATCTCACAATATATGCGTGGGAATATACACTTTTCTCTCAAGCGCTCTAAATTGAAAGACCAAACTTCCCATGGGTGTGCTCTCCTACCGTCCTACTTCCGCCCAAGCTGTTTCGTACAACCATGACTGCCCTCGTCGCCCAAAGTGGAGACATGCATCCGATGCCCCAAAGCGCTGCGGCAGTGGATTTCGGTGGCTTGACCGATCACGATGATTATGCAGGTGCTTGCAACGATGCAATGGAATTTTCAACTTACCGTGTTGTCCCATGGCCTTTTCATCATCCCCTCCTTGCGATTTGTCCGGTTGTATCCAAGATTCCGGATTACAACCTCACATCGAGTCGTTACCCGAGGTAGCTTTAGTCAAGCCGTTGCCCACGTGAGGCCGAAAGTGGCGTCATTTCTCGCCCGAAACCGACGGTAGTAGCGCATGGCTTGCCTAGCATTTGTTTCGGGGCCTTCCGAGCACGCCCGAGCCATAGCGCTTCTAGTGTCCCCCAAAAAAAGATGTATTATGATTGAGTTCGACATTCTACACGACATGGAAGAGAGCTTGTGGACATATAACATCAAAAGAAGGGCTCAACAGTTCAAACATAACATGAGATCTAACACGACTTTAAAGAAATATTTTTACATGTGGCAAATTGTAGTGAGGAAATCGAGCTCGCGTGCATACCGATGCCATGAGTGGCGCTTGCGTCTTGGTTGTCACTTGTGTTTTGCAGCACGTCCACTTGTCCCGGCAACAGCCCATGAGCAAAGCATGGACACGTTTCAAGGGCATCACGGGCAAGAATGGCAAACGTATTATAGTCCGGAGCAAATGCAGGTTGTTGTGTTCGCAAGCGCAGGGTGAGGACCCGGGATAGCGCGAATCGACAAGATAAGCCCGAGTGTACGGTTTGGTGGCTAGGATAAAGCACAACGGTAAAGGTTTCTTGGGCGCGCGTGCACAAAAGAGACGAGTGCATGAAGCCGGAAAATGTTTTTGCCCACTCACTCTACCGCACATCTTGCACACAACTCGATTGTGTTGATGGTGTGAGTCGTGCACCCTAATTTGTCCAAATTTATTTTCGAATCGAAAATTTTAGCAGCGAATTGTGTAGTGTGCAAATTGTACAGTCCCATCCCTAGTAACGTATTCACAAGTTGGAATGATGACCACACGGCGTATGTCCTATGGTTGGCTTGAATTTAAGTATGAACACGTGAATGGTCTCCATGTGCCGGTGTTTGCATTTTTGCATTTAGGGTGGGTGGTGGGTGGCGGGGCTATTTGGAGAATATTGGCGAACGGTTGGAATTGGAGGGTTTGGCATGACGCCTAAGTGGATTGTTGTTTACAGCCGACGGCGCCAATTGGCCCCTCGCTACTTACCTTTGTCCTAATTGGGGAGTCACGTGAGCTTCAAAGACGGAAGAATACCCAAAACGGTTTGGTGGGGGTGGTGAACCATAAAGGCATGGAGACTATATGCTCACCATCTCCGAGTCCTCCCCTTGCCTATTTCGGAAAGTGGAAAGTGTAGGTTTTGTGATTTGCGTTGAGGAAGGGGGTATTTTGAATGGAACAAGTTGGGGCCCGCGTTGTAGTGGTGGCAAGAGTGCTCCTCCATTTGACTTGCTTACACAGGCTTGGTACCAACAGCAAGCGATGTACATGCAAGAGTACGGCTACGCGCCTGACGTGGCGCAACATCATGCTTACGCCCAATATGCGGCAACGGCCATGGATCCAACTTATGGCTACTACAATTATTGGGGCACCGAACAACAAGACGATCAAGTCAAGCGCCAGAGGTGAATTGGGTGTTTGGGTGGTTATTTCTATCGTGTTTGGATGAACGTTCGTTTGGAATAAATGTGACACAAAACGCGTCGCGAGCATGCATACGTCTAGAACGTGAAGTAACAGTTTCTTCCCTCCATGTGTTTGAGCTAGTTCCGAGTCTTTTGTTTGGTTTTGATAGTTTAGATCACGAAACTCGAATTCTTCTTGATTTATTGACTCCCAAAGTTTGGGGGAAATGTTGCGGGATTAGAAGTTTCATTTGGTTAGAGTCGACGATCCTTTCTCACAATTTGGCCCAATGCATCTCCGAATTTCGATACCCCGCTATCCATCTCTTCAAAATACGGAAAACCTACTTCTCCGGCACACAATATGGAAATGCTCAATGCCATAGTAGGCACGTACAAGAGAGCGAAGGGGGCTTCAAACCCGAGTTCCGACCGGGCCCAACCACTTCCACAGCCGTTGGGTGTGCAATTTCACATCATGAAGTCGCACGATAACGCGCGTGGTGGAAATGAACCAAAGAATCTCGAGCCATTTAGAAGAGCCAATCCGTTCAAACGTCGGGCAGTGTTGAGTCAGTCGTCAGTTGTCCCCAAGTCTCAGCGTAACCACACATATGACCCATTCTGAATTGCAGGACCAAGAAGCCAGCGAAAAAGGCCTCCCAATCGAAGGTGCGTTCCTTTGGCCCTTCCAATATTCTTGCCTACGAGAACGCCCTATCCACAAGGACACCCCTCGTCGCGTGACATTCTTTCGACGTTCCACCCACCCACCCACCCACTCCTATGCGTCCACATTGCCACCCTTCCCGGCGGCTGGTGTATTGGAGGGCGGGGCGGTTGCATAAACTTCCTTCCGTGTGTGCCGAGGCCGAGCTGCATCTGCTTTGGGGCTTTGGGGCACTTGAATGAGGCTATTTTTATGTGCGTTGTCTGTGATACAGATGCGCCAGGGGGCATTTGGGTTACGAGACCTCGTATTCGTGCTGGTTGATGCAAACGTTCATGCATGCTGCACACAATCCATGGCTGTTAAGTGCCAAGGCTTTTGCCCTTCTTTCTTCTACGGTCCGGTTATCTGAGGCCCGTGCGTGCCTCGCTGCACGTGCTCGTTCTCTATTTCAGCCAAAGGCTCCTGCCAACAGCACCGTGAAGTTACCGCCCATTCGGCACACCCAAATGGTCAAGTTGGAGCGTGACGCGTGCCGTATTCAAGAAGAGAACCTGGTGTGTGCCGGTGCCGGTGCAGCCGGGGTGCGTGCTCGTGTTTCTTTAGTTAATGGCAACTGAAGGCTTCAGATGGCAAACGTGCCTTGGCCCACGGCGTTGGCAGGTCGCCGGCGTTGTCGGCCGTTTATCGGTTCGTCAAGCGAAAGCCGGTTGGTCGTGCGGTTGTGGAGGTTGAAGGTTGAATTTTCAGACCGTTTGTTAGGGCGTGACGAACAGTTGTGCGGGGGCGTGACAGAGCAGTTGTCAGGGCGTAGCAGACAGTTGTGTGGGGGCGTGACAGACCCTTTTTCTGGGCTCGACACAGTTGTGTGGGGGCGTGAGAGACCATTTGTCAGCGCGTGACAGTCCATTTGTCCGAGCCTGACGGACCGTTGTTTAGGAGCGTGACAGACCGTTTGTCAGGGCGTGACAGACAGTTATGTCGGGGCGTGAAAGACCGTATATCACTTCAGGACAGCCTTGGGTCGGTGGCCATATCCGTTTCACCGCCACCTGGGCTCTGCGGCAGGCATAGCTGGACCTGAATCTGCGGCATTCAATTTATTGGACTGCCTCGATCCGCCCAATGCTTCCCAAAGAAGCCAGCATGATTCTCCACCACCACACCCAAGACTTAGACCCCGCATCATATCATGAGTCGGGGGCTCAGCAGCATCCATTCAGTCTGGTAGGCCGTTGGCCGCATTCAAAACGGCGTGCACTCGGAACAGCGGTGTGCGCAGAGGACTGCCTGTTTTGTGTGTGATGTTCACGAAGGCAGGGGGTGAAGTATTGCTGCGGGGGTCTGGGCGGCCCCCGCGCTTCTTTTTTTCAATGATTACACGGTGGGCTTTGGCTCTCTCGCACGGCTGTGGAGGCTTGCTTGTTTGTGACCTCGACTCCTTGGCGCTGTCTTTCCACTCCCACATCATTTGCCCATTTCGCGGTCTTGTGAATGACCGCCCGTGAAGCCCGTTGTGGAGCCCATGGGCGCTGTCGAGGCCCTGGGGGCGGTATGCTGCAATGGCGAGCAGTGCGGCAAACCTTCCACTAACGCACCAAAAAGGAGCCACCAAAGTGGTCCGCACGATGGACGCGAAAATTTCTGGTTGAATGTGCCAAATGGACAATTTTCTGGCCGTCTTTGTTGGCATCACAGCGTTTGAGTCGAGACGATCCCTGTGTCTGTGAAAGTGGAAGCTCCAAAAGCAGGGCGAATTGGAAGGAGCCAGCGACAACGGCCCAAGCTGATGGGCATGTTCCCGTAGGTCATTGCGGGGGAGATTAGTCTGTTCCTAGCTTCTTTGAGAATACCCTCCAGATGCGCAAGATATGCTCCGCTGCCTTGCTCGCCGACCCATTCGCTTCGGGCCCGCAGACTCTGGGCAGGTGCACGTCAGGGCTATGTTGCTAATTTTCTGGTGCCATTTGCGGGTCGTCAGCCGCTAGCTCTTTTCTCTCTCCGTAGGCCATCTACAAGCGGCTCCAAGATGTGAGGTCCTCTGGATATCCGGGACCCGTCCTTAAAGAGCCCACAAAGCCCCAGCGGCCCCGCCAGGAGAAGAAGAAGACGCCCCCGAAGCCTGAGTGGCAAGCGTGAGAACGCCAACTTCGAGGCTTGACATGCCTTGGCCTGTGCCTGAGTGGTTGCGTGTGATGATGTGTTTGGGTGCGTATGTCAGGGTCTGCATGTATGTGCGTGATGCTGTACGCGAGTAGCTGGTTGGCAATTTGCAGGTTGCCTTGCAGTATCGATCCGCAGGTGTGCCACAGCCGATTCCAGTAGTTGCACTCATTTCATCAAGTGGTGCATTGTGCCTGGTCGGTTCCATTGTACCACACATGAATTTTGTTTCGGTTTTTGAATTGCGATGCATGAAAGGTTGCACAAGCAATCCAACCCTCCCCCACACACCACCACCACCAGTGTATGTGTGTTGTGTGTCGTGTGTCTTCCACCTGATTTGCGTAGGGTCGTGCACATTGCTGAAGATGTGCCCATGTTCGTTATGTTACACACAGGTGAGAATGGATTGCACCCGCCTCTGGTAGCCATCTCCAACGGAGCCCTACGGGCTGTATTTTCCTTTGTCCAGCTACCTTGGCGGTTGTATTGTATGGTACAATGGTGGTTTTGATGCATGTCCCATAGGGCGCACTTGTCCACAGATTCGTCTTTTACCGCCAATTGGTCTCATGTATCAACTCATTCCTGTAAAAATAGAAACTCGAGAACCAAACCATGCCTATGCGCTCCATGAAACCTGTTTTGCTACGTGCACCCCCCCCCCCCCCCGGTTCTTTGACCCCTCGCCCACACCAGTGGCAACGTTTTGTTATTCATTTCTGACACCACATCATGAGACTGGCTGTCCAGTCCCCAGCTCCGCAACGGGAGAGGGAAGCAAGAATCGGCGAAGTGTGACATCCTCACAGACCGGTTGATGCTCGGAAAGGTATTCATGGTCCTTTCCATATGCAGTAAGCGCTCTTTACATGCCATGCTTGCTGTGTCAGCTCGCTTCACAGAACTGTGAGTTTAGATGGCCAATGTACCTTTTTTTGCCAAGCAGGCTTGGCACTGACAAACGGAGCACCGCGAAAAGCGGTGGTGGAACCACAAATTACAGCTCGTAAGATAAAGCGCAACAGGTCAGGGCCAGATTGCAAAATCGATTTTAGGGTTTCAGACCGCCAGTGCGCTGATTTAAAGTGTGATCCAAATCCATTCTGGAGAGTCCCGATGAAACTGACAGCCTATACCCAGACCATACACCCTGACCACAAGCCACGCAAATTTCAGCTTCCCTCAAGCATCATACCCCATTTGCACAATCCCCCCTCCCTCCCGCCCCCTGCCCCCCTTGATGTTGCAATGACCAATTCTGCACCTTTGTGACAAACTCCATTGGGCAATTAACTATGCTTGAATACATACACACATACTTTCATCATACTGTGTTTTTTTTGTGGACAGCCCACGCACACATTCAAGTGCACACATGCAAGTGCACACATGGCAACCTGCCTGCTCTGTGCTGGCCCAGGTCTCCTCTTTGTTATGAGTTGATTTGTATCCTGTCACCGTTAGCTGCTCAGAAGTGCACCCAGTAGTTCCCCAAAGCACTGCTCCACTGTGCTTGGTGTGCAGCAATGCATTGCCAACCCACAGTGGTGTGGGCGATCTTCACTCCTTTCCCCCACCCCCCAACGACTTTGTGCAGTGGAAGCATGCTCAGCCACACTATTGCTTGGTGGGCAAAATACCTCCCCCCCCAAAGGGGGGGGGGCTTTTGTTGGGTCTTGGCTTTGTGAAGGGTTCTGAGATTTGTTGCTTTAATTGTGCAATTCTACCCTCATTTGCTTTTCCCTTGTATTTGAACATATTCAAGGCTTGTTTCCCACTATGTGCAGAAAACTCTGTCTTTGTTTTCTTGCACTATGCCACTCACTCACATGTGTTCTTTTGGGATGGAGATTAGCAATGATCCCCGAGCGAAACCGGAACACTTGAATGGAAAGAAAGCATCGTGAACGGATGAAGAGGATGCAACCTTCCAAGAACAATTTGATGGCCATGTTCAAGAAGAGCGTACCTCAATCACCAAAGGATGTGTCTTTTGCATCTGCCGCCTTCCTTGCTGCAACTTCCGCCTCAAGCTCACGTCCCACTGCAGCGGGCCGGGTTTCCCAACATAGAGGCATACCCAGTTTTGTGCACCACGCACTGACAAGGGTATTAAGAAGCGTACCCATGCGGGGAAGACCAAGAAGGCCGTGGACACCACCACAAGTGCTGCGGGTGACGTCTTGATGGAGGAGAGTGACTCTCTCAGTGATACATTTCATGAGCATTGCCAACAAATCATTCTGTGGTATAGGGGACGACAACAAGCACCCGAATGGTGTGGCGTCCTTCCTCTGAACTGCAGCCAATGGGGGCCTCTCAATCAAGTGCTTGTATGTGACCGTGGGTGGAGGGCATAGCCCCCCCCCCCCCGGGGGGGGGGGGGGTGGAGTGGCCGGGTGGGTGGGTGGGTGGGTGGCTGAGCCCTGGCCAAGGCCCAAATCCCCCCCCCCCCCGGGAAAGCTTTCTCATCAATGGCTTGACAACGGTCAACCACATCTTGAATCACAGTGGTGGTAACCCCCTTTCTCTGGACTACATGCAGCAAATTGCTGCAGCTATGGTCCAGGATGGAGCTGATGCCATTTTTAGCTATGGTCTGCAATTCATCCAAAAACTGCAAGAAAAAAACATCTAGCCTGTTGATGTTTTACTGAAGGTCCTAAGTGACCAAGACAATCTCCATATACACAACTAGGATGAAATCAGTCCAATTCAGACGAATATGCTTATTGTTGCCAGCGGCAAGCGCTGGACAGCTGTTCTCAAAGACAGCAAGGAGTGTTGGTGTGAATCCCACAAGCATACCCGTTTCCCCATACACAATATCTCCCAATTTCTCACTCACAAAGTCAAACAAGGGACAGTCCATACCGTTGACATTTGGAATATGAATGACAAAAAGGGACGTTCCCATGACGACCCACAACCCTCCCCTAATGTACTTGCTATGCCTCTAAGCTGTTGCTTTAGGCACACCTCCCATCGGGGCGGTAGAAGATAGGGAGGAAGAGGTACAAAAGGCATAATGGAAAATTCCGACATGAAGAAGCTCAAGCATTCGTAACAGATAGCAATCATCATCATTGAGGACCGGGTGTGGGTAGGTAGAGTAAGTCCTGGGAAACCTTTTGTTGTGAAGCTCGAGGTGTCCCTGCAGCGTGGTACACACGATAGCTACTGGCTCTGGTGTAAGGAGCATGTGTTTTCCTCTGAGGCGTGCGCATGCGCGCTCTCCTATGTCTTTCTTTTTCACGGGAAGCTTCTGCACTTTGGTAGAGGTGTGTGCGTGCTGCATTTCTGTGTGGGCGTTCAGGCAAAGGACTGTCGTCAGTCAATTGTGACTGTGCTGTGTTTGTCCTTCTTCGTGGGAAGGAGGAGGAGGATTCTTGATCGTTCGCTGAACGAGGTCTAGGGTGACCAACATATCTGTGCTTTCTTGGCTCTAGGATCGTCGTTGTGGTCGTAAAGGTGTACGGACACTGCTGATCAGGCGAGCACTAATGTCTGCAAACACTGCCGTTAAGTCCCGGGGCTTAGCTGGAGAAATGTCAGAATTTTCTGACTGTGCTGAATCCTCTGGTGTGAGGTTGTCGATCAAGATACCTAGCATATCCACACTTTGTTCCGAAGGGGCAGGGTCGGCGACCTAAGCCTCCAGCCTGTCTCGGTTGCTAAAGTTGAAAACAGGGTTTTGCTGGAAATTGGCGGGGACACCAAACCGTCCTTGCGCAAGGGCGGGTATGCTGTTGGACTGGTGGGGGCGAATGGTTTTGCCTGTGCTGGCAAAACGCATCTCATGAGTATAGGCCATAGCTTGGGAAAGTCGAAGATATCGCACCCCCATTGACTCACTTCTCAGAGCAAGTCTCCTGCGTTTGAATTCTTGTTGATACCCGAGGTGGCGCTCCGTGCGCCGGCCTTGTGCCTTGGCCACCAAGGCAAGCCGAGGTTGCTGTCGGGAACGGTGGACAGACAAGGGTAGAGGTCCATTGCACCTCTATTCTCTCTGTCTCTTGTTCCCTGTTCCATAACACACACATTGTCTCTCCACTATGTTACATCTATTGTATCCTGTAGTCTGACTGATAGTGTGACTGTAAGTGGCTGTCCAACTGCATAGTCGGGCATCAAAATTTGTATTCCGTATTCAGACACAGGTGTGTCAAGAGGTTCAACCAGGCCAGGCACAGAGAATAAAGATGCACTGATGCCTAGCTGTGGAGTGCATTGCCTCAAGTTTGCATTTTTTGCAGCGCTGTCTGTCTGTATTTCAATCAATCTCATTCAATCTAATTAGGTCTCACCCCCCCCCCCCCCTAGCCCCCCCGGGGTCACTAGGGCAATAGCCTGGTCCAGCTCAAGCCATTGGATCTTGGTTGGCACAGGGTGGCCAAGGGGAATGGCCCTGCAATGTTATTTCATTTGTCCCCCAGTGCTCAAAGATGATTGGAAGTTCCGCTCTTATTGGGTTGTAGGTTGTTTAGTCTGCAAGTTGCTCTAGGTCTTGGGGATGGTTGCATATGTATGTGCCTCGTTTCGACCCCACTAGCGCACTTTTGGACGACACTCCCCTAGATGTTTCACTCGTGCAACTAATCTCTATACACATCAGTAATGCCAACAATACTTCTACATAGTTGCGGCGGCATTTTAAGACCTGGTGGTCATGGCTACTATTGTTAGGGCACTGCAACTCCAAAACTCTTTTACGTGAGAGGGTAGTATGCCCGTGGTGGAGATCACCAACAACCTATCTTGGCATCAACGGCTATGGTTGCCTCTCCCCCACACAAGCAACCTTAGCCATGTCAACCTTGACAACCGGTGGAGGCACACCCATGCTACCCTCGGGAGCACCTTGTGCTCCCTGTGGCTCATGGGGTTTGCCACATGGGTTGGTCCTCAAGTGCTACCACTTTTGGTTGGGAAGATGGGGGTAGGGTTAGCGTCATAAGATGGTCTAGCTCTTGAGCCTTGAGCCTTGAACCTTGATCCTGATGGAGGCCTGGGGCTAAGCCCTACATTGCAATCCAGTCTCCGAGGTTGCCATGCCTCACCATTTGCGTTGGGGTCATTTTGAGGGCGCTTGCAACCCTTGTTCACACGCTCCTAGCACCTAGTGTCGAGGGCATGACAACGGTATGGACACCAAACCTGATGGATGATTTCGGTGATTATGCTTGATATGCGAGCACCATGTTCACTTTGGTGTGCCAAACTAGAATTGTTGGGCGGTGGTGAGGCAGATTAAGTCACCCATGCACAAAAATTTGGTTTTTGTTGTGGGACCCGTTGTGTGTGTGTGTGTGTGTGTGTGTGTGTGTGTGTGTGTGTGTGTGGATTAAACCAAAGGGTCCTCTGCGTGCTGCATATTGATAGCATCAAGGAGGCAAAACAGCTCAGAGGTTACGCCCGTCTGAAATACCTTCAGCAGGATCTTCACGACCTGGCCCAACAGTTGTCCATCCCCATGTACAGCCTCGGCGCCATTGTCGTCCCCAACCTCACCCACCTACAAAAAGCGGCCATCCACCGTGTTGCACGCAAGATTGTGGGATCAGTAACCAGCCCCACTTGGGAAAAACAGGCAATTACCAAAGCAGACTGCATCACCCGAAGTACACCACAAACAGTACACCACGTGTGCGAAAAGGAGGCTCGGAAGTTTGATAACCTGTCCCAACAACCACCCTACCTGTGTCATAGCATGTCCGATGTCCCCGGCAACCTGGTCCACGTTGACGGACACATTGCCTTTGTCCCCATCCATGTCCCTTACCCTGATGGTTCTATAGCGAGACCCAATGATCCCCTGCCCCTGCATGGTCATTCCGTCTGTGAACAAGTCATCAAAGACCTAACCCAACTTGCCTCCCAGATAGGAGCGGATAAGCCCCCTGTCCGTCAACTGCCCCCCTCCCTATTGACGGAGACGGGCACAAAACTGAAGTATGTGCGCCAATTTGTCCCGCGTATTAGCCCGGCACTATACATCCGTTGCGTCGACAAGGGGGTGGGAGTACTCTGGGCTTTTTGCCAAAACTGGATGTGGTCCATTTTACAAGATTTCCTCAAAGACGAAGGTTACATACGTGCTGCCATTAGCTCATCTGCTGCGCGGGAGAGAATCCGTCAGGAAATCCACAACAACGGGTGGGATGACAACAAAGCGGGACAGCTGGCCGTGCTCTATCTCATTGGCAAGGGCAAATCCTTGAAAAAAGGCCAGTGGCTATGGCGTGGTATTACCGCCCTCCCCCAACCCCTCCTCCCTAAGAGAACGCTTTGCATCGCCGCCAGGGCAAACACCACCTTCCTTCGCCTACTTTCCCACAAACTCCCGACGTCATTTGTAGCGCATGATATTAACTCTGTCTCAAAATGGTTTCATTGGCTGGACTCCATAGGGTGCACATACTTGAGCGAGGTTGACTGCAAAGACCAGTATAACAACGTGGACCCAGCAGACATCCAAAAACACCTATTGGAGGCCAGCGAGTGGTTGTCTAAGAGAAAAAGGTGGCATATGAGTGAAATCATATGGTCGGTAAGCCGCGACTCCAAAAAATTGGACAGAGCAAGCAGAGCTAACTCCACCAAATTGTGGTTCATTACACACACACAAATGACTGACACAATCCAGTTCGAAATGGAAAACAATAACTTCATACGAGCAGCAGGGAACCTATGGTCGAGACAAGGGTGCATCCCCATGGGGGGGTCTTTCTCCGCACAAGCAGCAGACCTACACAGCCTGTGCTCTGTTTAGAGATCTCGCCACCTCTTCTACACCCTTGGCCAGCTCAGTGTTTCACCTGAAGGCTTCCCCTATTGGAGCAACCCCCATGGTACAGTCGCCCTGTGCCAGTTCTGGGACAACATACTAATTGCCACCACCTTCCCTGACCCCCCCCGCACACACGTTGTCGAGACTGTATGCAAGATCCTGGAGCGAGTATGGCATCTAGCATTGCTCTATGATTGTCGTACAAAACTGTCTGACGCCTGTAAGTACACTTGCCACACCCCACACTGTACTGCTCTCAGCTTCAGCCTCCATAGGGGCCATGACGGTCAAAGTATAGCCCACGTCCAACCTAGTGCCCTGGACAACAGCTGGAGTTTAAAACTGGGCCCTCCCCTTATGACCCCTACCCTCCACCACCCCTCCTACCTTCCTTGCATCTTTGCAGTCCTCAGCAACGCCAGGCCGTGGTACCAAATATGGGGCGGGGAACTCTTGTCTGTCGCAGCCTCGCTGCAAGTGTCACGGATGTCAGGGTTCCCGGAGCGAAAAGTGGCAAGGGCTGCACATGCCGCCATTGCCCGCAGTCTTTCCACCAGTCCCCATGGCCACCAAAAAATAGCCCAGTGCATGTATTTCATTGCACCACACATGCCGATTGCAAAGTGCTGCACTATCAACATGACGCTCTGGTGGCTGCAAAAACATGCACACTGGCGCGGAGAAGCCTACAGTAGCTGGGTCATCCACCCTTCCCTGTCACCAGACGGCACAACTGGGTCTTGGAACCATGATGCTCCCCTCCTGCACCATGTACAGCCACACACCCGGCCTCAGGGTCATGTCAGTTACCTTCCCCCCTTACCATGAAAATAAACCAATTGTGTGTATGTGAGCAGGCGTTACGCTTGTCTCCAAGAACTCGAAGCAACATGTAAACGGTGCTGTGGTTACGGGTGAATCATCTTCGGTCTCTCTCCCTCTCTCTTGGAGTTTGGTGCCCAGGGGGGTGGCTGAACATGAATCAAACCCAGGGGACAGACGAACTTCCAGCTTGCTCCCCGTTACTCATCCTCGCTACAGAAAGGCGCCTAGCCACATGACTTTCCCTGTTTTGATGGCCTGATGAGGTGTTTTGAAGCCAGAGCCTTTTGACTGCCTGCTGTGCCCGTCCACATTGGTCGTCGGTTCGTTGGTTTCTCTCACAAAGTGTGTGTGTGTGTGTGTGTGTGTGTGTGTGTGTTTCTTGCGAGAAGTTTGAATGGTGGTGGTTGTCAAGACCAAATGCACAACCAACACCCCAATTCCCGATGGAGAGTGCCATGTTTAGCCAAGTCAACCATGTCACGTCTAGAACAGCACTCCACTAGGTTGGGGTTGGATAAACAACTTTTAGGGGGGCCATGGGGTATTTTTAGCTTTGGGCTAATCCTTGCATGCGCACTTTTAACACTACAAAAGCGCGCTAGCACACGCTACTGTGTGTTTTTTTCATTGCGGTGCGCGCTCTCTAGGTTTGTATCTCTAGGTAGGAATACGTCATATCAATCCAACACACACCAAAACACTCGCAAAGTGGGGTTTTTTTTTTAGGAGTTCCACGAACCGCAGTCGCAGCATCATGTCACATTTTCAACACCTTCAAATTGGTGAAACTGTCAATGTAGAGGGTTCTTTTTCTGGAAAAACAAACTTGCGCATGCGGGCAAATCCCAAAAAGGGTGTGCTACTGAAAAGTATGAAACGGAGCGCGCATGCATGGAGCACTTTCACGCATATACGATGATTGAGGAATTGGTGATCAATTCTGCGGGGATCTTTTCCAAACGGCTAGAGGCGCCCCACAATACTCATGACCCTCACAATCTTGTGAGTGGCGTGCAGTGCGGTTGCCGAGAAGCTGTTCTAGTGAATGAAACCCATGGGCAGAAGGCTGCCCGATTATTGCACTCCCGTCGGCATGGCGGGTCCCAGCGAGAAGCCAAGTGCTGCCCAGGGAGATGTCCCCATTCCATTCCCCTGAAAGGATCTTCCCTGTGCTTTACCCCTGCCACTGTACCCTTGCCCAAGGATGGTCCCTAACCCTAACCCTTGATATGATGCAACCCCCAATCTCTGTTTTGATTACTGGAGTGCTGATTTGCTGGCCGTTCGTTTGCCCTTGTTTCTCCTGTGTTTCATTGGTGCCACACGTTTCCCCATTCATTGAATATTTTCACACCTGAGAACCGTCATCAGGTCGGGGCCACCATTTTGTCCCAAACCCAACCTGTTTTTACAAACCTGTTTGTAACCTTGCTTGGTCCCTTTGAGGTGTTCCTTTTCTATACCCAGTGCCTGAGTGTGAAGGCCAGCTCTTTTACTCCCATCTCCTGCTCTTGTTCGAAGGAAATTGAAAGTCTCCCCATTCTCTCATTTGGAGTTTAGATTTGTTTCTCTCTGGAGTACAGTGCCGTCAGATGTCCCCATTTCATCCAGTCTTTGTGTTTGTGATTGCGAGGTGACATGTTCAAGATACTCATTGCAAAACACACGCTGTTTGCTGTTTGCTGTTTGCTGCTTGCTGTTTGCATCGCGCACGTATGGTTGTCCACACTGAAGTATCTCATTCAGCTTTTCCCCATCATGTCAGCCCTCCCCCCCATTAATTACCAATGTGTGTCCTGCCCTTACACCACCGCTGCTCCTGAGTCACAGGGCACTGCTCCCCTCTCCGTTTCCCGAACCCTGACCCCCCAACGCTTTTCATGAAAGACCGCCCTGATGACATGCAGTGTGAGTCCGGATTGACCAACCATAGCCCTGATTTTGTGAGGTCCAGAAGACACTTCACTGCGTCCTCAAGATGCAAGCAGCAGCCTTCTTGTGCCCCCACAAGGGACCGACAGCACAATCTCCTCATCTCAGGCCTCTTCCTTTTTGTCCCTAACCCATTTTATGTCTGTGTGTCTCTCCTCCTGCCCATTTTACAGCCGCCTCCCCTGAGGCAAGCACATTCCTGCTTTGATAGCAACACTGCGCTGTGTGTGTCCTCGTTCTGGCGGCCCCATCCTGACGCCATTCTTCATAACCCTTCGACTTCCGACTCCCAGCGACTAGACAAAGCGACAGGGGGAGGGGGGGCATCGCATTGCATTGGCAGCCCACTGCCCGGTTCATAACGTCAAGCAGCTGGAGGTGGGCCCCTTGGGCCTCCCTGCAGCAGCAGCACAGGAAAGGCGACAGGTACAATATCAGGAGTGGCTCTGCTGGGCACAGCAGTGATGACCTTTTTTATGAGGTGGTGTGCAGAGCCGTGCTGTGCGGGCTACAAAGGGCCACTGCCCCCTCCCCCCTGCGGAATTTCGATAGACCAGGGCAGTTTGTTTGCAGTTCTGCTCGGGTTAGCAGTAGATGGGCGCTCCTGGGGTGTGTGCCGCGGCAGGCACTTGCTGGTCATCCTGCGGTGTTGATGGTCAAACTGTGGTGGCGGGCGCTTACCTGACGGCGCTTGCCCCGTTCCATTGCTGTCAAACAGCAGTGTTTTGGGGGTTAACAGACAGCATGTGCTGTTCCATCAGCCAGCCCCCCCTCCCCCCGACCGTTTTAAGGCAAACCGTCCTGATGACGTGCAATGTGAATGCGGACACACAGATCACTGCCCCTTTTTGTAAGTCATCAAAGAGATACCAGCAGTAGTAAGCAGCAGTAGCTTTGATGTTCAGCCATAAGGGACGGCGGTACTGCACTGGGGTGTGTGCATGTGTGAGTGCCGAGACCCGTGTTTCGAGCAAGGCCTCATCTGTGGGCAAACGTGCATTGAGTCAAATATCGATCCCCTCTGGAGAATCCTGCAGGCGTGGCCACGTGCTGCACGTGCTGCAACAGCCCAGGGCAGCTGTGCAGGGCTCATGTTGTCAGCTGGGGCTCTAAGTGCCAAACAATAGCCTGTGCCCCTGGGCGGTGTTAATACTGGAAGCCATGCCAAGCGTCAGACATGGCCTCAGTAACACCAATTGTTGCCTTTGCATATTATGCCCTGCCCTGCTTGGAGGGAGTGAGGGCTGGTGGGTGGATGGGCGAGACTTTGGGACAGTAGAGACACGAAGTTGTATCTGGGTGCGGTATCTCATATGTTTGTGGGCGTGCATTGTGGTGCATGACTAGCCATATCATGCATTGGTTGCCCATCAGATTGTGCATCGTACTGAGACATTGAGTGTGTTGGGGTGTGCGCCAGGTGCGCATCTGGATCTGTGGGGATGTTGTTCAAGCAGTGTGCACACAGTGCAAAGTTTTCTATAGCGACTACCCGAACCCCAGTTTTGACAAGCTACTTGGTTTGTTGGGTGGACAGTCAATTTAATTCTATTGATGGCATCCATGTGATATGAATTTTTGTGGGAATGGGCTGAGGTGTTTGGCTGATGCAGTTGACAAACATTTGTTATGCATCCACCTTAGGGGTGCACAGGGTGCACTGTGCACATTTTTCACCCCTTTCAGCCCTTTTTAACTCACTTCTACCCACCTTCACCCCTTCTTGTGCGATGTAGGTGGATACTAGATTATGATGATGGGGAATCACGCAATGACTAGTGCATTCATGATTCAGCTGCCATGTATGGCCAGGTTGTTCATGCATGACAAGACTGATTGGGTTGAATTCAAACCTTGGACAAACAGTAATTGAACGTAGGCTAAGCACCATATGAAAATAAATGGTGTTTATGTGTTTGTTTTTGAAAATTACCATACTCTGGGCAACTTCTGCTGTTGATTGGTGTTTGTTGGTGTTTATTGATATCGATGCATTGTTTAATGAGTGTCCGGGGCCTGCTTGTAGTGGTATTGATATGATTTTTAGTGTTACAGGAAATAAATGAAAATGAACTCCCAAATAACAATCTGTAAGCCATAGGCCAAACCCCTTCTGCGTTGCATTTATTTATTGTTTGTGTAGGGGCGGGCGTTGTTATCCGCCTCAAGGGGGCGCCCTTAGCGCAGTGCAGGCGCAGTGCAACTATTTGGGCGTCTAGCCGTACCAGAGACCCATACTTTGTGATACTAGGGGCATCATTGTTGCCCCTAGCGTAGGTTTTGATACTTCTTCCACATTGGGGGCATGGCATTTTTGGATTTTCACCCAATTTGGGGTTCACCCATTTCCACCCCTTTTCACAACTTTTTTGCTCATCTCCATCATGGACTCCCACACTTTGGTGTGGCGCCTTGAGTTGGGGTGATGGACTCCCACACTTTGGTGTGGCCCCTTGCGTTGGGGTGATGGGGGGAAGAATGGGAGCTGAATGATGAGGAGGTAGCGGTGCTGGACTTATAGGGTGCTGCCAGCCCTAATGAAGTGGAACGAACTCTCCTTGACAGGAACGCCGAAGAAATGGCTCACGAAGGCTTCTACCTAGTGAAGTCAGTACTCCGCCATTTGCTACTGTCAGGGTTGGCGCTTCCTTACCCTCTGGGAAGGGTATGGCATGGGTGAGTCGTGCTTAGCATTTCTTTTGCTCGATGGGTGTTTGAACTCTGTTGTGTTTGAATACTTGTCCCAGAACAACCTAGGTGAACTGCCGAGGCTAGCTAAGTTGCTTGCAGAGAAAGCCTAAGGATTGGCGCCATTTGAGAGTCTCGCCCTAGAGACTCACTCGCTTCTCCTTTCATGTCTTTGACCTATGGTGGGTTATGGCAAGCATTGGGCTCTGTGTGTAGGGGCACACCCTAGGCTTTCTGCATTTTGCATGATGTCTTATGTGAAGGGAAGGTAGCTTGCATTTGTCTTCAGCTAGGCTAGTTTGGGTGACCTAAATTTAGGGGCGTTTGGAAGGGGTGTGGCTAGGGGCTCTTCGGGGCGAACCTAGTCTAAAAGTAGCGCGCAGTGCGCGCGACACGCAACAACTCCCCCCAAGGATGTGCAACCAGATATGTATCAAGAGTTCATGCAAGGGAGGAGAACCTTGTCTTAAGCTTGGAGACAGCAGACCTTTATGCTTGTTTCTGTTGCTACATCGCCCTGCTGTACATAGGTTGTGGGTGGTTTCAGAGGGTTTCCTATTTGCTGGGTTTTGCCAAATATTGCCTGTCAGTCCATTGCATGTGCAGATAAACGTGCGGCTGTGCATCAAATGAACGTCCTCCTGTGTGTGGTCTGTCTGTGTGTCGGGATGTGCGAACTGGAGGCCCAGCCAGACACACATCTGCAAGAAGATTTTGATTTAGCCTCGGCATTAAGGTGTTCAGACAACCAAAAGGAAAGCCTGGAGCCCCATCTGAAAGGAGGCAACCCTCACAAACTCCTGGGTGAGTTGAGAGCCTCCTGGTTCAGATTGTCAATGGGATGGTGTGAGACTAGCGTTCACTGTTGGGTGCTTGGAATGGTCCAACAGCCGCCACCACCCAAACAATTTCTCACGTGCTACGGGATGAGTGGGACATGGAAATTCAGCCGGTGTTTGCTCTGTTGTGGTTGCTAATTTTGCATTACCTCCAAGGTACCATTCCCCTTATAATAATTGAGACCCGACGACACCTCATTCATGCAAAATGTTCCTCATGGGCTGGAGTCCACGTGAAAAATAGCCTTGCCACAGATAAAGCATATTTTGGCACCATCAACGCAGGGCAAATCCACTGAGACATATGGCTGTATTACAGATGAGCAGAAGTCATACTATGGGGGGCGCTTACGTGTCGGGCTGCCCCCCTCCCCAATCCCCCTTCCACTCTGGACCCACCAACCCACACCAATCTGAGGCAATAGGGAATAATCAATTTGGAAAATCTCCTTGAAGAGAGGTGGTTAGATCAAGCGCAGGCGCGGGCACAATACCCTCCCCCCCCTTTTGGGGGTCATTCGTGTAGCATATCCGAAAGCATGCTATTGGATGTCTAACCCCTTGTAAAATCATCAGTTTGGGAGACAAAATTATTTTTTGATTTTGACCCTTCTACCCCCCTTGTACCTAGGTACCACTTTGTAGGGGTGTGGGGTCAAAATTTGGTTTGGCTTCTCGCCGCACTGTGCGTCAATTCAGACCCAGGTCCCATTCCACTTTTTTTCTTCTCTATGTACCCCCTAACAAATGACGGGGTCCCAGTCCATGTGCTCTGCTCCATGAGCTCTGTTTTGCTGATGGCCAGCACCTGCGGAAATGCTGTGCAGTTCCACCGGAAGTGAGCCAACCAACTGAGAAAGGTAGGAGACACGGAGGTGTGGGGGCAGGCATGGGTGGATGAATGGGCTGGGAGACGGCCGGATGGAGGTACGGACAGAGGTAGGCACGCATGGCTGCCCGCATTGACGGACATATGGACAGATGGGTGGATGGGCGGATGGGGGGATGGGTGGATGGGTGGAGGGACGAATAGCAAAGAGAGAATCAATGACCATATGGCACAGAAGCGCTCTGGAACAATCTTCAAAGGGCTTGAAAATGAAAAGTTGAAAAAAAACTTGAAACTGAAATGCAGGGAAAATGCGGTGAAAGGGATTGGCATGGCTCCTTCAAAAACCATGATCAGGCTCTGCCAACACTGCACCAGGCCGCGGCTCAGTGGCGAATTTACCTATACAAGGGGGGGGGGAGTGGGTGGGTGTGTCAGAGGCCAAAATTTTTTTGTGTATCTAAAATCGACCTCCAATTTCGGGCCCCTTTGATAAATTTCATATTTTTCCTGAGGAATCACTTTCAGGCGGAGGAGCCCAGATTGCCATTCCGCCCCCCCCCCCCCGGTAGCAGTAAGCTGTGGCCTGTACTGCACGCACCCCTACGCCGCTCTCCATACTCCTGAGCACGCCAGTCTTGTTGATGGTTGGTGGGAAGTTGCCCCCCGGTTCTCCCCCTCCCTCCCTTCTGCTTTCCTAGTGTCTGGTGTTTTCCGCCATGACACAAGCCATGACGCAAGCAAACGAAGGCCGACATGTGAGGCGGCTGATCATCAAACGGATGGAGTTGGAGAATTTCAAGTCCTACGCCGGGGTGCAGCACATCGGCCCCTTCCACAAGTTTTTCTCGTCCATCGTGGGGCCCAACGGAAGTGGCAAGTCCAACGTCATCGATGCGCTGCTGTTTGTGTTTGGCTTCAAGGCCTCAAAAATCCGGCTGAAGCGCGTCAGTGAGCTTGTGCATTCGTCAGCCAAGTTCCCCAATTTGATGATGGCGCGAGTGACCGTGCATTTCACAGAGATCCTGGACCTGCCCGGGGAAGAGTACGAGGAGGTGGCAAACACCCACTTTGCCATCACCCGGACCGCGCACAGTGATAACAAATCCGAGTACTTCTTAAACGACCGCCGCAGTACTTTTGCGGAGGTGACCGCGCAGTTGAGGTCAAAAGGCATTGATTTGGACCACAACCGGTTCCTCATTTTGCAGGGGGAGGTGGAGGCAATCTCCCAAATGCCTCCGAAGGCCCGCAACGAGAATGAGACGGGGATGCTGGAATATCTGGAAGATATTATTGGCACGGCATCGTACAAGGACCAGATTGAGGCAGCAGCCAAACAAGTCGAAGAGCTGGGAGAACTGAGGGATTCAGCCTTAAACCTTGTGAAAGCCTCTCAAAAGGACCGAGACACGTTGCAGACTGCGAAGACCGAGGCAGAGTTGTACTTGCGGCTGGAAGTGGATTACCATCGGGCACAGTCCCTGTCACATCAGATCACGGCCCACCGCCTGCAACAGCGCCGCAAGGAATGCCATCAGACGGTGCAGGAAATGAAAGCGAAATACGATGCTCAGAAGAAGGAGATGAAGTCCCTTGAGGATGAGGTGGAGCAGGCGGACAAGGAGTGGAAGGCCTACAAGCAGGAGCTGGACAGCAGAGAAAAGGCCGCCAAAAAGAGCGCTGATCTGTTCGCCAAAGTGGAGCGCAAGCGAACGGAACTGCAGGAGGACATGAAGAACGGGAACAAGAAAGTACAGAGCATCCAGAAGGGTATCAAGAAGGACGAGACCAGTTTTAAGATGCATCAGAACACCCTGGATGTGAAGGAGCGGGAACTAGTCAAGACGAAGGCAGAGCTGGAGGAGTTGGGCCCGCAGCTCGAAAAGCACGAGCAGGAGATGAAGAAGACCTTTCAATCCATGCAGGCGGAGTTGGAGCCCCTGCGTAAGACGCTGGAGGAGAAGAAGAAAGCCATCATGCCCTACAAGAAGCAGTTGAACGAGGCAGACAGTCAGTTGCAGGTGCTGGAAAGCGAGAAGGCGCTCTTCTCAAGCAAGCAGCAGGAGGCCGCCAAAAAGCTTGAGGCCGAAAAGGAGGCCTCCGCCCGTCTGACGGAGGAGCTTAGTGCTGCCGAGTCCGAATTGGCCACACTGTCACAACGCCTGCAACAGCTGGAGAAGGAGCAGAAGGCGCGCCTGAAGCAATGCCAGGCGGCAGCCAAGAACCGAGAGGCGGCAGAGGCAAGGTACCGTGAGTCCTTCCGCAAGTTCGAGGAGCTCAAAGCCAGCGCCATGTCGGACGGCAATCAGTCCAGTGTGGTCGAGTATCTGATGAGGATGAAGAGGAATGGCACCCTGCCCGGCGTCCATGGGCGTTTGGGGGACCTGGGCAGCATTGACCCCAAGTATGACATTGCCATCAGCACTGCCTGCCCTCAGCTCAACTTTATGGTGGTGGAGGACGTGCAGACCGGGCAGCAATGCCTGGACCTGCTCCGCAGGGACAATGTGGGGCGCTGCACTGTAATCATCCTCGAAAAGCAGCAGCACCTGAATTCTCGCGCCCACAGCGGTATCTCCTGCCCTGAAGGGGTTCCCAGGCTGTACGATTTGATCAACATCAAGAATGACCAATATCGGGTGGCGTTCTATTGGGCTTTGCACGACACGCTCGCTGCACAAGACATTGACCAGGCCACAAGGATTGCGTTCTCGGCCGGTAGGCGATGGCGAGTCGTGACTTTGGATGGAAAGTTGATTGAGACGTCTGGGACGATGTCGGGTGGGGGCAGGCCGCAGAAGGGGCTGATGTCTGGGAGGCTGAAGGAGCAAGTCAGTCCTCAGGAATTGAAGGAGTCCGAGCAACAAGTGGCCGCCTACAAACAGCAGTTCGACGAGTGCATTAGGGAAGAGGAACGCCTGCAACAAGAGGACCGCGCTGCACAGGCTGAAATGCAGCAGGTGACGGGAAAGATTAAGAAGCTGGACGCCCAATTGCAGAGCAAAAGGGTGACGCTGGCTGACATTGAGAAGAGTGTGGCTGTGCTCACCAGAGAGGCCAAGAAAGCTGCAAGTGCTGAGGATGCTCAGGAGCTGCAACGCCTGGATGGCGAGATTGCCAAGCATGCGAAAAAGCGGGACGCCGTAAAGCAGTCGATGCAACGGATGGAGGAGGAAGTTGCCGACGCCGAAAAGAAGATGGACGACTGCGGGGGAGTGACGTACAAGGCGCTGAAACACAAGGTGAAGAGTACTAAGGAGAAGTTGGCGGCGCATACCAAGGCCGTCACAGAGTTGCAGGTTTCCATAAAGAAAGGGAAAACGGATATCGACAAATTGGAGAAGAAGATCAAGAAGGATAAGGATGAGCTGGTGAAGGCTGAGGCTACTGATGGTGACAGCCAGACAAAGCTTGAGAAACTAGAGAAGGAGTATGTGAAGCACAAGGCGGAGCATGATAAGCTCAAGACTGACGTGACGAACTGCCAAGCTCTGAGGGGTGATTTTGAGGACAAATTGCGTGCAAAGAAAAAGGAGAAAGAGGCCAAGCACACAACTTTGGTTGACTGGGAGCACCGATTGAAGAAGAATGAGACTGAGCTGAATCATATGGACGGGCAGTTGCAGCAATTTGAAAACCGCATCAACGAAATTGATGCGCAACTGCAGAAGACATTCCACAAATATGGAACAGAGTTTTTACCGGGTGGTTCCGACGTTGGCGATTCCCAGTCTCAGCCTCAAGCTCCGGAGGACAGTGACGAAGAGGCGACACCCCAAAAGCGCGTGGGCCGTGGTCTCAAGCGCAAAGCCGCGAGCACCGTTGTACTGCCTCAACTGACGAAAAAGCGTAAGTCCGAGGCCATGACTACCAGAATCGACCCTGAGCGCTTGCAGGAATACGACTTGGACAAGGTGCGAGTGGACGTGACCATTTATGAGGAAAATTTGCGGCAGATGAGCCCCAATCTAGAAGCGTTGGCCGAATGGAAGGAGAAGAACGAGGATTACAAGCGGAAGATGGACCGTTTGGAAAAGGCCACGCAAGCACGCAGCGACAAGCAAAAGGAGTGCGAGACCCTGAAGAAACAACGGTACACGCAGTTCATGAAGGCTTTCCAGGCCATCACTATGAAGCTGAAAGAAATGTACCAAATGTTGACTTTAGGGGGGGATGCTGACCTCGAACTGGTGGATAATTTGGACCCCTTTTCGGAAGGCATTATCTTCAGCGTGCGACCTAACAAGAAGGCGTGGAAACAAATCTCCAATCTTTCTGGAGGAGAGAAGACACTGAGCTCCTTGGCTTTAGTGTTTGCTCTGCATCACTTCAATCCATCGCCGCTGTATTTCTTGGATGAGATTGATGCAGCTCTGGATTTCAAGAATGTGTCCATCGTGGGGCATTACATCAAGGAGCAGGCCCAGAATGCCCAATTCATCATCATTAGCCTGCGAAACAACATGTTCGAGCTTGCCAACCATTTAGTTGGCATCTACAAAACCAGTGATTGCACCAAGAGCGTAGCCATCAACCCCTCATCCTTCAACATCCCAGTTCATCAGGCTGTCTGAGTTCAGTGCTGGAGATTCAGATACAAAGTGACCAAGGGTATGATTGCAGCTTATTTGAAATGATTTGAGTTGATTTTGTGTAGATTCCTGGGCGTCGACCCCCCCCCCCTCCCTTTAGAACCCTTTTAGAGGGCTAATGGGTGTGAAGTTGCCCATTGCCCCCAGTTGCCAGATTTTTCTGGGCAAATCTCTCTCTCTCTCTCTCTCTCTCTCTCTCTCTCTCTCTCAGGGTGGCTTGATTTTTCGATTTCACATTCTTCGATCCTGTCCTGCAAGTTTGCTTCTCTCCTCCCAAGCATATGCCCTGAGAATCTATGTTTGGGAGGGCATTGCAGCTGCCCGTTTCCATTGTGTGGGGGTCATTCCTCTCTTGAAACAACAGTTGGCAAATTGTCATTGTCTGTGCCAGGTTGATGGTGAGTTTCCTCAACCGGCGAGTAGGGTGGTCCTTCAAGGCCACCAGTAAACTTTGGGAAGATAAGTTATTTGGTGAGGGCATTAGTGACAGACAGATTGTATTTTTAGCTTTAGCAGGACACTCAGTCAGAAGAAGGGAAACCAAAGGCCCAGGATCCGAAACCGCTTGAGCAGATTTAACTCGATTATGGGTTACCCTCGCCACTCTTGCACCCCCTTCAGAGGAGGTACTGTGCGCGGTGCGCTCACAGTGCATGTATTGGGGTTACTCCATAGACCTACCCACCAATTAGACAGGGAAGTGCATGTGTTTCCAGGCTGTAAAAGATATGACCATTGTGCATACTACACTGTGTCCCCTTACATGGCTTCCTACGGGGATCATTGTCACCTACACCCGATCAAATGATGGGAATGCCATGCACGTAGTGCGCACGCAGTGCGAAGTTTTGGATGTCAGCAAATACTCGTACCCTAGTTTCGGCCCCTTCTCACAAGTTTTTGGTTCCGTACCAGGGTTTTTTTTAGCTTCCTAAGCATTTAGGATGTGGCATATTTGAATTGTCAACCATTTTTGCCCATTTTCAACCATTTCCCCCTATTTCCTCCCCCTCACCCTTGCCATGTATAATGGACAGGACCTTGGACGAGTGGACTGTTTGCTGAAGGACCATGGAGTATGTCTTGCACATTTTGTTTGTGTCGGACACCTGACATGGCAATCGCTATCACTCCCTTTTCCTCCATCTGGGCGGTACTGGGTATTGGGAGGGCAGCATTCTTCAGCCAGTTGTCTGCAAATTCGGAACACCTAATCAATGAACAGCATTACAAACCCGATTAGCTTCAAACCACCAAGACTTTGCAGCAACGAAGTAGCAAACATCAAAGTGTTTTCAAGAATCAACAGTTAGCATTCAGGAGCCTCCAATCTGGAAGGTAACAACAAGCAGCCCAGAAGCCTCCAGGGTACACCTTTTTTAGGGGTTCCAAGGATTGACCATTTCCCCATAGTTTGTTCCAACGCGTTTCGCAGTGCGCGCGTGGTGCAGGTAATCCCCCTCACTCTTTCCCTCTTGCATTTATTTGTGTTGGCTCATGGTTTTGAGGGGACCCCTCTCTCTTTCATTCTCCCCCATTTGTGCGTTTTTAAATGCACCACATTCAATATGCTCACCAGCGGTGGATTTGGCAGTGGTCGCCATATCTCTTGCGCCGCTCGCATTGCGTCAGTTGTGCGCCGCTCAAGCTCTGTTCCGGGAGGGTCTGGCAGTGGATAACCCATTGCACCTCCCCCTTTTTGCATTCCACCTTGTGCCTTCTGGCTGGAGAAGAGAAGGCATTGGAAGGGTTGGGATGGGTCCATCCAACAACCCCTGACACCCATCCACAACCTAGCAGCCCGCTTCTTTTTTGCATGCTCTTTTGTGTAAATGATGAACTCCAGGAAAGCATGCGCGGGTTGTCACAATTGTCACACTTGGTTCCAGTGCTGGTCTGACTGGTGGTGGCCCACTACTTTCACTTACCTTCAACACTTTGTGGTCTGGTGAGTGTATCTGGTTTTTGCTTAACCATCTGTATAACAGCGTACATTGCTCCCATTCCACATTTAACTCTGATCGACTTTGTTCAAGGGCTACAAATCCCTTTATCCTTCAGCAGAGAGATTGCCTGGTCTGGGAAAAGCGTTGCAGGAAAAGGGTTGCGATGTTGTGAGGGTTGCGATGTTGTGGGGAGCATGCCTATCACTGCTGAGATCTTCACCCTGATTGCACCCTGCCTTCCTCAGTCTGTTCCTCCCTCGTCTGCATGAGCACTGGTGGCAGATGGTGTAGTGGTTAACAAGGTTTTAAACAACATGGAAGGGAAGGCTGCAAAGTGGGTGCAGCACCAATGCACATGATGGCACCCAGGGACGCATATGTCAGAAAGGCATCGAGCAAGGCAGGAACCACCTGTCGGTGCGAGATGCCCGGTAACTCCAGTAGACGGCATGATAAGTGGTTATGACTATGACTATTTCAGAAAGGTACTTTCAACCATGCACCAGGGTGCAACGTATCATAGCCCCCCAATGTGTTGTCCCCAACGCCAAGTACAATGCATCCCCAAGCATTGGGTGTATGACCCGCCCCGACTTGTATGGTGTATGACTTGTTCTGACATGTGAGATGTGCAGCATATGTATATATGGCTGTGTTTGTGCGGAGGCTTTGTCCACAAGCGGGTGGCAGGTGGGACCCTAGGGAGCCACCAGCCGACATCGCCCACCTGCATACATTCGGGGTGGGAAATCCATTTTCCAGGTTTTTGAAGCCATCTTGGTCACATTTACTCTATTTTTTGGAAACAGGGTCCACAAATGGCCACAAGCAGTGAAGGAGCGTTAGTGCGCAAGGCGTGCACATGGCAACTTTTTGGGCTAGATCTGATTCCTACTCTTGCTTTTTGGGTGGATTCTACCCCTTAGATGGGTGAGTGGGTGGGTGGGTGGGTGGGTGGGATGGTTTGAGCTGATTTCTCCTTGTGGACTTGCCGGGATATGGGCCGGCCCCTTTCCAATTGGGTATATGCACTGGCCCCTTTCCCTCACCTATTGTCCCCTACTTCACCCAGTGTGATGTGTTTCAGGGCTACAAGATGCATCTACGGTATGTGTATTGTGAAACAAGCAGGCCGAGCTCGGCACATGGTGATACATTTAGTGTGTGTGTTGTGGAGCATCAATTTTTGCCCCCTCGTGATCTCAGACCTCTTTTGCTATTCATTATGGAGTTGAGCATTGGGGATAGGGTGTTCTACACTAGGTCTACTGGGCTTTGGGCACCTGCGAAGGTTGGCTGCCCTTTTGCACGATGGGCATGTGGAGTTGGGATATGATCAAGGTGGTGTGCAAGCCGTCAATCATTGATGCCCCATGGACCCCATCTCCTTTGGTATCCCTAGTCTCGAGTCTCCACCACCATCCCCATCAGTTTGCGCAATTGACGTCCCTCCGAAAGTTCCTTTGGACGCCCTTGTTGATGGAAGCGCCGTTCGCGGTCGCTCCCCAACATGACTGTCATCACATTCCCCAGCCAGAGGCTTCATTGGGTAATGATGAACTTGGGGACTGAATCTGGGAAAGTCATGATAAAAGTAGCACACCGGGCGTGCGCAGGGTAAACACTCCCCCAATGTTCTAGTGTTCCAGCATACTGCCCATGTTGCTGCCGAGGTGTGGGATTTCACCTTGCCAGTCTCCAACATGTTGTCAGCCGACAAATAAGATGAGTAATATTACAATTTTGATGTGGATAATTCAAACACATAAAAGGCAGTGTCCAATCAGTGTCTTAGATGTCAAACCATCCCCAAAGACAACCCAATTTGACCTGTGTACTCTCGATGGACACTTGGTGGAACTTTGGTCACGACTTAAAAAAAATTTGACCTGTGGACAAACCGCTCAAAGGGGGGTCAAGATGCCACTTAGCCCTTGGTGGTTCGAGGTTATATTAACAGTGGCCCGGTGCGTTGCTGGGGGTGGACTAGGTGGCAACCCTAACCCTATTCCCTCCAATAATGTGTACAGAACCACCCCCAAGGGGCCTCAAGCCCCCCCCTTGTGGCTCTGATTCGGGGGGTGGGGGGGGCAGAGCTTCCATATACCACACATGTATAAATATTTAAAACATTTTACGATGCTGTGCATCCTGCCCCTGATTTGTAATGCTGTGCAGCAGTGGGGTCAATAGGCGGTCGCCGTTTGTGGATGGCGGTGATCGGGGGAGTTTTGCAGCTTGTAGACGTGTAGACAATATTTTGGAAAGGCACCCAATGCCTCTGTCCCAAACACAATTGAGTGACCATGTGTGCGTGTCACATGTGCTGTGCAATGCACAACATTTGCTACTGCATACTTGCATGCTGTATCTACTGTATCTACTGTGCCCTATGCTAAATTCTGACTGAATACACTCTTCTGAGTAGTTGGTTTTGTCTTTCATATTTTACACTCATGAATTGTATGTCGTATGTCGTATACCTTTTGTACTTTTCCCCTCAGCATACACGATGTCTGTATAAACCAGTGCCAAGTGTAAAACATGTTGGGTGTATGACACATCTTGACATGTCATGTGACCCTCACGTGTTGCACCCCAACCCCTTGTCCAATGTGTGTTATGATGCATTTCGGAAAATTCTTCACGGGGCAGCAGTTGGCTAAGCCACATCCTTGTCTAAGCTACAGCGGGCGTAGGGACCGGGTTACTTCCGTACCTAATTTAATTCGGTACGAAATGTAGTGCAACCGCGTAAGACATGGTTTTGGTGAGAAATCTGCCAATTACAGGAAGTCATGGACACATTTGTTGTGATTGTTTGCCCACTTGAACCCACAGAGCTCTGATTTTGGGGATATTTGTGCATTATCTTCCCCTGTCTTGGTGGTGGCGTGGGTGCTGGTAGTTGTATGTGCCACGCGCAAGCTATGGCCTTGTCTAAGCTACAGTAGGCATAGGGACTGTATCAATTCTGTACTTTTGCACAGCTTAGACAAGGGGCGGGGGTAAATCACTTTCTTGCTTCAACAGGCCAGCATTCAGTGCCATATGTCTTGTGGAATACAAAGGATGCCAAACATAGTAACAACGATATTTTTGAACGCACAATATCACCCGCAGCCCACAACCACACCACACACAATTGCCCCCAGACCGATGTTGTTTTTTCTACCCAAACAACAAATGGCCACCTAGTCTTGGTGTTGAGTGTGAAATGACCACTTTTGTGCAACGGTCATTGCTCCCAGGATTGGACGCCAGTCGAGCTGAAATCACACCGTGCATGAGGCACCCTTATTGCACCTCGTTGCATCCAAAGTCTCATGTACATGGTTGAGTCCAACTCATCAGGATACTGTGGTCTGATGTGTTGATTGGTCTCTTGGGTTGCATGGTTTACTAGAAGGTGTGTCCAGCAATTTTTTTCGTACTTCACCACAGTTGTGGTGTATGGAGTGGGATGAAGTTGGCATGTTGAATATCTCTTGTTATGATTTTACAAAGGGTTTGATGAACAATTCCACCCCTTAGGGTAGGGTATGCAAATAGGCCTGAAAAGGGGTGTGGCGGTTTCCCATATGTGCAGGCCTTCGTGGTTTTGATCTAACAACCTCTGCGAGGTGATTCTATTGCCCTCAGCCAACCCCCTCACAGAGAATATGCCCCAAGCAATGAACTCCCAATGTGCAATGCAACCCCGCCAATGTACTGCAGTAGTACAATAGTACAGGCCGTAGTACAGGCCTGCGAAACTGCTTTGGCAGTTGGAGGGCTGTACTACTGCACTACGTTGACAAGGCTGCACTGCATTGGTGGGGCTGTACTACTGCACGACATTGAATTGACAGGGCTAGGGCTGCACTTGGCACGGCTGTACTACTGCATGTGGGTTTGCTTGAGCTAACCACACAATAGGTCATCAGTCTTGAATCCCCGATGCAAATATTTCCTTCCGTCCGGTTGTTGACTTTCTATAGCACAACCATTGTGGCCGACATTCGTTTGAGCAAAGGCGGATAAAATACCCAGACATCTCGCCCTTGCTAGGCTATGCATTATGTGCATGTGAATGACTCCAGTATTACGGGTTCAGGTTTCAGTTTGGACGCACACGACGAAAAGCACGTGCTAAGACGACACATTCATATACCATGTGGGCACATGCACAAGAACATTACACCGTGACTTTCATCTTTTGGTGAATAGACCACTGTTGGCATCTCTAAAGAGACCCTCATATGCTTGATGAAGAATGAGCTACAACACGCAAGGCTCACAATGGCACGGCAAGACCAGAAGAATATGGCCATTGTTGTGCATCCAATGCCATGTCCCAAATGCGGCTCAGCTTAGACTTCATGTGGATCCCATGGGCGGCACAACATCTATTGTTTGTAGGTCGCTTTCGTCCCATGTTTGAGTGTTCAGCGTACATAGGATATATGTGTGCGGCACAATAGTACAACAACCTATTGCATCACTCCGCAGCGTCATCGTCATGTGCCTCATGCCTGAAGTCATCATTTGACTGGCCTTGCTGGACTTGCAGGGCCCAATCAACATCATGGTGGAAACCCATCTTTGCAGTGGACCATTGGGGTTGTCCATTACTGCTGGGATGGAAAGGAACATGGGTGATGGGTGGGCGTGCAAACACAGGTTGTCGGAGCACAGCACATGACCCCGGAATAGCAATAGTACGATGTGGTCGGAAAGGGAGTGCAGGATAGTATCTGTCGCAGTGCCCAAATGGCAAGTGTGCCCTCTATTGTGCTCTTCCCAAATGGCAAGTGCAATGGTAGGAGTGCCCTCGGTGTTCCATTGTGGTGCACATCTTGCACGTGTTCTGCAACATACAGAGCACGCTTACATGCCTCTCCGAGGGTGACTCTGTTTACACCATGGTCTCTTGCGGCTGCACGCTGAGTCTTTTCTTCAGACATGCTCTCGGCGACGGCTTGCTCCAACAGCGACGCATTTTTTGGCAAAGGATACACAGCTACTGGGCAAGACGGAGGTTGTGAGGTTGCGTTTGCTTTGGCAGTACTCAGCTTGGAGCTTGTTTGCACTCGTAAGGCACTCGTGAGGCGAAAATCAGTTACCCGCCGGGCATGGCTACACATTACTACATCACTACATGACACATTACACATTACTAAAAAGGGCACAGCTAGACATTAAGAAAATGAATGCTCCTATTTCCTCGGGCCCTGCAAGGCATGCCATTGCCTAAACCGATGCCTACGCCCGAGCTGTTGGCCTTTGCTCGCTCGCTTCGCATTTTCTTGCATATACATAGCTTTTGCAAACATGTGTAGCGTGCCTGAAGATTGGACTCGTGAAGCCACTAACGTTTTTTGTGTAGATACCATTATGCATACTCGCCCAGCCATCAAACCCTCTCGCCATTGATCATTTTGGTGCAAGAATCCCAGTACTCTGAAGAGCATCGAAGAAATGATGCCTTTCATTCACCAAACGCGACTTCTTCGATTTCATGCTCGTGCTCGTGCAACGGCGCTAGTTTTGCATTCCAGTGCCCTTTTTGTTAAAAAGAGCCTCTTTCGAGCGAGAATAGCCACTATTGCACAGCTTTAGTGGACACAGGTTGCTATGAGGTGAGGAAAGTTGTCCATGAGGTGAGCAGATGTCAGAAAAAATAGGAGGACCTTGTCAAGGATGTCGAGAATCGCTTGCCCAATGAAGGGTGTGTTGCATGCAGGGGGCTACCAGTGCCCTTCCTTCCTTTGTACCCCCCCCCCCCCTTGCGCAAGCACGGCCTTGTCTAAGCACGAAGACCCCGTGTGACCGTTGTTTTGATGGGTTTTTCTGACCACGGTTTTTATGGTCAGAAATTCATTGTTTCCTGATTGTGCACTGATTGTACAGGGAAAGAAGGGCTGGGTCATGTTTGTGATGGTTCCTCTTGCTCACAACAACGTTCTGATCGGTACTGCAACCCAATGGTAATTGTTTTGCTGTGGTTTTTAGCCATGAAAAGTGTTGCTATCGCTGGCTTGGGTGTCACATACATCCAATCCATCGGTGAGCATGCACCTGTCACCAGCGTTGGTCCTTCTACGCGGTTGGAAAGGGTTTCTATTCTGTACCCGTTGATGGGCAGTAAGGACATGAGGACCATGCTGAATTTTGCCTACACGTTGTGTTCTAGTGCCATGTTTGTGAGTGATGTGCTTGGTGTGGGGTACGGGCAGGTTTCCTGTGTGCAGTGTCTCTTTGTGTTGCGCGTCGCGCGCAAGCACGGGCTTGTCTAAGCACGGGGACCCCGTGTGACCGTTGTTTTTCTGACCTTGGCTGTGCTTGCGCAAGGGGGGGGGGGTAGCCCTTGGTGTGTGTGTGCGTGTGCTGAGACCACTGCTGTGTTTCGGACTTGGCTTTGGGGCATGGTACGTCGGGGATTGCATAATTGCTCGCCCCGCTGGCCCGTCAAATGAAAATAAACGTGTTTATTTGTTTATTTTGTTTATTTTGCCGTTTTGGCCCCGTTTGGGCCGTTTTTCAATGTTTTTCTGTGTTTTTTTGGGTGTTTTCCAGAGGTATATACATTTTCCATTTGTTGTTGCCCATCATTGCACCCTTTTTTTCACCAAAAGTGTATGTTTTGCCTTGTCTCCAGCACATTTTAAGCGGAAGGGTCTCCATGAGTTGAAAGCATCATGGCATACATATTAGAAACAATGGAACCGGTGTCCACATGGAAACTATAAAAAAACAAGCAATATATATAGCAATAAAGAGCAACCAAGAGAATAGCACCCAAGAGCGAGCAATAAAGGAACTCCGTCGAGCACGTCTATCAACTGCATGGTCAAGGGTCTGGGGTCGCATGGCTGCATTCTTCAACAAGGTTGTGCGCATGGTTATTTAGAGCGCATCAAGACAGGTTTGGGGTTGTGGCAATCCTCTTGGGCAAGAGTTGTGGGCCATGGTTGTGGCATGGTTCTTCATGGGCTCAAGGGTTTGGGGTTGAGGTTTTCGCTAGGCAGAGGGGAACGGGGACTGTGGAAGGATTCTTGCGCAGGGATGTGAATTTCAGAATGTCCGTGCTGTGGGTCTTCAAGTGAGTGACTGCATCAGCGATGGAGTTCAGATGCACCCACTCGCCCCCATCTACGCGCCGTACCCAAAGTGGACGCATAAGAAAAGGCTAGAATGAGAGAGAAAGAGGACATAATTGCACTAGTCTTCCAACAAGCACCACCCCTTGACAACCTTTCCTCTAGGCTCTTCCACACCCAGGTCACCCGGGCCGCTAGCAAAGGCGGCACGGCCAAGGGCTGGGAGTTCTCCTTTGAGGATCCCCAAGCCGATCCCCGTCCGACCTCCACGGCCTCCGCCCCCCGCAGTTCACCTACATCCATGTCGTCCTTCTTCTGCCCAACGTCTGCGCTACCCGCGTGTGCTTGTTGTGGCGACAAACTGCACGGGGACGTCACCACATGCACCAATTGCAAGCACAAGGTGCACGCCTTGTGCACGCTAGGTGGCCACTGTTTTAAATGTGTGTGCCGTGTGTGCAATGAACCTCCCAGTGGGGACATGCGGGCATGCAAGACATGTATGCACCGTGTGCATACCACATGTGCAGTGCACGTGGCCTTTCGTGTGGAGGTGGTCTGCGAGACGTGCACGCCCCGGCCCAAAGTGGCCTCCCAACCGGCCAAAGAGAAGGTTAGGCGGTATTTCAACACCAAATGGCAGATCGGCCGCCCATGGCTCCAGTATGCAAACTGTGTAATGTCATGCCTTGCTTGCAAGGAGTACCCGCAACCCGGTGTGCAGCAAACCCGGCTGACCGGCAATGCACAACTGCGGGTGCGTACTGTGAGAGAACACAACAATTGCGGCGTTCATTGCAGGTCCCTAGCATTGTGGGAAAGTGGTGGTGCCTCTACCACCGTTATAGGCGGATTGCCGGAACCAGTCCACAATGCCATTGCGGGCCTATTGGCGAAGCGTGGCAGCCCACTTGCCCACACACCGGGGGACGCTGAGGCGGTACAGCTAGCTGGCGGTACAGTGACACCGTCCTACCAATCCCATCACTCGGTCGCCACTATTACTTACACATGCAATTGCCGCTCCCATCCGATCCGTCGAAGGCGAGGCCATTGAGAGCTCCAACTTCTTTGTGCTCGCCTCTGATAGCTCCATGGACCGCTCGGCCAACAAGCAGGAGCTCGTGTACACGCGAAGTCTTTGCAACGGGGAGGTCCGGACCGCCTTTCTGGGCCTCCGCAATTTGCGGGATGGGAGGGCCGAGAGCATCATGGCTGCCTACAAGCAAGCCATGCTCCACGCCGGACTACCGGTCGAGAAGTGGGTGGCGCGCGTGTTCTGGTATTGCGCCAATGGGGCCGAGGTGTGCTGTTTTGCTGTCCCATCTCTACGCAGAAAATCAGTGCATCCAGGGAAAAAATATCCCCCCCTCCCCCGTGCATGAATAATCAATTTGTATACTCTGATGACTGTGATGTGCTGCAGATGTACGCAGCCAAAAGTTCGTTGGGGGCATCATAGCCATCAGAATTCGCCATTGGCCAAAAGCTCGACGCGTCGTCCCAAGGTGTGAACTGAAATTGATTGTCACTTGTCCTGTGTGCGCACAGGAAAGCACTGCCACATGAATAATGCATCCGTATAACCCACAGAAAATTGGTGCATCCAGGGAAAAATCCATTTCCCTATGCTGCAGATGTACGCAGTCAAGCATCAATGGGGTCATCACAGCCGTCAATGGGAGAAGACGTTGGCCAAGACGCTGAGGATGACAACGACCACGGTGAAGATTGCCACCGCCGCCGTTGGTTGCTCGGAGTCGAGCATGCATCGCTCGCCGAGTGCAATGCGGATGGCTCCGAGTGGCCCCCTGATTTTTGATATAAGTTTTGATCGGCCCGCCCTTTGCTGCAGTGCCGTTGTGGACCATGGCTGGTTTTCGCTAACCACCTTTGGTCTCGTGGGTTGGGTTGGGTGTGTTCCTAACTTTCCGTTTCGCTTCAGGACCGCTATGCAAACATTCCAATCGCAACTATGATACCACTTTGCTGCACTGCGTTGTGGGGGCCAGGGTTTGCATTTGTGGGGTTGCAGGGATTTCTGTTGCCGTCCAAGAAATGATTCAAGGCCCATCAGGAAGTAACAACAACCATCCAGAGCCCATCAGGAAATAACAGCAATCATCCAAAGCCCATCAGGAAATAACAGCAACCATCCAGAGCCCATCAGGAAATAACAGCAATCATCCAAAGCCCATCAGGAAATAACAGCAACCATCCAGAGCCCATCAGGAAATAACAACAACCATCCACAGCCCGTCAAGAAATAACAGCAACCATCCAGAGCCCATCAGCACATAACAGCAACCATCCAGAGCCCATAAGCAAATAACAGCAATCATCGAGAGCCCATCAGGAAATAATAGCGACCATCCAGAGCCCATCAGGAAATAACAGCAACCATGCAGAGTGCATGAAGAATTATCAATGTCTGCAAAACCATGCAAGAAATAAACGTCAACAACGAAGCAAAAAAACCTATGAAAAATAACAGTCACACAAAGTGCAGCCATAAACAAGTTTTTGCAATAAAGTAACTGCAAAACAATAGGAAGCATGCAATAGTATGTACAAAACCTCCAAAGTGGACCCCACCTTTTCTATCAAATAACCCCAAAAGGCTTTTGCCATTGGTATGTGTAAAATGAAACCAAAAAATGAGGAAAAAACAAAAAAAACATGGTTTTCCTTAATGTGCCCGTCAACCCGCCAACACCCTTGTTGATGGGCGTTTATGATCCCTGTGGTACGTCGAGTGAGCTGACTATCCGTTTTTGCCAGATGACTTGCCCATGTCGGGCATCCCATGCGACCACCTAGTGGCACACCCCGCGTGATCGTCGCCATGGATGCCGAAGCAGCGGACAGTAGTCCGCAGGAGCAGCACGTGCCGCAAGACCAAGAGAAACAGCAAGAGCAACAGTTGGTGCCGTTGAAACAACAGATGGCTTCATCTTACCACAAAGTCATCACCAGCCCTGAAGACCATCCACTATGGGCTGAACTCTTTTGGGCGTACAGCTTGTGCGCAAAGCTGCACAATACTGGCAGTGAGCAGCAGGGGCCAGTCCTAAGCAGCGAGGGCTGTGCGCGACTATTGAAGGGGCATGGCCAACCTCTTCATCCCACGCAGTTGGCAGAAGCCCTTAATTCTTGGGGGGTTCCGGATACGTGTGGAGGAGAGGCCAAGACATGGCTTCCCAGCCCAGGCCAGCAAGGCAAGAAGAAGCTGCTATTTGTGGACTTCTTAGCGGTCCTCTTGGCTTGGCGACGGCGGGGGCAGACGTGCTCCCGCCTGCACTACTTCCGACGGTGGATCCTGTACGACCTGATAGCGGATTGGGTGCCCAACCGCACTCTCTGGGTGGGCATGTTCTTGTGCGCGTTCCTCAGTCTACCTCATTCTGCGCTGCACAGGGCATTGATAGCGATGGTTGCTGGCTGGACCGAGACGGGCCGTAACAAGGATTGGGCGGAGGCATGTGCCCCTGTTTGCGCTTTTGAGCCCCGGTGCCTATGTCCCCCACGTGTTTAGGTTTGTTCCCCTTCGTGCTCACGTTCGCCCCGTTGTATGCACGTACACACACACACACACATGTGTGTGTGTGTGTGTGTGTGTGTTTTCTAAGTGCTTTTTCGAAAGGCGTCCAGCGTTCAAACAACCATGACTGCCTTGTTTTGATTGTTGGCCTGACGACTTGTTACGACCAGCGTCTGCCTGCTTGCATATCTACAGTGCGTTTGTAGGCTGTTTCTCTTCGCAGTGTCTGTGTGTGTTTACAATGAACGCTGTCACGATCCGAAGGTTACAGAATCTGTCATATGTCGTCCCTGAGTTTCGCTGGCAAGCGCACCTGTGCACACTTCGGTGCAGCAGCTGTGGTAGCTCCTAGCGCAGCACGGCATTCAACTCACGAATTAAAAACAAACACAACAGAGCTGCCAGGCGGCCCTGTGTGTGTGCCTGCGCATGATTGTGTCCATTTCTGGGATGCAATGGACCTCAATATGCTGGACTGGGGTCTCCAAACGATTCAAGGGTCATTGTCACCAACACCCCCCCGCATGTTTTGCAGCCGGCCCACGTAATCAAATGGGGCTCGCTGCTGTTCCAGAGTGTGCCTTTTTGAGCTGTTGAGCCTTTGCTCTCCTCACTGCGTTGCACTGAGTTGTACACACAGGGGCACAAATGGACAAGGCACAACCACGCATACAGAGGCACACACAGATGTTAAGACCCCAGAACTGCGTAGCACAACAGGCAATGTGGCCAGTGATGTCAGGAGCAGTCTGAGCGTCAGGGTACTCTCGTCAGTACCAGCACACATCGGTGATAAGAGAAAGGCAATCGAATCACAAAATCATGGTGGCATGGGCGCCATTCTGCATGGGGATAGCAGGGGATGCACTGCAAGGCCAGAGGAGAGAAAGAACCCGAACCCACCAGCATTGCACCGTTCCTCTCCCCACTCCGTAGAACCACCGTGCAAGAACACAGACCATCCCGGATGGGCGGCTGCGGGCCCGATAGCGGGGAGGGAAAGGATAGAAGGGACCCCCGTCCGGGGGGGAGTGGGGGGGCGCCCCCCCCGTGCTCACACGTCCCCACCCAGGGGACACCCCTTCCCCTTCCCCTTCCCCTTCGTACAAGGCAGAAAGCCTGATGGGATCTGGGCTCCTGACACTGGGGGGGGGGTCTGCGGGTACCAGTGCCCATCAAAGCACACACAGATACACGCGCACACGCACGCACACACCCACACACTGCAGCAATGTCAGCAAGAGTCGAGTCTCAACACAAAAGCGGTGTCGTGTGAGCCTATGGAGGGAAAGTTGACATGCGTGGCGAGCAGCTTGTGCCCCCTGTGCCCCCCAGTGTGTTTGCTGTTCAAGTGTACCCCGCTTTCCCCACCGTCCCAGTCCCGGTCTGTGTTTGCCCCCAGGCTTTCTTTGGCTTCATCTTGATCATCCCCTACTTCTTCCTCTTTGCCACTTTGGCTGGGCTCCACCGACCGGGCACGCAGCGCTGGAGGGTGTTCTTTCCAGTCCTCGGGGGATGTGTGGCCCTGGCGACCACCCTTCACACCATCTTCGACACACGCACCCCAGGGCAGTTTGGGGCGTATTCCGGGGCCATGCACGCCCTGAACGTCTTCAACCTCTTTTCTGTGGCCATTCTTGTCCTGGGCCTGGGCTCGTCCATCCTGACGGCCTTCGACGTGGCAGTGCCAGGGGCGGCCAAGGGGTGGGCATGGCAGACACGGGCGGATCTGAACCGGCATTTTGTGGCCCAGGCGTTAGTGCAAATAGAGGCCGGCGTTGACACCGCTGAGAAGCCTGCCCGCCCTTCCTACTGGCAAGCGCTGAAGGAGCTGCTGCGCAACCCCCCCTTCAAGGCGTCCAACCAGACCCAATCCCCGGTGTTCCTGCCGAGTTCCCTGGTCATCGGGAGTGTCTTGGGCCTGTTCTTTGTGGTGCTGACTGCCTGTGCGCTCTTCACTTGGGTGGCCGACCAATCGGCTGAGCTCCAATCCATGGCCGACTCCATGGGTCGTGCGTTCCAGCCTTCGGAGGAGGACGTCCAGGAGCTGCAGGAACAGTTCAACGTGACGCTCACGCACCGGCAGCTGGCTTTCATCTACTCCCGCCTCCAGCAGTCGCGCGCCGGGAAGACAACGCAGCGCGTTGCCACCGTTGTTGAAGGCCTGGCGACCGCCTTCGCGCCCTCCGCGGTCCCCTGCATCGTCCTCACTACGGTCCTCCTGCTGTGCCAAGTCCCTTGCACGCTCCTGTCGTACGTCAAGTTGGTCCGGGAGTTTCGCCTGCTGCAGCGGCCGGTGCTGTGGGACATGTACAGCTGCACGGCGGCGGCCCCGCTCGTGGCGAACTCGTGGGTCGTCGCGTTCACGGGCTGCCTCACGCTGTCCCTCGCCCTCACCGCGTGCGTCCTGCTGTTCACGTGGAACTGGCTGTTCCAGCTGTGGTGGCAGTACAGCTCGTTCATCGTCGCCTGGCTGACGGTGTGGCTGGTGCAGACGGTGTTCATGCGGATGGTGCTGGCGCGGCAGCTGCTCAGCTACAGCGGCGCCGTGGAGCGGTTCCCCACCGCGTTCGCCGTCCTGATGTACACCGACTGCATCATCTCCCTCCTGACGTCGATCACGGTGGGCGTGTTCCGGCTGTTGTACGTTCTGGGCCTCTCCTGCCTCTATTACATGCGAATGGACTACTGCGTGTTCCCGGAGGGGCCGCTCCAGTTCTTCGACCCCGTCTGGTGGCCCTGGTACTCGACCATCGTGCGGCACGAGATCGCCAACAATCCCTTCATCGACGTGTTCCGGGACGTCCTGTGCCAGCAGGCCTTGGGCATTGCCCAGGACCCCAGCCAGTGCAAGTCAATCCGCCCCATCGCGACTCGGGATGAGGCCTTGGGGGCTGAGGCGCTGAGTGCCGACGAGGTGCGGGAGGCGAGGGAGCTGCTGCTGCAGCAATCGCCGTGGCTGCAACAGTTTGGGGGGGATGCCCGTCCGCATGTGGTGCATGGTACGGACGACGGGGGCCCATAGTGTAGTCCTTTTGGCCTCCCGTTGTCAAGTGCAGCCTGGGGTGGACACCCGCCCGCTCCGATCTGAGTGTAGAGTTCCCGTGGCTCAACACCCGATCAAGAGGTACCGGGATCGAAACACAGGTGTGGGGCAGCAGGGCAGGGGGATGACTGACTAAATGGCGGGTCCCAGTTCCAATGCTCGAGGCGCAGTGGGATCCGCTTGCGTGTCGGTGGCTGTTTATTGTTGCGGAAACGAGATGAAAAAAAGAGAATTTATTCCTCTGAACGGTCCTGTAACTCCTGATCCGCGGTCGCCATTGCAACAGCACGAGACTCCTCCTGTTGCTGGCAACACGCAGCGTTCCGCATACATGCGATTAAATGCTGCAGAAAAGCGATCACATACAATAATTAAACGTTTCTTGATTCAAGGAATAATGCTGCGCCACACTCCGCGCTAGGGTGTCCTGGACGACCCTGCAAGGACCTGGTGACGAACATCACCTCCCCTCGTGAAAAGGAGGGCGGGGGCGCAAAAAAAATTCGTCCCTAAAATTGGCCTTAACCTTCCGGCTCCTTTAATAAGATTCTTCTTTTCCCGAGGAAAAGTTTTCTGGTGTGGGTAGGCGTGTGCTGCAGATGGCACAAAGTGTGGAAGGGTTTCAGTGTTGTATTCGCATCGGCTGCACGTTCGGAATGTGAATTGGGGCCCACATAGGCCTCTAAAATCCTCCGTCACTTGTCTGACATCTCAAAGATGTGTGGGTGTTCCTCAACATCGGCTTGCAAGTCAGTGAAGTAGACACCAAATCAAAGTGTCATTGGCATGGCCATGTGGCCAGCACGGTGAGCACCCACGCGTACTGACCATGCAACAGATGACATGTTCAACACGACAGGTGATAATTACCCTCAGCAATCCCTGAACCATCTTGACTATCCCAACAACCCTTGCAGCCCTCCACAACCCTTCACAATTTGCCAACCAGCATTCGCTGCATAGTGGTTTGTGAACAGAGAGGGTGTGTCCCGTTTATGGCATGCGCATGGCAGCGGCTGGGAGTTTGTCAAACCACAGCATCAGTCAAGTCATCAGTTACCCGCTGAACAATGTCCCACAGGATCTGCTGCCAACCCTGCGGGTTGCTTTTTCGTGTGTCAATTGTGAGCGTTAGAGAATTGCCTGCCGTGACACATGCTAGGCTTGCTCCTCAACGTGCCGCTGCTCGACGTGCGCCTCTGCAGTTGTTAGTGCTGTCATATCTCAATTTGTCACCTGCCCCTGAACAATAGTCACAAGAAATCGCAGTGCCAACCTGAAGGCCACGGGCATCCTTGGGCACCCTACTATTTCGCTGTTTCTCTTGTGCACGCCAAAAATGGCCTTACGGGCTGGAATCGGAATTACGTCCACTCCAACAACGCAGCGCCTACAGCACACTACAATATGTCCAGGGAGCAAACCGGGTGTCGTTGCCCAACAAAAGACTACGTAGGGCCCAGTAATATGTTTATAAGCTATGGGTCGTTGCATTCGTGCCTGGGTGTAAAAAATTTAAGTGCAATCACAACTCCCCAGTAACATACAAACCTAACAAAAGCAAACCAAAAATTCAAAGATGACAAGTAATTTCATGGGTGCTTTTCAGGAATGCTACAAGTGCAGTTGCAACAAGAGTCAAGTGCATATGGAGAGGAACATTGGATAATAGGCAAAGGGTTGTCAAAGGTTGTCAAGACACTCGTCAGCACTTAAAACAAAACAGAGTTGCATCAGGGAGCGGCAGATGCCCAGACCTGCCCTTTGTAATTATTTGCCATGCGGCACCCACAGTCCTCCCCCCCGAAGGTGATGGTAGGCGCCATGGTAGGACCCTCTTGGAACAACTTTAAACTTTAGACAGCCTTCCGACAACCCGTGAGAAAAGCCGCACCCCACCCCAACAAAATCCTCCTTAGGGCACCAACGCCTCTTAAAGGGCGCCAAGGGACTAGGTCTATGGGGTGGGAGCTTGTGGGCAAACCGAATGTTTCTTAATTCGTTCATGCCTGCCAAGTCTGTGATCTCAAGTTTTGCATTGTTGTGGGGAGCAAGGTTTGACCGAGGTCCCCCATTCATTGTGAGGGACCAAGAGTTCATAGGTGTGTGCTTGTGTGTGTGTGTGTGTGTGTGTGTGTGTGTGTCATATGATGTGTACGGTGCTAGCCTGAGCGCCTATTGTGCATCATTAAGGATGCCACCCCCCTATGCTGCCGCCCCTTGCCGCCCCTCCCACGCTTGGTACGCACTAGACCACCCAATTTGTGTTCTTGCCTGGATTGACTAGACAGCCGGAACGAATAAGACCAATGTTACCCTGGGCTGTGTGGACCGCGGGTTGGTGGTACCAATAATGGGGTGAAGTGTCATGCAAGTGTTAAAAAAAATATTAAAAAACATAAAAATATATACTTTTTTTTTTTCGAGTGTCACACGAGTGACTCGTCTGACACGCGAAAAAAACATTCAAAAAAGATATAAAATTTTTTTGAGTGTCAGCACGGGTGTCTGTTTTTTTTTTTTAGTGTCAGCGCGAGTGTACCCCAAAAAAGCCAAATGGCTTATTTTCACCACCCGGCCCACTTGTGGGCCCACTTTGAAGCATTGGGGACCCCCCAAGGCGGCAGGGGTTATGTAGCCACCTGGCCCCTTTTTGGGCCACTTCTGATTGTTTCCACTTCTGATTGTTTCCACTTCTGGTTGTTTGCCCCGCTTTGAAGCGCTGGGAACCCCCTAGGCGGCAGGGGATATGCAGCCACTTGGCCTTTTTTTGGGTCACTTATGATTGTCTCCCATAGTGTGAAGCGTTGGGGACCCCCTCCTCCGACGGATGGTGGGCATCTTTGTGGAGGAGACTCAACCCCTGAGAAGAGGTACACAAAGAATGGCCCCACCCCACGATGCCGTCTTGAAGGCATAGGGGAATGCCGTGCACACAGTGCGCACACAGTGCGAAGTTTTCGATGTCGGCAAATACTCGAACCCTAGTTTCGGCCCCTTTTCACAAGTTTTTGGTTCCGTACTAGGGTTTTTGTTTGGCTTCCTAAGCATTTAGGATGTGGCATATTTGAATTGTCAACCATTTTTGCCCATTTTCAACCATTTTCCCCTATTTCCTCCCCCGCATGGGCGTTGGCGCACGGGGTGCGCGCCGGGCATCTTTGAGGGAGCGTTATTTTGGGTTTTCAACCTTCCCGTGCTATTGAGGAAACCAGGCCAATTATCCAATCCACGATTTGTTGCGTGGCCCCTTGAGTTGGGGTTAGGGACTCACAATCCACGCTTCGGTGTGGCCCCTCGAGTTGGGGTTAGGGACTCACAATCCACGCTTCGGTGTGGCCCCTCGAGTTGGGGTTAGGGACTCACAATCCACGCTTCGTCAATCTCATTGGCGTTGACTGTGTTACAGCAGAGGAGTTCTGTATGAAGTATGGCGTGGAAGGTTTGTTGTCCCGCGAAGATTTGTTCTAATACTTGTACTTTCTCCGACAAAGCCCCAGTTGGGACAACTGTGCTTATCAATCTCGTTCCGATTGTTCGGATGACGTGTATATGCGAAATACTTCTCGTGTCTGAACCTTGTTGAATTCCGTGGTGGATGAGATATGGTGGGATGAGAGACTTTCACAGTACAACCATAATCCCCACTTCCCCTTCTTGGTAACACCTTTTGCCGACAGCATGCCCATATGCACGGTGGGTGGAGATTTGTCGGATGTCCTTTTTAATCCCAAGTACGCAGGCCAAATTTATAAAGTAACCGTGGCTGTGAACAATCTTGGGAACATAGTATGGATAGGTGACCTTATGCCCGGAACCTCTGCCGATGTTATGATTTGGGATCTACGTGGTCCTTCGTGCACATTGACAAAGTTTCGATTTTGAAATCGGTGCGCATGACGGCGCCCCTAAGGGCCGCTTGCACACCGCTGTACCTTATATTGGTAGGAAAACTAGAGTATATATAATGATGTCCATGGCTTCTATCGTGCAAGGGTGGAGCACCCCTTTGCACGGTTGTGGCAATGGAGGATTTTCCGCAATGTTTGGACAGGCTGTGCAAAGGAGCTGCATGGCCATGTGCGTATTTTGCTCCACCTTACTAAGTTTTGCATTCGCAGGCAGACTGGGTATCAACCCTATGGACCGTGGCCTCATGTGCCAGAGTCTGTATGGGCACAAGAGGAGGCAACCATCGCAGAGGAGGAAAATGATGACGGTGTTTGTTGCCAATTGTGTGGCCACCGTCCTGATGATCTATCCCAAGTGTGGCACTTGCCACTTGAACATGTGTGCATCTTGCATGCCCTTGCATAGTTGTACTTTACAAGGCTGATTTGCTTGTTCATAACGACAGTTGTTTACCAAGTTGAAGGCAGTTTCGTTGTTCTCATGTGGGCTTTGCTGCTTCGCCGTGCTACTAGATAGATGTAAGGTGAGTATCCCAGCCTCTGCGTGCGCAATATGCACGCAGTGCGCATACAGTGCAAGAACTTCCCCTCGGTCTCCAAGCTTGGATGGATGACCGCCACATTTGTGCCTACCAAGAAGTTGTATGGTGCATGGGAGAGGTGCTCGAGCCCAGGGCCTGGTCAAAGGCCTTCGCTTAGTGTGATAACCTCAAGCAGCTTGTGGACAAGTGTGATCGCTCGATGTCACCCAAACCACATTGGTGGCAGCGTTCGTTTTTTTTTTTTGCACGAATAGCGACTGTTCTTCTGGGTCCATTCGGTCTTGAACTAATTGTTGGCCAAGTCGCTGGCCAAATGGCAAATTTACGCGTATATGCGTAAATTTTACGAAAACGGCCACTTTTTGGACCACCGCGATGTTTGCAGGTGTAAATTCGGTGTAAATTGGTGTATATTGCTATGTTTGCACTATTTCATGATGCAATTGACCTTCTTTGTCTTGCAAGTTACGTACTTTTTGTCATTTTTTTCACATTGTTGCCATTCTCACATGGTTGTCAAGGCAATTTTCGTGCGCGTGGTGGGGTAGGGTAATCTATGCATAAGGACGCGGCCAAGCTTGGGGCACCAAAGTGAGGAGCAACTCGAGGTAAATTCCCTGAGGCAAAATGAAAATACCTTACCATACCTTACCTCATTGATTGGTTTTGGTCAAAACCAAGAAGTGCTGGATGCGCAGAGACCCTCCCTCCTCCGAACGTAAATAGCGGAGGGCCTCAGCAACGTTGGGGAAATGCATCCAAGCGGCACCTTGGGGCGCAATGGGGCCAAGCGGCCGCACCTATATGTCAGAACCCATGTCAAGACTAATCAAAAGAAAGAGGGAGGGGTGCAATGACAGCGCAGGGGAAGGAACGACACTCTTGTAAGCAACCTTGTTGTGCCCCCAAGTTTGGGGAGGAGGCCACCCCTAGCACCGACGTTGTTCTACTCTAAAATTTGCCTTCTCTTCTTTCCATCCATTTTTCATTACCCTACCCCACCCGTTGATACCAACGTTGTTGTGCCACCAAGTTTGGGGAGGAGGCGACCCCTATCCCCAACCCTCTTCTAACCCCAAGCTTTGCTCTTAACCATTCTCCTATGGTTTGACGGTGGCCACCGAAGAGGAGCAAACCGAGGAAGTGGAGGATGAGGGGCAAGGAGGCAAGGCGGAGGAGAAGGCGGGAGAGGACGAGGAGGAGGACAAGGAGGAGGAGGAGGAGGAGGAGGAGGAGGAGGATGTGGTGTGGCTTTTGGGCAGGGCCCATGATGGACCGCGCACGAGGGACAGGGAGGGATTGGAGTGGCCGCCGGATTTCTAATGTTTGCAGTTGGGCAATGGTGCCCGCGCCCAATACATTGTGAAACATCCGCAATTAACATGTCCCGTGCATTGGACAATGTGTATTGCTTGGGATGAGGGTGTCCATGCCATGCCACATGGTGTTGCAAGTGGGGAATTGGGAATAAACGGCGCCCATCCGGAGTTGTAAAAAAAACACCAGCGATGTCCAGATGACAAGTAGAAATAAATAGCGCCCATCCAGAGTTGTAAAAAAATAAAATGCGATGGCCACATGACAATCAGGAATAAACAACACTCATCCAGAGTTGTAAAACTAATAAACAGTGATAGCCAGCTGACAATCAAGAATAAACAGCACCCATCCAGAGTTGTAAAAAAAAAAAACCAAACAGGGACGTCGAGATCACAATCGGAAATAAACAGCACCCATCCAGAGTTGTTGAAAAAATAAACAGCGATGGCCACATGACAATCAGGAATAAACAGCACCCATCCAGAGTTGTAAAAAAACAGCATTCAACCAGAGTGGTGTCTAGGTCATATGCATGAATGACTAATTGTTTCTTATGAAACATTTGGAGAAGGGGTAGGAAGAAAGAGGCATGAAGCAGGAAAAATGGTAGATTTTTTTTTTTGCATTTCTCGCAAAAAAAAGGTGGAAAACACAAAAATTTACACCAAAGCATTCAATCTACTGGCCACTGGCTTCGCAGCTTTGGGCCAGTGTTTATTTCAAGGCTGGGTCCATTGGTTTGTGTTGGGGGCAGTTGTTGAGGCCGCCATGCACGTGTTTTTGTGGGATGCCAAGGGAAGTGAGTTGTACATGCACCCCCTTATTCAGCCGCTTCACGACAAAGGCATCCCACTAACCACCAAGGCTTTGGGTTTCCAACACCTTGATGGTTGGACGTATGGTTATCAGTCCTTGAGTTTTTTGCGGCAATTGCTGCAGACGGAACCCAGTACTGATTTGGGCATGTTCACTGCCGAACGCATGCCACCGGCCTTTGTGACGCATGTTCAAGACATTGTGAACAACGCTCCCTAGGTGCCATGCCCCTTTTTTCACCTCCTCTCTCCCCCTTTTCACAACAACTAACCTTTTGTACACTACGTTTTTAGGTGCAGTGTATCCAATATTTATTGGTTCTCCCTCAACCCCTTCCTCTCCTAATCCCTCTGCTCATCAAACCGGATAGACCCTAACCTACCAACTAATCTGTTGTACACCTGCTACTTGCGGTGTATCCAATGCCCACCCATTGGTCTCCCCTCCCATCCTTGTTATCATCCATCTGCGCCACGGCTCCATTGCCTTGCCCATGCTTGGAGTACCCTAAATGTCCGTGGGGTGAGCTTGCCTCACTTCACCTCTCCAAGTAGCAATGGCGGTCAGATGGGATTTTTTTTTTCATCGGTACTTGCGCTGACACTCAAAAAATAAATAATACAAATATATTTTTTGTCACGCGAGTACACTCGCGTGACGCTTCTTTACACTTGCGTGACACTTCCCCCCCAATAATGGAACATGGACCTCGGGAACTATACTAGGGGTCCTAAGTCCAATTTTTGAGGTGTACAATCAATGTTAGGTTTTTTTTCGGCATTGGCCTTCCAGAGAAATACATTTCCTAGAAATAGGAGTGTGCTTGAGTGGCAGTTAGTTGCTCTCAAAAACAGACATGGACGGTATTATGGTCTCATCCCCTACCCAGGTGGTGTCCATCCCTATATATATGGACGTTGGGACCCCGCATTTGCTTTGCTTGAGTGGCAGTGACTTGCTTTGGTAAACAGATATTGATTGTATTCTGGTGTCATTGTGTGCAAGGTGGGACACAAGTGGATTTAGTAGAACACCCCTGAGAAGGCAGTGGTGAAGTAGCCACTTCTGAGTTTCACCTCGTGCTGAGCATAGGGGAACGCCGAGAAGGCAAGGGTTGTGTGGCCATCTTGCCCAGATTTGGCCCCCCAAGGAGGCATGCGTGAAGTAGGCACCTCAGATTTGTTCCATGTGTTGAGCACTGGGGACCCCTAAGAAGGCATGGGGACCCCTAAGAAGGCAGGGGTTATGCAGCCATCTTGCCCAGGTTTGGGCCCCTGAAAAGGTAGGGGTGAAGTAGCCACTTCTAAGTTTCTCCTTGTGCTGAATTTGGGCACAATGGCAACATAACCCCTGCCTTCTTGGGGGTCCCCGGTGCTCAGCATAGGGAGAAAGTCATCAGTGGCTACTTCACACCTGCCTTCTTGGGGGCCCAAATCTGGGCGGAATGGCTGCATCACCTTTGCCTTCTTGGGGGTCCCAAGTGCTCAGCACGGAGAAAAAAATGGAAGTGGCTACTTCACCCTTGCCTTCTTGGGGGCCCAAATCTAGGCAAGATGGCTACATAGCCCCTGCGTTCTTTTGGGTCCCCAAAGCTCAACACGGGGAGAAAATCAGCCAAGGGCCCAATTTGGGTTATGAAGCCATTTTGCCGAGATTTGGGCCCCCGAGAAGGCAGGGGTGAAGTAGCCACTTGTGAGTTTCTCCCCGTGCTGAGCACTGGGGACCCCCAAGAAGGCATGGGTTATGTAGCCATCTTGCCCAGATTTTGGCCCTTTCTAATTTTTTCTCTGTGCCAAGCACTGGGGACCCCCGAGAAGGCACAAGTTATGCCTTGCCCCTATTTGGGCCTGGTCTGATATTCTGAGATACACCACCAAGCACGCAATTGAATAGTCCCATCCAATTTGTCCATTGTTCACATATGTACATATGTACACATATGTACCGGTGCGCATTGAGCTTTGACACCGTCGCTCTCTTCAAGATAAGAGAATACCGCCACGGCTCAATGTGCAAAGCATGGAAGGGAATGGCACCCTTCCATCTGGAGGTGCTGCTTTTGGCGTTCAGGTGGAGATTTGCCATACAAACGCGCCGGTGTCGAGACCGGGATTTGCTAGTACAATCGGGCCGGCATCTGGGCGATATAGAATGGGCCGCTTGTACTTCTGACCAACAAATTCTCTGCCCCTCCTTGCTCTGCAAAAGAATTGTAGGATGCGACGAGTGGATTGTTGGGTGTACTGAGGCTCCATCTTGATTTTGATGGCTTGTCTTTGAACTTTTGTTCTGGGTGATAGTACCTCTCCTCTCTCTTGAACGTCCCAGTGCTGGGTCCCCTTGGACCTTTATTGTTTGAACTATGACATCCTGAATACATCCTTTGGTTTTCACTCCGCATGTTGATTGGTTCCTGCATTTTCAGTGCACGCTGTAGTGCATACCTCAGTTCTGAACAGCCTTTGAGGTGTGGCAGCTTCAATGTACTTGATTATGCATATTTTGGTGAGAGGCGGTGGCTTGATGTGCATGTGATTCCAGGTTTCTCCTGAGTGCCTTCGAAGAGGATTAATACTTTGACCATGTCAGAAACTTCAGCCCCCCCAAAGGAACAAAGTGTCTCTCACTCAAATCAGAGACAACTGTCTTGTAGCTGCTGCAGATCCATGCCTCCATGTCCATGTGCAGCATCGCTGCCGTGCACCATGCATTTGCATGCCGGGTACATATAACTGTCTACCTCAGGCTCAGTGAACCTGTGCGCAATTCTGAGGTTCGTTGTGTGTTCCCTCTTTCCAGTGCTGCCGATGAAGCGAGTGATTGATTTTGGTGCCTTGTAGAAGGGACGTGTGCGGGCACTTGCAACAAATTAAAACCTGTCTCGCATCACCTCTGCTTCTCTGCTTGCCGCAACCAGGCACGGCGAGGAATCAAGAGATATTGTTTGGTGTGTGTGTCCCATATGCACTGGGAGATACACCAAACATCTCTGGGCACACGTGGAATGTATGGGAGCCACACAGGTTCAGTTCAGGACCCGGGCAAGCCACAACTCACCTGGGAAGGGGAGGGTGGGGGGGCTTCGCGGAGCAGCCTTTGCGGTCAAGACACAAACTACCCCACACTAGAATGCCCACCATTCCTGCTCTTCCCACATGTGCTGGTAGGGACAGGCACGTAGCAGGGCATGTTGGGCATGTTGTGGAGGGGCGATCCTATGAAGGCGGCCAGGGGAAGGGACTTGTATGGTGCAGCTCTGTGTGCAACAATGAAGCTGCATGAAGCAACACACACCATTGTTGTCTTTCTGAGGGTCTGCTTTTTTTCGTAGCATGAGTGGGAAATCATCATTGACCACTGCAACAAAGGTTGCGGCTGGTATGGTTGCCGTAATAGTGATCATTTTGTGCATGATCATCAGCAACAATGCCCGCAATCGCACCCACAGGAACACCCAGTCTCGATTGGAGTTGACCCGGAAAAGGTTTGAGATGTGTGACACTGAACGCCGCATTCTTAACGGTGAGAAGCTGTCTGCTGCCAACGAGATCCAGATGGCGCAGGATGAGTACAGTGCGCTGCGGTCTGAGAACGATTTGCTGAAGGAAGACAACGAAGACCTCAGCTTTGATATCTCTGAACTGGAGCGCTTTGTGGATGACCTGCGCGATGAACTGGACGAGAAGGACTTCATCTCCGATGATGAGGCTGAGGCCCTGGAGGAGACTCTTGCCCTCGGCAACAACTCCCAGACTCTGAAGGAATTGGTGGAGGTGAGCAAATGGTCCGAGGTGGACGACATTGTGGTGGGCAAGGACGAGCTGATTGGGCTGCTATTGAACGAGATGAAGCTCAAGAGGACCAACCTGGTGAAATGCATGGGGGAGAAGAAAGTGGTGGGGAAGAGCCCATTGCAGTTCATGTGGGAGGACATGTCACAGGAACAAAAGAATGCCCTGCTGCGTGCACAGGTCAAGAAGATTGCTGGCTTGACCATGAATGGCCAGGAGCAGGCAGCAGAAGACCTCATCAAGATTTGGGCGCCTCGGCACTACAATGGGCAAAATGGTCTGCGCCAAGATATTGAGGCCCGCATGAAGAAGAAGAAGGCAAACATGAAGGAGGGCCAAAAGCCTACGGAACTGAACGACGTGGCCATGGACGACCGTGATGAGGAATGGATGGAGGACTGGGAGGATGAGCAGTGGTCCGAGTGGAACTGGGATGATGAGGATGCCCAGAACTAATTGCAGCAGAACGAAACAACCCCAAGCGACCCATTGCTCTGTGTTTAGTTTTTCAGTTTGCGCAGGGCCAAACAGTTTTGACGACTGGTTGCGCGGCGGTGCACTCCTCCTTTTGGGTGGCCAATTGGACCATCTGTCGCTTTTCGCCTTTCATGGGTTCCGAGGATACCCTGGTTTTCAGGATATAACTCTTTGAGCTCAAACACTACATTGAAGTTGTCCATTGTTCCTGCCTGAAGCTTCCTTTTCCTAAAAACTGTTGCGAATGTGGTACATGCAAATGCATGCCGTGTGGTTATGGTGTGATTCCACGCTCTTTGTGGGCACTGCCCCCAGGTTCCCAAAGCCTGCCATGGCTTTGTTTCGCCTTCGTCATGTGATTGGTTTGGCACCAATTGTTCTCCCTCTCTTAGACCAACAGCAATGGGACGCTTGTGCTGCGAACCAGCCTCGATTGTCAGTCGAAGCGGACGGTGTGGATCAGGGCCGCCACAGGGGTCCGGGGGAACGGGATGGGTCGTTCATCCCCCCCGCCCCCCAATGCAACTCCCAACCACGTAGACCAGGCTGCAAATTGGGGCCGAGTTGGTGGGTCTTCGCAATGCGCTCTCAGCAACGTGTGCAATCACCATGTACCTTACACACTACTGAGGGGCGGGGGGCACAAATTGTTTTTTCATGATTTTCTGTATATTTGAAGTCTCCATTAAATTCTGAGCATTTAGAGTACTCACAAATGCAGCAAAATTTTTTCCTCCAGCACCTTTGGCCCCATGGCCGCTATCTGTCAAACCCCCTGGGGGGCCGGGGGGGGTTCGCAGCTGGGGACTGGGCCTGGCTGCTTCCCCAGGGCTGCATCCCATCCCAAGTTGTGGATGCACGGGTGGGCGCAATGGCTTTCACTGGCCGGGGCTGGTCCTTGGGCTGGCCCTCTCCTGCGCATCGTCAGCATGCCTTGTGTATATTGGGAGCACGGCCTGATGTCAGAGCTGTGGAATCGTGCAAAGCAGCATGCGAGGTCCAGGTCGGTCCAACTGCAACCAGCTCCTTTGTTGTTCAAAGTACCTGAAAATCCTGTTCATGAGATTTCCAGGCCGAGAGATTCCTCTTGGTGTCGCTTTGGCGTGGCAGCTCCTGCTGCGCGCTTGTGCATTGAATTTTGGCACTGTCCGTTCTCGGCAACCCGTCTCCCGCAGCACTGGTTCTTCCAGATACAAATAATGCTGACATCAACACTTGATGTAGAAGCTGGGAATCTTTCCCCGAGTGCCTCGCTGTAACATACCGCTGGTTTGTACGTAGGCTTGGACGAAAAAGCGCACCACCCATGTGCCATTGTTGCATGTGTATTGCTGCTTTTGTTGGTGCTCATGTCCTTTCTGGACTGCAGGCTCGTGCTCAGAAGTCTCAGCTGCGTCCGTCCCTGCTGTTCAAAAGGTCAAAGCAGCTGGAGTGTATTTCATTGAGATGAATTTCCTTTCGCCATGTGGCTTGTGTGGCGCACATATTTGGACAATGCTGCATTGATGGATTTCTGTAATGTCTTACTTGCAGCACGTTGTGTTTGTGAAAGTGTCTGATTTCTCCTTTGGTGTTGAACGCTGCCCCCCCCCCCCCATCAGGATCACACCAACCATTTCCCAGTGGCTACAGACCATTTGGGTATTATCTGCTACATTCCTGGACCCCTGCACACAAGCACCTTTCCTGCACCTGCTCCTGGCTGTGTTGCAAACTCCACTGAAAAAGTTGTTGAGAAAATTTATGGATATCTGAATCTTTTTGGGGGAAAAGCAATTAACGGACGCAGGTGTCTTGGAATGGTATCAATGAGATTGCCAGAATTGTGGCTGCACACCTGCTGAGAGAAGCGCCTCCTGATCAACCTGAAGTCAGGCTGCGAACCTTTTTGTCAGATCGTCCAACTTGTAGTAAGGCGGCATACAAACAAGGCAAATAGGCAAACAAGGACACACTGAACCACCAAACATGTGCATCACATGCTCTAGCTTGCCCTGTCTCTAGACTGCTCATGCTTCATTTTTGCACATCCTTGACACAAGCCCGAGTGCCGTCCCAGTCTTTTGTTGTTGCTTGGCTGCATTCACCTCCAGTTGGTCAGAAGCTGGACCGTCACAGATTTCTCAGTTTTCCGTGTGGCTTATTGAATAAGGAACACTTTTTTGTGAACCAGTCTGCCTACTCTGCAAGTATGGATACTTAAAATGTCTGCTTGTGCACTGCATGGGCACCGCATGGACATTGAGTGCAAATTTTGGTAAACCCACCAGATAGGCAACCCTCTAAAACCACCCACCACCTTCCTGTAGCAAGAAAAAAGGACAACACAAACAGGTTTAAGATTCTGTTGTCTCCAAATGTGCAACGAGGTTCCCCATCCTTGCATGATCTTTTGATAGACATCTGGTCGTATATCCTTGAGGCTTTGGTTGTACACCCTTGGGGCTCATATCAATGCCCGTTCAAGCATTGTATTTAGCCCACCAATTAGGCTTCTCATGCATGAATGAGCTGGCCATTGATAGCTGTTGCGTCATAAATGTACTGGTTGTTGTGTGGTTCCCCATCATCATAATCCAATCTCCTAATACAAAAAACAAAAAGGGGTGAATGTGGGTGCAAAGGGGGGTCAAAGGGGGCGACAGTGACAGTAGTAGCAGCAGTGACAGCTTGACAGAACTGACCGTTCCCTGCTCCCCCCTTGCGCCCCGTGCCACCCAGCTTTGCTGTATTGCTGTATGCAACATGGGCCAAATCAGAGGCCCGCGCAACTGCTTTGGGCGCCGTGCGTGCAAGCGCGGGCATAATTACGCCACCATCCCAGGGAACCAGACCCCAGACCCCAGACGGATAGACTGTTGGATGTGTGGTGGCATGAAGCGCTTGACATGGCATTGCAAATGAGTTCCATCAATCATTGGAGATATTTTTGTACATTACACAATTTTGCATGTGGAGTCAAGAGCTGTAACCCACTTATTGACCATGGGAACATGTTTCCCCTGGTGGAAGCTAATCGAGGGTGTTGCATGCACCGTGCAAAGTTTCAATATACAAGAGGTAATATCCAAAGGCCTCTGGCAACCATCCACGAGCATCTGGGAACACCCGCCAAAGTGGTTTGCGGTGGGCCTCTTCACCGGGTAAAATCTCCAGAAACATCGGAAGCATGCCGCATTGTGCAACAACACCCCCATACAACAAGGGTTATGTTTCCACTTTGCCGTCCCAAGGCAAGGAAGTCTTGGATAGTGCCCAGGATAGAGCTGGTCGTGGGAAGATGCTCGGCTGCATCCAGTGGTGTATGGTGTGTGTCCGGCGCGGTGATGCTTCCTTAATGCACTTGGATGGGGGTGTTTCTAGCGACAGAGTTGACGCCATTAGCTTTATCATCACCAAATTATGAGGTTGCGTGTTGCCTTTATAGTGCTTTGGCATGGTGGTGTGGTGTGGTGTGGTGTGATGTGCCGAAGGCGCTGTTACCAAAAGGCAAAGGCCGGGATGTCTACCCACGGGTACAGGTAAACGGGCTGGGCTGTGTGTGTTGTGTGCGCGCTGTGTGTAAGTGTGTTGTGGCATAGCCGGACCAGTGCACTCTCGCACTTGGCCGACACTGCCTTGCCGACGCCTGCGCGCAGTCACACAGGGTCTCATTTGCCCACTGCACCCTGCGTGCCGCGCTGCACCACCAGTGCCTTCTGTGTGGTGCCGCACTGCTTGGTGCTCTGCACCACACTGCACTGTGTGTGCCCTGCTGCACTGTTGTTGTGGGCAGGGGGCAGTGGGCAGTGTAACGCACTGCCAGGCAGCCTGGGGGCTGTGGGCAATGGAAATCGTGCTTCGCACTGCCGCATTGCCTGAGGGCAGTGGGGAGTGGTACTCCCGCCGCTCACTGCCTCCCTCCCTTGGTGCAGTGGGCGGGGCATCTCCTGCAATACACTGCCGCCCTGCCTGGGGCAGTGGGCAGTGGTACTCCTGCGACACACTGCGCCACGGCCTGGGGGCAGTGGGCAGTAGACCTCCTGCAACGCACTGCCTCACTGCCTGGGGGCAGTGGGCAGTGGGACTTTTGCAATGCGCTGCTCCACTGCCTGGGGGCAGGGGGCAGTGGATCTCCTGCAATGCACTGCCCCACTGCCTGGGGGCAGTGGGCAGTGGGCCTTCCGCAATGCACTGCCCCACTGCCTGGGTGCATTGGGCAGTGCAACTTCTGCAATGCACTGCCTCACTGCCTGGGGGCAGTGGGCAGTGGAACTCCTGCTATACACTGCCTCACTGCCTGGGGGCAGTGGGCAGTGCAACTCCTGCAATACACTACCTCACTGCCCGGGGGCAACGGGCAGCGGACCTCCTGCAATGCACTGCCCCACTGCCCTGGGGGCAGTGGGCAGTGGACCTCCTGCAATGCACTGCCTCACCGCTTGGGGGCAGTGGGCAGTGGAACTCCTACACTGCACTGCCGCACTGCCTGGGGGCAGTGGGCAGTGGACCTCCTGCAATACACTGCCGCACTGCCTGGGGGCAGTGGGCAGTGCAACTCCTGCAGTGCACTGCCTCACTGCCTGGGGGCAGTGGGCAGTGGACCTCCTGCAATGCACTGCCTCACTGCCTGGGGGCAGTGGGCAGTGGACCTCCTGCAATACATTGCCTCACTGCCTGGGGACAGTGGGCAGTGGACCTCCCGCAACACTTGCCTCACTGCCTGGGGGCAGTGGGCAGTGGAACCCCTGCAATGCACTGCCTCACCGCCTTGGGGCAGTGGGCAGTGGACCTCCTGCAATGCACTGCCTCACTGCCTGGGGGCAGTGGACAGTGCACCTTCTGCAATGCACTGCCTCACTGCCTGGGGGCAGTGGGCAGTGGACCTCCTGCAATGCACTGCCTCACTGCCCTGGGGGCAGTGGGCAGTGGAACCCCTGCAATGCACTGCCTCACTGCCTGGGGGCAGTGGACAGTGCAGCTTCTGCAATGCACTGCCGCACTGCCTGGGGGCAGTGGGCAGTGGACCTCCTGCAATGCATTGCCGCACCGCCTGGGGGCAGTGGACAGTGCAACTTCTGCAATGCACTGCCTCACTGCCTGGGGGCAGTGGGCAGTGGACCTCCTGCAATGCACTACCTCACTGCCTGGGGGCAGTGGACAGTGCAGCTTCTGCAATGCACTGCCGCACTGCCTGGGGACAGTGGGCAGTGGACCTCCCGCAACACACTGCCTCACTGCCTGGGGGCAGTGGGCAGTGGAACCCCTGCAATGCACTGCCTCACCGCCTTGGGGCAGTGGGCAGTGGACCTCCTGCAATGCACTGCCTCACTGCCTGGGGGCAGTGGACAGTGCACCTTCTGCAATGCCCTGCCTCACTGCCTGGGGGCAGTGGGCAGTGGACCTCCTGCAATGCACTGCCTCACTGCCCTGGGGGCAGTGGGCAGTGGAACCCCTGCAATGCACTGCCTCACTGCCTGGGGGCAGTGGACAGTGCAGCTTCTGCAATGCACTGCCGCACTGCCCGGGGGCAGTGGGCAGTGGACCTCCTGCAATGCACTGCCGCACCGCCTGGGGGCAGTGGACAGTGCAACTTCTGCAATGCACTGCCTCACTGCCTGGGGGCAGTGGGCAGTGGACCTCCTGCAATACACTGCCGCACCGCCTAGGGGCAGTGGGCAGTGGACCTCCTGCAACACACTGCCTCACTGCCTCCCTCCCTTGGTGCAGTGGGCGGGGCATCTCCTGCAATACACTGCCGCCCTGCCTGGGGCAGTGGGCAGTGGTACTCCTGCGACACACTGCGCCACGGCCTGGGGGCAGTGGGCAGTAGACCTCCTGCAACGCACTGCCTCACTGCCTGGGGGCAGTGGGCAGTGGGACTTTTGCAATGCGCTGCTCCACTGCCTGGGGGCAGGGGGCAGTGGATCTCCTGCAATGCACTGCCCCACTGCCTGGGGGCAGTGGGCAGTGGGCCTTCCGCAATGCACTGCCCCACTGCCTGGGTGCATTGGGCAGTGCAACTTCTGCAATGCACTGCCTCACTGCCTGGGGGCAGTGGGCAGTGGAACTCCTGCTATACACTGCCTCACTGCCTGGGGGCAGTGGGCAGTGCAACTCCTGCAATACACTACCTCACTGCCCGGGGGCAACGGGCAGCGGACCTCCTGCAATGCACTGCCCCACTGCCCTGGGGGCAGTGGGCAGTGGACCTCCTGCAATGCACTGCCTCACCGCTTGGGGGCAGTGGGCAGTGGAACTCCTACACTGCACTGCCGCACTGCCTGGGGGCAGTGGGCAGTGGACCTCCTGCAATACACTGCCGCACTGCCTGGGGGCAGTGGGCAGTGCAACTCCTGCAGTGCACTGCCTCACTGCCTGGGGGCAGTGGGCAGTGGACCTCCTGCAATGCACTGCCTCACTGCCTGGGGGCAGTGGGCAGTGGACCTCCTGCAATACATTGCCTCACTGCCTGGGGACAGTGGGCAGTGGACCTCCCGCAACACTTGCCTCACTGCCTGGGGGCAGTGGGCAGTGGAACCCCTGCAATGCACTGCCTCACCGCCTTGGGGCAGTGGGCAGTGGACCTCCTGCAATGCACTGCCTCACTGCCTGGGGGCAGTGGACAGTGCACCTTCTGCAATGCACTGCCTCACTGCCTGGGGGCAGTGGGCAGTGGACCTCCTGCAATGCACTGCCTCACTGCCCTGGGGGCAGTGGGCAGTGGAACCCCTGCAATGCACTGCCTCACTGCCTGGGGGCAGTGGACAGTGCAGCTTCTGCAATGCACTGCCGCACTGCCTGGGGGCAGTGGACAGTGGACCTCCTGCAATGCATTGCCGCACCGCCTGGGGGCAGTGGACAGTGCAACTTCTGCAATGCACTGCCTCACTGCCTGGGGGCAGTGGGCAGTGGACCTCCTGCAATGCACTACCTCACTGCCTGGGGGCAGTGGACAGTGCAGCTTCTGCAATGCACTGCCGCACTGCCTGGGGACAGTGGGCAGTGGACCTCCCGCAACACACTGCCTCACTGCCTGGGGGCAGTGGGCAGTGGAACCCCTGCAATGCACTGCCTCACCGCCTTGGGGCAGTGGGCAGTGGACCTCCTGCAATGCACTGCCTCACTGCCTGGGGGCAGTGGACAGTGCACCTTCTGCAATGCCCTGCCTCACTGCCTGGGGGCAGTGGGCAGTGGACCTCCTGCAATGCACTGCCTCACTGCCCTGGGGGCAGTGGGCAGTGGAACCCCTGCAATGCACTGCCTCACTGCCTGGGGGCAGTGGACAGTGCAGCTTCTGCAATGCACTGCCGCACTGCCCGGGGGCAGTGGGCAGTGGACCTCCTGCAATGCACTGCCGCACCGCCTGGGGGCAGTGGACAGTGCAACTTCTGCAATGCACTGCCTCACTGCCTGGGGGCAGTGGGCAGTGGACCTCCTGCAATACACTGCCGCACCGCCTAGGGGCAGTGGGCAGTGGACCTCCTGCAACACACTGCCTCACTGCCTGGGGGCAGTGGGCAGTGGACCTCCTTCAATGCACTGCCCCACTGCCTGGGGGCAGTGGGCAGTGGACCTCCTGCAATGCACTGCCCCACTGCCTGGGGGCAGTGGGCAGTGGAACCCCTGCAATGCACTGCCTCACTGCCTGGGGGCAGTGGACAGTGCACCTTCTGCAATGCACTGCCGCACTGCCTGGGGGCAGTGGACAGTGCACCTTCTGCAATGCACTGCCGCACTGCCTGGGGGCAGTGGACAGTGCACCTTCTGCAATGCACTGCCGCACTGCTTGGGGGCAGTGGGCAGTGGACCTCCTACAATAAAATGCCGCACTGCCTGGGGGCAGTGGGCAGTGGACCTCCTGCAATACACTGCCGCACTGCCTGGGGGCAGTGGGCAGTGGACCTCCTGCAATACACTGCCGCACTGCCGGGGGGCAGTGGGCAGTGCAACTTCTGCAATGCACTGCCTCACTGCCACGGGGCAGTGGGCAGTGCAACTGCTGCAATGCACTGCCCCACTGCCTGGGGCCAGTGGACAGTGCAACTCCTGCAACGCACTGCCTCACTGCCTGGGGGCAGTGGACAGTGGAACCCGTGCAATGCACTGCCTCACTGCCTGGGGCCAGTGGACAGTGCAGCTCCTGCAATGCACTGCCCCACTGCCTGGGGGCAGTGGGCAGGGGAACCCCTGCAATGCACTGCCCCACTGCCCGGGGGCAGTGGGCAGCGGAACCCCTGCAATGCACTGCCTCACTGCCTGGGGGCGGTGGGCAGTGCACATTCTGCAATACACTGCCGCACTGTCTGGGCACAGTGGGCAGTGGAACCCCTGCAATGCGCTGCCTCACTGCCTGGGGGCAGTGGACAGCGCAATTCCTGCAACGCACTGCCTCACTGCCTGGGGGCAGTGGGCAGTGCAACTCCTACAATACATTGCCGCTGTCTAAGGGCAGTGGGCAGCGGAACTCCTGCAATGCACTGCCCCACTGCCTGGGGGCAGTGGGCAGCGCAATTCCTGCAACGCACTGCCTCACTGCCTGGGGGCAGTGGGCAGTGCAACTCCTGCAATACACTGCCACACTGCCGGGGGGCAGTGGGCAGTGGAACCCCTGCAATGCACTGCCTCACCGCCCTGGGGGCAGTGGGCAGTGCAACTCCTGCAATGCACTGCCCACTGCCTGGGGGCAGTGGGCAGTGGAACCCCTGCAATGCACTGCCTCATTGCCCCTGGTCAGTGGGCAGTGGAACCCCTGCAATGCACTGCCTCAGTGCCCTGGGGGCAGTGGGCAGTGCAACTCTTGCAACGCACTGCCTCACTGCCTGGGGGCAGTGGGCAGTGCAACTCCTGCAATGCACTGCCTCACTGCCATGGGGCAGTGGGCAGTGCAACTCCTGCAATACACTGCCGCGCTGTCTGGGGGCAGTGGGCAGTGGACCTCCGGCAATACACTGCCGCACTGCCTGGGGGCAGTGGGCAGTGCAACTCCTGCAATGCACTGCCTCACTGCCTGGGGGCAGTGGGCAGTGGAACTCCTGCAATGCACTGCCTCACTGCCTGGGGGCAGTGGACAGTGCAACTCCTGCAATGCACTGCCTCACTGCCTGGGGGCAGTGAACAGTGCAACTGCTGCAATGCACTGCCGCACCGCCTGGGGGCAGTGGACAGTGCAACTTCTGCAATGCACTGCCGCACTGCCTGGGGGCAGTGGGCAGTGCAACTCCTGCAATGCACTGCCTCACTGCCTGGGGGCAGTGGGCAGCGCAACTCCTGCAGTGCACTGCCCCGCTGCCTGGGGGCAGTGGGCAGTGCAACTCCTGCAATGCACTGCCCCACTGCCTGGGAGCAGTGGACAGTGCAACCTCTGCACTGCATTGCCTCACTGCCCTGGGGGCAGTGGACAGTGCGCATTCTGCAATGCACTGCCCCACTGCCGGGGGGCAGTGGGCAGTGGAACCCCTGCAATGCACTGCCTCACCGCCCTGGGGGCAGTGGGCAGTGCAATTCCTGCAATGCACTGCCGCACTGTCTGAGGAAAGTGGGCAGTGGACCTCGTGCAATGCACTGCCTCACTGCCTGGGGGCAGTGGGCAGTGGAACTCCTGCAATGCACCGCCTCAACGCCTGGGGGCAGTGGGCAGTGCAACTCCTGCAATGCACTGCCTCACTGCCTGGGGGCAGTGGGCAGTGGACCTCCTGCAATGCACTGCCTCACTGCCTGGGGGCACTGGGCAGTGCAACTCCTGCAATGCACTGCCTCACTGCCTGGGGGCAGTGGGCAGTGCAACTCCTGCAATACACTGCCGCACTGTCTGGGGGCAGTGGGCAACGCAACTCCTGCAATGCACTGCCTCACTGCCTGGGGGCAGTGGGCAGTTCAACTGCTGCAATGCACTGCCCCACTGCCTGGGGGCAGTGGACAGTGCAACTTCTGCAATGCACTGCCTCACTGCCGGGGGGCAGTGGGCAGTGGAACCCCTGCAATGCACTGCCTCACTGCCTGGGGGCAGTGGACAGTGCAACTTCTGCAATGCACTGCCCCACTGCCGGGGGGCAGTGGGCAGTGGAACCCCTGCAATGCACTGCCTCACTGCCCTGGGGGCAGTGGGCAGTGCAATTCCTGCAATGCACTGCCGCACTGTCTGAGGGCAGTGGGCAGCGGAACTCCTGCAATGCATTGCCTCACTGCCTGGGGCCAGTGGACAGTGCAACTTCTGCAACGCACTGCCCCACTGCCTGGGGGCAGTGGTCAGCGGAACTCCTGCAATGCACTGCGCCACTGCCTGGGGGCAGTGGGCAGTGCAACTCCTGCAATACACTGCCGCACTGCCTGGGGGCAGTGGGCAGCGCAACTCCTGCAGTGCACTGCCTCACTGCCTGATGGCAGTGGGCAGTGCAACTCCTGCAATGCACTGCCCCACTGCCTGGGAGCAGTGGACAGTGCAACCTCTGCATTGCACTGCCTCACTGCCCTGGGGGCAGTGGACAGTGCAACTTCTGCAATGCACTGCCCCACTGCCTGGGGGCAGTGGGCAGTGCAACTCTTGCAATGCACTGCCCGCTGCCTGGGGGCAGTGGGCAGTGGAACCCCTGCAATGCACTGCCTCATTGCCCCGGGTCAGTGGGCAGTGGAACCCCTGCAATGCACTGCCTCAGTGCCCCGGGGGCAGTGGGCAGTGCAACTCCTGCAATGCACTGCCTCACTGCCTGGGGGCAGTGGGCAGTGGAACTCCTGCAATGCACTGCCTCACTGCCATGGGGCAGTGCGCAGTGCAACTCCTGCAATACACTGCCGCGCTGTCTGGGGGCAGTGGGCAGTGGACCTCCGGCAATACACTGCTGCACTGCCTGGGGGCAGTGGACAGTGCAACTCCTGCAATGCACTGCCTCACTGCCTGGGGGCAGTGGGCAGTGGAACTCCTGCAATGCACTGCCTCACTGCCTGGGGGCAGTGGACAGTGCAACTCCTGCAATGCACTGCCTCACTGCCTGGGGGCAGTGGACAGTGCAACTGCTGCAATGCACTGCCGCACCGCCTGGGGGCAGTGGACAGTGCAACTTCTGCAATGCACTGCCGCACTGCCTGGGGGCAGTGGGCAGTGCAACTCCTGCAATGCACTGCCTCACTGCCTGGGGGCAGTGGACAGTGCAACTCCTGCAGTGCACTGCCCCGCTGCCTGGGGGCAGTGGGCAGTGCAACTCCTGCAATGCACTGCCCCACTGCCTGGGAGCAGTGGACAGTGCAACCTCTGCACTGCACTGCCTCACTGCCCTGGGGGCAGTGGACAGTGCACATTCTGCAATGCACTGCCCCACTGCCGGGGGGCAGTGGGCAGTGGAACCCCTGCAATGCACTGCCTCACCGCCCTGGGGGCAGTGGGCAGTGCAATTCCTGCAATGCACTGCCGCACTGTCTGAGGGCAGTGGGCAGCGGAACTCCTGCAATGCACTGCCTCAACGCCTGGGGGCAGTGGGCAGTGCAACTCCTGCAATGCACTGCCTCACTGCCTGGGGGCAGTGGGCAGTGGAACTCCTGCAATGCACTGCCTCAACGCCTGGGGGCAGTGGGCAGTGCAACTCCTGCAATGCAATGCCTCACTGCCTGGGGGCACTGGGCAGTGCAACTCCTGCAATGCACTGCCTCACTGCCTGGGGGCAGTGGGCAGTGCAACTCCTGCAATACACTGCCGCACTGTCTGGGGGCAGTGGGCAACCCAACTCCTGCAATGCACTGCCTCACTGTCTGGGGGCAGTGGGCAGTGCAACTGCTGCAATGCACTGCCCCACTGCCTGGGGGCAGTGGACAGTGCAACTTCTGCAATGCACTGCCCCACTGCCGGGGGGGGGCAGTGGGCAGTGGAACCCCTGCAATGCACTGCCTCACTGCCCTGGGGGCAGTGGGCAGTGCAATTCCTGCAATGCACTGCCGCACTGTCTGAGGGCAGTGGGCAGCGGAACTCCTGCAATGCATTGCCTCACTGCCTGGGGCCAGTGGACAGTGCAACTTCTGCAACGCACTGCCCCACTGCCTGGGGGCAGTGGTCAGCGGAACTCCTGCAATGCACTGCGCCACTGCCTGGGGGCAGTGGGCAGTGCAACTCCTGCAATACACTGCCGCACTGCTTGGGGGCAGTGGGCAGCGCAACTCCTGCAATGCACTGCCTCACTGCCCTGGGGGCAGTGGACAGTGCAACTTCTGCAATGCACTGCCCCACTGCCTGGGGGCAGTGGGCAGTGGAACCCCTGCAATGCACTGCCTCACTGCCCTGGGGGCAGTGGGCAGTGCAATTCCTGCAATTCACTGCCGCACTGTCTGAGGGCAGTGGGCAGTGGAACTCCTGCAATGCACTGCCCCACTGCCTGGGGGCAGCGGGCAGTGGACCTCCGGCAATACACTGCCACACTGCCTGGGGGCAGTGGGCAGTGCAACTCCTGCAATGCACTGCCTCACTGCCTTGGGGCAGTGGGCAGTGGACCTCCTGCAATGCATTGCCTCACTGCCTAGGGCCAGTGGACAGTGCAACTTCTGCAACGCACTGCCCCACTGCCTGGGGGCAGTGGGCAACGCAACTCCTGCAATGCACTGCCTCACTCCCTGGGGGCAGTGGGCAGTGCAACTCGTGCAAGACACTGCCGCACTGTCTGGGGGCAGTGGGCAGCGCAACTCCTGCAATGCACTGCCTCACTGTCTGGGGGCAGTGGGCAGCGCAACTCCTGCAATGCACTGCCCCACTGCTTGGGGGCAGTGGACAGTGCAACTTCTGCAATGCACTGCCTCATTGCCCTGGGGGCAGTGGGCAGTGGAACCTCTGCAATGCACTGCCACACTGCCTGGGGGCAGTGGGCAGTGGACCTCCTGCAATGCACTGCCTCACTGCCTGGGGGCAGTGGGCAGTGGACCTTCTGCAATGCATTGCCTCACTGCCTGGGGCCAGTGGACAATGCAACTCCTGCAATGCACTGCCTCACTGCCTTGGGGCAGTGGGCAGCGCAACCCGTGCAATGCACTGCCCCACTGTCTGGGGGCAGTGGGCAATGGACCTCCGGCAATACACTGCCGCACCGCCTGGGGGCAGTGGGCAGTGCAACTCCTGCAATGCACTGCCTCACTGCCTGGGGGCAGTGGGCAGTGGACCTCCTGCAATGCATTGCCTCACTGCCCGGGAGCAGTGGACAGCGCAACTCCTGCAATGCACTGCCCCACTGCCTGGGGGCAGTGGGCAGTGGACCTCCTGCAATGCACTGCCCTAGTGCCTGGGGGCAGTGGGCAGTGCAACTCCTGCAATACACTGCCGCACTGTCTGGGGGCAGTGGGCAGCGGAACTCCTGCAATGCACTACCCCACTGCCTGGGGGCAGGGGGCAGTGGACCTCCGGCAATACACTGCCGCACTGCCTGGGGGCAGTGGGCAGTGCAACTCCTGCAATGTACTACCACACTGCCTTGGGGCAGTGGGCAGTGGACCCTGCAATACACTGCCTCACTGCGTGGGGCCAGTGGACAGTGCAACTTTTGCAATGCACTGCCTCACTGCCCTGGGGGCAGTGGGCAGCGCAACTCCTGCAATGCACTGCCCCACTGCCTGGGGGCAGTGGACAGTGCAACTTCTGCTACGCACTGCCCCACTGCCTCGGGGCAGTGGGCAGTGCAAATCCTGCAATACACTGCCGCACTGTGTGGGGGCAGTGGGCAGCGGAACTCCTGCAAAGCACTGCCCCACTGCCTGGGGGCAGTGGGCAGTGGACCTCCGGCAACACACTGCCGCACTGCCTGGGGGCAGTGGGCAGTGCAACTCCTGCAATGCACTGCCACACTGCCTGGGGGCAGTGGGCAGTGGACCTCGTGCAATGCACTGCCACACTGCCTGGGGGCAGTGGGCAGTGGACCTCCTGCAATACACTGCCTCACTGCCTGGGGCCAGTGGAAAGTGTAACTTCTGCAACGCACTGCCCCACTGCCTTGGGGCAGTGGGCAGTGCAACTCCTGCAATGCACCGCCTCAACGCCTGGGGGCAGTGGACAGTGCAACTCCTGCAATGCACTGCCCCACTGCCTGGGGGCAGTGGGCAGCGCAACTCCTGCAATGCACTGCCTCACTGCCTGGGGGCAGTGGACAGTGCAACTCCTGCAATGCACTGCCCCACTGCCTGGGGGCAGTGGGCAGCGCAACTCCTGCAATGCACTGCCTCACTGCCTGGGGGTAGTGGGCAGTGCAACTCCTGCAATGCACTGCCGCACTGCCCTGGGGGCAGTGGGCAGTGGAACTTCTGCAATGCACTGCCCCACTGCCTGGGGGCAGTGGGCAGTGCAATTCCTGCAATGCACTGCCTCACTGCCTGGGGGCAGCCGGCGGTGCAGCTCGTGCAATACACTGCCGCACTGTCTGGGGGCAGTGGGCAGCGCAATTCCTGCAATGCACCGCCGCACTGCCTGGGGGCAGTGGGCAGTGGACCTCCTGCAATGCACTGCCGCACTGCCTGGGGGCAGTGGGCAATGCAACTCCTGCAATGCAATGCTTTACTGCCTGGGGGCAGTAGGCAGTGGAACTCCTGCAACGCACTGCCCCACTGCCTGGGGGCAGTGGGCAGTGGACCTCCTGCCATGCACCGCCTCACTGCCTGGGGGCAGTGGGCAGTGCAACTCCTGCAATACACTGCCGCACTGTCTGGGGGCAGTGGACAGTGCAACTCCTGCGACGCACTGCCTCACTGCCTGGGGGCAGTGGACAGTGGAACTCCCGCAATGCACTGCCCCACTGCCTGGGGGCAGTGGGCAGTGCAACTCCTGCAATACACTGCCGCACTGTGTGGGGGCAGTGGACAGTGCAACTTCCGCAATGCACTGCCCCACTGCCTGGGGGCAGTGGACAGTGCAACTCCTGCAATACACTGCCCCACTGCCTGGGAGCAGTGGGCAGTGCAACTCTTGCAATGCACTGCCTCACTGCCTCGGGGCAGTGGGCAGTGCAACTCCTGCAATGCACTGCCGCACTGCCTGGGGGCAGTGGGCAGTGCAACTCCTGCAATACACTGCCGCACCGCCTGGGGGCAGTGGACGTTGCAACTCGTGCAATGCACTGCCCCACTGCTTGGGGGCAGTGGGCAGAGCAACTGCTGCAATGCACTGCCTCACTGCCTTGGGGGCAGTGGGCAGTGCAACTCCTGCAACGCACTGCCTCACTGCCTGGGAGCAGTGGGCAGTGCAACTCCCGCAATGCACTGCCTCACTGCCCGGGGGCAGTGGGCAGTGCAACTCCTGCAATGGGTGGTCGGAGTGTCATGCAGGGCCTGTGGGGATGTACTACCCGGCGCATCAGCCTGGGGGGATGGGGAGTCCACCCCAGGGGGTGGCCGGGGCATCCTTCAGGGCCTATGGGGGGCCATCATCTTCGGAGAACCGGGCGCACCGGCCTGGGGGGGGACGGGGAGTCCTGCCCAGGGGGTGGTCGGAGCCTCCTGCAAGGCCTATGGGGAGCCAGCATCTTCCAAGAACCGGGCGCACCGGCCTGGGGGGACGCGGGGTCCTGCCCAGGGGGTGTTCGGAGCCTCCTACCAAGCCAATGGGGGGCCATCTTCTTCAGAGAACCGGGCGCACTGGCCCGGGGGGGACGGGGAGTCCTGCCCAGGGGGTGTTCGGAGCCTCCTGCCAGGCCAATGGGGGGCCATCTTCTTCAAAGAACCGGGCGCACCGGCCCGGGGGGGACGGGGAGTCCTGCCCAGGGGGTGTTCGGAGTCTCCTGCCAGGCCAATGGGGGGCCATCTTCTTCAAAGAACCGGGCGCACCGGCCCGGGGGGGACGGGGAGTTCTGCCCAGGGGGTGTTCGGAGCCTCCTGCCAGGCCAATGGGGGGCCATCTTCTTCAGAGAACCGGGCGCACCGGCCCGGGGGGGACGGGGAGTCCTGCCCAGGGGGTGTTCGGAGTCTCCTGCCAGGCCAAGGGGGGGCCATCTTCTTCAGAGAACCGGGCGCACCGGCCCGGGGGGGACGGGGAGTCCTGCCCAGGGGGTGTTCGGAGTCCCCTGCCAGGCCAATGGGGGGCCATCTTCTTCAGAGAACCGGGCGCACCGGCCCGGGGGGGACGGGGAGTCCTGCCCAGGGGGTGTTCGGAGTCTCCTGCCAGGCCAATGGGGGGCCATCTTCTTCAGAGAACCGGGCGCACCGGCCCGGGGGGGACGGGGAGTCCTGCCCAGGGGGTGTTCGGAGCCTCCTGCAAGGCCAATGGGGGGCCATCTTCTTCAGAGAACCGGGCGCACCGGCCCGGGGGGGACGGGGAGTCCTGCCCAGGGGGTGTTCGGAGTCTCCTGCCAGGCCAAGGGGGGGCCATCTTCTTCAGAGAACCGGGCGCACCGGCCCGGGGGGGACGGGGAGTCCTGCCCAGGGGGTGTTCGGAGCCTCCTGCAAGGCCAGTGGGGGGCCAGTATCTTCGGAGAACCGGGCGCACCGGCCCGGGGGGGACGGGGAGCCCAGCCCAGGGGGTGTTCGGAGCCTCCGGCAGGGCCCGTGGGTACTCCCTCCTACCTCTTAGCAGCAGCAGGCAAGTAAGCAGGCAGTACCGGGGGTCATAACCCCGGGGTAACAGTATCTGGGACTCAACGTGAGTCCTCTTAACCAGGAACAACCCCAAACACCGCCGGGGCTTAACTCCCGAACGTAACGGTGTTTGGGGCCCCCGTGGGCCTTATGAGCCCACGGAGTGTACTGAGGCGTGGCTACCAGCACTTAAAGTCTGGCCTGCCATACCCATTTCTGGGCTCGCTTTAGTACGGCCGGTCGGGTCCGGCTCTGGGGGCTGCGCACTAAACCGGCACCGGGGGAGGGCCGTTTTACCCGGTTAAGCATTATTTACGGCGGTAGGCACTATTTATTACATTAGGTAGTTACTCAGCGCAATTGGTTACCCCGCAGACATGCCCCTTCCAGTGGTGCGCTCACCTTTGGGGCTGCCTTTGGGGGATCGGGGGCTGTTACCCCTCCCGGACGCCCTCTCCGGTGTTGGCGCCGGGGTGGTGGCCGGGGGGCCTTATACCGTACCTAAAGGATGTCGGATACCGATACCGGGGCGTCCAGCAGGACGGGGACAGGGACTGTTGCTGATAAGCTCATTCTCATAGACTGTCTCTCATAAAATCTTACCCACTCACACACCCATCATACCCCCGTTGACCCTGTTGCGCCATTGAAGCCCCCGCATAGGGGCCTCCTCGGTGTGGCTGACACCCTCACGCGGCCGGCCGCCGATGCGGGGCCCTGGGGGCGCGCCGCTCAGGCGCTGCCAGCCTGCAACAGGAGTAGGGTCAGGGAGGGTTTTGGGATGGGTGAGGCAGCAGGGGGCGAGGAGAGGAGGCAGCACAGGGGGGAGGGGCCGACGGGGCATGCGGAGGGGCGGCCGTGGGGGGGGCTGGGGCAGGAGCGCCAGGAGGGGCGCGTGTCTGGGCTTCGGTTTGGGCTCGGTGCGTGGGCGGGCGCGTAGGGGAAGAGAGGAGGGCGAGGCTTGGTCAGCCGTCCTCTACGGGGGGTCGCTGACCGTTCCCAGGGCCAAGGCGGCCGGTACTAGGGGCCGCGGGGTCCCTGGGGATGGTGCTTGGCACTGGGACGTGCGCGCACCCGACACTGTTAGTACACCGCCTATTGGCCGTGCCCGGGCCGTGTCGTCGGGGGCTTCGCACCCGGCACCCAGCCCGTGAGTAGAGCTGGGGAGTACTCAGGGTGTGGTGTGATGTGGTGTGGTGTGATGTGATGTGCCGAAGGCGCTGTTACCAAAAGGCAAAGGCCGGGATGTCTACCCACGGGTACAGGTAAACGGGCTGGGCTGTGTGTGTTGTGTGCGCGCTGTGTGTAAGTGTGTTGTGGCATAGCCGGACCAGTGCACTCTCGCAATTGGCCGACACTGCCTTGCCGACGCCTGCGCGCAGTCACACAGGGTCTCATTTGCCCACTGCACCCTGCGTGCCGCGCTGCACCACCAATGCCTTTTGTGTGGTGCCGCACTGCTTGGTGCTCTGCACCACACTGCACTGTGTGTGCCCTGCTGCACTGTTGTTGTGGGCAGGGGGCAGTGGGCAGTGTAACGCACTGCCAGGCAGCCTGGGGGCTGTGGGCAGTGGAAATCGTGCTTCGCACTGCCGCATTGCCTTAGGGCAGTGGGGAGTGGTACTCCTGCCATTCTCTGCCTCCCTGCCTTGGTGCAGTGGGCAGTGGAACTCCTGCAATGCACTGCCTCACTGCCTGGGGGCAGTGGACAGTGCAACTCCCGCAGTACACTGCCCCACTCCCTGGGGGCAGTGGGCAGTGGAACTCCTGCAATACACTGCCGCACTGCCTGGGGGCAGTGGGCAGTGGAACTCCCGCAATACACTGCCTCACTGCCTCGGGGCAGTGGGCAGTGGACGTTCTGCAACGCACTGCCCCACTGCCTGGGGGCAGTGGGCAGTGCAACTCCTGCAATGCACTGACTGCCTCACTGCCTGGGGGCAGTGGACAGTGCAACTTCCGCAATGCACTGCCTCACTGTCCGGGGGCAGCGGGCAGTGCACCTCGTGCAATGCACTGCCTCACTGCCTGGGGGCAGTGGGCAGTGCAACTCCTGCAATGCACTGAATGCCTCACTGCTTGGGGGCAGTGGACAGTGCAACTCCTGCAATGCACTGCCTCACTGTCTGCGGGCAGTGGGCACTGGACCTCCTGCAATGCATTGCCTCACTGCCCTTGGGCAGTAGGCACTGCAACTCTTGCAATGCACTGCCTCACTGCCCTGGGGGCAGTGGGCAGCCCAACTCCTGCAATGCACTGCCTCACTGCCCTGGGGCAGTGGGCAATGGAACTCCTGCAATACACTGTCACACTGCCTGGAGGCAGTGGGCAGTGCAGCTCCTGCAATGCACTGAATGCCTCACTGCCTGGGGGCAGTGGGCAGTGCAACTCCTGCAATGCACTGCCTCACTGCCCTCGGGCAGTAGGCAGTGCAACTCCTGCAATGCACTGCCTCACTGCCTGGGGGGGACGGGGAGTCCTGCCCAGGGGGTGTTCGGAGCCTCCTGCCAGGGCAATGGGGGGGCATCTTCTTCAGAGAACCAGGCGCACCGGCATGGGGGGGACGGGGAGTCCTGCCCAAGGGGTGTTCGGAGTCTCCTGCAAGGACAGTGGGGGGCCATCTTCTGCAGAGAACCGGGCGCACCGGCCCGGGGGGGACGGGGAGTCCTGCCCAGGGGGTGTTCGGAGTCCCCTGCCAGGGCCAATGGGGGGCCATCTTCTTCAGAGAACCGGGCGCACCGGCCTGGGGGGGACGGGGAGTCCTGCCCAGGGGGTGTTCGGAGTCTCCGGCAAGGCCAGTGGGGGGCCATCTTCTTCAGAGAACCGGGCGCACCGGCCCGGGGGGGACGGGGAGTCCTGCTCAGGGGGTGTTCGGAGTCTCCTGCCAGGCCAATGGGGGGCCATCTTCTTCAGAGAACCGGGCGCACCGGCCCGGGGGGGACGGGGAGTCGCCCAGGGGGTGTTCGGAGTCTCCTGCCAGGCCAATGGGGGGCCATCTTCTTCAGAGAACCGGGCGCACCGGCCCGGGGGGGACGGGGAGTCCTGCCCAGGGGGTGTTCGGAGTCTCCTGCCAGGCCAATGGGGGGGCATCTTCTTCAGAGAACCGGGCGCACCAGCCCGGGGGGGACGGGGAGTCCTGCCCAGGGGGTGTTCGGAGTCTCCTGCCAGGGCAATGGGGGGCCATCTTCTTCAGAGAACCGGGCGCACCGGCCCGGGGGGGACGGGGAGTCCTGCCCAGGGGGTGTTCGGAGTCTCCGGCAAGGCCAATGGGGGGCCATCTTCTTCAAAGAACCGGGCGCACCGGCCCGGGGGGGACGGGGAGTCCTGCCCACTGGGTGTTCGGAGTCTCCTGCCAGGCCAATGGGGGGCCATCTTCTTCAGAGAACCGGGCGCACCGGCCCGGGGGGGACGGGGAGTCCTGCCCAGGGGGTGTTCGGAGTCTCCTGCCAGGCCAATGGGGGGCCATCTTCTTCAGAGAACCGGGCGCACCGGCCCGGGGGGGACGGGGAGTCCTGCCCAGGGGGTGTTCGGAGTCTCCTGCCAGGGCAATGGGGGGCCATCTTCTTCAGAGAACCGGGCGCACCGGCCTGGGGGGGACGGGGAGTCCTGCCCAGGGGGTGTTCGGAGTCTCCTGCAAGGCCAATCGGGGGCAATCTTCTTTAGAGAACCGGGCGCACCGGCCCGGGGGGGACGGGGAGTCCTGCCCAGGGGGTGTTCGGAATCTCTTGCAAGGCCAGTGGGGGGCCATCTTCTTCAGTGGGCAGTGGAACTCCTGCAATGCACTGCCCCACTGCTTGGGGGCAGTGGGCAGTGGAACTCCTGCAATGCACTGCCTCAGTGTCCCAGAGCAGTGGGCAGTGCAACTCCTGCAATACACTGCCGCGCTGTCTGGGGGCAGTGGGCAGTGGAACTCTTGCAATGCACTGCCTCACTGCCTTGGGGCAGCGGACAGTGCAACCTCTGCAATGCACTGCCTCACTGCCCTGGGTCGTGTCGGCTGCGCGCACGTCCCAGTGCCAAGCACCATCCCCAGGGACCCCGCGGCCCCTAGTACCGGCCGCCTCGGCCCTGGGAACGGTCAGCGACCCCCAGTAGAGGACGGCTGACCACGCCTCCCCCTCCTCTCTTCCCCTACGCGCCCGCCCACGCGCCAGCCCACGCAGGAGCCCGGACATGCGCCCCCCCCGCGCCTTTGCCCCACCCACGGGGCCCTCTGCCCCAACTCTGTCCCACACACCCCCATGCAGCTCTCGGTGCCCCCCATGCACTACCTCCCGCAGCCACTCCGTGCCGCCTCCCCTGCCCACTGCCCCTCCCCCCACCCCCTTCTCCTGCCCTTGCCCCTCTCGCAGGCTGGCAGCGCCTGTGCGGCGCGCCTCCAGGGCCCCGCATCGGCGGCCGGCCGCGTGAACAATCTGGACCCGGGCGCGCCGACGAGGAGCCTCCAATACGGGGTCTTCATGGCAAGCGTCCAGGTGTGCAGGTGGAAAGGGCCCTGAAGGGTGCATGTGAGGGGCCCCCGCCCTAGCAGTGGCGCGGTGCCTGGGAGTAGGAGAAGGCCGGTGGCGCGGACATGCGCGGGGGGCCCCGACAACGACCCCCCGCCCTGTAACATGTGCGAGGGTACGAGGAGGGATATAAAGCTGGCCTGAGGACTGGAGTGGAGCAGTCCAGTGGGTCAGTCGATTGTGGGCCAGATGACAAAGCCCGGAGACGCCGCCCCTGTCCCCGTCCGGTTGGACACCCTGGTATCGGTATCCGACATCCTTTAGGTACGGTATAAGGCCCCCCGGCCACCACCCCGGCGCCAACACCAGGGAGGGCGTCCGGGAGGGGTAACAGCCCCCGATCCCCCAAAGGCAGCCCCAAAGGTGAGAGCACCACTGGAAGGGGCATGTCTGCGGGGTAAACGACAGCGCTGAGTAATTCCCTAACGTAATGAATAGTGCCTACTGCCGTAACTAATGCTTAACAGGGTAAATGGCCCCCCCCCGGGGCCAGTTTAGTGCGCAACCCCCAGAGCCGGACTCGACCGGCCGTACTGAGGCGAGCCCAGAAATGGGTATGGCAGGCCACAGTCCAGCTGGTAGCCACGCCTCAGTACACTCCGTGGGCTCAAAAGGCCCACGGGGGCCCCAAACACCGTTACGTTCGGGAGTTAAGCCCCGGCGGTGTTTGGGGTTGTTCCTGGTTAAGAGGACTCACGTTGAGTCCCAGATACTGTTACCCCGGGGTTATGACCCCCGGTACTGCCTGCTTACTTGCCTGCTGCTGCTGGGAGACTCCGAACACCCCCTGGGCTGGGCTCCCCGTCCCCCCCAGGCCGGTGCGCCCGGTTCCCCAAAGAAGATGGCCCCCCCTTGGCCTTGCAGGAGACTCCGAACACCCCCTGGGCAGGACTCCCTGTCCCCCCCGGGCCGGTGCGCCCGGCTCTCTGAAGAAGATGGCCCCCCATTGGCCTGGCAGCGGACTCCGAACACCCCCTGGGCAGGACTCCCCGTCCCCCCCGGGCCGGTGCGCCCGGTTCCTTAAAGAAGATGGCCCCCCATTGCCCTGGCAGGAGACTCCGAACACCCCCTGGGCAGGACTCCCCGTCCCCCCCAGGCCGGTGCGCCCGGTTCCCTGAGGAAGATGGCCCCCCATTGGCCTGGCAGGAGACTCCGAACACCCCCTGGGCAGGACTCCTTGTCCCCCCCAGGCCGGTGCGCCCGGTTCCCTGAAGAAGATGGCCCCCCATTGGCCTGGCAGGAGACTCCGAACACCCCCTGGGCAGGACTCCCCGTCCCCCCCGGGCCGGTGCGCCCGGTTCCCTAACGAAGATGGCCCCCCATTGGCCTGGCAGGAGACTCCGAACACCCCCTGGGCAGGGCTCCCCGTCCCCCCCGGGCCGGTGCGCCCGGTTCCCTAAGGAAGATGGCCCCCCATTGGCCAGGCAGGAGACTCCGAACACCCCCTGGGCAGGACTCCCCGTCCCCCCCAGGCCGGTGCGCCCGGTTCCCTGAAGAAAATGACCCCCCTCTGGCCTGGCAGGAGACTCCGAACACCCCCTGGGCAGGACTCCCCGTCCCCCCCGGGCCGGTGCGCCCGACTCTCGGAAGAAGATGGCCCCCCCTTGGCCTGGCAAGAGACTCAGAACACCCCCTGGGCAGGGCTCCCCGTCCCCCCCAGGCCGGTGCGCCCGGTTATTGGAAGATGATGGCTCCCCATGGGCCTTGCAGGAGGTTCCGACCACCCCCTGGGCTGGGCTCCCCGTCCCCCCCAGGCCGGTGCGCCCGGTTATTAGCAGATGACGCCTCCCCATGGGCCCTGCAGGAGGCTCTGACCACCCCCTGGCCTGGACTCCCCGTCCCCCCGAGGCCGGTGCGCCCGGTTCTCCGAAGATGATGGCCCCCCGTAGGCCCTGAAGGATGCCCCGACCACCCCCTGGGTTGGACTCCCCATCCCCCCAGGCCGGTGCGCCCAGTAGTACATCCCCACAGGCCCGGCACTACACTCCGACCGCCCATTGCAGGACTTGCACTGCCCACTGCCCCCAGGCAGTGAGGCAGTGCATTGCAGGAGTTGCACTGCCCACTGCTCCCAGGCAGTGAGGCAGTGCGTTGCAGGAGTTCCGCTGCCCACTGCCCCAGGGCAGTGAGGCAGTGCATTGCAGGAGTTGCGCTGCCCACTGCCCCCGGGCAGTGCGGCAGTGTATTGCAGAAGTTGCACTGCCCAATACCCCCAGGTAGTGGGGCAGTGCATTGCAGGAGTTCCACTGCCCACTGCCCCCAGGCAGTGGGGCGGTGCATTGCAGGAGTTCCGCTGCCCACTGCCCCCAGACAGTGAGGCAGTGCGTTGCAGGAGTTGCACTGTCCACTGCCCCCAGGCAGTGGGGCACAGTAATGCAGGAGCTGCGCTGCTCACTGCCCCCAGGCAGTGCGGCAGTGTATTGCCGGAAGTCCACTGCCCACTGCCCCCAAGCCAGTGCGGCAGTGCGTTGCAGGAGTTGCGCTGCCCACTGCCCCCAAGTAGTGCGGCAGTGTATTGCAGGAGTTGCACTGCCCGCTGCCCCCAGACAGTGCGGCAGTGCATTGCAGGAGTTCCACTGCCCGCTGCCCCCAGGGCAGTGAGGCGGTGCAGTGCAGGAGTTGCACTGCCCACTGCCCCCAGGGCAGTGAGGCGGTGCATTGCAGGAGTTCCACAGCCCACTGCCCCCAGGCAGTGGGGCAGTGCATTGCAGGAGTTCCACTGCCCACTACCCCCAGGCAGTGAGGTAGTGCATTGCAGGAGTTGCACTGCCCACTGCCCCCATGGCAGTGAGGCCGTGCATTGCAGGAGTTGCACTGTCCACTGCCCCCAGGCAGTGAGGCAGTGCATTGCAGGAGTTCCACTGCCCACTGCCCCCAGGCAGTGAGGCAGTGCATTGCAGGAGTTCCGCTGTCCACTGCCCCCAGGGCAGTGAGGCAGTGCATTGCAGGAGTTGCACTGCCCACTGCCCCGAGGCGTTGAGGCGGTGCATTGCAGGAGTTCCACTGCCCACTGCCCCCAGGCAGTGAGGCAGTGCATTGCAGGAGTTGCACTGCCCACTGCCCCCAGGCAGTGAGGCAGTGCATTGCGGGACTTCCACTTCCCACTGCCCCCAGGCCACTAAGGCAGTGCATTGCAGGAGTTGCACTGCCCACTGCCCCCAGGCAGTGAGGCCGTGCATTGTAGAAGTTGCACCGCCCACGGCCCCCAGGCAGTGAGGCAGTGCGTGGCAGGATTTGGAGTTGCACTGCCCACTGCCCCCAGGCAGTGAGGCATTGCATTGCAGGAGTTGCACTGCCCACTGCCCCCAGGCAGTGCGGCAGTGTATTGCAGGAGTTGCACTGCCCACTGACCCAGGGCAATGAGGCAGTGCATTGCAGAGGTTGCACTGTCCGCTGCCCCCAGGCAGTGAGGCAGTGCATTGCAAGAGTTCCACTGCCCACTGCCCCAGGGCAGTGAGGTAGTGCATTGCAGGAGTTCCACTGCCCACTGCTCTGGGACAGTGAGGCAGTGCATTGCAGGAGTTGCACTGTCCACTGCACCCAAGCAGTGAGGCAGTGCATTGCACGAGTTCCACTGCCCACTGCCCCAGGGCAGTGAGGCAGTGCATTGCAGGAGTTGCACTGCCCACTGCCCCCAGGCAGGGGGGCAGTGCATTGCAGGCGTTCCACTGCCCACTGCCCCCAGGCAGTGAGGCAGTGCATTGCAGGAGTTGGAGTTGCACTGCCCACTGCCCCCAGGCAGTGAGGCAGTGCATTGCAGGAGTTGCACTGCCCACTGCCCCCAGGCAGTGAGGCAGTGCATTGCAGGAGTTGCACTGCCCACTCCCCCCAGGCAGTGAGGCAGTGCATTGCCGGAGTTCCGCTACCCACTGCCCCAGGGCGGTGGGGCAGTGCATTGTAGGAGTTGCACTGCCCACTGCCCCCAGGCAGTGGGGCAGTGCATTGCAGGAGTTCCGCTGCCCACTGCCCCCAGGCAGCGAGGCAGTGCATTGCAGGAGTTGGAGTTGCACTGCCCACTGCCCCCAGGCAGTGAGGCAGTGCATTGCAGGAGTTCCACTGCCCACTGCCCCCAGGCAGTGAGGCAGTGCATTGCAGGAGTTGCACTGCCCACTGCCCCCAGGCAGTGAGGCAGTGCATTGCAGGAGTTCCACTGCCCACTGCCCCCGGGGCAGTGAGGCAGTGCATTGCACGAGTTGCGCTGCCCACTGCCCCCAGGCAGTGAGGCCGTGCATTGAAGAAGTTGCACCGCCCACTGCCCCCAGGCAGTGAGGCAGTGCATTGCAGGAGTTGGAGTTGCACTGCCCACTGCCCCCGGGCAGTGAGGCAGTGCATTGCAGGAGTTGCACTGCCCACTGCCCCCAGGCAGTGCGGCAGTGTATTGCGGGAGTTGCACTGCCCACTGACCCAGGGCAGTGAGGCAGTGCATTGCAGGAGTTGCACTGCCCACTGCCCCAGGGCAGTGAGGTAGTGCATTGCAGGAGTTCCACTGCCCACTGCCCCCAGGCAGTGAGGCAATGTATTGCAGGAGTTGCACTGCCCACTGCCCCCAGGCAGTGCGGCAGTGTATTGCGGGAGTTGCACTGTCCGCTGCCCCCAGGCAGTGAGGCAGTGCATTGCAAGAGTTCCACTGCCCACTGCCACAGGGCAGTGAGGTAGTGCATTGCAGGAGTTCCACTGCCCACTGCTCTGGGACAGTGAGGCAGTGCATTGCAGGAGTTGCACTGTCCACTGCCCCCAAGCAGTGGGGCAGTGCATTGCAGGAGTTCCACTGCCCACTGCCCCCAGGGCAGTGAGGTAGTGCATTGCAGGAGTTCCACTGCCCACTGCTCTGGGACAGTGAGGCAGTGCATTGCAGGAGTTGCACTGTCCACTGCCCCCAGGCAGTGAGGCAGTGCATTGCAGGAGTTCCACTGCCCACTGCCCCCAGGCAGTGAGGCAGTGCATTGCAGGAGTTGCACTGCCCACTGCCCCCAGGCAGTGGGGCAGTGCATTGCAGGAGTTCCACTGCCCACTGCCCCCAGGCAGTGAGGCAGTGCATTGCAGGAGTTCCACTGCCCACTGCCCCCGGGGCAGTGAGGCAGTGCATTGCAGGAGTTGCACTGCCCACTGCCCCCAGGCAGTGAGGCCGTGCATTGTAGACGTTGCACCGCCCACTGCCCCCAGGCAGTGAGGCAGTGCATTGCAGGAGTTGCACTGTCCACTGCCCCCAAGCAGTGGGGCAGTGCATTGCAGGAGTTCCACTGCCCACTGCCCCCAGGCAGTGGGGCAGTGCATTGCAGGAGTTCCACTGCCCACTGCCCCCAGGCAGTGAGGCAGTGCATTGCAGGAGTTCCACTGCCCACTGCCCCCGGGGCAGTGAGGCAGTGCATTGCAGGAGTTGCACTGCCCACTGCCCCCAGGCAGTGAGGCCGTGCATTGTAGACGTTGCACCGCCCACTGCCCCCAGGCAGTGAGGCAGTGCATTGTAGAGGTTGCACTGTCCGCTGCCCCCAGGCAGTGAGGCAGTGCATTGCAAGAGTTCCACTGCCCACTGCCCCAGGGCAGTGAGGTAGTGCATTGCAGGAGTTCCACTGCCCACTGCTCTGGGACAGTGAGGCAGTGCATTGCAGGAGTTGCACTGTCCGCTGCCCCCAAGCAGTGGGGCAGTGCATTGCAGGAGTTCCACTGCCCACTGCCCCCAGGCAGTGAGGTAGTGCATTGCAGGAGTTCCACTTCCCCCTGCCCCAGGGCAGTGAGGCAGTGCATTGCAAGAGTTGCACTGCCCGCTGCCCCAAGGCAGTGGGGCAGTGCATTGCAGGAGTTCCACTGCCCACTGCCCCCAGGCAGTGAGGCAGTGCGCTGCAGGCGTTCCACTGCCCACTGCCCCCAGGCAGTGAGGCAATGCATTGCAGGAGTTGCACTGCCCGCTGCCCCCAGGCAGTGGGGCAGTGCATTGCAGGAGTTCCACTGCCCACTGCCCCCAGGCAGTGAGGCAATGCATTGCAGGAGTTGCACTGCCCGCTGCCCCCAGGCAGTGGGGCAGTGCATTGCAGGAGTTCCACTGCCCACTGCCCCCAGGCAGTGAGGCAATGCATTGCAGGAGTTGCACTGCCCGCTGCCCCCAGGCAGTGGGGCAGTGCATTGCAGGAGTTCCACTGCCCACTGCCCCCAGGCAGTGAGGCAATGCATTGCAGGAGTTGCACTGCCCACTGCCCCCAGGCAGTGAGGCAGTGCATTGCAGGAGTTGCACTGCCCACTGCCCCCAGGCAGTGAGGCAGTGCATTGCAGGAGTTGCACTGCCCACTGCCCCCAGGCAGTGAGGCAGTGCATTGCAGGAGTTCCACTGCCCACTGCCCCCAGGCAGTGAGGCAGTGCATTGCAGGAGTTGCACTGCCCACTGCCCCCAGGCAGTGAGGCAGTGCATTGCAGGAGTTCCACTGCCCACTGCCCCCGGGGCAGTGAGGCAGTGCATTGCACGAGTTGCGCTGCCCACTGCCCCCAGGCAGTGAGGCCGTGCATTGAAGAAGTTGCACCGCCCACTGCCCCCAGGCAGTGAGGCAGTGCATTGCAGGAGTTGGAGTTGCACTGCCCACTGCCCCCGGGCAGTGAGGCAGTGCATTGCAGGAGTTGCACTGCCCACTGCCCCCAGGCAGTGCGGCAGTGTATTGCGGGAGTTGCACTGCCCACGACCCAGGGCAGTGAGGCAGTGCATTGCAGGAGTTGCACTGCCCACTGCCCCAGGGCAGTGAGGTAGTGCATTGCAGGAGTTCCACTGCCCACTGCCCCCAGGCAGTGAGGCAATGTATTGCGGGAGTTGCACTGCCCACTGACCCAGGGCAGTGAGGCAGTGCATTGCAGGAGTTGCACTGCCCACTGCCCCAGGGCAGTGGGGCAGTGCATTGCAGGAGTTGCACTGCCCACTGCCCCCAGGCAGTGCGGCAGTGTATTGCGGGAGTTGCACTGTCCGCTGCCCCCAGGCAGTGAGGCAGTGCATTGCAAGAGTTCCACTGCCCACTGCCACAGGGCAGTGAGGTAGTGCATTGCAGGAGTTCCACTGCCCACTGCTCTGGGACAGTGAGGCAGTGCATTGCAGGAGTTGCACTGTCCACTGCCCCCAAGCAGTGGGGCAGTGCATTGCAGGAGTTCCACTGCCCACTGCCCCCAGGGCAGTGAGGTAGTGCATTGCAGGAGTTCCACTGCCCACTGCTCTGGGACAGTGAGGCAGTGCATTGCAGGAGTTGCACTGTCCACTGCCCCCAGGCAGTGAGGCAGTGCATTGCAGGAGTTCCACTGCCCACTGCCCCCAGGCAGTGAGGCAGTGCATTGCAGGAGTTGCACTGCCCACTGCCCCCAGGCAGTGGGGCAGTGCATTGCAGGAGTTCCACTGCCCACTGCCCCCAGGCAGTGAGGCAGTGCATTGCAGGAGTTCCACTGCCCACTGCCCCCGGGGCAGTGAGGCAGTGCATTGCAGGAGTTGCACTGCCCACTGCCCCCAGGCAGTGAGGCCGTGCATTGTAGACGTTGCACCGCCCACTGCCCCCAGGCAGTGAGGCAGTGCATTGCAGGAGTTGCACTGTCCACTGCCCCCAAGCAGTGGGGCAGTGCATTGCAGGAGTTCCACTGCCCACTGCCCCCAGGCAGTGAGGCAGTGCATTGCAGGAGTCGCACTGCCCACTGCCCCCAGGCAGTGGGGCAGTGCATTGCAGGAGTTCCACTGCCCACTGCCCCCAGGCAGTGAGGCAGTGCATTGCAGGAGTTCCACTGCCCACTGCCCCCGGGGCAGTGAGGCAGTGCATTGCAGGAGTTGCACTGCCCACTGCCCCCAGGCAGTGAGGCCGTGCATTGTAGACGTTGCACCGCCCACTGCCCCCAGGCAGTGAGGCAGTGCATTGTAGAGGTTGCACTGTCCGCTGCCCCCAGGCAGTGAGGCAGTGCATTGCAAGAGTTCCACTGCCCACTGCCCCAGGGCAGTGAGGTAGTGCATTGCAGGAGTTCCACTGCCCACTGCTCTGGGACAGTGAGGCAGTGCATTGCAGGAGTTGCACTATCCGCTGCCCCCAAGCAGTGGGGCAGTGCATTGCAGGAGTTCCACTGCCCACTGCCCCCAGGCAGTGAGGTAGTGCATTGCAGGAGTTCCACTGCCCCCTGCCCCAGGGCAGTGAGGCAGTGCATTGCAAGAGTTGCACTGCCCGCTGCCCCAAGGCAGTGGGGCAGTGCATTGCAGGAGTTCCACTGCCCACTGCCCCCAGGCAGTGAGGCAGTGCGCTGCAGGCGTTCCACTGCCCACTGCCCCCAGGCAGTGAGGCAATGCATTGCAGGAGTTGCACTGCCCGCTGCCCCCAGGCAGTGGGGCAGTGCATTGCAGGAGTTCCACTGCCCACTGCCCCCAGGCAGTGAGGCAATGCATTGCAGGAGTTGCACTGCCCGCTGCCCCCAGGCAGTGGGGCAGTGCATTGCAGGAGTTCCACTGCCCACTGCCCCCAGGCAGTGAGGCAGTGCGTTGCAGGCGTTCCACTGCCCACTGCCCCCAGGCGGCAAGGCAGTGCATTGCAGGAGTTGCACCGCTCACTGCCCCCAGGCAGTGAGGCAGTGCATTGCACGAGTTCCACTGCCCACTGCCCCAGGGCAGTGAGGCAGTGCATTGCAGGAGCTGCACTGCCCACTGACCCCGGGCAGCGAGGCAGTGCATTTCAGGAGTTGCACTGCCCACCGCCCCCCCGGGCAGTGCGGCAGTGTATTGCAGGAGTTGCACTGCCCACTGCCCCAGACAGTGAGGCAGTGCATTGCAGGAGTTCCACTGCCCACTGCCCCCAGGCAATGCGGCCGTGTATTGCAGGAGTTGCACTGTCCACTGCTCCCAGGCAGTAAGGCAGTGCATTGCAGGAGGTCCACTGCCCACTGCCCGAGGGCTGTGAGGCAGTGCATTGCAGGAGTCGCACTGTCCACTGCCTCCAGGCAGTTGGGCAGTGCATTGCAGGAGTTCCACTGCCCACTGCCCCAGGGCAGTGAGGCAGTGCATTGCCGAAGTTGCACTGTCCACTGCCCCCAGGCAGTGAGGCAGTGCATTGCAGGAGTTCCGCTGCCCACTGCCCCAGGGCAGTGCGGCGATGTATTGCGGGAGTTGCACTGCCCACTGCCCCCAGGCAGTGCGGCAGTGTATTGCAGGAGTTGCACTGCCCACCGCCCCCCGGGCAGTGCGGCAGTGTATTGCAGGAGTTGCACTGCCCACTGCCCCAGACAGTGGGGCAGTGCATTGCAGGAGTTGCACTGCCCACTGCCCCAGACAGTGAGGCAGTGCATTGCAGGAGGTCCACTGCCCACTGCCCCCAGGCGGTGCGGCAGTGTGTTGCAGGAGTTCCACTGCCCACTGCCCCCAGGCAGTGAGGCAGTGCATTGCAGGAGTTGCACTGCCCACTGCCTCCAGGCAGTTGGGCAGTGCATTGCAGGAGTTCCACTGCCCACTGCCCCAGGGCAGTGAGGCAGTGCATTGCCGAAGTTGCACTGCCCACTGCCCCCAGGCAGTGAGGCAGTGCATTGCAGGAGTTCCGCTGCCCACTGCCCCAGGGCAGTGCGGCAGTGTATTGCGGGAGTTGCACTGCCCACTGCCCCCAGGCAGTGCGGCAGTGTATTGCAGGAGTTGCACTGCCCACCGCCCCCCGGGCAGTGCGGCAGTGTATTGCAGGAGTTGCACTGCCCACTGCCCCAGACAGTGGGGCAGTGCATTGCAGGAGTTGCACTGCCCACTGCCCCAGACAGTGAGGCAGTGCATTGCAGGAGGTCCACTGCCCACTGCCCCCAGGCGGTGCGGCAGTGTGTTGCAGGAGTTCCACTGCCCACTGCCCCCAGGCAGTGAGGCAGTGCATTGCAGGAGTTGCACTGCCCACTGCCCCCAGGCAGTAAGGCAGTGCATTGCAGGAGGTCCACTGCCCACTGCCCCCAGGGCAGTGAGGCAGTGCATTGCAGAAGCTGCACTGTCCACTGCCCCCAGGCAGTGGGGCAGTGCATTGCAGGAGTTGCACTGCCCATTGCCCCCAGGCAGTGGGACAGTGCATTGCAGGAGTTGCGCTGCCGACTGCCCCCAGGCAGTGAGGCACTGCGATGCGGGAGTTCCACTGCCCACTGCCCCAGGGCAGTGAGGCAGTGCATTGCAGGAGTTGCGCTGCCCACCGCCCCCAGACAGTGGCGCAGTCTATTGCAGGAGGTCCACTGCCCACTGCCCCCAGGCAGTGCGGCAGTGCATTGCAGAAGCTGCACTGTCCACTGCCCTCAGGCAGTGAGGCAGTGCATTGCAGGAGGTCCGCTGCCCGCTGCCCCCAGGCAGTGAGGCAGTGCATTGCAGGAGGTCCACTGCCCACTGCCCCCAGGCAGTGGGGCGGTGCATTGAAGGAGGTCCACTGCCCACTGCCCCCAGGCAGTGCGGCAGTGTATTGCAGGAGGTCCACTGCCCACTGCCCCCAGGCAGTGAGGCAGTGCATTGCAGGAGGTCCGCTGCCCACTGCCCCCGGACAGTGGCGCAGTCTATTGCAGGAGGTCCACTGCCCACTGCCCCCAGGCAGTGAGGCAGTGTGTTGCAGGAGGTCCACTGCCCACTGCCCCCAGGGCAGTGAGGCAGTGCATTGCAGAAGCTGCACTGTCCACTGCCCCCAGGCAGTGGGGCAGTGCATTGCAGGAGTTGCACTGCCCACTGCCCCCAGGCAGTGGGGCAGTGCATTGCAGGAGTTCCACTGCCCACTGCCCCCAGGCAGTGAGGCAGTGCATTGCGGGAGTTCCACTGCCCACTGCCCCAGGGCAGTGAGGCAGCGCATTGCAGGAGTTGCGCTGCCCACTGCCCCCAGGCAGTGGCGCAGTCTATTGCAGGAGGTCCACTGCCCACTGCCCCCAGGCAGTGCGGCAGTGCATTGCAGAAGCTGCACTGTCCACTGCCCTCAGGCAGTGAGGCAGTGCATTGCAGGAGGTCCGCTGCCCGCTGCCCCCAGGCAGTGAGGCAGTGCATTGCAGGGGTTCCACTGCCCGCTGCCCCCAGGCAGTGAGGCAGTGTGTTGCAGGAGGTCCACTGCCCATTGCCCGCAGACAGTGGAGCGGTGCATTGAAGGAGGTCCACTGCCCACTGCCCCCAGGCAGTGCGGCAGTGTATTGCAGGAGGTCCACTGCCCACTGCCCCCAGGCAGTGAGGCAGTGCATTGCAGGAGGTCCGCTGCCCACTGCCCCCAAACAGTGGCGCAGTCTATTGCAGGAGGTCCACTGCCCACTGCCCCCAGGCAGTGAGGCAGTGTGTTGCAGGAGGTCCACTACCCACTGCCCCCAGGCAGTGAGGCAGTGCATTGCAGGAGGTCCACTGCCCACTGCCCCCAGGCAGTGGGGCAGTGCATTGACGGAGGTCCACTGCCCGCTGCCCCCAGGCAGCGAGGCAGTGTGTTGCAGGAGGTCCACTGCCCATTGCCCGCAGACAGTGGAGCAGTGCATTGAAGGAGGTCCACTGCCCACTGCCCCCAGGCAGTGCGGCAGTGTATTGCAGGAGGTCCACTGCCCACTGCCCCCAGGCAGTGAGGCAGTGCATTGCAGGAGGTCCGCTGCCCACTGCCCCAAGGCAGTGGGGCAGTGTATTGCAGGAGTTGCACTGCCCACTGCCCCCGGGCAGTGAGGCAGTGCATTGCAGGAATTGCACTGCCCACTGCCCCAGGCAGTGAGGCAGTGGATTGCAGGAGGTCCACTGCCCACTGCCCCCAGGCAGTGAGGCAGTGCATTGCAGGAGGTCCACTGCCCACTGCCCCCAGGCAGTGCGGCAGTGCATTGCAGGAGTTCCACTGCCCCCTGCCCCCTGCCCACGACAACAGTGCAGCAGGGCACACACAGTGCAGTGTGGTGCAGAGCACCAAGCAGAGTGCACCACACGGAAGGCACTGGTGGTGCAGTGGGCAAATGAGACCCTGTGTGACTGCGCGCAGGCGTCGGCAAGGCAGTGTCGGCCAAGTGCGAGAGTGCACTGGTCCGGCTATGCCACAACACACTTACACACAGCGCGCACACAACACACACAGCCCAGCCCGTTTACCTTTACCCGTGGGTAGACATCCCGGCCTTTTGCCCTTTGGTAACAGCGCCTTCGGCACACCACACCACACCACACCACACCACACCACACCACACCACACCACACCACACCACACCACACCACACCACACCCTGAGTTCTCCCCAGCTCTCCTCACGGGCTGGGTGCCGGGTGCGAAGCCCCCGACGACAGGGCCCGGGCACTGCCAATAGGCGGTGTACTAACAGTGTCGGGTGCGCGCACGTCCCAGTGCCAAGCACCATCCCCAGGGACCCCGCGGCCCCTAGTACCGGCCGCCATGGCCCTGGGAACGGTCAGCGACCCTCCGTAGAGGACGGCTGACCAAGCCTCCCCCTCCTCTCTTCCCCTACGCGCCCGCCCACGCACCAGCCCACGCAGGAGCCCGGACATGCGCCCCCCCCGCCCCTTTGCCCCACCCACAGGGCCCTCTGCCCCAGCTCCATCCCACACACCCCCATGCAGCTCTCGGCGCCCCCCATGCACTACCTCCCGCAGCCACTCCGTGCCGCCTCCCCTGCCCACTGCCCCCCCTCCCACCCCCTTCTCCTGCCCTTGCCCCTCTCACAGGCTGGCAGCGCCCGTGCGGCACGCCTCCAGGGCCCCGCATCGGCGGCCGGCCGCGTGAACAACTGGGCCCGGGCGCGCCGACGAGGAGGCTCCAATGCGGGGTCTTCATGGCAAGCGTCCAGGTGTGCAGGTGGAAAGGGCCCTGGAGGGTGCATGTGAGGGGCCCCCGCCCTAGCAGAGGCGCGTTGCCTGGGAGGAGAGGATGGCCAGTGGCGCGGACATGCGCGGGGGGCCCCAACAACGACCCCCCGCCCTGCAACATGTGCGAGAGTGTGTGGAGGAATATAAAGCTGGCCTGAGTGGTTGAGGACTGGAGTGGAGCAGGCTTCCATGCCAACATCCGTTGAATATGGGTCAGTCGATTGTAAGCCAGATGGCAACGCCCGGAGAAACGGTCCCTGTCCCCGTCCGGTTGGACGCCCCGGTATCGGTATCCGACATCCTTTAGGTACGGTATAAGGCCCCCCGGCCACCACCCCGGCGCCAACACCAGGGAGGGCGTCCGGGAGGGGTAACAGCCCCCGATCCCCCAAAGGCAGCCCCAAAGGTGAGCGCACCACTGGAAGGGGCATGTCTGCGGGGTAAACAAATGCGCTGAGTAAACCCCTAATGTAATAAATAGTGCCTACTGCCGTAACTAATGCTTAACAGGGTAAATGGCCCCCCCCCGGGGCCAGTTTAGTGCGCAACCCCCAGAGCCGGACTCGACCGGCCGTGCTGAGGCGAGCCCAGAAATGGGTATGGCAGGCCACAGTCCAGCTGGTAGCCACGCCTCAGTACACTCCGTGGGCTCATAAGGCCCACGGGGGCCCCAAACACCGTTACGTTCGGGAGTTAAGCCCCGGCGGTGTTTGGGGTTGTTCCTGGTTAAGAGGACTCACGTTGAGTCCCAGATACTGTTACCCCGGGGTTATGACCCCCGGTACTGCCTGCTTACTTGCCTGCTGCTGCTACGAGGTAGGAGGGAGTACCCACAGGCCTGGCAGGAGACTCCGAACACCCCCTGGGCTGGGCTCCCCGTCCCCCCCGGGCCGGTGCGCCCCGTTCTGTGACGAAGATGGCCCCCCCTTGGCCTCGCAGGAGACTCCGAACACCCCCTGGGCAGGACTTCCCGTCCCCCCCGGGCCGGTGCGCCCGGTTCTCTGAAGAAGATGGCCCCTCATTGGCCTGGCAGGAGACTCCGAACACCCCCTGGGCAGGACTCCCCGTCCCCCCCGGGCCGGTGCGCCCGGTTCTCTGAAGAAGATGGCCCCCCATTGGCCTGGCAGGAGACTCCGAACACCCCCTGGGCAAGACTCCCCGTCCCCCCCGGGCCGGTGCGCCCGGTTCTCTGACGAAGATGGCCCCCCCTTGGCCTGGCGGGAGACTCCGAACACCCCCTGGGCAGGACTCCCCGTCCCCCCCGGGCCGGTGCGCCCGGTTCTCTGAAGAAGATGGCCCCCCCTTGGCCTCGCAGGAGACTCCGAACACCCCCTGGGCAGGACGCCCCGTCCCCCCCGGGCCGGTGCGCCCGGTTCTCTGAAGAAGATGGCCCCCCATTGGCCTGGCAGGAGACTCCGAACACCCCCTGGGCAGGACTCCCCGTCCCCCCCAGGCCGGTGCGCCCGGTTCTCCGAAGATACTGGCCCCCCACTGGCCTGGCAGGAGGCTCCGAACACCCCCTGGGCAGGACTCCCCGTCCCCCCCGGGACGGTGCGCCCGGTTCTGTGAAGAAGGTGGCCCCCCCTTGGCCTGGCAGGAGACTCCGAACACCCCCTGGGCAGGACTCCCCGTCCCCCTCAGGCCGGTGCGCCCGGTTCTCTGAAGAAGATGGCCCCCCCTTGGCCTGGCAGGAGACTCCGAACACCCCCTGGGCAGGACTCCCCGTCCCCCCCGGGCCGGTGCGCCCGGTTCTCTGAAGGAGATGGCCCCCCCTTGGCCTGGCGGGAGACTCCGAACACCCCCTGGGCAGGACTCCCCGTCCCCCCCAGGCCGGTGCGCCCGGTTCTCCGAAGATACTGGCCCCCCACTGGCCTGGCAGGAGGCTCCGAACACCCCCTGGGCAGGACTCCCCGTCCCCCCCGGGACGGTGCGCCCGGTTCTCTGAAGAAGGTGGCCCCCCCTTGGCCTGGCAGGAGACTCCGAACACCCCCTGGGCAGGACTCCCCGTCCCCCTCAGGCCGGTGCGCCCGGTTCTCTGAAGAAGATGGCCCCCCCTTGGCCTGGCAGGAGACTCCGAACACCCCCTGGGCAGGACTCCCCGTCCCCCCCGGGCCGGTGCACCCGGTTCTCTGAAGAAGATGGCCCCCCATTGCCCTTGCAAGAGACTCCGAACACCCCCTGGGCAGGACTCCCCGTCCCCCCCGGGCCGGTGCGCCCGGTTCTCTGAAGGAGATGGCCCCCCATTGGCCCTGGCAGGAGGCTCCGAACACCCCCTGGGCAGGACTCCCCGTCCCCCCCGGGCCGGTGCGCCCGGTTCTCTGAAGAAGATGGCCCCCCATTGGCCTGGCAGGAGACTCCGAACACCCCCTGGGCAGGACTCCCCGTCCCCCCCAGGCCGGTGCGCCCGGTTCTCTGAAGAAGATGGCCCCCCATTGGCCTGGCAGGAGACTCCGAACACCCCCTGGGCAGGACTCCCCGTCCCCCCCGGGCCGGTGCGCCCGGTTCTCTGAAGAAGATGGCCCCCCATTGGCCCTGTAGGAGACTCCGAACACCCCCTGGGCAGGACTCCCCGTCCCCCCCGGGCCGGTGCGCCCGGTTCTCTGAAGAAAATGGCCCCCCCTTGGCCTGGCAGGAGACTCCGAGCACCCCCTGGGCAGGACTCCCCGTCCCCCCCGGGCCGGTGCGCCCGGTTCTCTGAAGAAGATGGCCCCCCATTGGCCCTGGCAGGAGGCTCCGACCACCCCCTGGGCTGGACTCCCCGTCCCCCCCAGGCCGGTGCGCCCGGTTATTGGAAGATGATGGCTCCCCATGGGCCTTGCAGGAGGTTCCGACCACCCCCTGGGCTGGGCTCCCCGTCCCCCCCGGGCCGGTGCGCCCGGTTATTAGCAGATGACGCCTCCCCACGGGCCCTGCAGGAGGCTCCGACCACCCCCTGGCCTGGACTCCCCGTCCCCCCCAGGCCGGTGCGCCCGCTTCTCCGAAGATGATAGCCCCCCATAGGCCCTGAAGGATGCCCCGACCGCCCCCTGGGTTGGACTCCCCATCCCCCCAGGCCGGTGCGCCCAGTAGTACATCCCCACAGGCCCGGCACTACACTCCGACCACCCATTGCAGGAGTTGCACTGCCCACTGCCCCCGGGCAGTGAGGCAGTGCATTGCAGGAGTTGCACTGCCCACTGCTCCCAGGCAGTGAGGCAGTGCGTTGCAGGAGTTCCGCTGCCCACTGCCCCCAGGGCAGTGAGGCAGTGCATTGCAGGAGTTGCGCTGCCCACTGCCCCCAGGGGTGGGGCAGTGTATTGCAGAAGTTGCACTGCCCCATACCCCCAGGCAGTGGGGCAGTGCATTGCAGGAGTTCCACTGCCCACTGCCCCCAGGCAGTGAGGCAGTGCATTGCAGGAGTTCCACTGCCCACTGCCCCCAGGCAGTGGGGCAGAGTAATGCAGGAGCTGCACTGCTCACTGCCCCCGGGCAGTGCGGCAGTGCGTTGCAGGAGTTGCACTGCCCACTGCCCCCCAGCAGTGCGGCAGTGTATTGCAGGAGTTGCACTGCCCACTGCCCCCAGGCAGTGAGGCAGTGCATTGCAGGAGTTGCACTGCCCACTGCCCCCAGGGCAGTGAGGCGGTGCATTGCAGGAGTTCCACTGCCCACTGCCCCCAGGCAGTGGGGCGGTGCATTGCAGGAGTTCCACTGCCCACTGCCCCCAGGCAGTGAGGTAGTGCATTGCAGGAGTTTCACTGCCCACTGCCCCAGGGCAGTGAGGCGGTGCATTGCAGGAGTTGCACTGCCCACTGCCCCCAGGGCAGTGAGGCAGTGCATTGCAGGAGTTCCACTGCCCACTGCCCCCAAGCAGTGGGGCAGTGCATTGCAGGAGTTCCGCTGCCCACTGCCCCAGGGCAGTGAGGCAGTGCATTGCACGAGTTGCACTGTCCACTGCCCCAAGGCAGTGGGGCGGTGCATTTCACGAGTTCCACTGCCACCGCCCCCAGGCAGTGAGGTAGTGCATTACGGGAGTTTCACTGCCCACTGCCCCAGGGCAGTGAGGCGGTGCATTGCAGGAGTTCCACTGCCCACTGCCCCCAGGCAGTGAGGCAGTGCATTGCAGGAGTTGCACTGTCCACTGCTCCCAGGCAGTGAGGCAGTGCATTGCAGGAGTTCCGCTGTCCACTGCCCCCAGGGCGGTGAGGCAGTGCATTGCAGGAGTTGCACTGCCCACTGCCCCCAGGCGTTGAGGCGGTGCATTGCAGGAGTTCCACTGCCCACTGCCCCCAGGCAGTGAGGCAGTGCATTGCAGGAGTTGCACTGTCCACTGCTCCCGGGCAGTGAGGCAGTGCATTGCAGGAGTTGCACTGTCCACTGCTCCCAGGCCTTGAGGCAGTGCATTGCAGGAGTTCCACTGCCCTCTGCCCCCAGGCAGTGAGGCAGTGCATTGCAGGAGTTGCACTGCCCACTGCCCCCAGGCGTTGAGGCGGTGCATTGCAGGATTCCACTGCCCACTGCCCCCAGGCAGTGAGGCAGTGCATTGCAGGAGTTGCACTGCCCACTGCCCCCAGTCAGTGGGGCCGTGCATTGTAGAAGTTGCACCGCCCACTGCCCCGAGGCAGTGAGGCAGTGCGTGGCAGGAGTTGGAGTTGCACTGCCCACTGCCCCCAGGCAGTGAGGGAGTGCATTGCAGGAGTTGCACTGCCCACTGCCCCCAGGCAGTGCGGCAGTGTATTGCAGGAGTTGCACTGCCCACTGACCCGGGGCAGTGAGGCAGTGCATTGCAGAGGTTGCACTGTCCGCTGCCCCGAGGCAGTGAGGCAGTGCATTGCAAGAGTTCCACTGCCCACTGCCCCAGGGCAGTGAGGTAGTGCATTGCAGGAGTTCCACTGCCCACTGCTCTGGGACAGTGAGGCAGTGCATTGCAAGAGTTGCACTGTCCGCTGCCCCCAAGCAGTGGGGCAGTGCATTGCAGGAGTTCCACTGCCCGCTGAAGAAGATGGCCCCCCACTGGCCTTGCAGGAGACTCCGAACACCCCCTGGGCAGGACTCCCCGTCCCCCCCGGGCCGGTGCGCCCGGTTCTCTGAAGAAGATGGCCCCCCATTGGCCTGGCGGGAGACTCCGAGCACCCCCTGGGCAGGACTCCCCGTCCCCCCCGGGCCGGTGCGCCCGGTTCTTTGAAGAAGATGGCCCCCCATTGGCCTTGTAGGAGACTCCGAACACCCCCTGGGCAGGACTCCCCGTCCCCCCCGGGCCGGTGCGCCCGGTTCTCTGAAGAAGATGGCCCCCCATTGCCCTGGCAGGAGGATCCGAACACCCCCTGGGCAGGACTCCCCGTCCCCCCCGGGCCGGTGCGCCCCGTTCTCTGAAGAAGATGGCCCCCCATTGGCCTGGCAGGAGACTCCGAACACCCCCTGGGCAGGACTCCCCGTCCCCCCCGGGCCGGTGCGCCCGGTTCTCTGAAGAAGATGGCCCCCCATTGGCCTGGCAGGAGACTCCGAACACCCCCTGGGCAGGACTCCCCGTCCCCCCCGGGCCGGTGCGCCCGGTTCTCTGAAGAAGATGGCCCCCCATTGGCCCTGGCAGGAGACTCCGAACACCCCCTGGGCAGGACTCCCCGTCCCCCCCGGGCCGGTGCGCCCGGTTCTCTGAAGAAGATGGCCCCCCATTGGCCTGGCAGGAGACTCCGAAAACCCCCTGGGCAGGACTCCCCGTCCCCCCCGGGCCGGTGCGCCCGGTTCTCTGAAGAAGATGGCCCCCCATTGGCCCTGGCAGGAGGCTCCGACCACCCCCTGGGCTGGACTCCCCGTCCCCCCCAGGCCGGTGCGCCCGGTTATTGGAAGATGACGGCTCCCCATGGGCCTTGCAGGAGGTTCCGACCACCCCCTGGGCTGGGCTCCCCGTCCCCCCCAGGCCGGTGCGCCCGGTTATTAGCAGATGACGCCTCCCCATGGGCCCTGCAGGAGGCTCCGACCACCCCCTGGCCTGGACTCCCCGTCCCCCCCAGGCCGGTGCGCCCGGTTCTCCGAAGACGATGGCCCCCCATAGGCCCTGAAGGATGCCCCGACCGCCCCCTGGGTTGGACTCCCCATCCCCCCAGGCCGGTGCGCCCAGTAGTACATCCCCACAGGCCCGGCAGTACACTCCAACCACCCACTGCAGGAGTTCCGCTGCCCGCTGCCCCAGGGCAGTGAGGCAGTGCATTGCAGGAGTTGCGCTGCCCACTGCCCCCAGGCAGTGAGGCAGTGCGTTGCAGGAGTTGCACTGCCCACTGCCCCCAGGCAGTGGGGCAGAGTAATGCAGGAGCTGCACTGCTCACTGCCCCCAGGCAGTGCGGCAGTGTATTGCCGGAGGTCCACTGCCCACTGCCCCCAAGCCAGTGCGGCAGTGCGTTGCAGGAGTTGCGCTGCCCACTGCCCCCAAGCAGTGCGGCAGTGTATTGCAGGAGTTGCACTGCCCACTGCCCCCAGGCAGTGAGGCAGTGCGTTGCAGGAGTTGCACTGCCCACTGCCCCCAGGGCAGTGAGGCGGTGCATTGCAGGAGTTCCACTGCCCGCTGCCCCCAGGCAGTGGGGCAGTGCATTGCAGGAGTTCCACTGCCCGCTGCCCCCAGGCAGTGAGGTAGTGCATTGCGGGAGTTTCACCCCCCACTGCCCCAGGGCAGTGAGGCGGTGCGTTGCAAGAGTTGCACTGTCCACTGCCCCCAGGCAGTGAGGCAGTGCATTGCAGGAGTTCCACTGCCCACTGCCCCTAGGCAGTGAGGCAGTGCATTGCAGGAGTTCCGCTGCCCACTGCCCCCAGGCAGTGCGGCAGTGCGTTGCAGGAGTTGCACTGCCCACTGCCCCCAGGGCAGTGAGGCGGTGCATTGCAGGGGTTCCACTGCCCGCTGCCCCCTAGCAGTGGGGCAGTGCATTGCAGGAGTTCCACTGCCCGCTGCCCCCAGGCAGTGAGGTAGTGCATTGCGGGAGTTTCACTGCCCACTGCCCCAGGGCAGTGAGGCAGTGCATTGCAGGAGTTGCACCGCCCACTGCCCCCAGGCGTTGAGGCGGTGCATTGCAGGAGTTCCACTGCCCACTGCCCCCAGGCAGTGAGGCAGTGCATTGCAGGAGTTGCACTGCCCACTGCCCCCAGGCAGTGAGGCAGTGCATTGCAGGAGTTCCACTTCCCACTGCCCCCAGGGCACTGAGGCAGTGCATTGCAGGAGTTGCACTGCCCGCTGCCCCGAGGCAGTGGGGCCGTGCATTGTAGAAGTTGCACCGCCCACTGCCCCCAGGCAGTGAGGCAGTGCGTGGCAGGAGTTTAGAGTTGCACTGCCCACTGCCCCCAGGCAGTGAGGCATTGCATTGCAGGAGTTGCACTGCCCACTGCCCCCAGGCAGTGCGGCAGTGTATTGCAGGAGTTGCACCGACCACTGTGGCAGTGTACAGGATGATCTTTGCTGCTCAAGTGCCAGCCTCGTCAATGCCCGACCAGGGCTCGGAGGCACAAAGGCCTAGGCCCAGCGAGAACTTTCGTAGCACCACCAGGGAGAGCGGCAAGCCGTCCCCAGGGCGGCCCTGGACAGAACCCGCCCGGCACGAGGGAGGGTGACGGCCCTCTGCCACAGGTGCGCAACACACTACATGCAGCGTGCACTTAGACACACCCACCCGGTTTGCATACTCCCGCGTGCAAGACCCTCCCGGTCATTGCCTTTAGGTAACAACACCGCAAGCACGCCACACCACACCACATCACACCACACCACACCACACCACACCACACCCTGAGTACTCCCCAGCTCTACTCACGGGCTGGGTGCCGGGTGCGAAGCCCCGCACGACAGGGCCCGGGCACTGCCAATAGGCGGTGTACTAACAGCACTTCCTTGGGGCAACGGGCAGTGGGGATCCCTTTGGAAAATGCCACATGGCGGTGGGCAGTGGGCTCCTGGGTCCCTCCTCTACACTGCGACACTGCAGTGGGCGGTGAGCAGTGGGGACCTTGCAATAAAGTGCCACACTGCAATGGTACTTGTGCTTCACACCGCCTGGGGGCAGTGGGCAGTGGGGCTCCTGCTGAACACTTCCTCACTGCCTTGGGGCAGTGGGCAGTGGAACTCCTTCTGTGCACTGCCTCACCGCCTGGGGGCAGTGGGCAATGGAACTCCAGCTGTGCACTGCCGCACTGCCCTAGGGGGAACTCCTGTGCACTGCCTCACTGCCAGTGTGGTGTAGTGTGGTGGCATGGTATGATGTAGCATGGTGTGGTGCGCAGTGGAGTGCAGTGCAGTGTGGTATAGTGTGGGGTGGTGTGGGGTGGGGTGGTCAGTGCGGTACGGCACAGGGTATTGAGTTTGCATTCGCTGAGAAACAGAGAGCCATAAGATGAATTTACACAATAGACAACATGCCTCTTGTCACAGCAGACAGTCCCACCAGACTGCTCATGTGATGTCAGAAGACGCCCAATGGCACCATTACCTTGCACAAAAGCGGCGTCTTCTTGAAGCAGATGTAGACACGAAGGGGCGCATCAAAACACAGGAGCTGTACCAGTTTGCAGCGAGTCAGGTATATGGTGGCTGTTCAAGAGTCATGTCTGTTGTGATTCAACATGCAGTAATTGCACCAACCATGTTTGTGGTGATTCGTCTCCACTCCATGTCCCCCCCATGTCCAACCTGTCTCCACCCCATCTCCACCGTGCAGGGTCAGAGGTTGGGTTGTACAGGGTCAGGGAGTATTGGCTGTGCAGAGTAATAGTTGTAGGGGCATAGCGTCAGGGATGTATTAGAACGACCACATTTTGTGCCCATGCCAAAGTCTACCCCGGGCACACTGACCAAGGGGTTTCTATGACGTGTGTGACTTACAGTTGTGTTGGCCTCAAGGGGTGTTCCGGTTCCCTGCAAACCCCATCCCTTAGCCCCCACAAGCGCCCGCCTCGGGGCTCTTGCTTGTTTCACTTCTGCCACACCGTCTGGCCCATCCTCGCTGTGTACTCACTGTGCACTTTGTCCTTCTACTGTGAATAGAAGGAGCAGTGGGGGGGGCTGAGTGGAAGGGGAGCCTTGTACTTTGCCCTTGTCCTGAGTATCAGTGGCACGACCCTGACCCCATTCTTGCCTCGAATCAGGCCACACATCACAAATGGGGTCTTGGCCTGGGCTCATCCGGCGCTGCTGCACAATCAAGTGGTACTTCCATCATCGACACCCTTGAGAAGTTTCCCTGGTGCAAAGGTACAGACCTCCGCTATGCCACTGGTTGACCGTGCCAGGGCGTGAGTGTGTCCATATCATGTGTGATATGGACACTGGCCTTTTCAGGGGTTCTTCATGAAGGGATGCGGGTGCCGTGTCGTACAATTGGTGTCCAGTGCCATGTGTTGTCTTTTGTTGGCAGGGTCATCATTTGTAAAGAGGAGTGCGGTGAGGAGAAGGGGCTGGGGAGGTGAGCGCAGTCTTGTGCATGAGAGTGGAGTGTGTGTCCCCATGCCCACAATTGCACCATTCTGCCTTCGCGGGGGGGGGGGGGGATGAAAATATCGAGGCGCAGACTACCAGGGCGCCAAAATGGAAATCGGCGACAAAGATTGCCTCCGAGCGCAAGTCACAGCACGTCACTTCCCAACGAAAATGTGCTCATTGCGCTCGGGGGAGGGGGGGGGGGCTTACCTCCGCATTAAGCCCCTCCTTGGGGTCCGACAAGGCCGCCAGCCCTGAATGCTGGGTGGTGTGTGGCAGACTGCTGGAGACCGCCCTGGACGTCAGGGCAAAACACCATCAATGAATGGGACGTCTGTTTGGGTGCACTTGCATGTGCGCATGTGCGTGCACACCAGGGTGCTTGCTCTTCAAGGGCCCAGTGTGTTCTCTAGCCAAGAATAGCCCTCAAGACTGTCTTGGCTCCATCCCAACCGCTGTGGGTCACTCTCACACTGCCGTCGGTCGCCATCTGCTCACCAACTGCGGGTGGCGATCCTTCAACGCCCGTCAGACCAAATCCCACGCCCTGTGTAATGGACACCAATCCCTTTTTTTGGCTCCTCCCCGGTCCATGTACACTACAGACATTGTGATACACACGCTAAGGTGAGCACGACAAAATCAATGATGATGAGGAAGAAGAAGTGCCGATTGTCAGGGACCAGAACTACTGGAAAAAGTACCGCTGGCGGCAGTTGGGGGACGAATCTGATGACGAGAATGCAGAGGGCACAGCGGACACAAGTGCTAGTCACTCCAAAGACACAGATGGTGGTGAGCCCGAGAACAAGCAGTGCGATAGGGATAGGTTGGATGGGGACAGTGATAAGGACAGGGACAGGGACAGGGATGGCAAAAGGTCTAGGTCCAGGGACAGAGACAGAGTAAGGGACAGGGACAAGGAGAGGGACAAGGAGAGGGAGAGGGAGAGGGACAGGGACAGGGAGAGGGAAAGGGACGGGGAGAGAGACAGGCACAGGGACAGGGAGAGGGAGAGGGACAGGGAGAGGGAAAGAGAGAGGGACAGGCACAGGGACAGGGACAGGGAGAGGGAGAAGGAGAGGGACAGGCACAGGGACAGGGACAGGGACAGGGACATGCAGAGGGAGAAGGAGAGGGACAGGGAGAGGGAGAAGTGTAGGGAAAGGGATGGGGATGCGGCAAGGCCCAAGACGAGGGACGGAGACAACGACAGTGGAAGGGAAGTGGAGACGCACAGGGCCGTGAATCGTGCCGCAGACGGAGGGAGGGACTGCACAGGCAAGGCCAGGTCCCGGTCCCGGTCTCCGGATGCGGCATGGGACGCTTGGCGGGACCGGTGGCGGCGGGAAAAGGCCGAGGGTGGTGACGTCCTCCCTCACGCATGGGACAGTGACAGCGACCAGGACAAGGGGGACGGCAGGAAAGAAGCCGCTTCCCGGTCCCCGGGACATGATCACCACCGGGGCCGCAGGGAGCGGGCCCGATGTCGTGTGGCAGAGCACGTGAGCGTGCGTGAGGGCAAGCGCGATGGGCCCGCGGCGCTGGAGGAGCCGGCGGTCAAACGGCCCAAACCCAATGGTGCCCACGGGGACAAGGCAGCCAATGGCATGCCGCAGGCATCGCCGGGCCCTCGGGCAGAGGATTTCCCCGGGTACAACGCCATGTCTGCGGGGGAGAAGGTGCTCTGGTGTTTGCCTGCGCCCCCTCCTCAGCCCTGCCTCTAGCCCTCTTGCCCCGCCCTAAGCCACGCCCTGTCCATGCACCGGCAGAAGCCCCAGTGTGCCCCGCCCGGGGGGGGGGGGGGTCACTGTGGCTCTCAAGGTGTTTTCCTGCAGGCAGACGCCGCATTGTAACCTCTTCTTGCTGCGTGCTGATCAGGGCTGTCCTTAAGAACCCCATTTTTGTTTTGTTAAGGACAGCCCTTAAGGACACCCAACCTCCAACTGCCACCAACCGCCACCAACCGCCACCAACCGCCAGGAACCGCCAACCGCCAACCATTGTTCAGTACTGTTTCTGTGGTCCTGTGTCTTGCCCATGTCTTGACCATGAAGCAGAGAGCGCCCGTGAACGTTTGTTTCTGTTGGCGTTACGAACCCCCCCCCCCCCCTTTCTCCCTTAAGGACAGCCCTGGTGGTGATTGCCTGCATCTTGCTGCAGTGCAGAGCTGAGCAGTGTCATTTTCTTGGTGCCCCTGCTTTCACGGTTGCAGGTACGGCTCAGAATGCAGTTGAAGTTGCAAGCCAACAAGAAGCAGAAGTAGGGGGCCGAGTTGAAGTCCATCGGTCTCACCACCTCAAACGACTCAGAAGTGCCGCAAGACTCGAAAGTCTCCGTTCTCTGATGATTGACCCAAATGGCCATCGTTGTAGTAAGATTGAGAAACTTGCTGATCAGGGGAGAGACCAGCTCTTGTGATAGCATTGACCCAAATGGCCGTCGTTGTAGTAAGATTGAGAAACTTGCTGATCAGGGGAGAGACCAGCTCTTGTGATAGCATTGACCCAAATGGCCGTCGTTGTAGTAAGATTGAGAAACTTGCTGATCAGGGGAGAGACCAGCTCTTGTGATAGCTTTATGTCTGCCTGGATTAGATTTGCAGCATTGTCCTTTGGGAGCCCCTACTCAAAATTTCTGATGTTGTCACACAATTTCATGAGGCTCTAGTGAGTTTGCTTTCCGGAGGCACATTGATCTTTCACAAGGCCGCATCCGTCCCATCATCCGATGTTGACGACGACAGAGCGACGAAGCACAAGAGGCTTGGTAGTCTTCATGTGCACTTTTTCAGGCAATCCTGACACGATTCTTAAGATATGTCCTCTCAATTCATTTACAGTCTCAACATCGCAGTTCACCCTTTCAATAGTTCTGAGTGGGAGTGCCATCAAGAAGCATCATGCACCCGAGAGAGTGTTGCAGAATGGATGGGGGAACCCCTGATGGTCCGGTGCAGAACGTTTCCTGCAAATGCTGTGTCCTGCCGTCCTATTCCACAAGCACAAAAGGACCAGGTCCGTTGCAGACATCGCAGGACATAGGCCAGCTACACTGAGAGAACGAGATATGGATAATGCATATTGGCTAATCGGTAAGGAACAGGTACTGCAAGGCATTAGAGAGGCAGCAGACACGGTAAAAGAGGCCAAGGGGCTGCGGGGGGACCTGTGGTTTTCTATTGCAAAAGGCGGAGACAATGTGCTTGATCAATTGACTTACCCTTGACATGGAATGCGCTGGAGACAAAACGCCATAACCCGCCACACAGAACAACAACACAGCGTGTCCTCCCGACATAACCCTTATCTTGGACCCTGCTGATGTACCCCATACATCATCTTCACCCTCTAATCCAGAAGCTAATACCATTGACCTGGGGCTGTATCTTTGGAGGGGGCGGTCCGTGGATGCACCCCCCCCCCATCCCCCCCCCACCCTTCAACCCGTCCCTCCCCCTCTCTGACACTTAGTTGCCCAGTGGTGACCCCACAAGCCCACAAGAGGGCGCCGAAGGTGTCGCAACGCCTTTTGGGGAGGCTCAACTGACCCGGGGCATTGCACCACAATCCACGCCTTTTGGGGGCTGGCCCCAATGGGTCAGGGGATATGTAGCCACCCATCCACACTCAAGGCCCAGGAACGGGGACATGGGGGAATGGGGGAAAAGGGAACACAAAAGGGGATGTGATTCCGAGCATCTCATTTCAGGCGTCTGTTAAACAAGAACAGTATTCCGCTTGGGCGTAATATCTGGTGAAGTAATGTTACGCACTTTCTTGTTATGGCATGTCATGCAATGCATGAATATGTAACAGAATATTACATGTCAATGGCATGTCATGGATATCACCTCGTCATGCAATTAATTACGCGTCATACAGTCACCCGTAATACATGTACACGCTATGTGGTATGCACTGTGTACACGTGTGTACCATTCCCAATGTTGTATAGATATGTACTATGCGTGGATTTGCGCGCATCATTGAAGGGAACAGGGTTAGGGTCGCCAAATATTCACCCCCCAGCAATGCAAGGGGCCACTGATGATACGGTCTCTAAAAGTTATGGGCTGCCCGAATCAAAGAGATTTAGGGTAGTCGCCTGGCTCTCCCAAAATCTGGCCTCCCCCATTTTGCGCCCATGTTGACCCGTTTTGGCTCAGGAAAACCCCCGAGAAGCCTTGATTGGGCCATTTTAGTACCAAAAAATGGATCAATGGATCCCTTCTGCGTTCATTTTAGCCTCTTTTGACCCCTCCGAGTCCCACAGGGCCTTGAGAATGCGCCATGTTGGAATGGCTCACATGTATCGCAGCGCCGGTCCGGCCGGCCCCAAGTGTACCGCTGACGAAGAGACATTCCTTGGGAATGATTCATCACCACGGACGCTCGGAGGTAGAAATCCACAGACCTGGACCCAACGAATTGATTTCCCGAGCCTGACCCATTCATTTGTCATTATCCATTTTCCTTCCGTGTACAGCTAACCCGCATCCTCCTCCTCCACATCGACGCACGTACGTGGACGAAGCTTGAACTGCCCCCACGCAGGGACCCAGGCAGGGGCTGTGCTGTTGAATGCATTGCATGCTCTATGTAGATCTGTGGCAACTGTTCAGTCACTGTTGAACAGCAGTATGGCGCCGGAGGTGGCCCACTCCCACACAACAATGTGCTTGGGATATTCTTTGCATCTTATCTTACGTGGTTCTGATGCGTCGTGGTCCTGTCTCTCTGCGTGCACGCAATCTGTCCAGCTGCGGTTTCCTCCATCTTATGCATTGCCGTGAGGTCAGTGTTGATGTACGTGGGGGTGCAGTGCAGCCTCTGTGCAATGTATTCAAAACAAAGCCCGAGTTTCCCCCCTCTCCCGCCTGCTGTCATAAAGAACCCAAGCCCCAGTGGTCCTTGCACAACAGATGGCAGTACAACAAAGGGACATGGGCCCGCAGCACCATGCGATGTTGGAGGGCTCAACCGGTAGGCACTGTGTTTAGTATGTTGTGCTTCCGCCACTTGCCCATGCTTCACCCACAGGGAAGCGCATACCACCCCAAGTGGATCGTGCCCCACTTAGTCCCTGTTGAGGACACCCTGATGAGGGAGCGCTCACTTGTTCCCTCATCAGAATACCTGATGAGTGATCCCGAAGTTGCCCATTCATCATGTGCTGCAGATCAGTGTGGCTCTGCGTCCCCCTTTGAATTTTAAGCCCGGTTTATAGGCCTGGGAACTCAGACCCAAGTCTGGTTTATGTAACCTGGTACTTGGCTGCCCCCAGTCGCGGGTTATATGAACCGGATTTAGGCCAAAGTTCCAGGTTATAATTACGGGTGTACCATGCCAAGTGAAAAGGAATGTCTCAAATGCAAGGAAAATACAGGCAGCCCCAACCACTCTGGCAAAGGCCCCCATAGGCCAAGATGTAACAGGCATTCCAACCCCTTTTACTTCTGCTATTTTTCATAGGCCAACAAAGAATACATGTTAAAGAGGAAAAGCCGAAGGAGGCCACCAAAGATGCATGGGCTGTCTCAAATATTTTGGCTACGACATCTGGGGACTGGGACTTAGTATTTTTCTTTGGTGTTTAATGGGGCGCAAGATAATTGTAAGGTTTGGGGTTTGGAACTCGGCCTTGGGCAGGCATGCTGGGCTTTCCACTGAGACACTGCACACAGAGCAAATTGTGGAGCTGGGGCTGTTAGTTTGTCTTGCACTTGAGTGAGTAGCTACGGTGGCCTTGGTTGGGGACAATGTGTCAATGCTAGAGATTCTGGTGGTGGGGGGGGTAACATACAAGGGGTGCCGCGTTTTTGACGAGGAAAAAATTGAAGTGGACAAACTGGGAAGCAAATGTTCATTCAATTCGAAAGTGTGCTGTGATATGTGCAAGGGTGAGGGGCGGCAAGGTGGGAGGCTCTTGTCTTGCAATTGTCGTGTCATGCAAGCACATGCCGGTCATGAGAGGATGCCAGAGGAAATAGCAACATCCATCCAGACGCTATCCATCCATGTGCCCTTCTTGTTTATCCAAAATTTCCTTCGTTCCTACGGAGGAGTACCAAATTACCCCTCCTTGTCTGTGCATTCTTTGGCTTTGTGTTTAAAGTGAGCCAATACTTGCTTCAAAAGTACTACACAACTCAGGACGGCATGGGGCTCACCCAACCCAATGGTTGCAGCAAGAGGCACAATTGTTGATGCACTTGGACGTTGATGCCGTTCTTGCGTGATTGATTGCCACCAGTGCCTTACAAAAAGGGTGTCAGCTGCCAATGCAAGTTCAGCAAACCCCACGCAACACTGCTATTGCTTTTTTAACGCTCATGTCCACCAATCCCATACAAGAAATGAAGGATGTCTGCAGAAAGAACAACTCTGGAAAAGCATGTGGGATCCATCAGCACCTTGAGGATGCACCCACTGAATTTTGCACCCTGACCTTGTGCCTCATTAGTGTGCCTACAGGGATGCTAATCCTGCGGTGCATGCGGCGCGCCCCGCAGCATACAATTTGGGTAGTTATCCTGGAACAGGGGAAATTGTTCCCTTTGTTCACCATACACATGAATGGGGAGTGATGATCACGCCCCCTACGGCCTTCACCCAAACTTGAGGAAAAATTCTATTGCCTTCGGCAAGTCCACCTTGCAGAGAATCTACTCCAAGCAACACACACACAAAATAGGGGAAAAACGACATAAATACGGCCTAAAACATGCTTTACATAGCTTGGATGGTCATTTTAAGTGATCACGGTATCAGAAAAATAAGTTTTGAAAACTTCGATTTTTGAGCTGCCCAGGGTGAAAAACTGCATAAGCAGGTTGTGTACCAATCCCTTGGGAGACACCCCCCCCCCCCCCCCGGTGCGCCCAATACCCAAATAGGGTGAAAAACACGTACATACGGCCTAAAGAATGCTTTACATACCTTGGATGGTCATTTTAGGTGATCATGGTATCAAAAAAATAAGTTTCGAAAACTTCGATTTTGGTGCTGCCCAGGGTGAAAAACTGCATAAGCAGGTTGTGCACCTGTCCTTTGGGAGACCCCCCCCCCCGGGACCTAATACCCAAATAGGGTGAAAAACACGTACATACGGCCTAAAACATGCTTCACATACCTTGGATGGTCATTTTAGGTGATCACAAGATCAAAAAAACAAGTTTCGAAAACTTCGATTTTTGAGCTGCCCAGGGTGAAAGACTGCATAAGCAGGTTGTGTACCCATCCCTTGGGAGACCCCCCCCCCCCCCCCGGAGGTAATACCCAAATAGGGTGAAAAACACATAAATACGGCTTAAAACATGCTTTACATACCTTGGATGGTCATATTGTGTGGTCACAATGTCAAAAAAAAAAGTTTCGAAAACTTCGATTTTTGAGCTCTACAGGGTGAAAAACTGCATAAGCAGGTTGTGTACTGGCCCATTCACTGGGCCATTATTGGTGGAAACAGTCATTTTGCATCTGTGGCACAGGTTGTGACTAGCTCTCAGCAAGGCTAGAGACTGCAAAAAACGTCCTTTCGTATCCTAGTAGACATATACTGTCACAACATCCCCACTCACACCCCTCAGAGTGGGTACCACGGGGTCACCGAGGTTGCCAAAACCGCCAACATACCAAAAATGGCTAAAAAGTGCATAAAATGCATAAGCGCTTGTCCCACTCCGCCCATACAAACCCCATGGAGTCGGGACCCGGAAACACTTTTCGGCTCAAAATCGAAAAAAACCAAAAGATTCATGATTTTGGACCCAAAAAAGGGGGGGTCGTTTTTTGACCCCCCCCCCCCCCACCTCCCTCAAAGCCTCAAAAAAGTGGGTTTCAAATGGGGGGGTCTGGGGGGTCCCGGACCAAAAACTCATTGGGGGACGCGTTTATTGGACAAAATAATGATTTTACAAGGGGTTAAACTAACAATTCAACCCCTTGGGGTATGGTACGCGAATAGCCCCAAAAAGGCCAAAATGGGGGGTCATGTGGCGTTGTCCCCTATATACGCCTGCCTGGCTTTGATCTAACAACCTCTGCGAGGTGATTAGTGTGGTGCTAATTACCCTATTGAGGAAAATTAATGTTGTGCTAATCACCCTAAAGCTAACTACCCTTACGGTGGCACGCAGTAAGCGCTCCCCATGGGTTCCCCACCATGCGGCACGTGCAGTGCGCCCTGCGGTGCACAGTCAGAATAGTTCTGCCACTAGTATGGACATGTGTGGGATGTGCAGATGTAAGGGCCGTAGTCTCTCCTTTGTACCGAGCAATAGTGTCAATGGATCAATGTTTACAACCTCCTAAGTGCATTGTGGACCCGTACTCCAAATCGCTATTGAATGGTGGTGCCTTCTTCTGTTCGTAGGTACATTGTGTTTGCTTTGCCGCCTGTTCATGGCACACTTGGATAATGAAGGCTCCGGATTTCACTGTCTTTCTGTGCATATGGGAGCCGGGCAGGGCATGCAATGCGCCTGAGGAGCCTCATGGTTCCCCAGAGCTGCCTGAAGTGGGGGAGCTAGGGCCTGGCGTTGGATTTCTTGGCCTGGGGGATGTGGGGCTGGGGCCCCAACAGGCCCCCTCGGATGCAGACGACCCTGACATGAATATTTGTGTTGTGCTGAGCGCGCGCTCACCAGCTTTGCTGGTTTTGCCTTTGCGGACTACCAGGGTCGAGGGGGTTGTGAGGGGGTTGTGGGGGGGATTTCCAAGGGATGAAATATGCGTGAAGATGTGTTGTGTAACCCCCCCATTTTAGGGTTTCTGGGTCTCTGTTTCCCTTGTGCTTTTTTCCCCTTCACATTTCAAGGCAGTGTGAGGAGGCTTTGCATCCAAAGCCACTTGGAACATGACTGTGCCCGTTGAATTCCAAACTACAACCAGCACTTTGGTTGAGCAACCCTCAGCAACAGTGCGGTCGGGGTATGGGTAAGCCCGTTGGGGAGGTGGCTATTGGGCCTTTTCGTCTTTTTGGGTCCACAGTTGCACATTTTTTGGGATCAAAAATGATTTCGACCTTGAATCATCCTTCCGCAGAACCATCCGTATCTTGTGCAATCCCCCCCCCCTTTTTGAGTAAACTTGCATAATCCCCCCCCCCTTTTTTGAATATCCGGAAGCCCACATGTATTTTGACCTCCCCCCCCCCTCACCACCACCAGTCCCCCCCGCCCCTACCCACGTGGTGAAGCTGCTTGGAGCGTGCCTGTCCTGGTCGCTGCATACCCCATATTCCCCCATGCAATCGGTCGACTCCCAAAGGCCATCTCTTGGGCATCTCCTCCCACGGCAAAACAGCTTTTGAAACATGCCCCCCGTGCCACGATGCCTTGCGCTGTTACCATGTTCTTCGTCAGGCTATTCCCAACGGGGCCCCTTTTCCAGACATCCATTTGCTGTGTGTTGCTGCGATGGAAGTGCGACTGGCATCACACGTTATCAACGCTGGATACCTCTCATTCTCAAAGATGAGTGCCGGCGGCGATTCGGGCCCCGGCGAAAGTAAGCACAAGCACGGCGCCGCGGCAGTGGACCCTGCGAAGGAGAAGGGGGAACGCGGTGAGCGCCGGGAGGAGGAGGGGGAGGGCAGGCCAGAGACCCCTATTCCTATCGCACCTCATGTCCTGCAAATGGGGTATTATCCGCTGGTGACACCAGCCCCCCCACACGACCCCACCGACAGCCCCGCGGCCGCCGCCGCCGCCGCCGCCGCCGCCACCGCTGAGCAGGCCCCCCCCGCCGAGCAGGCCCCCCCAAAGACAGGCGCGGGCAGCTCGCAGAGGCGCCCCTCGCTCGTGGCGCACCCGCAGCAGCTCCTCGTCACCGTGCTGGAGGGCCGAGGGCTGGTGGGATGGGGCACCGAGGCCCGGGACCCGATGGTGTGCCTCGCGCTGGGGGACGACCGCATGGAGACCTCCGTCCGGCCCGGCGCCGAGGACCCGACGTGGGGCGAGGACGGCAGCCTGGCCATCACGGACCTGCAGGAGCAGCTCGAGATCATCGTGCGGGACAAGGACAGCAACGGGCCGATGCTGGGGTTCTACGCGCTGACGCTGCGGCGCTGCGTGCAGGACGAGCCGGTGGACCTGTGGGTCCCGCTGCTGTGCTACAACGCGTCGAGCGACACCGTGGAGTGCCCCGACGCGGACAGCAAACTGCACCTCCGGCTGGTGGCCCAGGGCATCACCGCGGACCACATGGCGGCCCTGGCGGCCGATGGCCAGAAGTCGTTGGACATGCAGCGCTCCCTCACCCCCTTCGATGCCGCGGAGGCCGCCGCCGCCGCCGCCTCCACGCGGGATGGCGCGGTCGCGGACAAGGTCGACGTGCGGCCTGCGGACGGCAGTGCGATCCCGGCGCTCGAGTACCCGGCGGAGAACGCCACGGAAGTGGCAAACCAGTACAGGCGGCAGCGGCCGCACCGCCCACCGTCCGCTATCGAGCAGGCGATCCGGAGCCAGCAGGTCATCCCTCCCTCCCTCCCTCCCTCCCCTCCTCCCTTCGTCCCTTCTTTTCTGGGGGGATGTTGTTCGGTGGCGGCGCCGGGGCTGTCGCTGGGATCGGGTGGGACCCTCCGGCATGCGTGCATGTGCAGGGCAACTGGGGTCACCCGCCTCTGAGCAGGCACTAGCTCAGAGATCGTGGCATGTTGGCGCGTCCCAACCCCAAAAAGACACACCGCCAAGGCCTCACTGTGCACCCCCAAAGGTCCCACCCAGCGAAGCAGGCGGCCCCAAACCCCGTTGCTGGCTGCACCATGAGCACGTGGTGACTAATGAGTGGCCCCACTGATGTCATGCAGAAGGGGTAGTGCCGGAGTGTGAACGCAAGGGCAGAACCGCGGGGCTCGGCACAGTCATCCACCTAGAGCGACGCGAAGCGAACGCAGCCCATAATGTGACTGGGACGGCGCAGCGCAGTGAACACGGTGCACCGTGCCCACAAGGGACCCGCGAGGCAAACGCCCTCTGACGGGACTGGTTGCCCCACGGATGCCGTGCAGACGGTGTAAACCCCCCCCCCCCCGTGTTTAGACCGACCCCGCCCACTGCAACGACCCACTCAAATACACCGACCCCTTCCAATCACCGGGGCATGCAACACAATACACCGACCCATTCCCAGACCCACGGCCACATCAAAGACGGAGACAACAATGTGGACAGGCAGCAGACTCTCATTGAAACTGTGCTGTGCGACAGTTGCTAACGCAGAAAGGAGGTGATGGGCATTTGCTTTGGTGCTGCCTTAGGTTTCGGCTTAGGCCTGGGCCGGGCAGCAGGTTTTGCTGCTGCAATCATATCCTTCTTGAACTGCTCCATGACAGCATCCACCATTTCATACCTGAATGTTGGAGCAGAGAAGAATTTGAAACCTCTGGTGTGACTGTTGTAAATCAAGCCAAAAGATTTCACCGTCTCAAACATAGTGGGTGCAACGTCGGCCATGGTTTTTTCATGGGCTTCTGCCACCAGTAGAGTGACGGCCACGCGCTTTTCAGCTTTTGACAGCCTGCGTTGATTGCCATATATAGTTGTGCTGTACAGTTTTCTGTAGTGCACTTTGAACCGCATGAACCAAAAGCAATCCAACCACTGCACATATGCTGTCAACCCTTCGGGGACACGCGTCCCAACCAATTTGTGTGCTGCCAATTCAGCCTTAACCAACTCTATCCAATGCTGCCTCGCAGCATCCTGCACAATGGCAACAGGTGAGGCGTTCGCTGGAAACCAGCTCTGAAAAGCTTGAACCATCACCTTTTCATCTGTCACACCTTTTTTCTGAAATAGAACAAACACACGGTCATCATATAAACGCTTTTCAACGGCCGAGAGCTTCCCCTCCCCTTTAAAGATCACCACTGGGTGCAATGACACAGTGTCACCTGCCAGTGTCACACCAACAATGGGCAGGTATGTACAAAAGCGCTTTGCGTCACTGGCTGGCACATTTGTGATTGCCTCCCCTTTGTCTGCTGGGCACCGTGGCCATGAAGTACTCTATGGTGCCTCCGGCAGCTCCGCTGGACCAGAGGCCTGCACAGGAGGCAGAAAGAGATACCTTGGGCACCTTTTCTGGGTCTCGCGGGAATGTTTAGGCCTGCCCTCCGCCCAGCCTACACACAAATGGCATGCATGTCTAAAATAGAACGACCCCCCCAAATACACCGACCCCCGCAAAAATCTGCACCGTGCTGCCCGAAATTAACGACAGGGGCGTTCTAAACAGGGGGGGGGGGGTTTAGTGCCGGAGTGTGACCGTCAGGGGCGCCGCCCCATACCCAGAAACACAGGGCTCGGCGCACTCCTCCACCGACAGCGTCACTGCGACCCAACACCGCCCTAGAACCTGCTGAAAACGGGCAAATGAAGGGAAATAGTGGCTACTCTACGCATGCAGCTAGACTTCCCCGTGCTGAAGGGCCCTCTAGGGCCCTCTAACTCCACAATATGTCCGCGAACAGCCCCCAAAAGGCCCCCAAAGACCCAGAATTTGTGCACATTGGCCGCCGACAGCTCCAAACCAAAAATAGACCATATCTTGGGCTACGTGGCTCAAAGCGCAATTTTGAGCGCACCTAATCCACCCGCAACCACCCACTTTTGGTGGTTACCACCCCTCAAAATTGCCCTAACCGACGCCTAGACCCCCGCACCTAGGCCCAGTGGGCTGCGGCAAGCTGCAGAAGGTAGCCCAAAGAGGTGGGTGCCAAAATGGGTCAACAAGGTCCACCGGGTGCAAAGAAAAGATTTTTTTCAAAAATGATCTTGGACCACATGGAATGCCAAAACAAGTCTTTTTGGCGCGTTTTGAGCTCGTGGTGGCCCGTTTTGGCCCTCCTAGAATCCCAAAATGCCTTGAAGTTGGGTTGTTTTGGGACAAAAATGGGTCAAAAAAGGGTCAAAAATGTGTTTTTCAAAAAATGATCCTAGACCACTTGGGGTGCCTAAACAAACAAAATAAGCCCAATTTGAGGCCATTGCAAGCCATTTTGGCCCCTACAAAGTCACAAAATGCCTTGAACATGGCTTGTTGTGCGACCAAAAATGGGTGTTGATTGGGTTGAACACGATCCCCCGGTCAACACGTGCCCCACTGCGACGGCGCAGCAAACACAGCGACTCAGCACGCGCACGATGCACGTGTGAGGCACGTGCCATCTGGTGCGGGACACGCACCCTCCGACGGGAGGCACACGCGGAAAGCGGAAGCCCTCCGGCCGGCGGGAGGTGCACACCCTCCGGTGGGCAGGAGGCAGAAGCCCTCCGGCCGGCTGGAGGTGCATGCCCTCTGATGGGCGGCGCAAGGCATTTAGCGGGAGGCACAAGCCCCCCGACGGGAGGCACACACACAGCCAACACGGAGCGCACGTGAGCGGGACAGAACATGAAGAGAGCGCACGACATGGCCGACACTCATATCGTGGGGAGCCAATGGCCTACCGGGTGAGGCCACGCGTTCCAGCTTCGACCGCGGCCACTCTCCTACCGTCCAAGTGTGAGACACACCCACGGGTATGCCAATAGCGTACGGCCACCTGAACATTCCTACCTCCATCCCTGCCTCCCTCCCTCCGTCCCTCCCTCTGCTCACAAGAAAAAATCAGAGCAGAACCAGGTGGAATCAAGGGGAGGTTGGTGAGGCGGGTCAAGTGTGGGTGACACCGGCCGGTAAACGGAGCTGGAAGCACAACAACAAACAACAAGATGGGAGCAGCAGCAGTGGCCGTCGCACTGGCAGCAGATGCTCCTAAAGCGGCGGCCAGTGCCGGTGCCACTGGTGCTGCCACAACCATTGCAACTACCAATGCCGACATTCGGATGATTATTCGGAGGAAGGGAGGGCTGCCGAAGGCTGAAGGCCGAAATTGCTATTCTTTGGGCTATTTCGTGGCGTTTGAAAAATTTTGAAAATTCGATATTTTCCGAGACCCACCTGTCGCCCCAGGGCTGGGGTTGGGTCCTCATTTGGTGACAATACGGGTCCTTGAGCACCCACGGGGACCCACGTTGTGGCCGCTAGGCCCACGTAGCCCGGGGCTCTTCTTTCGTCTCTCTTCGAGGTGCCTTGCCAAAGGCAATAGGATTCACCGTTGGACAAATCTGGTCGGCCCATTGTTGGTACACAACCTTTTCAGTCCCAGATCCCACCCCCTCCTCCCCCTTCTAATACTTCCCTCCCCACCCCCAGCCCCCCTTCCCTTTTGTCAGGGAGCAAAGTTGACGCACGCCCAAGAGCTTGAGAAACGGCGACGCTACGAAGAGAACATCCGGTGGGCCAAAGAGCAGCGGGAAAATGCGGTGGCCCCGGAAAAGAGCGCCTTCGAGAAGACGCTTGAGCGGCAGTACTCCGAACTGGAGGAGATGAACAAGTCCTGGAAGTCCTACCGGGAGGAGGTGGCTCCATTGGTGACCCCCCGGAAGCCCCACAACGCCGTGGGGGAGTCGCCCCGGCTGCAAGCCCTCGTGCAGCCTCTGAACCAGACCCAGTCGCAGGGGTACCAGGGGTGGAACTGATGTGGGGGGAGCGCGCACAGGACGGGGGGCGGGGGGCGTGGGGCATGGGGCACTGTCGTCATGATTGTTCCGGACACGCACGTCTGACGCGGGGCTCCTTTTGTCTTTTTGGGACACGGGGGCCCTTTGGGGCATACGCCTGCATTGGACTGCGGGGGCCGTGCGCCTTCGGATTTGGACTTGGGGGCTATTGCACTGGGGGCACTGATGGGCCGTTGGGGGGGGGAGGGGGGGATTGGGGTGGCTTCGGGCCGGGCTTGCGTTGCGGGAGGGGGGGCCCAGCCCCCGCCCCCTCTCCCTCAAACGCCCTCTGCCCCCCCCCCCCCCCCCGCCCTCCCGCTCCCTCAAACTGAGGCGTCTTTTTGGGTTCGTTTGGCAGGCCACAAGGTTCTGCGGTGCGTGCGGCGCGTGGGACGGACGGCGGGAGGCAACACCCCCACCTCCAGGGCCATGCGCGCGGGACCTCAGAGACGTCGCACTCGTCCCGATGCGCAGCGTTCTGTGGGTAAGTGTCGTGGGGGGCGGGCGGGGTCAGGGCACGAAGCTGCAGATCACAGAGGCAACGGATGCCAGGGACCGTGACGCATCAGATGCGGCCTCCGCTTCGGGTCCATCCGAGCGCTCAGGGAGTACCGTGCCAGTCCCCCTTCCTCTGCCTCTGGCTCTGCCCTGTCCAATTCGGCCTCTGATGAAGTGACCCCGCATCTGCGTCACACCTGCAGCCCCTGCGCCGGTGCCTTCTGTCGAGGCACACGGGTCCTCGTGACCGGCAGTGTTTCGATGTGTGCCGCGTGTTTCACTGCCGCGTTGATGTCCGCATTGATTCTGCGGCATTCCTGTGGGGCTGGGCCGGAGGTTGTAGGCCTTCGCCTGTTTTTTTTTTTTTTTAGGTGCGTGCATTGCGGGGACAGGGGCTTCCCTTTCCTGGACCCCCTCATTCCCCGTACCCCGTCGCTCTGCGCCATCCGCGGTGCCGTCCACGCGTACAACGGGGGGACGTTGCGTGGCTGTCGTTGAGGAATGAGACACTTCTTTTTTGTGTGTGCGTTCCCCAATGACAGCCCGAGTTCCAGTCGATGGATCGCGGCTGATGCTGAGCCGGGTATCTAACCATTCTGACCTCCTCCTCCCCGCTGCAGCACCGCACGACAGGAGTGTTCGCGCTGGGCGGCTTCTCTCTGGGCGCCTGGTGCCCCGGTGTTGACTTTTGGCATTTTGCGCTGGGCGTACGCTCGGGCGGGACCGCTCTGCGCTCTTGCAAGTGCTGGAGGGGAGTGCTGGCCGCGACTAAATGCTGCAGCGTTCTCCAAAGGGTGTGGCAAGCCGTGGCTGCTGCAGGGGCTGGGGCTGCAGTGAAGAGGGCCAGTGGCAAGAAACTGCCTGGGTCTTGCTGCCCACCAGAGAAGAGGCCGCTGCAGAGTGCCCAAAACACACTGCGCGGTCAAGACCGCCAGCAGTGAGCACAAAACACACCGCTGTGTGCACTGCTCAACGGATATGAATGTCCTTGGGAGCCTTCGATCCCATGCCCGTTGACTGAAGCACTCCTGGCGCTATCCTCCGCCCCTCCCCTTGCTCTGCGTTTAAGACCGCCCGTGCACTCACACACGCACACGCACACACAGAACTCACATGCAGAACTCATGGTTCGGTCGCATAGCGGTAGGACATAGTTGTTGGACCTCGCAGTTTGAGCATGCTTTGAAAGATTTGGGCGGCACACACACACAAACACACACACACAAACACACACAGGAGGCCAAAAACACCACCGCCCCGGTCCCCCCCAGTGCCTGTCCCACAGGGGCTGGAGGAGACTGCAGCCGAGGACACCGTAGCCCGCCCGCTTTTTCCGACGAGGCACGGGAGAGCCAACACTCTGGTTACTTAACCAACAAACCACTGAGGTTCTGATTCCGCAGAAGGGAGGGGACCAACGTTCCACAGAGGCCTCAGCAGACCTGAGCCAAATGGGGCGTCCAGCCCAACGCTGCACAAGGATCCACCTCTAAAAGTACAGATCACACACAAACACACACACACACACACACACACACACACACACACACACACACACACACACACACACACACACACACACACACACACACACACACACACACAGAACTTGGTTTGCAGTAGTGGTAGGATGAGGGAATGTTGAACCTCGCAGTTTGTGCAAGATTGGAATTGATACCTTGGCACACACACACACCCGCACACAAGCTTTTGCGCCAGGATCTGGATACATGCATCCATTGCCTAGAACTGACCGTCATCTGCAAGACCACAAAGTCTTGTGATCGCTTGTCACCACAGATTGACCCAGTGTGCATTGTCCTGAAAACGGAGGCTGCCTCAACGCAGCTGGATGTCCACCGTCCGTGCAGCCCGTCTGCTCTGCACTTATCGATACGTTGCAATCCATCATTTTCCAAAGCGAGTGTGTCCAGATTTTCAGCAGATATTTACCGAAGTCAACATGCAGATGCCATCGCCCGCAGGTCCTCATCGGGGGCTTCAAAGTGCAACACAAACGGAGACATGGTCCCAAAAGATAGCAATGGGTTTCGCCAGCCTTTAATTTTGCGATTTCGATTCACAACTTCGCGATTTTGGATTGCGGCTGCAAATCTGTGACACCGTGTGGAAGGGCAGCGCTGGTTGGGTAGACAGAAGCCAGTGCGTTTGAGACCCAAAAGATAAAAGTTCAACTCTGCGCTTTACGCATCCCTCAGAGGCTGCCCGTACACATCTTCTCAGCTCTCGCTGTCCCTTGAAACACGCACTGCGTGAGCTCGTATGATATCTTTTGAAACACAATCCATAGTGTAGGGCTTTGTCATAGTGTTGCAGCCGTCCCATCCCGCAACCTTCCTGTATCAGATTTGTGAAATATTGGATGTTGTATGTCTGTTCCTTTGGCGCTCATACATGTAACTGTGTGCATGCTTTCAACCTTTTTGCCGATTGGCCACACCACAAAACCCCTTAAGGCAATCGATGAACATTTATGTGTTTGTTGCGCCCCCCCCTCCCCCCTTCGCCCAGTGTCCAACGAATGAGATACGGCGAAATCAATACAACCCAAGGGCGGAATGTTTGCCCACTATTTGCACAGGCACCAGCAGTATGCATTGTGTTGTTTTGAGGGCTTGAATGTGAGGATGATCTCACGCACCTTAATAGACATGTTCTGAATTCAGCCTGCATCTGCTCTGACCCCTCTTTTACCCTTTTCCAGATGTTGTTCACCTTCACCTTGTTGTATACCTCATGATTGGTATGATCCTGGCACTAGCTGTTCGTTGGAGTCGGCGGGGGTAGATAGGGTGAAATCATGTCTGCCAGGGGGTGGGTGCAACACCCATGATCCCACGAACCTCCTTCCACAGACCTGCCAACACCAGGGGGCCCCCCTGGTCTACCAACTCCTGGCCCCACCAAAGAAGAGAGGTGCAAATTTCTCCAGGTGGCGTTCTGAAACCCTGACCCTGTCTGTTGCTGTTCTTGCACATGTGCACAGATCACATGAACCGAAGTGTATTTGGGCTACTTCAGGGCAAAGCCTGAACAGCCGGGTAGCTGATCAAAGTGAAGTGCGCCGTTGTGGATTGCATTGCCTCAATTCTTTGCCATTGCAAAAATAGGGGACTGATGGTAATGTGATGCGAATTCAATGCACAGTCTCTTTGGTTGTTGCCTAAAAGAATGTTGAGTGGTTGGCGGACGCAAGCCAGAACCCCCCCTTCATTTCTGTTTTCTGCTTTTCTTACCACCATCCCAACCGTTATCTGTCACATGGTGGTCACAATGGGCAGCCACAAAAGGGTTGTCATACAGTTTCAGTGTTTTCTCAATTTTCTGTTACCAATTACTGAAATTGGTGATCGAGTGAGACAATGTACATCTTTTTGAAAGTGTAGTTGGGGTGGTCATGGGCGCTTTCAATCATGGCACTGAATCTATTTGGCAGGAAAGGCAGCCTGTCCACTGGTGGCATCATGCCCTACTCGAGGGACAGCCCAGTGACCCAGCAACAGTCATCTAGCCTGATCTGGTTCTCTACCAAAACAGGAGTGCACCTTAATGCCATTTGAATCGCATGATGGCTTTGGCCAATGCTGACACCCACGTCCCCCCCCCCCCCCTTCTTGAATTATCCCCCCCCCCCCTGGGGGCAGAACCGTCACTTGGCCCAAAACCACAGGAAATACAAGGCGCCGAAGAAAATTTTTCTTTGGGTTATACTGGAACTGCTGCAGTTTTAGTGCCACCATTGTGTGGTGCAATCCCACCCCCCCACCACCAATTGGGGGAAGCGTCATGACATTGGGGGGGAGATTTCCGGGGGGGGGGGGGGGGCAAGGGGGGTGTTGCTTGATCCGTGCACGCACTGTGCGCGCACGGTGCATACTTTTGGGTATTGTTTGATACCCAGATCCAGAACGCCTGACTTTTTTTTCCACAAAATTGGGTTCTTCATGGTTCTTGTGGCTGCAGGACAGCTATTCAGCTGTTGGTTGATCATTGGTTGCCCCCTTTTTGAAAAATTCCTTTTCCAAATTTTCCTTTCTTTCTATTGAATGGTGCATTCTGTTGGCTGAGTGCTCCGGTAAGAGGGGAGGGGTTCTTCACCCAGAAAGGGGGGTGCGAGATGACACTGTGGCACGCATAGGGTCTGAGAGAGCCTGGTGGAGACTGCACTGAAAATAAACTCTCTGTGTGTCTTGTCCCCTCCCGCTTGGGCACAACCTTTCACTGTGCGGGGGAAGGCTTTCATGCATCAGGCCAGGGCATATCTCCCTGCTTCTATACAACCAGATAAACCTAAAATGCTTGCAACGCCTTTGGAACGCCAGGTCTCCGTGGAGAATTTCAGTTCAATTCTGGTTTACTAGCAAGAGCTGCAAGGTGCAGAAATTAGGACCCTGGGACCTGTGCCAAGCATCAGAACAAAGAACAAAAATTCCTGGGATGCCAGCAAGGGCTGCAGGGTGCAGAAATTGGGACCCTGGGTGTGGTTCTGTGGGGGCTGTTCAACGGGGTAGAAGCTGGGTGAACATTCCAAAAACATTGAACCGTGCGCGCACCGTGCGACAACTCCCCCAAGGTACAGTATTTAAAACCACCCCTCAGGGGGAGACCACAAAGCAGTGCACACCATTTTCACCTCTCCTATCACTGCAGAGGGAAAAGCTCAACAGTCCACTGGTCTGGTTCAACTGGTAGAAGTCCGCGTTCTGTGACTTTTGTAGACATTTGTAGACACATGACTCGGAACAAGCCACCTAGCGGTACATCTTCCATGAGATAGGAAGTTTTGTCACGAAATTGTCAATTTCATGCAAAGCCCCCACCCAAGACAAAACAGAAACAAGGCTGAAGCAAGCATTGCAGTCAAACTCAACATTTTGTCAGGCTCTCTGTAACTTCGTGAGTGCATGGGAGTCAGGGCATTCAGGCCCCATCGTCTTTCCAAATGGTGCAAATATCTCTCCCGGTGGGTTACTGTGTCCCTGCCTTTCATTGCAAGTGAAAAACTACAGCTTTTCATTGGTACCCCCAATTGGGGGGTATGCTCCACTCCTTGACAGACAACCTTGTATCTTCCCCCTTTATCTCTCTTGTAAGTACCACCAACACAGCCCCCTTCCGCAGCTTAACGTAATGCCAAGAAACATGGAAGCTTGAGCGCATAGAAGAGTCGGATATGGAGCTTCATGAACTCTGGAAGCAAGGCATTTTACCCATTTTTGTTTAAGCCAGCCATGGCCTTGTTTCTACAGCACACCATCGAGTGTCGTCATTCCTCCCCACATATTTGCCTTAAACAATTAACATAGCAGAGCTTTAGGCAGCGCTTAAAACTGTAAAACAGCTTTTCAAATGTCAGTTTGGGAGTGCAATGTAGGGGTTGGGTTGATTCCAAGGGACTGGACATAGACTTCGCCCATGAAGTCCCACCGCATGTTGAGGCACTAGACCACTAGAAGGCAACTCACATTGCCAATTCTGGCAGACTTTCACATTCCAAGAGTAAGAGTTGAAGCACACTAGCACTTCACATCATCGCCGCACCTATTTCACAACATCCGTGGGAAAGGTGTTGCGTTGTAAGTTGGATTTGTCCTCTCGTGCCGGGCACCTATGTGGATGTACTTCTTTGTTATGAAGTGGGTGCCAATTGTATTATGCTCTTGATTGTACCCCACCCCCCCTCCCCTTGTCCAATAAGCGCCCTTGTCTAGTAAGCGGGGGAGCAAGGGGGAGCGTCAGCGCGCCGTGCATCTTTTTTGACCCGTGCCCCACATGTGACGTTTTAGGGGGTGCACTAAGTGCAGTGCGCGCGCAGTGCAACTATTTGGATGTCTAGCCATCCAAGAACCCCATACTTTGTGATACTATGGGCATTATTGTTGTTTGAAAACGGGTATTTTGATGCTTCTTTCACATCTTCACAGACTCCATGCCCATCAGTCCCATTGGCAGGATATGGAGTGCCTTCCTGTGGAATACTAAGTATGCCTCGCATGTTTAGACAACACTATCGGAGCCAACAGGTGCTTTCATGACGTGGTGTCCACGCGCTTGTGGGACGAAATGAGCATCATACTCACCCACCAAAAATGGCAACAATACGTAGTCCACACACAGGAAACCTACTACACTGCCAAACAAGAAGCTCTTGCTTTCTATATGGACAGTGCAACCGTGGTGGGACTGCACACATACTACCAACGACACCTGCACCGGGTACAAAGATACGGAAATAGGTGGCTGAGCAATACGCAATAGGTACACGACCATGCAATCCACTGGACGCAACGACAAGACATTCGGGATCACGCTGAAAGAACAAAGTGCGCCCTATCCGGAATCCTTGCACCTCGAGCGACAACTGTATCTTCATAGGAAAAGACCAAGGGAAAACTGGGACCCCACCTTGTGGGAAATCCCTTTGCTGCCGCTACCTAAAAGACACAAAACACACTGGGACCCTAATGAATGGGAGGTCCCCTGCAACACAAAACCCCCAAACCCTCAGTGACAGCGCTTAATGATCCACCGGGACGTGAGTGCACAGTAGCATCCGCCTACCCTAACAACCTCAACAGGGAACACATGGGGGACCAGTCATGAGCTGAATCCCGTATGCAGACCTAGGCTCCGTTGAAATCTGTACTTAAATTGCACTTGCCCTCTGGGCCATGGCCCTTCTGGTTCGGCCTATTCGATCAACAAAGTATGTGTCGCATGTTTATAAGGTGACTATTGCTGTTGGTATGTTGGCAACATTATATGGATTTGCCCCTTGGCCCCCAGGACATCAGCTGATGTTTTATTTTGGGATGGCTATGGGGGAGCGTTAAGCGCAGTGCGCATGCAGTGCGCGTGCAGTGCAACTATTTGGGCCTATAGAGACCCATGCTTTGAGATACTAGGGGCCCCTAGGGGCATCATGGTGACCCCTAGCGGAGGTTTTGACTTCTGATTTTGTCCCCCTTTGTTTGGGGACCCCCGAGAATGCAGGGGTGACGTAGCATTTCCGCCCTCTTTTGCGCCCTAACCTTCCGGTGCTATTGAGGAAACCGGGACAATCTTTGAATCCACGCGGGTTTTCTCATTTGGGATTGCGAAGCGCTGAAAAGGAGCAAGGGGCATTATACAGATTATGAGATTGAGATTATGAGATTGGCTCCATGGATGGTGCATACAAGGGGCGCCTCCATGTGGCATGGCCATTTATCGGTCGAAAGACGTTGACCGAGCGGCGAAAGGAGTACAATGATGTCCATGGTCATTGGTGGGAACACGTACCTGCACATGTATGGACCGCACCTACACAGGAGGACAATGATGATGAGGATTAGTTGACAATGGAACAGAAAGACAGTTGTGTGTTCTTGAGGGTGGCGACCAATGCGCTGTTCATGGCTTTTCTCGTTGTGCATGATGTGTGTTATGTGAAGGGAAGGTAGTTTGCAACTTTCTTGAGCTGGGGCAGTTTGGGTCACCTAATTCTAAGGGCGTTTCCAAGGGGTGTGCTTGGGGGCTCTTCGGGGGGGAACATAGTCTAAAAATAGCGCGTAGTGCAAAGATTCCCCCTATGGACCTTCTCGTACTCCAGGTGATTTCTTTGATTTCGAAGTTGGGGGCCATGATGGTGCTTTTAAAGGCCGGATTCAGGTCATTGTGCCATTCATTGGAAGAAAGAATGGCACTTTAATAGCCCGCCAACAATTTTACAATGACATGCACGCGTGGCGGTCACCTACCGCACTAGACGGTACAAGCGGGACAAACCACAGTTTCGGGATGTCGCACCGACCCTCCACGACCTCCGCTGGCAGCTAAACCCGGGCGAATTTGGCGGCAGACACCGAATGGGTCCTACAGGCCCTGCGAAGGCATGTCACAACAACACGTCCCCGAGAAGGGCTTACGGAACCGCAAGTTGCACCTAAACGGCTATGTCTCCCTGAGCGGCACCTGCCTGAACCGCCATGGCGCCGGTACCTTCATGCCGCACTCACGCTGCAGTTATCCTCTACCATCATCAAAACACGATTTCTACTAACGACCTTCGAAGACACCCTACCGCAATTCTCGTGGGGTTCCAAACTGGCGCTCGTGGTGGTACAAGTGGAGCACCACCTTGCCTTGGAGTACACGAGGGCCAAGGAAGCAACACACTGTTCTTCATAGAATCCGCACGCCGTCTCCAAGAATCCGCGTGGTTGGTACAACGACACGCACTGCACCGCCATGCACATCGGAGGGTCCTTCAACGACAATTATGTGCGTCCCTGCAGAGTAAGGAAAACTTGGCGTACTCTGCATGGATGCGTACACGACTACAGAGTTGGACGTCGGTACAGAGTGCAGAATGCGCCGCCCGCTTCCGCTTGTTTGTACAGCACGTTGCGGAGTTGGAACGGGCAACACACCGCCGCCTCGCCGGCCAATATGACGCCGAGACGCATGCCCTATCCAGATGGAGGCATAAACGGCCCAGACTCCACCAGGCGTCTCCCCCCCCCAAAAAAACGGCCACGCTTCACGGCACAGGCTACACTGGAGCCGCCAGAGGATCTGCGACCCATGGAAATCCCCTTGGAAGACTGGGGGGATGCCATAATCTTGACTGGATTGTGTCCACCAGGCTGATCTGCTGCAGACATCGCCCACAACTTTGGGACCGACAGGGGTGACGCTTGGCGCACGACTCGTTCCAACCGCCAGCCAACCTTAACTGGGTAAAGGGACAGGGGCGCCCGAAGGATTGATTCTTAACCTGGCCTGTCAGCGAACTTTTGCACTGCTCTGTGTACGCACAGCGGACAATTGGTTGAACAATCGTTCCGGGTTAAAAAAAATCACCTACCGCACTAGAGAGCCCTCTTGGTACACTGGTATAGGCTCATGAGCTTTGGGTCTGCGCCCCATGCCCTGCATTGCAGGGATCCAATGTATCATATGCTAAAGCGAGGTCCATTGACCAAGGACGATCTTGAGAACTCTTCAAACTTCTAGAGTCCTCCCAAAAAAAAAAAACAACCTTACGATGACGTGCACGGGTGGTATAGGGCACCCATTGAGTAGCTGTTTGCTCGCTTGTGACATTGGCGCTTGGTTAGGAACATCTGGCGCGGCGGCCCCAATGAGTTGCACCAGCCAGTCCGTATTTTGTTGCATTTTACGCAATTTGCATTTCAGGTAGGTGTGCCCCCCCCCCCCCCTCTATGGACCATGGGAGCATGTCCCGCCTGATGTTTGGACTGACAAAAGCAACTCGGCTGCCACGCAAGATGAGGCAGAGGATGAGGCAGAAGTGTGTGTGTGTGTTGTGTTGTCAGAAGCGTTCCACCATCACAGTTTGTGGTGAGTGTGAAGAGCACTATTGTGAATGTATGGGACCCCACGACCAACAACCCGACAAACCAGCCAAAACTACAAACGCACACCCACGACTGCCACACCAGACACAGAAAACCAAAGCCCACAACAAAACACCGCAAAAAACCCCCACGAAAACAACACCGCCACCCAAAAAGAAGAAGGCAACGCCTACATCACCACAATCCAAACAGCAAGCAGACGGCACGGCTGCCTTCACCGCCGACACCAAACACAAAGGGAAAGGGAAGGGGCCGTCAAAAACCCCGCAGGGCAAAGGAAAAAAGTGAGGTGCCTGTTCCTCATGCCCTTCATTGCCATCACGGCCCTCCTCCTACTCTTGGCGCCCACTACACATAGAGAGGGACCAGTATACCTGCTCCCTGTAATACGGAGAGTACGTAGGCGATACACCCCGCCGCTTCGACACCGGCACGGCAATACACGGGGCCCAACTCCCCACGGCTACCAAATGTGGCGGCCCTGCCTGTTCCTACCCTACATCGCCTGTTTTTTCCACACCCCGACCGCCCTTGACACGGGGGTACCAAGCCGCTACTTCCGCGCACCGGTATCCATCACTACGGTGACCAGCCCTCACAACACACGGTACAACAACAACTAGGTACTCCAATGCGGAGATGTCCACCCCAACCCCGGACACCGAAGGATATACCAGCTCCGGCGCGGGTGCAGGGTGGTGCCGGGACCCCCCGTCCCGCTGCTCGACATAGAGGAATACGCACAACACCTGGTGGTCAGCACAAATCGACGGTACGACAGCCTTGACGACACAACCACCGCAAAGGACCACGACATGAAACTGGCCACCTGGAACATACAAGGAGCACAAGGCTCTGTCACCCTACAACGCCGGGCCAGTGCTCTCCACCTGATCAGTCAGTGCCGTATCGACCTCTGCGGCATCCAGGAATATCACCCGTGTTTCCCTATGCCGGAGGCGGCCACAACAGCACTCAACAACAACTACAAGTACTACGCTGCGCCTAGGACCGAACCACGGGTAGCATTCATTGTCCGCAACACTGTGGTCCCCCACATACTCGAAACGTTATACTCACCTAACGGTTTAGCAGGGGCCATCAGGCTACAACTCCCCAATAGCCCCCGCCGAACCATAGCGTGTGTGTACTCCAAATTCAACCACCAGGACAAGCAAGAGGTAGACCTATTCCTGCAGTCCCTCCAACCTTATGACATTGTAATGGGGGATTACAACGATGACATTTGGTCATCAAACCCGACACGCCCGTGGCAGGAAGACCTTGCCAACGGCGTGTTCCTCGACCCATTACACGCGAGTAGCCAGCCACCCGAACCCCGACAGTACTACACCCGCATACCTAGGCATGGACGACCATGTCGCCTGGACGCCATATTGATCAGGCAACAAATACCCAACATACCCTGGACATACTATGACACCATACAAATGCCCATATCGGACCATGCTCTGGTCCTACTTGGAATCCGCCGGAGGATAGGGGCCCCCGACCCACCCCGCAGGAATCCGCAGCCCACGGTCACGAAGTGGTATACCACACACTTCCAACGGTTTACCAACTCCATATCCACACTACCCGTAAAGAACACCGACCCACCCCTACACACAGCACGGCGCATCCTATCGGCGATAGCACACGCGGCGCGACCACAACAACCTACACGCACCAAGACATCGGCCACCGCAACGTGGTCGGAAACCACGGACCCCAAGGCACGGTTACGCGAATACAGGGAGGCACAAGAGCAACACATACCGAGACAAATCGGCAAACTGCGCCGGGCAGCTGTGCACAAATCAGGCTACTTCTATAATATGGTCAAAAGATGGCGCACCGGACTCATAGCCCAAGACACGCCACAACCTCCGATAGGAGGGACACAATACGTCCTCAACAACTTTGCGGGCGACCCAACATACGACGAGGACGCGTGCCGACGACGAATACGGAAACATGTACGGCACCACACATGGAACACCACAACCCCAACATACGAGGAGTGCCTGCGGTGCCTACGGGCACCAAAGAATAAATCTGCCGGACCTGATGGTGTTCCTCCGCACCTGCTCCGGCACCTACCTAACCACATACAACAACTTTACCAGGCAATCATAGCTGTTTGCAACGGACAAAACATCCCAGTGGCTTGGCTGCAGTCCAGGGTAGTGCTCATATATAAAAAGAAAGATCCCCAAGACCCAAGAAACTATAGGCCGATCTACGTATCCACAGCCATATATAGCATACTCACACGCCTCCTCCTGACGCGTATATCTAGGGTCATGACCCCGGGACTGCTAGACATACAACACGGCGCCACACAGGGCCGAAACACCACGACCCTTGCCACGAAACTACTAAACGACTTACATACACAAGATGGGTACGTGGCCCTACTCGATGTGGCCAAAGCATTCCCATCAGTCCCTCGACCCATGCTGACTGGGATCGTCAAGGAGGCAGGGGCACCAGAAAACATCATCCGAATGCTGGGGGAAATATACCAGCACACACCGGCCGTAATGACCCTTCACGGAAGGGACCTCCCCATACGCCCCACCAGGGGTATGAAGGAGGGGTGCCCCCTCTCCCCGACACTATTTCTCTTATACTACGACACACTCCTACGCGAAACCAAAGAGCGGTTCCCGGGAGCCCAACTATACGTGTTCGTTGATGACATTGCTGTGCGTGCACCCACGGAGGAAGCACTACTTCACACCTTAGATACACTCCACGACGTGGCCTACACAATGGGGCTACGCTTCAATAAGGACAAAACTGAAGTGTACCACTGGGCTAAGGACTACAACCTAACACCCATCACTTGGCAGCACCAGCTCATCCCCGTGCGGCCACCCATGATGACGTACCTGGGGCACGTGCTCGCCCACCCCACACAAGAAGACACAGCATGGGACATGGTCACCACACAACTGCACCACGATGTAGCGGCATACAGGACCTTACCGCTAAACGCTTACGAAAAGGTAGCCATCATAAATGCCGTCCTCATCCCCCGATGGACATACAGAGGGCTTTTCCTCGGGAACAGGACACGGATGGCACACTGGGATGACATACTACTACAATACATCAAGGACACACCCGGGATAGAACAACAAATGAACAAACACCGGCTGACTACCAACCTCAGCCACAGGGGACTTGGCCTCCGCCAGTTATGGTGGTCTTACATCACCCGGTGGGTCACTATAGGACAGCAAAAACTGCAGAATAACGGCCCTACACAACAGCTCACCGCAACCCAATATAAATACATTGACGCCGTCCGAGCCCTAGGGGGCACGGTGGGTCAGCGTATATCCCAACCCAGGCAACATCGGCCCCTGTCGGCGGGACTATACGACTCGGAGAGCTCGGAGGAGGATCAAGAGACACACGCAGGGAAGACACGGCCGGCGACCAACCGTCTGGACTACGGCTGGATGAACCCGCCAGACGAACCAACCCCTGAGGAAACCCACGACGTTTGTCAGGCGCTACCCCACCAGCAGAAGATCCACGGGATCACCGTACACTACACGGGTGAACCCACCACCACGCGGTGGTATACAGACGGGTCGAAACGACACGGATGAGCGGGAGGGGGTATATACAACGGGACCTACCGCGCGGCTTTCCGGGTGCACGGGCCTCAGCAAGTGTATCGGGCCGAGACAATCGCATGCGCATTGGCCTCTGAACTGGCCAGTCCAGGGGACGACATCATACTTGACAACCAGAGCGTGGTGAAAGCCACACCTATAAAACGCAAAGGAGTGGTCAAGGACCAGGACTACCGCGACATAGGTTATCTCAACACCTCCTCGAAACGACTGACGATGCGATGGACTCCGGGACACCGTACCTTAGAACAAGCCACCACGTATAAAGACTACCAGGACATACAGGGGAACAACCACTCCGATGTCCTTGCCAATATGGGCGACAACCTGCCCATGGACTCCCAACAACCACAACCCCATGATATTGTCATAACCGGACAAATCATGCCCACACCTGCCAAGGCATGGATTATGCAAGTGCATAGACAAAAACAAACACCCCAAGTACACTACAGACGAAACGCGTGGACACCATGGCTGTGGGGGCAGGTAAGGTGGTGGGGAGTAGGTGCCCCTTGGGAACGAACACCCACCCTATGCTCCCAGTGTGGCCAACAACACGGAGCATCAGTGCAGTCGAGACTGGCTTACTGTCCCGCTTGGGGCAATTTCTGGGACCTGTGGCGCAGGAGCTGGACTGACTGGGCCCAACACACGTACCAATGGCAGCAAACGGCCAACAGCCAAGAACTCTGGCTCTGTGCCAGGCTGCTCGTACCACTGTCTCTCATCGACGCCATACCCACCACAGAACGGCATAAACTTCGGACGGAGGTGGGCCTTTTTCAGTTTCGCATGATTCAGTCTGTCCAAACGCTAAGACGAAAATACGCAGACCCTACACCTCACCAGCCACCGTCGCCCCTATGGCTGACCAAGTACGTCGCTCAGGCGCTTCCACCGCGAGAAACGCCGCAAAACCTACGAAACCACGTCGGGGCGCCCATGCGGAGCGGCACGAAACGCAAACGTAGGACCAAGGTCGCGACGGCGGAACCCATCGACCCCGACCAATGGATACGTGCTGCGCGCGGCGCAAACGACGATGAGGCAGTGGCATGGTTCGCAAGAATACGAGCAACTAACACAGCACAAGACGAACCAACCCAGAAGCGCCAGCGTCTCAGCGTTGACGCACAGCGGTGGGAACAGTGCAAAACGACAGCTGACAGGTTGGCACAAGAACACGCACAGCAAACACACGACATATACCATAGGGCACACACCGCTGCGGTGGCACGGCAACACCTACGCACCCTGCACACGCACTACACCGACACACTAACGGCCAAAACGGACTATCACATGCTCGTCACAAAACTGATCAAAGACCAGATGACAGCACAACGACTACAGGACAAACACGCACACCTGTGCCAAATACGCAGGCAATGGTATGAACAAGCAAAGTACGACACAGGGATGTGGTATGCAGAGGCAAAAATGCTGCTGCTGATCTGCGGGCGATACCAGAGGCTGTGCGCTGGCACCGAGAAGCTGCTGGACCTGCACAGATCCATCTGGTCAGTGAACAGGGGTCTTCCTTCGCTGGGGGACCTATGCAGAGAGTTCATTGTACAGCATCACAGGTACCTTCTGAATGTTGTACAGTAGGGTACTCAGCCACCATGGCCAGAGCCCATATGCACACATTCATCTGCTCAGTGAACGGGGGTCTTCCTTCGCTGGGGGACGTGAGGCCACCAGCACAGGCGGCACTGGTTTGAGCTGCGTTGGCCTACAGGCCACCAGCTGAGGCTGCAGTGGCTTGAGTGGCAATGGCCTACAGACCACTAGCTTTGGTGACAGTGGTTTGCGCAGGCCTGACCTGCAGACCGCCAGCTTTGGCTGCAGTGGTTTGCGCGGCGCTGGCCTACAGGCCATGGGCCATGGCAGCAGTGGCTTGTGCGGCGTTGGCCTATAGACCGCCAGCTCTGGCAACGGTGGTTGGAGCAGCACTAACCTACAGACCGTCATCTTTGGAGGCAGTGGTGTGGGCGGCACTCGCCTACGGGCCGCCAACTTTGGCAGCAGGGGATTGAGCGGCACTTGTGGGTGGGAGGGGGGGGCGGGGGGATGGGGGGGTTCGTGCCTTTTTCTTTTCGTTCTTTTTCTTTCTCGCTTTTTCTTTTTTCGCTCAGTTCCTAACTTTTGGTGTGCGTCACCGGGCTTTGCACGCTGGTTATCACCATTAGCTCTAGTGGCATGGACTGGGTTGTACTAGAGAGAAGTACACCCAGTCTGAGTTACATGCCATTAATGACTTGTGCTGTGCGTTCCTTCCCTCCTTGGCAAACCCTTGTTTTTTACTAAAAAACAATTGTTTGCCTTTCTTTTTCACGCAGCTTTCTGTCTGCCCACCCACCCACCCACGGGTTTGTCTGGTGGGATCGGGGGGGGGGGTGGGGGGTCGCGAGTGCCAGTGTGGTGTGTGCCTGTGGTTGGCAGTGTCGCTCCCACGAGAGCGTTTGTGTCGCTCCCACGAGAGCGGTGTTTGGGCGGGTCCCGGGGGTTCCGGAGACTGCGCCGGCAGAAAAGACCCCTCACCCCTACCTAGGCAAGGAGGATTGTGTCGCGGTCTGACTGCCCACCCTGCCACCCACGGAGGGACAAGGATGGCACGGTCTTGACCGCGGAGGGTGCCAGCCTTTATTTCTCTGCCCACCCACCCCCCCACGGGGGGGTAGGGATTTGTCTACTTGTCTGGTGTTATCTCCCCCTGATCTGGGGGGAGACGTCGGTCACTATCGATTAATGTGTGAGGTCGCAGGCTGTTGGTAGATTGGGAAGCTTCTCCATGCCGGCTGTGCATACCTGACCCATTTTCTGGGATGCTTCAGGGTACGGTTGGTACGCAATGCGTGATTCAGCGCTCCCCTTATCCATGCTGTAGCTGCATGTTGTTCGTTGGGGTGCTGACGTGCAGTAGGTTACTCAGCACTCCGGACAATTCATATCACCACCTGCACCTGGCGCCGACAGTGGTCTGGATCATGGTGGTGCATGGCAACGGGTGTGTTTTCTTTCTGCGCTACTGCCCTTAGCAATGTTCGTACTTTGTGCGGGAGCCTTCGGGCCTCCAGCGCGTTTCCATTGGCCTCTGGCGTGTGAGTGAGTAGCACTTGAAACTCAATGTGTAGCTGCACTGTCGTCTTGTCAGCTGTTTTGAGCGTCGTAAGGTTACATGACCCGGCGCGAAAGCCACAGCCACGAAGGGATCATCATACCCCGGGACAGCTCTGAACCGTGAGCCCCAGAAGCCATTACGAGTAATTCAGAGAAGACTGAAAGATAGCCGGGCCCTGCACATGCTATACATATGGTACTCTCGCACCACGCCTCAGCTTCGTGCCAGGGGTTCATGAGTGCACAGCCAGCCGATGTCCTTGGAGGTCTGTGCAGGGAGCGGCCACACTGTTTCTCAGCCCTTGGTGCCCTTGTAAGGGGGCAACCATGGTGAAGAACAGGGGTTTTCATTTCTTTTGCCTTTCTCCGTCCTAGGTGTGCTGGGTTCTGATATGCACAGGAAAAATGTGGAACAGGGACCAAATGTTCAGGCATTTCTGCTGTTCAGCCATGTTTTGAGTATTCACGTCTCCGTGGTTGTAAATTACTCCGCAATTTGTAGGTAGGGAAAACTAGAACAAGCGGTGTACATGCGTCTTAGTGGTGCTAAACAAGCCCTTTGACGCTATGCATATCACCACTGCCCTGCAGATTCTCTAGTAACCTCCTAGCTGGATAGGTGGAGGCAGAATGATGCCGTCTGGTACCTTCTGGATGCCACATTGTGCCTATTGATACCCATGACTATTGTAGATTTGCAGCTTCAGGCATCTTGGGGTACATCTTGGGGGTGGCTGAGATAGGCAGTCCCACGATTCCTGAGTTACATGCCATTAATGATTTGTGTTGTGCGTTCCTTCCCTCCTTGGCAAACTAAATTGGGGGGGGGGGGGGCTAAAACAGACCAGAAAATTCTGGTAATGCGGGAATGAATAGGCACAAAGATACTCAGTTAGTGAATTCTCACGGTATCATTCACAGTGTTTGAAATGGCAGTGGCTCCTTGGGGAGGTCCCATGTCATAGTTGGTTATAACCCTGTAGGTTATGGGGGAACGTTAGCGCACCGGGCGCGTGCAGGGCGCGCGCCGGGCATCTTTTGTGACCCGTGCCCTACCGGTGGACTGTTGCCGTTGATATGTTGGGCAACATTATATGGATTTGCCCCTTGGCCCCCGGGACATCAGCAGATGTTTTGATTTGGGATGGGTATGGACCTTCTCGTAGCCGAGGTGATTTCTTTTTTTTCCAAGTTGGGGGCCATGATGGTGCTTATAAGGGCCGGATTCATGTCATTGTGCCATTCATTGGAAGAAAGAATGGCACTTTGACAGCCCGCCAACAATGTTACAATGACGTGCACGGGTTGTGGCACGCAAGATGAGGCAGAGGATGAGGCAGAAGTGTGTGTGTTGTGTTGCCAGAACGCTCCACCGTCGCAGTTTGTGATGAGTGTAAGGAGCACTATTGTACTGAATGTATTGACACCCACACTTGTGGGACCAATGTTATGATGCAGCTCTACTGTTCGCGATACCTCAATAACGCCTATCGCTTCTACTGGAGATCGATGTGGTTGTGCTATCCTAACCCCCCATTCTCCCAACTTGCTAAGGTGTTGACCAAGATTGCCCTTAAAGGAGCGAGAGTGGTACTGTGTACCCCGGTTTGCAACTTTCTTGAGCTGGGGCAGTTTGGGTCACCTAATTCTAAGGGCGTTTCCAAGGGGTGTGCTTGGGGGCTCTTCGGGGGGAACATAGTCTAAAAGTAGCGCGCCGGGCGCGCGCCGGGCAAACATTCCCCCTATGTTGCTGCTGCAATTGTTGTACATATTCTGAAACACCAATTCCAGACATCTATCTGCCACAGCAAACAAGCCCTGCTTGATGCATGTTTTGAGTGTGTCAACAGTAGAGGTCGATTTCATTGTGGCTGATGAGTACTTTCCCTCATACTATGCGGGTGAAATTCAGTTGCCAACAGTGCTTTCGCAGTTACTGAGTGTCAGGTTCTTGGATATGTTTGTACAATAAGGACAGAGGGACCGCTTTGCTAGCTCTCAGTGGAGCTGTGCCGCCACCCTGCCTCTGGTGAAAGCATCTGACAGTAGGTAGTAGTTGACAAGTATGGTGTCTCTGTCGTTTATGGATGAAGGTACTGTTCACTTGAGTCACCGATTGAAGGATGGCAGGTGCAGGGACTTTATTTGCCTGAGGCGCCACTGAGGAATTTTGCCCGGGTAAGCATCGAGCTGGTGTATATCTCTTTTCTGCAGGTAGTTATGTTCAATTGGCATTAGTATGCTCTGCAAGCGCGCGCACTCTTTGCATGCTTTGCAGTCAGTTGCAGGTATTGCTCTATGATTTGTCCCTTCCGGAGCATGTACTTCTGTACTTTGTCTTCCTCTCTCATGCTCTCATAGTGTTTGGACACGAACTTCGGAGAAGCTTCGTAGGCCGTCTGCGTTGTTGAGGTTCACAAACAGAAAAATTTATGTTGCCCAAATTTTGGCCTAGAGTGCTTCGCAAAACCCTTGTTTTTTACTAAAAACAATTTTTTGCCTTTCTTTTTCAGGCAGTTTTCTGTCCGTATTTTTGGGAGAAGGGGGACCCGCCCACATAGCCCCAAACCGACCTGGGCGCCTTGGCAATGCAGCCACATTAGACATCACCACCGACCTCACGGCGCGGCGCAAGGGGCTGGAGCACCAGGTGGCGGAGCGGCAGTCCGGTGTCGCCGCGAAGGAGAGCGCCGTGGTGGCTCTGACGACCTGCAATCCTGCGGCTACCACGAAATCGTCCTCCGGAGAGCAATTCGTCAACTGTGTGGAAGTCCCGATGAGCGTTTGTTGTCTCAGCCGGTGGAGCCACGATGGATCTGGAGAGAGTGATGACCGAGATGACTCGTACAGCTTTCGAGCAGATGCACAATGGGCTGTGGACCAGTAGTTGGACGGCGTGGACTTCGATCTTGAGAAGGCACCGGGAAACCGCGCCCCCTTCAGGGATGGCGTGCTCATCTCCTGGGCTGTGGACGCTACTCGAGCTGCGCGGGAGATCTCGGGTCTCAGCTGTATCATTTCACATGCCCCGCAGCCCTCCTGCCCGGGCGACTCGGCAGGTGCGCATAAGGGGTATATGCAAATTATGCGTCAGGCTGGCGCTGCAATCGATTTCCTGAACGTCCAGTACTGTACAGTAGGGTACTCGGCCACCATGGCCAGAGCCCATACTTCACCTACGACAGGCACTCTACATGTGGTGCCAGCAGAAACACTTGACAAACATGACACATGCTACCATGACGCCTGCAAACATAAGACGACACAATACTGGCAAACAACCCGACCAGCATGACAGACGATATACCTCATACGGAAACGGCCGCGAGAACATTGGGACCCCACCTTGTGGGAAGTCCCGATGCAGCCACTACCAAAACGCCACAAAACGCACTGGGATCCAAACGAGTGGGAAATACCAATGACATGACCACAACCACCCCAACGGGAAACCATGGGGGCGCAGTCATGAGCTGCAGCCCGTATGCACACCCTGGCTTTGCCGAAATCTGTACTCTGCATCGAACTTGGCCCACAGTGGCCCTTGGCACACTATGAACTGGCGTATTTGATCAAAAAAAAATTATGGGACCCATGTTGTTTGTCAAGTGCAATACAAATGACATTTGCGGTTGTTGAAATCACAGCTATTTCCTTATTATGCAACGTGCTTTGTAGGGAAGGTGTGCGGTCCAACGTGGTCTACTTGGGGGGCTTCTCCATGAGAGGGTAAATCTGGGGCTGAAGTTGGGATAGTTAATAGAAAAGTAGCGCGCCAGGTGCGCGCCGGGCGCGCCCCGTGCAAATGTTCCACCCAAGGGAACCGTCACATTCCATTTTCCAAATTTTCATAGAAGGTTGGATATTGAGGTTCTCCTGTGTGTTTGCTGGTTGGATGAGGTACGGTTGTTGGTGCATTGCTGTGTACTTCAAATTTCTTGCATGGAAGGCACTGCACTGTACCCTGTATCATGCAAAATACTTAGTTTTTCGCAATTTCAACCATGAATGTCGATGATATTGACCTCGTGTTTGCTCTCTTGTTTTGTGTCGCCCATCCTTTTCCTAGTAATCAGGGGGCCAGGGAATCGTCACTTGGCCTCGGGGGTGCGAGGGAACCGTCACGCGCAGCCGCTTACTGCACAAGGAGGGATGTTTACACAACCCGACCGTCATTTTCCTGGAGTGACACACTGCCCAAGCACGGCTGGCAACCACCCAACGGCAGAACCCTTCTTCTCCCAATGAAGATTAGACATCCTGACCAACAACCACTGAAACCCCCTCCCCCCCATTCTTCAACCAACTGGCATACTCACTTAGACTTTATGGCACACACCCCAACATTAGCCACCAGCAGCTGGCCTACTAGAAGTTCCGCACATGGGCTGCTATGGTGACCCATAAGCTGGGGGACAGGGACACGTGGTTGACCGCAGCCATGTGCGATACCTTGCAACTTGCCCGCGTTAGCCAACATAGATCCATGAAACAATGGCGGCAGGAGTCACTGGAGGAGGTGCGGGCCTGCATGAGCCGGTGGCTGATGGAGTACCAGGCCTGGGTGGAGGAAATTGCAGAGCGGTGGAGCCTTGTCAGGGAACAGAAAAAGAGGCCTGCGAGTGTAGTCGCCTTATCACCGGGTCGGCGTTTCAAGCGATACAGGACGCACCACTCCGACACCCCAGACTACATCCAGCTTACTGGGGACCCTGAACCGACAGACCCATGGGAGATTCAGCTAACTGGATCTCCCAGGACCCACCACACGTGACCCTTGGCTCGCTACCACCACACTAGATAACACATCACTTGAAACTTCGGACTGGGCAGCCAATGCCCGTGGCAGAGCAGATTTGCACACCACTGTCAGCCGATTTGTGGGATAACTTGTCCCCACAGGCGTCCTCGATGGACGTGCATAATCCGCACGAAGCCTGTGGCTATAGTTACAACGGCTGTACTGATGCTAGGCGACCTGCCTATGAGTGCCCCTTCTTTGTTCATAGTGAGGCTTTGAACTTCGAACTTATGTGGCGCCGGAAGTAAAAAAAAATAAAAAAAACACCCCATTCTTCAATGGTCCTTCAATGGTTCACTTGTACGTGCGGCAACACCTCCAAGAAAGGTGTCCCAGCACACAAGCTTTGAGTGCTTGGTACATGTTCACAACTTACGTGGTGGATGCTCAGCGGCAGTTGTGATGAGACTTGTCACAACTGTCAAGAGGGGATGCAGTGTACATATATGCACGGATGACGTGTGCCAAGCATTGGTGAGAAAATTGGGGTTGCGTAATACTGCTCAGGAGATGATGCCGCACTTAATGTTGAATGTTGGCGAAGTGTGGAGCCTCTGTGGTTTGTTGGTGTTCTAGAGGGCAACCCAGGATGGCATTATGAGGGGGAGTATTAGCACTCCAGGCAAGTGCCGGGCATCTTTTTGTTACCATTCCCCCCATTCCCCACCCATGCCGGTTTTTGCCCCCCCTCACCAAACAATCTGGAGTACCTCTTCGCCGTGTCTTAGAATTTGGCCCGTCCTTTGCACCCAGTTTATGATGATGGCAAGGGTGGTGGTTGGAAGTGGTGGGTGTGACATTTTGTGTTGTTGAATTCTCATATTTCGGCTTATGCAAGGTGCCTTGCACGAAGGTTTGCAGTCCAGTGCTGTCATCTTGGGGGATTTCCCGAGGTGAGGATAAACTTGGGGCTAGAGTAGGATACTTAATACAAAGGTAGCGCGAAGAGCATGTGCCGGGTGCGCGCCAGGCAAACATTCCCCCTGGAACACAATTGGAAGTGCTGCGAGCTGTGCTGACCTTGGTGGTTGTTAATGAGCAACAATGCAAAGCACACAGTGCCCATGGACCCTTACAGACATGCCAATGCCCCCTGGCCCCCTTCTGGACGGAAGAAACATGGTTCCCTTTGCCAATGGACCCCACTCTCGGAAAGAAGAATCATGGCCTGGGCCACTGGCAGTCATGTTTTCGTTTTGCCTTGATGTCATACAACTTGTCTTGGTTGGTCTTGTCTCCGTCTTCTCTCTCACCCCAGCCCCCCCCCCCCCCCCCTCCCTGTCCTGCAGCCGAACCCCAAGCACACCCCTGCCCCCTCGCCTCCACCCCGAGGGATGCATCGCGGGTGAGGGGGTGTTGGATCGGGTTGTCCGGAGCGGTTTGGGGGGCGGTTGGAGGGGGTTGCCAAATGGCTTGGGGGCGATTACTGCCGGTTGGAACTGCCATTTTGGTGGTGGTGGGGCAGCAGCGGCGCCGCTGGTCAGAACAGAGTATGAGACCATTGCAACGGCAGAGGAACAGGGCAACGTGGCCAGAGGAACAGTGCTAGTGCCACTGCCTGGGCACGCGAAATGCGGCGACGGAGGGCGGAATCTGATGGCCGAACCAGAGCACAGCCGAACACAAACCCGGTCCCTCACACTCGTTGGGGCTCCCGCAGAGTCCGGGTGCTGCTGGGCGCTCTCCGATCCCCCGCAAAAAAACACAGGTTTGTGATTCTGAGGACTTTTGTGCTTATCCAAATAGGCTGCTCTCTTCAGCTTTGCAAATTTGCCACAATCAAAGTTAGATTGTCACGCACAAGTACACGCTCTCCAAACGTCACTATCAGCAATGACGAAATGGCACATGGTTTCAGCACCCGTCCCCCATATCCTTTGTAATCAAGGATCCATTTGCCCAGTGCTTCCTCCTACCTCCTAAGGTTGGTACATGACACACGATACGCACAAGATGATGCAAACCTTCTTTGCCCTATTAGGGATGATTTTGTGTTTTTTGTGCGGTTGCATATGCACATTGGTTGCTTTATGGCTTTTGCACCACTTCGCTTTGTTGACCTTTTCTACGATACCTTGGATAAAACATGACCAGTGGCATCGTGCAACATTATTGACGCCGCAAGCACCATTGAAAGGTACTCTTCCATCTCCCCCAAATTTCCCTTCTTCACATTGCCGCTCCTACGGTCCCACATATAGGTTGCAACGTGAGTGCATCAGTGCTTCCCATGCAAATTAAACCAAAATATGGTTTAATTTGCTCTTTGGCGCGCCTTGCAAAGGTTTGGTCAATGCGGATTGAGCCAATACTTGGCTACAACAAGTCTGGGATTCAGCCGAATCAGCCGAATGACCATGAGGTGTCATGCGCCAAACAATGCCACCCCTTGTCCCTTGGGGGTTGATGGGGGTTGGCCAATGGGTGGCTGTGTCCAGGTTCAGGCCCCCGCCCGTCCCGCTGGCACTACCTTGCACCCCCCCTTGAAATCCCACCCCCTTGCAAGTCACCCCCATGGGGGGGGGGGGGGCGTCACTTGGCTGCCACCTGCCACCTTACAGAACTAGATATGTCACCCTTGTTCAAGGATTGCTGCGGAAACCCACTGGGAGATTGTCCAGATTGGTGGCACAACCCATAGAACGCATGATGACACCTCTTTGTGACTACGTCACAGTCCTATCCAAACTAGGAGGAAACACCACACTCATGAATGAAGGTCTCATAGACGGAGGGGTCCCACCCGGATTTACCCCCATGGAGGCCACAAACCTCGTACTGGGCAGAATTACAGAGTTTTGCGATTAATTCGGCTTTGGCTAGCGCAAATCGGGAACTGACCTACGACAACAAAGCAGTTGTGGACCACGCCCTACAACCTCCCCGCAGGGAGTGTTCCGATGTATTTACGACTTACCATCCAACAGAAAACAGTGAACAAGCCCCTCCGGTCGAGGTGGGTCCCAAGTCACAGGGATATAGCCAAGGCCAAAACTAAGGAAGAGCGAACAGAAATTAAACGTAACGATGAGGTCATCCCACATGACCGCATGTTTCGGCATATAGACAAAATATGTTTAGAATTCGTTGCCAACTGCGGCACACCATGCGCTAACGGACTGACTGGGCTGTGTTTCTTCGTTGTCCCTAGGGGGCATGGTCAACCCCCTACTGAGCTTATAGACAATGTGAAGCATCATGTATTGGTGATGTGCCATGTGCTCCCTGAAGTGGGTTCCATATCCTGGTGGCAGTTTGCTATAGAGGATACCGGGAACTCTAAGGCACGCGATATGGGTGCAAGTCTTCCGGGGATGCGTTATCGTACCATTCCTTTGCGTATTCAGCCCACGTGCCCCATGACTTCATCCATGCCTTCCGGAAGGAGGGAGCCATTTTTAGACAGTGTATCAGCTGCTTGTGCACGGTGGTGCCATGCCTGGTGTTACATACGGGACATTTCACAACATCATGGTCCCATGGCGCGCCACATCCATCCCACCGCTCATTTCCCAAGAGCCATTTTACCTAAGTCATCCGGCGGGTTCCTTTGAGCAGGAGGCATGACACCCAGTGTGTTCCCGGAAATAAGTCATAGTGTCTCCCCCAGGGGGGGCGACTCCGCGGGTCCTAGGACGCCAACTACCCCCACCCCCCCCCAAAGGGGCCTCCGGCCAACAGTTAGTTGTCAAAGTATGAACCCAAGGAGCCAATGGGAGCCGTAGGCGCCCCGGTGCCAAAGGCTCCCAATGGCGGAACGTTAGCGCGCCAGGCGCGCCGGGCATCTTTTTTGACCCGTGCCCCACTGGTAGCCTTTTGGGGGGTGCATTAAGGGGGCGCACTTATTGGAGCCATTGGAGACATTGATTTCTCCCCAGTAGCGGGGGTCAGACACTTGTAGCACCCCAAGGGGTGCACTTGTAGCCACCTTGCCCACTTGTGGGCCACCTCTGATTGTGCCCCCCCGCTCTGAAGCGGTGGGGACCCCCCAGGCGGCAGGGGTTATGTAGCCACCTTGCGCACTTGTGGGCCACCTCTGATTCTGCCCCCCGCTGTGAAGCGGTGGGGACCCCCCAAGCGGCAGGGGTCATGTAGCCACCTTGCCCACTTGTGGGCCACTTTCGAACCGCCCTCCCGGGCGCCCCTCCCAGAACCCCCCCCTCCCAGAACCCCCCCCTCCCAGCCCCCCCCCCCCCCCCCCCCCCCAAAGGGGCCTTCGGCCGACAGTTAGTTGGGGGGGTAGTTGGCGTCCAAAACCGAGGGGTCACCCCCCCCCCCCCCACGGGGTGTCTCCTTTCTATGATCCATTTTTTAGCTGGGGTAGGCGCTGGACCCCCATTGACAGCGATATCACCTGGGTGTGTAGGCGTGTATTCAGGGAGCGGTAAGCTGGTTGGTAAGATCAAGCCCAGGGTGTGTAATCCTGATCCCCACCCCACAAGTGTTGCGGCAGCAAGTAACGTATAAACCCCGGAAGCAAAAGCGGACAAAAGTCAAGACACCTGCCACGGCAACACGGGAGGATGATAAGGAATGTCACAGGATTCTACAAAGCCAGGATTCATACCATGCCAAGGTGAAGGTGCTAAAATACCTTGAGTTCACCCAAGATACTATCGGGTATCAAAAAGTGACGCAGAAGTTGTCCGCACCCAGGACTAAGTACCACACCACTAGACCGATGCAGGAGGTACAGGACGTGCACGACAGTGGGTGCCAAGGTGTTCTCAGAGAACGGCACTATGACGGTATGTGGTATACGAGGGTAGGTACGTGGCTACATAATATGGAAAAGACATAGCAGAAGTGACTGCATGAGGTGGACCTATCGTATCACATCCTAGGACTACAACACACACTTATCCAAAGGGGCTTGCAACGGCGCGCGGAAGCACCACACAACATTGCCTGCTCCCCGCCACCAGCCAAACGGACATGTACAACTAGGAAAGTAACAGGGTGAACTAGGGCATCAGCGGACTCACCCATGCACATGCCCGGAGCAAAGAAAAGATGTCATAGGTGAGAAGATGAGGGCCAAACAGAGCCATGGCAACCACAGGTTGCTCTGCAGGTGTACTCAAGGTAGGAATCTAAGTAGCTCCTTCTTCGTCAACCTCGACTCTGGTCCTGGACAGGGGAAGAAGCTATGGCATGTTCTGAGAGTGTACTTCGATCCCGAGATTGACTTATACTGTTGCAGAACTATTGCAACTTCGTCAAAAAAAAGTTTTAGTGCTACCATTGTGTGCACCCCCCCCCCCCCCTCATGGGGAGACCATCACGACATTGGGGGGGGATTTCAAGGGGGGCAACGTACCAAAAGGCCTGGAGGAGATGTGCTCCTCCAAACCAAAAGCTCCCAAACACATATGGGAAAGCGGACTGAAGGCCAAGCACCTGCCACTGCATGGGCGTTCCTCACGGGATGGCGGAGATGTATGGAAGGGATTCCCTTCATATATCTTCCCCGATGCCATGGGATTGGGTGGAGTCATCAGAGTTTCATCAAGAGATGATGTGGCTCGACGAAAGGGTTGATCCATGAGCTATAGTTGTGCGTAGAGGCATCATCGTTGGAACCCGCACCAATGAGACGTCCTTCAGGCCCACAATGCCCTCTAAACAAACAAACAAACCCCCCCTGGGAGGGTGCCTCGTGCGCGGTGTGCGTGGTCCAGACTTGCAGTGCGACTGGGGCCCGGCCGGTGGAGAGCGCCGGCACCAATGACTGTTGCCCAAGGGCGGTCATAGGGGCCTCAGCATCACAAATGGGCCAATTGTTGTGTTTGGGCAGAAATGACAATGGGGTCCTTGGCAGGGATTGATTGGGAGGGAAGGGACCTCAGAGGCGGCCCCAGAAGCGGTTAGGCAGGCGGTTGGAGGAGGTTGCCAAAGCGGTTGGGGGCTGTTACTGTCGGTTACAAATGCCGTTGAAGCTGGCGGTTGGCATTAGGGGGACAGTGGCTGGGCATAGGCTGGGCGGCCTGGAGGGGGGGGGGGGTACCCCCCCTCCCCTTCCAATGCACCCCTGGTCCTTGGAGTGGAGTGGACTGTTCTTGTATGCCAACCCCTTAGGCTGACGCGTCCCTGCCCGAAATGCCTGTGCAGTACACCGGTAAGTGACACGTCTACCTCAGCGTGCGGTGAGACTGAGGCACCCTCTGCGGCTTAGCGGCAACTGTTTCGAGCTCTCTGCACCACCCTAACTTGTGCACGTGCGCCTAGAGCTCAACAAGCATGCCTACGGGCCTTCACCTGTACTAGTGGGCCTTGCGCTTTGTGTACTTGCCTTGATCGCTGCTTAGCCGTCATGCGCTTTCACATTCCACAGGTCAACTGCGATTGTGCCAGTCTGACTGCTACGATCATGGCCGGACATGGATTGGTGTGGTGGAGGGCAGTGTTCTGCATTTCCGCAAGACGAAGGAGACAGAAGGTACAGGGAAGCGGATGTGCGGGTGATTTGTATTTGTGCCATGAGCGCCGTGTGTGTGTGTGTGTGTGTGTGTGTGTGTGTGTGTGTGATGGTGTTGGTCTACCCTCTCAGGTGATGGTCCGGGGGTTTTGAGGAGGGGGTAATGTTTGATCTTGTGAGTTGTGGGCCCCGCCGAACCCGGACAGGGAAGAGGATGGGACACCCTGGCCTTAACCCACACCCGGGCCTGTCGCTGGCCCTTGACCTACTTTGTGAACGCTCGGCGGACACGTGGTGGAACTTCGGTCACGAGTGGAAAAAAAAAAGATCTTGTGAGTTGCGGGCCAGACCAACGAGTTTTCGGAGGGGTGCCGCAAATGGCACTTGGAGATGGCACTTTCATTTGTGTTCAGGAGTGGGGCGTTGTGGTCAATCGTGCGCTGCCAACCACATGACAGGGCTGTTGGGTTCCAGGAGTGCAGTCCATGAACCCTTTCCAAGAGGTTCTTGCCCAGGCGAGGGTACAGGCGCTAGGGGGCCCATTGTACACTGCGCCCCAGGAATTGTCGACCAGCCATGAGTAATGGGTCTCTAAGCACAGCCCCCTAACCCCAAGACCTAGGAGGGCTCCCTCTATAAGATGGTGCCTTCCCCACGAATAAGTCCATGAACACCCATGAATACACAAACCAACCTTAAAATATATGCGCATGCGGACGTCGACTTGATCGCTGATGATAGGGAGTGGGAACAGGGGGGCAGATCGAAAAAGTCAAGTACGGACTGTGGGTGGGGTGCTCAAACCCTCCCCATTTTTTTGAACTCTCCGAAAATAGCAGCGTTGGACGATTTTTGTGAATGGTATGTGATCCCAATCAGCTTTGTAAATTGGTAACATGTGTGAATAGGACTCTAGAGCCCTTTTGGATTCCCCCAATATTGGGGACCCCGATATAGCAGTGGTTCTGTATCCATTTTCCCCAGTTTTGGGGTGTTAGGGACCCCGAGACAACAGGAGTCACGTAGCCTCCCCCCTCCCCTTCATGTCCTCCCCCCGGTCAATGTGCAGATCAATGTGCATCCCCTCCCAGCCCCCGCGCTTGGTCCCCTTCTTGTGGACAATTTGGTGGTGTGGCTATGAGTGATTTGGTCGGACCTGCCTGAACCTGCCCGTAGGTTGGTTTGCTGCCGATGCAGTCCATATCTCTGCAGGGGGGCGGGGGATTGAGGTCCGCAATTTTTCGCAATTTTTTGCAGTTTCGCAGTTTCCCACAATTTTCCCGCAACTGCTTTTGCTTGTCCACGTTGCGTGCTTGTTGGTGCCCTGTGTATCCCCTGTGCAGAAGTGTTGCACCTTGAGGCTGTGGGAGATTTGGTTATGGCACCGCAATTTCCCCGCAATTTTCCCACAATTTTTCGCAATTGGATTTGACGCTCCCTGACCGCCATCCCCCCTCCCCCCCGCCCCCGATCTCTGCAACAGATATGAGTGATGAAGCCGTCATCCTCCTCTGTGATCAGTTCGTGACTCAGCTCGTGCTCTCGTCCAGTCCAAAGGGGAGTTCAGGGGTGTGTCAACTTTGGGGATTGTCGGTGGGTCTCCATGGCCGCTCCATTCCCAGGGCTGGTCGAGCATCTGGAGCACTCCGCGGAGGTGATCGGGAGCATATCGTTGGACGATGTCACCGTGCGCCTGATCCGCAGCATGAGCAAGTCGGGACGGCTTCGGCCACCTTATCACCACAAGAACTGCCTGTGCCTTTCCCACCCCGACCGTGTCCTCATCCCGCAAGGCACGGCCACGACGTGCTACATGTTCCTGCCCACCGCAAGGTGTGTCCCGACTGTCTCACCTGCGTCACCCCCTCCACACACCGCTCCTCTGGTCAGAGGTTCTTGGTTGCGAACGCCCTCCCCCCTTGTCCGGGCATGGCTATACACAACATGCGAAGCCACAACGTCCCACAGGAGATGCGCATACCGCAACGCCTGCACAAGCCTCGGCACGCGGACAGAACACACCTGTTGCACGCCCCGATCGTGTGGGCAGTGCTTTTTGACAGAACCAGCGCTTGCGTTGAGCAAAAATAAGGACCAAGCGATCCATCGTGATCTGGCAGATGATTATGCAGTCAACAGGGAAGTCCGAAACGACGCGGCGATTTGCGCTGAAGTGAACGGGACAAGACCAACCTGTAGGCATAGGGGCCATTCTGCAGCAGTCTGGATGAAAAAAAGAGTGTCCGCGTTCGTTTTAGCAAAATGCCGAGCAAGTCAAAGGCGTATTAGAGGGACCCCAACGTGAACAATCTTGTTTTGGCAACTGTTTTGGGCCTGGATTTGTTTGGGGGAGCATTCGATACGGCGCAATAATCCGGGCACTTGCGGCATTCCAGCAGGAGTGGAAAGAGCCGAGCGGGGGTTGTGGGGAAATGGTCTGGGCGCTCTCGGGATCATCACTTCAAAAGGTGCGTACGGCGCAAGTACTCTACCCCTTCTTATGCCCGATCTGAACCCGATTGCACACAAAAATGGGTGTCATTTCTCAGAGAATTGGAGAAGTGGTTCATCACCCTGCAGAGGGTCACCACTCCGAGCTGGATCTCCAAGGCCCCAAACCCGAGGGCAGCATGGCTGGCACATCTCAAAAGCTTGCGGCTGTTTGACGGAACCTGGGACCTGGGGACGACAGTACTGAATGTCATGATGGCCCGATTATTCTGGGATCTCCATGACTCTTCCAGGTCCTCACAATCTTCTGCTGTCTCATGATGAGTCTTACCTGATCTGTGTGAAACATGCACAACCTCGCACCACCATCCCTGGGGGTGAGATGGAACTGATGTGCACTTGTGATGCATATTTCCTCTCAGCAACTGTGTCCGTGTGTGTGTGTGTGTGTGTGCGTGTGCGTGTGCGTGTGTGTGTGCGTGTGCGTGTGTGTGTGTGTGTATGTGTGTGTGTGTATGTGTGTGTGTGTTTGTGTGCGGGCAGGGCACCACTTTTGTTGAGCCCTGAGCTCTTACCGCCACCTGGCAATCGCGCTTACTCCAGGAGTCCCCAGAAGGGCACAACATGGAACATGAGTCAGGTGAAGAAGGAGGGACCACCATCTAATGCGCTGATGGGGCGCATGACATATGTGTCCTGTCACACACACGCACACACACACACACACACACACACACACACACACACACACACACACACACACACAGACACACACACACACAGCGCTGCAGCCGCAGGGCATGGAGGAGGACCAGGAGTTGCGACCACGCGTCCTATTCTCATGGGGCCATGGGCGGGCCAGCACGGAACAAACTTAAAGGACGTCAGCTCGCTGAGGTTCTGATTCAGCAGAAGAGTCAGGGAACGGACACATAGAGGGCAGGCTCTCAAGTCAGCACGAATGTGGCTGCCGCCTCCAGGCTGCATATGGATCTACCTCGTTAATAGTACACATTAAAAGCCTTCAACCTCGTTAATAGTACCCACAGGCAGGCTCTAACCCGCTAACCCCTAACCCTCCCGTCGCAAGAACGGCCAGGACTATAATCGGCCTTTGACCTCGTTAATAGTACAGGCGCGCAAGGGAGCGGAAGTCGCGGCTCGCCGAGACGCGGGCGCGGGCCCCTCGGTCTTTGCGATCGCGCGCAGACGCCCTCCCGATGCGCGCCGGGGCTACCCATGGGGGCAACTGGGCGCGGGCCCACATCGCCCGGCGCCACCAGCGGCGCCGCTGGCGTTGCGCGCCGGCCCGCCGCCGGGATGGCCATGGGAGGCATCCTTCGCGGTGGCGCTCCTGCAGTGGGCAGGCCAGCTGCGGTGGCTACCAGGGCCGGGCCATGTGACATACGTGGAGCTGGCCCTGGACTTCGAGGCACACGCGGAACGGGCCCTCCCGGCCCCCAGCGACCACCGGCTGCGGGGGGTCACCCTGCCGCTACGCACCAGGGGCCAAGTGCTGAAGATGGCCCTGGATGCATTGCAGCCACATCTACAGGCAGGGGACCTCATGCATGGCAAGGAGGTATGGATGGCGAAGTCCCTGCTGCCGCTGGGGGGCTTCAGGTGTGTGGGGCGGTCGGCGCGCCCACTGTTCGCGCGCCCGGAAGCCATGCTGTTCCAGATGCGCCAGCTGGAGGCACACTGCCGAGCGCTGTGGGCGCGGCGCCTGGCGCGGCCGGGAGCGGGGCGGCAGGACGTGTTCCTCTTGGATTACCTCCCCCCGGCAGGACCAGGACAGCAGCCCCTGCGGCCCTTTCAACGCTTGCCGCGCCGGCGGGTGCAGCGCGACCGGCGCGGGGCCGGAGGCGGGGACGCGGACCGCGTAGCACCGCCGCCGCAGGTGGCCCTGTGTGCGCGACACCGGGCCCCGCCCTGTGCCGCCTGCGTGCAGCGGGGCGCCGAGCACTGCTGCCAGCGGGCGCACGAAGGGCACCGCATGGACGCGGCTCAAGCACGCGTGGCGGCGCGAGCACTGCGGGCGTGGCTGCAGCCCGCGCGGCCGGCCGGGGCCGGCCCCGTGGCGGCGTCCCAGGCCGCACGGGGCTCGCCCAGCGCTCGCAAACGACCCCGCCCGCAATCATCCTCGCCAGAGCGCGAGACGCGACGAGCACGCCCGGAGCACGAGCACGCGCGACGCCAGGAGGAGTTCCCGCCCCCCCCCCCAAGCGTCTCCAGGGGGGGGGCACACAGCTTAAGCGGCTCCGGTATGTTAAACCAGCAGGGAGAGCTCAGGAGGCCCTTCCCGCTCTCCCCGCCCCTCCCAGCGGGAGCCACCGGGCACGGGGGGGCACGCGGAGTCCAAGCGCCACGCGTGCCAGCCGGACGCCCGGGCGGACACGCACGGGTGGGGGGGGTTCAGCCGCGTCCCCACCCCCCCTCCCTCCCCTCCCGGGGGCTGGCGGACATTTTCGGGGACATCTCACGCCGGCTGACGGCGGCTCGGGCGGGGTCATCAGCCAAAGGGGAGGGCGCCGACCCCCCCCCGGGGGCCGCGAACCCCCCCCGAGGGGGGGGGCAGGACCAGGGGGCTTCGGTCGAACCTCACCCAAGCCTTTCGGGGGGCGGCGCGCCGGGGGCGGAGGCGGCGGAGGGGGACCCCTCAGGGGGGGGACAGGAGATGTCGATTGACTGCCATCCCCCAGGGGACAGCTCCGGGGGGGCGGCGGCGGCGGCATCCGCTACACGGGCGGAGCAGGAACCCCCCCCAGGGGCAGTCACAGGACAGCAGGCAGAGTCCCTTCCCCCCTCCCCCCCACAGAAGAGGGCGCAGCGGGCGGGGGGCAAAAGAGTGGGGCAGCCGCGGCGCCCCATGCAGACCTTGTGCGATGAGCACAGGGCCCCAGCGTGCAAGTCATGCAAAGGGCACAGGGGGGTGCGGCATTGCTGCAGCCGCCACCACGAAGGGCATCCCAGGGTGTTGGGGGGGGGACAACGGTGTCTGCCGGTCCAGAGGGGGGGGCTGCAGCTGCAGCAACAAGCGGGCGTCTTGCCCTCCGGAGGGTCGGCGGTCGTGCCAGCCCCCATGATCAGGGGGGAGGGGGGAGGCCCAGCAGGGCAGCGGACGGCGGCGTCGCCCCGGGGCGGCACACAGGGCCCAGGTCAGGGCCACGGGAGGGCCTCCGAGGAGGGCACATAGCCTCAGGACGGCGTCCTTCCGCCGCGCCGCGACATACCGGGGGGCCGGGGGTGGGATAGGGCAGGCTTCAGGCAGGCTCTAACCCGCTAACCCCTAACCCTCCCGTCGCAAGAGCGGCCAGGACATTAAAAGCCATCAACCTCGTTAATAGTACAGAGCACACACACACACACACACACACACACACACACACACACACACACACACCTGCACCCGCACCCTCCCCGGAAATTAGCGCAGACTTATGCATTTTCTGGAGGCAATCAAAATCATGGCACCACGCCCAAGTTGCACCATTTTGTGAACAACTTTCAGGAATACTCCATGTGGAGTGCGCCAAATCCTTCCAGGATGCTCGTGGCCTACCATACTTCAAGACCCGTGCAATATGGCAGCACAAGGGGAGGGGCACACATTGGATTGTGCGATGAACGTATGTGTCAGTCCAAGCTGACTCATGGAATGTGTCCCCATTGACCCGCATTGCGCATGCTTCGTGCTACTAATCGCCCATTATGCCCCAACAGTACAGAACATAGCACTAGCACATTGTGGGCAGGGGTTCAGCCGCAATGGAGGTACTAATGTGCACGGAACAGCATACTCGCAACCATGGCCGTTGACTACAGAGTGGGCATTAAAGCTTGATGCACCGCTCGTCAGTCCCGGTACGCAATACAAGGGGTATCTGGCTTCAAGTTTTATCGGTCTCCTCACCTCCAGTGTCCATTGGTGTCATACCAGGGCGCATTGCTGGTACCATGACGGAGTAAAAACGAAAATGGCAGATGTCCCACAGTCGTAGAGGCTTTGTAGATCCCAACAGCGCTGCAAATTGGAAACATACCTGGCGTAATAGGCCCACGTTTGGACCATCGGCGCATGTCTGGGGTGGCCAACCCGGCCCGAGAGTTGCAAGTGTGAGGAAGTTCATGACGCAGTCATCTTTGTGCCTTGCGGTTTTTTTTTCGAGGCAGGAGGGAGGGCGGCTGTCTGGCGGGAGCTGCTGAGAGCCCCCCCCCCCAACATCTCCATGCATATCTGCTGCAACCCAGCCATGGTGTTCACCTCTTGTAGTTCATTGAGCGCCCTTCAACGAGCTCTTGAGGAGCATACCGAAACCATCAACGCATTGGAGCACAAGCTGGTCATAAAGGACCTTCAACTTGGGCACAATCTGCCCATTCTGTCTCATCTTCGCAATTTTACTGCCACTGATGGCACTGGGGACCTAGCCCTTGACTTGAACGCAGTGTACAATGGCGGCCTTCAGATGTCCTTGGACCTGGATGTTCCCACCAAGAGCCACGGCGTATGTTTCGTGCACGTGATCAGAGTTGCTGCCACAGCGGCCCCTTGTGTATCGCCCAACGATGGACATAATGAATGTGTATTTAACTTGGTGTGTGTGGGGGGGGGGGGGGCGTTGACGATTTACGATTTACGAAATGGGCTGTCAGCCACTGTGAACCCCAGTGCCGAAAATTTTTTCGTAGGCCCAAAGGTGCCAAAAAATTTTTGGAGGTCAAAAAAAAAATTGGGACACTGAATACCAGGTGCATGGTGACTTTTCTGGAACCCCTCGTTGTGCTGATTCCAAAAATGCCTTCTCCACAGTTCTGAAATTTGGGGTCCGGGTCCCCTCCAGTGCCGTGTCGAGTTTAGCCGTCCCGCATTTCAGAAATCCGAAATTGTCAACGGAGGGGGTGGGGTCTTAGATCCATCCCTGGGATCGCCTTTCGCACGCTTGTCCGGCAGTTTTTCTTCTGAGGCGGCAGCGAAGTGCGCCACGTGTGCTGGCACTGGGGGAAAGGGCCGTCCGAGCTCCGAAATCTGCGGCGGGGGGGGGGGGGTATTTTGAAAAGAGGGCTCGCGATGTATGTGGGCGGCTTTTCTTTATCAAAGAAGCTGCCGTTGACACTCTTGGTCCGAGTATGCGTTGCGTTCCATCCCAGTCTATGTGTGGGTCATTGTCCATTCCACCCCATGTGCGTAGCACTGTACACCGGACCTCTTTGCCCGATGAACCGACGATCCATCGTTTCAATCGCAGGCCATCCGTGTGACCGCAGACATCCGGGTCCAGTCGGCCTCAGCCCGCTTGCATGTGGAGGTCGGTGCACCGCCTTCGGATTGCTGGTGGGTGGGGTTTGCAGTGCAGCCCGAGCTGGACCTGGAAGTTGTGGTCCATCGCGGTCATACCCCTGACGCTCAAGATATCGGCGAAACCACCAAAGTATGGGTGTCCGTGTCTCTCTGTGAGCCGCTGCATTCCGCATGGGACGAGGCAGCGGAGGAGGGTCAGGGAATTGACGATTGGAAGGAGGGCAAGGGCGTTTTGCGGTCCAGGTCGCTCTTGTGCCTGGAGCAAGCTATTTCTTAGTGGCACCTCACGCCCCTCCCTGGACATGAAGTCCAGGGATCAGGGTTCAGGTTTTGCCCTACCATTGCACACCCAAGGCGAGCCGTTCCCGAGAACCCAAAAAAGCCCCATTGTATGTAGCTTGCATTCAACACACACACAACAACGGTTGACCGCTAGCGTGCAAACCGACTCAGCCTATCCTACCATCTGAGATCACTGCTTTGAAACATGACATGGTGTTCAGACTTCAACTATCTAACCCAATTTTGCCACCCCCATATCCCGCAGTACGCTTGAGGCATGCATGCCAAAGCCCTCCAGACTCAAGAACCAAGATAAAAATGCGGACTCCCACCCCGGGGGCCAAATATGGGGGTCAACCCACCCACCCACCTTTCTAACCCCCGGGTCAGGTTGGTGGGCGGGGTGGGTTGGTGGATCGGTGCGTGGGTGGGTAGATCAGTGGGTGAGTGGCTGAATGGCCAACCCCTTGCCACCACAACGGATGCAGGTGATATGAGGGTTCTATTGCAGCACATGGCAGTGCAAAAGTTGTTGCAGGCTCCAAGAACAATGCTCTTTTGGTGTGGTGCATTAAGCCTCTCCCGCCCCCCCTTTTTTTCATAGAATGGTGTTTGCACCTAAATGAAAAGGTACCAAAAATTTTGGAATGCAGGCAGTGATTTGTGCAGACAGGTCTCTACATGAGCGCTTGTTTCTTTGAATGTGACAGATGCTGGCACGTTGAAGGTCTTGATTGCAGTAGATGGCATTGCAAAACTTGCCGTAGACTCCAAGAGGTATGGTTTTTGGTTTGCCGGTTAAGACGTTCCTTTTTGCACAGCAAAGTGTTTGCAGCTGAATGAAAAGGCACCAAAAATTTTGGAAGGTTTGTGCAAACAAGTCCACATTAGGGCTTAATTTCTGAAATCAGTCATGTAGGCGGGTTTGAGGTTTTTGTTGCAGCAAACAGCGTTGAAGAATTTGCCATAGGCTCCAAGAGGTATGGTGCTTGGTTTACCGGATTAAAGTGTTTACGATGGTTTTTGCTGAGAAAAAGAAACCTCCTCCCCTCCTTCCAAAAAGTGGCACAGGTGCAAGGGTTCGGTGTATGGGCCATTCCTGCTCCTACGCCGTGGGTGCTTACCCCTTTGAAACCCCGCCTTCGGCCTGTGTGTGCCGATGCAGGTGCCGGTGTGCCGGTGGATGCAGGTGCATGGGCGACGCATGTGCCAGCACCTCGTCAGAGATCATTCAAAAGAGAGTGGACAGAAAGGGCCTTAAATGTGGCGCCATTGCAAGGGACCAATGATAGTAGGTGCAGGAACGCATGAGGGGAACGTGACACGTCATGTCTCGTCCCTACAGCAACGTCTTGACCACATTCCACGAGGCACAAAAGCACAACAACACTCCCATAGGGCCCCACAATGAGTTGCACAAGGGGGGAGCGCGTCCCTTGTTGTGCCTCTAGGCATTCCATTATTTTGGGACCTCTTGGGGGGGGGGTGGCCCATTACGGGCCCACATGTGTCTGCTAACCCCTTGCACGAGGGCGCGGTGCAACGCACCACATGCGTCGCACATGGGGGGAGCACGCCCCTTGTCACGGGTTTCATTTGCAAATGTTTTTGAAAAAGCAATACCCGAGTGCAAAATACAACAATAACCACAATCGGTCAAATAACAACCCACAAAGAGCACAGAATTCAGCGCCAAGTTGCCAAAAGAATCTATACTCCCAATACTGGTAGGTTTCTCTTCTGGCATGCTGCAGGCGCCACAGAAGAAGCACTCCAAGTGGTCGCCGGACTGACCTTTATTCTGGTTTTTGTTGTTCTGTGACAGAATCTGATGGATGCTGCACCCCAGTGGCTGTTGCTGCTCCAGTGGCATTCATGCAGAATCCCAGTCTTTGACGTACAAAAGACCTCTGTGCATGTGCTGGAGTGGGCTCGAGTGCCTGTGTCCATCTGCAAACAACCCAGTTGGGGGTTGGGGGTTGAAAGGTGTGAGCCAGTGCCGAGCAGTGGCGCACCACTGTGCACCAAGAGACCACCGACCCACCACTTGTCCCTCCAGGGGGCATCCCTTACCACCCTCTCATTGGCCATGTTTCCCGCCCAAACAGGACATCTTGCACCAGCTCAAGGCGAAGCTCCTGAAGGGGCTTACGCTCCCCCACATGCAGGCCTTTCCCTTGACCCCATACTTCCCAGCCCCGTACATCCCCTCATCCACAAGCGACGAATGGGACGTGCTGGTGGACAACCCTGCGCAGGCCTCGACCCAAGGGGATGAGACGGGGACTGACACTCTGAAGGAGAAGGGGGACTGAAGGGACTCCGTAAAGGCATCAGGCCTGCTCTGCGACTGACCTTCGTTGCATGCAATGGCAGTTGGTTCCCCGCCAACGGCCGCTGATTGCCAGTGCCAAACGCCGTCAGCCTTTGGATGTATGGAAAGTCCTGCCGAGTTTTTTAAGGCGTTCTGTTCGTCCTGACATCCTGACATCGGTGTGAAGGCAACGATATTATGTCGAGAACAATTCGTTGACCAGGCTCTTGTCATTGTTCGGACTCCGGCAAGGCGTCTTGAAATGGTTGCTATTCATATAACATTCTTGGCGAAGCCAGTCCGCATACGCCTGCGTCTGATGTTTGGGGCCATGTAAAATACAGCATTTCAATACCTTGGGGCAAGGCTTTCGCAAATGCCCACCACAAGGTCGCACGCATTCTTGCTTGATTCGGTTTATTGCGTCCGGGCGCAGGCCACGTAACTGACCCTGCTTCCCGGGGCACTATAGGTCATGTCTAACTCCACACTACACGAACATGTTTGTCTCTCACGTCCTCCACGCACCCAAGGGAACACAACCGTGAGGGGAGCGTGCGTGAATGCGCTGGCACAAAGCACGTTGCGGATGGCTCTTGGGGGCTCTTCCCAGTAGAGACACATGCTGTACGTACGCTGAGAAACGATACGGCCAGAGGCATCACAGAATACAGCCATTTGTAAGATCAGTGCTAGAAAAGAGCTGAAATCAATTTATTGCGGAAAGGTTTTCATGCAGCACTTGGCTTTTAAGAACTATTCATATTTCAGGTTTGGGATGTAATTTTTGTGCCCTTCAGCTATTTTGACATTTGGACAGGCCTTCTTGGCGACCGCGCCGACATCGGGCCAGATCGATGTCGCGTTTGCTGTTAAGTAATTAATTGGGGTATCGAGGTGTCCCACAGTCCAGGGCTGCTCACAGGATGGGTTAGGACTCAGCAGCCGGCCTTGCATCTTGCCTTGTGCCTGCAAGACACCCATCGAGCCAGAGGCTGCGGTCCCACTGACAGCAGCTGCGGTTGATGGTCAAGCAGCAGCTGTTGGCATGCCACTGACCCGAATTGCGGGAGCGCTGCTTGCAGGGGGTTCGGTTGTAGCGGACCCTTGCGAGGTCTCGCTCACATGCGGGTGTATGCCGCCGTGATCCGGTCCGGCTCCCCCGAGGCCCCGGTATATATGCGTGGCCTCTCACATGGCCACACCATTTCCCCGTCGGCGGGCTGATGTCCCCGAATGCATGTCAATCCCTCCAGCCGCACCGGGCGCAGGTAGAGAGACCTACTGCATTGCGCATGTTCTCACTGCCCAAATCTCACCAGCAGTTTGCTTTGTCTTGATCTGGCATTGGCTGCCTGCGCTGTGTGGGGGGGGGGGGGTGGTAGGGGTTGCACTGCTCAGCTTGGTGCTGGCCTGTGTGCATATCGCTGCCGAACATTGCCTCTCAATGGTGACCTGTTTTAGCCAGGAGCCCCTCTGGTAGCAGACAAGGCCCTTCTGGTCTTTTGTTGGCCGCGATGAGCATCTCCCTCGCACTGTCATAACACGCCTTTCTACTGGGGATTGGGGGGGGGCGTGAGGGAAGGTCGGGGGGGGGGGGGCAGTAGAGGGGATCTGAAGACAATGAAGACCAGGAGGGCGCTCTTGCCACAGTGCGCACGCTGTGCAAGCTTTGGGTACATCTGGGGACCCTCCCGGTGATACTTGCAACCCTCAAGAGGCCTCCAGGAAACAATAGGTCTTCTGCGTGCAAGTCAGGTTTTCTAGGGTTGTACGGGCTGTTTGGGTGGGTGTGTCTTGGGGCGGTGCACCGGTGTTTAACCACCGATAGTTGCGACGGTGCGGACGCAGTGCAACAACACCCTCAAAGGGCGGGGTGTCTGCGGTGTATGCCATCGAATCAACCCGCTGCCGGGGGGGGGGGGGGGGGGGTTGGCATTTGGCGGCGCGGGCGGTGCGGGGGCCGCCGCAGCAACAACATCTCAGCATGAGAGGGGGGGTTGGGTTGGGTTGGGTCAAGGCCTCATCCGGACCTCCGGGACCACGGACGTCGCCCTTCCCTGCGCGTCACAACTGGTCCGGTGGGTGCTCGGTTGTCCGGTCTCAAGGCCTACCGGACTGATGACCGCCCCCGTACCCCGCGGTGGCACACGCGGGAGGGAGATGCCGCCGTACCTGTGTGTATGGGGCGCGCGCGCTGCCGGTGGGTGTGGGGCGTGGACTGGCTGGGCTGCGAGGCACGTCGGGTCACACGGCAGTGCCGCGCCTGGCCCGGCCCCGGACCAGTCAGTCACGCAGGGGGGGGTCCCTGGGCTGGGCTCAACCCCTTGCTCTGGGCTCTGGGGGGGGGGGGGCTCTGACTTACCTCTGCCTGCCCTACACTGGCACAACACGGGGACGTCACGGCGTTTCGGCGGCTCGTCACTGAGTCGCGGCGGCGGGCGCGAGGGCCCACCGATGGGACACACCTGCTGTGGTGTACACCCACAGCGTGCCACAGGCATACGGAGTCATGAGCTGGGGCAGCGCCAGGGTGCTGTCTCCTGGGGGCACAGCCGTGAGCAAGGCTACGCCAGCCCACAGGGGAGGTACACCAGCCTGGGCAAGCAGGGCAAGGGCCCAATATAAAGCCGCCGGCGGCGCGACGATGAGGAGCACTGGGGCTCCATGGTGCCACTGGGGCTCTACAGGCAGGGAAATATTTAGCTGTGCTGCACAGCGCACTTGCCAGGACGGCAGACCCCGCACCAGGTAAGCCGTGACCAGGGCGTAGTCCCACGGTAGGTAGCTCTGGTGATCCAGCACGGAGACCGTGGGAGGTTGCGGCGGGGGCTGGTCCGGCGTGCGGTGAGGATACGGGAGTGTGGCCCAGAGGGCTAGGAGGTCAGAGGGGGTCAGGACTGGCTGGGCCAGGGCACTTACTACGTCCTTCGTTATGCGGCGCCGAGTGGCCGCGGTGAGGAAGGCCCCACCCCCATCGGGGGAAGCGTACCATAGGCCGGAGAGAGTGAGGACGTCACCCATGCCGGCGTCCTCTGACGTGAAGTGTGAGTCCCATGTACAGCTCAGTACCGGCCGCCCTTGACCGTCGAGTAGGTGTCCGTCCCCCGTGACGGTGGCGGCTGGAGTGGGGGTCGTGGCGTGGAGGAGGAGGGCTTTGGCACGGCGAAGATGGAGGAAGGCCGCGGGGCACCGGCTGCGGACGTGGCGCCAGAGTTGGTGCTCGGCGGCGCCGCAGAAGTGGCACTCCATGGGGATGTTTGGCTCCGGGGGCGGTTGCCATTCGAGCACCCGGTATGCAAGGGCGCGCTTGATGGCACGGGTTGGGATGTCGTCCGCTTCCAGCAGTTCGTGGAAAATCGTACCATCGGGGCGAAGGAGATGAGCTCGACGGCCGGAGAAGTAGGCGGAGGTGGTGGTGGCGTCGTAGGCCGCGTCCAGACCCAATTGCGGCTCCACGAGCATGCTGCCGCGGTAGTGCAGAACGAGGGGGTCAGGGAGGAGGTGGGGCAGGGGCACTGCCCAGGGGGTGGGGGCAGCGGCCCCGCGGGCTGCCAACTGATGGGATTCCCGGTTGAGGATCGCCAGGAGGTGAGTGGCGTGGCTGTCATGCTGTGCTGGGACCCACAGCTCAGTATGGGAGCGGAGACGGAGGAGGGTGGGGGAGAGGCGGCGCCACAGTAGTTCAAGGACAGTGAGTTTTGGGGGGAAGCGCGTGTGGGCACGCAGCAGGGCTGAGGTGCTGTCCAGGGCGGTAGTCAAGTGGCCCGACCACCCGTTGAGAAGGTACAGACCAACCAGGTGGGCCAGCCACTCCGCGCCCGCGGGGGTGACCCACATGCGGATGCCGTACCAAGCGCGGAGGATCACACCTTGGTCGGGGGCATAGAAGACGATGCCGCCGCCGCCGTCGCAGCGGCGGAGTGAGGCGTCGGTGGAGAGCACCAGGCTGGGACACTTATGCAGCACTGATGGGTCCGCATCAGTGTGGATTGGCATGGCGCTGATGGCTGGGTCGGGGAGGAGGGATACCTCAACTGATAGTTGCTGGGCTGCAGCATGGAGGGGGCGTGCGTCACTGCCAGGGAGGTCGATCTCTGCCAGATACCGCGCGGAGCGGTGCGCAAGCAGGGACCTGGAGCAGGTGGCCTGGGTGTACGTTACGAGCAGATGGCACGCCGAGCGGAGGGGGAGGTGGGGGCAGCCGGGGCCGCCACCGCTGGGGGGGAGGGCGAGAAGGGCACGGGACGTCCAGCACGGGAGCCCCAGGACGTGGCGGTAGTACGCTCGCGACTGGATGGAGAGGTCCTCGATCTGCTCTGGGGGAATTGCCACGCCGGAGGCAATGTAGTCCAGCTGCGAGAGAATGAAGGCCCACAGGGAGCGCAGGGCCAGGACGGTGGTGGTGGGGAGGGTCTCTATGCGGCGGCGCATGCGCGTGACTTGCTTGGCGAGGTCGGCGTATGCGTTTGGGGGTTTGAGGGCGTGGGACAGTGGGATGCCGACGATCTGGGGGGTGGCCTGAGAGGTCGGGGTGAGGTAGTACGGCACTGTGGAGGTGACCTGGTCGAGGCCTGAATCGGTGATCTGGAGGGCGAAGAAGCGGAGTTTGTCCATGTGGACAAGGCCGCCCTTGGCTACGGTGGCGCGGGTACAGAGCCGCGTCAGGGCGACGAGGGAGGGGAGCGTAGGCCTCACGAGGCGGCGGTCGTCCGAGTACGACAGGTTGCTGACTGGGACACCGCCTGGGCAGGGGGGCACATGTACGTCTGGGAAGTGCGGTAGGCTGCCACTGACGACGAGCTCTCCTACCTGGTAGGTGTCGCCTGAAGGGTTGTCCCCTTGGTTCCACCCTTCCTCCGTGACGTAGGGCGGGGCGAACCCGTCTGCAGTCAGTGGGTGGATGCGTAGGCGGCCGTAGTATTTAACGGCCCAGGGCCCAAAATCCCAGGGGAGCTGCAGGATGCTGTGCAAGTGGGTGCAGTCCTCGCGCTGCTGGCGGAGAAAAGCGTCCGCTGAGTCCCAGTCGGTGATGGCGGCGGAGCCGTGGCGCTCTAGGCTGGAGAAGACGGTGGCGCGGAGAGGGGGGGGGGGGGGGCAGGCGCAGGGACGCCGAGTTTCTTGGGAGGCCATGCCACCCCCCGGGTACGGAGCAGAGCGCCTGCCAACGCCCACGTGACCGCAGGGGCCCATGCCGGTGTCCCTCTTTGACTGCTTCCCGCTTCATTGAAACCCCTTCCCAAACACAAACTCTCTCCAGTGCAGTCACCCCTTCACAAGGCGCCTGACAAATTTCAAAGCGCATTGCAAACAGCGACAGTGGGAACAGGGGTGAGGGGCCATGTGGGTGCCTCCGGGTGTTCCCTGGCCGGGTGTTCCCTGGCGCCGTACTCTACCAAAACATTTCTGAAAACGAAGGGGCTCGGACTTATGGGCGCGGGGCAAATGCAAAGAGCCACGAGGGTTTGCTTCTTGGGGCATCCGCCAGCCATAATGGTATACCTGTTCCAGTTTAAATCTGAGGCACCATCTGAGGAGTCCAGATCTGTCAAGATTCCTCAGGTCGAACAGCTCGTGCATGTGATGATAGTGGTCCGCCTTTGGGGGGGGGGGTGTCTGATGTCATCAAGGCATTCATGTCTGTGAAACCAACGTCAAGTCTCAAGGGCCCTTGTAATGACTTTTATTTTGCCCCTGGAAGAGTGCATGTGTCTGTTGAGGGGGCAGCGGCTACAGCACAGCACCAGTCCTTGACGTTCTAGGGCCGGGGGGGGCGGGGGTTCAAGCGTTCCACCGATCTCCACATTGTGTCCCCCGCCTCTTTCCACCGCGTGTCAGTTCCATGCATTTCCCCCTCCTCCTTCCTTTGCGCCCCCCCCCCAGCCTGGCAGCTCAACACTGCGGGCTGTTCCGGGCGGGATTGCCATAGAGCCGCACGGCATTGCGGTCAGCTCGTCTTCCCTCTCCCCCGAAGCGGAGGACCGTAGGCAACTGCACTGGGCGTCACCCTGAGGCTGTTGCTGGCCCATGACCTGCATCGTGAGCGCCCAGCGAACGCTTGATGCGACTTTGGTCTGGCGCCGAAGCATAACGATTGGGCATCGCGCTGCTGAAGACACCCCCCGTCCAGCCAGCCCCAGACCGGGACCCGCTAGAACGACCGAACATCGCGTCAGGTCCGCGACCCTCACCCTAACCCGATCCTTAACCATCGCGAACTGTTTTCCCCCGCCTCTTTCTTCTCCAAAAAACACACTTTTTCCGGTAAAATGCAAGAGCCCCCCCCCCCCCCGCTCCAGTGCACTTGAGGGGGGGGGGGGAGCGGGAGCTGGCGGCACCCCTCCTTCCAGAGTTCCCCTTTATTGCACCAACCAGCTGCCTCCGGACGCCTGCAAAACGCCACGTGCCGCCCGCCGATGCCCCCGCAACCCTGTGCACACCTTCCTATGTGCCCCCCCCCCCCCACCCGCACTGTCCCGTCTGCCCCAACCCCTCATGCGCACTGTCCCATGGGCACCCACTCCCCAGTGGAAGCAATTTGGGCACCAAACGGCCCTGGATGGTCCCTCAGCCCCGTCACCAGTGCATTCATCGCATCTGCGTCGGATGCTCGCGCACCGGGTCTGTGCCCCCCCGCTTTATGCGGCGTCCGTGCGCGGGTCTCCTTCTGCGCCGCCGCCTTCCATCTGAATCTGATGCCCGCAAAGGACAGCCGTGCACCGCTGTCCCCCCAGATCAGCTGCCCCCTGTGTGCTGATGCCCTTTCTATATTATGGATGTACAGATTCCTGTTCCTTGCCCAGACCATACGTTTTGAACCCTCCTCTCCGACCCTCTCCCCGTGGCAGGTAAGTCACGGCAGAGCCTACCGGCGTTATCGGAGCGTGAGCCGGTGGTCAGGGGGTTTCCATGAGGCACAAGATGCTGCTTTTTTCCTTCGCGTTGAATTGAAGAAGAGTCTCAAGATGCAGTTCAGCCGTTGGTGGTTGTGTTCTGGCGGTTGCCAGCGGTTGATGATTGGTGGGTAGCGTGGCGTTTTGTTGATGGTCAACAGCCGCCAGTTGATGTACCCTGCCCCCCCCCCCCTTTTGTCCAGCCCCATCCCCCTCCCCCGGGGGAGAGACCGTCACTCACGAGTCCTCCCCCCCAAAAAACGCATCAGGGTCATAGTGCACAGGACCGCAAGTTTGAGACGTCGTTGTCAGAGCTCATGTGCACCTCCTTTGTTCTGACCCATGGCCCTCCTCAGACCTGTGAAAATGGTCTCTCAAAGCACTGTTGTGCGCTAGGTCCGTTCTACAAAGGAGCCTGTGCTGGCTGTTGTGCAAGGCCCTTCCCCCCATGGTGAACAGTGCATCATGTGCACAACACCATCAGCATCTATGCATGCCAATGGCCAGAAGGGGGAACACAAGGAACGAAAGAGTGAGGCCCGGAGAGTGGGAGGAAACAATGAATACCATGGCTTTGATACCCGATTAAAAATCTATTTTTTGAGGGACTGCAGTACACAACCTTGCTTGGCACCTTGGATCAACGATGTATCCCGGGGCCTGGGGCGACTTACAACAAACAACCGACCAGCCGCGAATTCTGCGGAGTGTGCGCCGTTAAGTGGTTGGTTGACAGGGTTGTCCCGGGGGGTGGACAAAGGGGGAGGAGGGGGGCAGCGCACCACATTTTATGGAACCTTGTGTTCCCCCAAAGGAAAGTCCAGGCACTGGAGGTGGAGTTTGCCCCCTCCTCTCACCCAGACCTGCGAACGTGCCTTGGCCGCGCCTTGCAAACGGGCAGGCGCTGGGGGGCTACTGTGCCTGGCTGCGGCAGGTCTGGCAACAATTGCAAACCTTCCGGGAAAGACCACCGTCCTCTGCCCCCTCTTTTCAGAGGGTGGGGGCCGTTGTCGTTCGAAATGTTCAGCACGATGCACGCACGCCTCCCCCTTTGGGCACCTGCCGGTAGCAGGCCTCCGCCTCCCATGCCGAGCTTTGCCCATACCAAATGGCTTCTGTTACCGCCCTCTTGCATAACGTTTGGCTTGTCCAACCATCCCCCCCGACCCCTGGTCCACCAGCATGTCCTGTCTCAGAAACCCTTTGTTGGACCAGGGCTTGCCATTAAGGCGTGGCGGTTGCCTGCTGCCAGGGAAGTATTAGAACGGCTGTACACTGTAGGAGGAGGGGGGGGGGTTACCCCCCCCCCCCTGATCCCCCTCCCCCCCTTTTGACCCCCTCCCCCTTCTAATGTGTATAGAATTGGGGTCCCCCTTTTATTGGGGGGACCTGGGTCATCAGTCAGCCACAGGCCATCATGTCATGTGTCATGTCATGTCATGGAGCGCTAGAGCCATCGTCCGCTGGTCCGCCCAGTGGGCGTCCATCGGCAGAACGTCTAGCCGTCACACACACACGCACTCCGATGGAATGGGCCCCAGGTGAGGGGGGGCCGAGAGCACCATGCATGGCGCGAAGGAGAGAGGTGCCCGGACCAAGCTAGGCCCACCACGGGCATGCGAGCGGACACTCAGAGACACCAGTCCCGCTGACAGGCCCCGGCTTTCTGGGAACTGGTGGGTTTCACCTTAGAGGGGGTGTTGCCTGAACCGTGCGCGCACCGTGCACGCACCGTGCGCGCACCGTGCGTCCTTTTGCGTATTCTATGTCCACCAGATCCACAATGCCTGAATCTGAGCTGCCCTGGCTTGTCGCCAGACTGCCTGTGTACTACCACCGCTCCAACGGGGATAGGGTGTCGGCCACTGTCGTTGACCCTTCTCCAAGAGGTGGGCGTCGCGTCTCTATTCGGTACGAATTGGGTGGTGAAGAGGTCTTGTACGAGCATGCACCCGAGGAGCGGTTGGAGTTTGCAATTGTGACTGCTGAGAGCCCCGATTCCCCCCAACCTGTGCACCATGAGGCGCCGATGGACGCTTTGCTGGAGCCCCAATTACCTGAAGTGGAAACTAAAGCCCCTAGAATTGATGATCATGAGCCAGAATGCTGTGGCGGATGAAATTGAAATTCCCGTAACCCAACCAGTGTTGTCGCTTGTGTTGTCGCCTGTGCATGGTTTGTAACGGAGGTGCGTGCAAGGTGCAGAAATTGGGAGCCTGGAACCTGTGACAAGCATCAGATTCAAAAAAAAAATTCCCGGTACGCCAATAGGGGCTGCAGGGTGCAGAAAATAGGACCCTGGAACCTGTGACAAGCATCAGACTAAAAATTGAAGAATCCTGGTATGCCAGTATGGACTGCAAGGTGCAGAAATCAGGACCCTGGGTGTGTTTCTATGGGGGCCATTCAACGGGGTACAAGTTGGGCAACCATCCCAAAAACATTGAACCGTGCGCGCACCGTGCACGCACCGTGCGCGCACCGTGCGACAACGCCCCCAGACGGTCGACGCGCGCACTCGAGGCACACTTGGTGAGGCAGTGGTGTGTCTGCCCCTCACAGGCTGCACCGCTGACCCTGGGAGGCACCCAGGGTGGGTGGCGGCATCGTCGGCCGGCCTGACTTGGGCCACAGGCCATCATACCCCTTAAACCCCTCCCCTGATTCTGACAGTGATAGCCCTGCATATTGCTCAGAACTAGACTCTCAGTCCAGCGGTGAGGATGTTAGCAGTGTGGACACCAGTGCCACAGACCACTCTAGCTCCTCCAATGGACAATGTGATACGTCTTCTGAGGAGAGCTCTGGTGACAATTAACCCAAAGGTGAATGACCCTGAGTGGACCTGAGTGGACCCTAAATGGACCTGCATGAACCTGCGTGGACCCTGAATGGAAGTGCATGAACCTGCATGAACCAGAATGATGCTAAATGGGGATCCAGCCTGTTGCATTGTGTTATGAATGAGGATTGGTTGGCAAAAGGAGGGGACTTTTTAGAAAAAAAAATTCTGACCAGAATATTTAGACCATTGCTGAGCAGTGGTTGTCAGTACCCCAGTGGTAGATCATTGGACGTTCAATGGAACTGGAGCTGGTTCATTTCCTGGCACTGTCACTAAAGTGCCTGGCAGGATGCTACACAACATATAAAAATTTTTTCTCCACTTTTTCACAGCTCATCATGAAAGTACATGAGCTCTGGATCTGCCCCTTGTGCCCTGTCTACCAGGGATCCAGTGTATCATATGCTTTGGTCGCCCAATTTCCCAGAACTATCTGGAGAATTCGTGAACACTTCAAGTCAGCCCCCCAAAAAAACCACTTGTTGGACGAGGGCTTGGCCAACAACGTCCCCATGGCCATGCAGACGGCCCCTCTTTGACCTTCAACTGTCTCTATCAACACGGCGTGTCAGGCAAGAGAGTGTTGCTCGGCATTGCAAAAAGGGGGAGGGGTTCAACAATGCAGTTCTGCTGTCTCACAGATTTCAAAGCACCATGTCTTCACCTTTGTGGGTCCCAGCAATGGCAGGTTCAACGTTGATCCATGAGGGAGCCTGAATGCCTCTTCTCCCACTTGGACGATTGGACAACGCAGACAGCTGCCCTACGGCCCCCTGGTAATGTGGACCATCATTTGGTCATTTGCAGCAGGCCATGCTGTCCCCAAGCGTGCTGCCAAACACCCAGTACAGTCCTCGTCGCAGCTTCATCCAGTGCCTGTGATGCCAGTCGAACCCATGTTTATGCCAATAGACATAAGTTTAATTCACAGTGACCGGTCGTTGTCTTTTAGACTCACTGAGTGGCTCGCCGACCCCGAATGCACAGTCTGATGTGGACCTGTGCCTGCCTGGGATGTGGGTGCCCTTGACAACCATTGAACATGTTCAAAAATCAATGCGGTGTGGTCTCGTGATCAGCATTTCCACACTGTCCCAGTGGTTGATGAGGGGGCACCCCAGTAATGCAATCTCATGCTGATTATGTGTGTTGCCCGTGTACTGCAGGTGGATGGCGACATGCATTGAACTGTGGTTGGGGTTGGGGTTGTGTGCACTTGCAACCCTCCCCCCCTCCTTTGGGCAGGGGGACCGTCATTTGGGTGCTGTTCCCCCAGGGCAACAGTTGCATGGTACAGAGGTGATTTCAAGGGGGGCATAGGATGACAGGGGTTTTGTGTACTTCACACAACAAATGAAGAACAACACCACCTGTGCACCACTCTGAGGACCCGATGTACTGTTTGGACAAGCGATGCATTTGCCTGTGCCATGCTGTTGTGTATGCTTGCAGCAAGCATGCAATTGCCTAATGGGACAATGCACGGCCAGGGGCCACCTCTGGCACAGGGGTAAGGGCTGTGAGCAACCACCAACGGTTGAAGCATGCCGCAGCATGCCGCAGCACACTGAAAATTGGGTTGGGATTTTTTTTTGAAAAAATATTGGACCAAAATATCAATCCCATCCCTGAGCAATTGTTCGTCAGAGATGGCCAGTACCATAATGGAAAACAGTGCATCTATAATTGAGAGGTGTCTACTGCATCTACATTTTAGAGGTGTCTGGTTCCATCCCTGGGATCGGCAATATGCAGCATCCCAGACAGGGGCAGGGCACATAGTCCAACCTCTTTTTTCTTGTTGCTTTTTTTTTTGCTGTGCCGTGCTTTGACAGATCATTGTTCTCTTCACTTTGTCTTCTTATGTCTACTGCTGAACCCACTGAGGAGGGGACAACACAACCCAAGAGGAACAAGGAGACAACCAGGACTACCCCAGACTGTTTGCAGTGGGCAATTGGAGGGTCCTAACACATGACCATCTCAATATGAGTAATGAGTAATGCCGCATTTTGGCAATCATGTATGTCAATAAAATGGACAAAAAGCGGAAATGTGAGGAGGAGGAGTAGCAACATGACCACCCATGAAATCCTTCTGTTTTGTTCATCTTTGAAGGGTGTCGGGAGATGCATTCCTTTGTGTTTGGTTCTGGGTTTTGCCCCTTTTGTAGCTTTTGGAAAATTTTGGGTACTCCCCACCTACAGCTTGAAGCATGCTGCAGCACAGCAAATTTTCCTTGGGGAACTTTGGTGCTTGGCTGTGAGCCATTGATTGGATCAGCTGAGTACCTGGACCCTAAAAGGGGGAGAGGTGAAAAATCCTTTCAACATTCCAAATGATTCAAGGCACTCCTTTCAGATCAGTTCAAGATAGCTCTAGGCATTTTGAGGCAGTTGACTCACTTGACTTAGGGGGAGTATTAGCGCGCCGGGCGCACACCGGGCATCTTTTTTAGACCATTCCCCACCCGTGCCCATTTTTGCCCCCCTCACCAAACTATCTGCCCAAGACATTTAGTTCGTCAAGGGAACTGGAGTTTGGTACCTACATAATCCCTCCGCATGGCACACCCGGTGTGTTTTCTGTCTGCTTTGTCTTGTTAATTTCCTCGTGATTGCCAGCGTTTTTTTCTCTGAGACGGTGGGCTGGTGAGAGGCATTGTAGTTTGATTGAAGCTAGTTTTTTGCATGCCTGCGGGTATGCAGGGATGTCACGTGGCAAACTCAGGGGTCATGTAGACCCTTTTGAATTTGTCCCCTTCTATTGTGGACCCCCGAGAAGGCAGGGGTTATGTAGCCAATCCGCCCATTTTAGGGCCCCCGAGAAGGCAGGGGTGATGTAGCCACTTTTGATTCTGTCCCCTTTTATTGGGGACCCCTGGAAGGCAGGGGTTAGGTAGCCAGGTCCGATTTTGTCCCCATGTGGGGACCCCCGAGAAGGCGGGGGTGATGTAGCCATTCCGCCCACATGTGGGCCCCGGAGACGGCAAGGGTTAAGCAGCCAACTACTAAGTGACAAAGGAAGCCAAAGTACTGACGCCGGGTGCTTCTGGGGACAAGTGTTGAGGAAGTACCCTCGGGGAACCTAACCGTCCTTTGTCTTGGATTCAACCTTCCGTACAAAGGTGATTTCTTCGATTTTGAAGTTGGGGGCCATGATGGTGCTAAGAAAGGCCGGGTTCATGTCATTGTGCCATTCATTGGAAGAAAGAATGGAACTTTGACATCCCGCCAACAATGTTACAATGAGGTACATGGGTGGTACCGCACACACATTGAGCAATTGTTTGCTCGCTTGTGGCATTGGGGCTTGGTTAGGAACACTTGGCATGGCGGCCCCGATGAGTTGCCAGTCCGTCCGTGTATTATTGCATTTTTCTCAATTTTGTATTCAGAGGCAGGTCCGCCACCCTCCTTACGGACCATGGAACCATGTTCCGCCTCATGTTTGGACGGATGAAGGCAACTTGGCCGCCACGGAGGATGAGGGAGAGGATGAAATTAGAAGTGTGTGTTGTGTTGTCACAAGCGCTCCACCGCCACACTTTGTGATAAGTGTCAGGAGTACCTAGGTTAGCAATAACCTAGGTTTTGCCTCAGGGGGGGGGGGGGGGCAGACCTGCTACAGTTCGGGACAGTACCAGCCTGCCACACCCTGTTTCAGTGAAGTGTTCCTTTTTGTTCGGGACCAGATCCCGTTGCGTTTTTGTGTCATGTCTCACCCGTCGCCGAATGAGTTGGAATCACTGGTTTAAGAAGCCAAGGAGGCGTCGGGAGCGGGTTACGAGGCGATGTTGGGCGGCGCGGCAGCCCCCGCTGGGCGACTTGCGCAAGAACAGCCGCGTGCTAAGCGCACTAAGTGCGCATTTGCGGGGGATGTGGACATGCCCCAGGCAGCTAGCGAGTCGTACGAGCGATGGTCTCAGTGGAGGGACCACGTGTCGGCCACGTTCCGGGCCTTCCTCAGCGATGACATGGCTGCCAAGAAGGCCGCGGAGTACCACGTGGAGCTGATGCACCGCGGTCTGGACCAGGCAGGTGTGCATGTGGCCACAGCGTGGGCTGCCCCGTCGGTGGAGCCGCATGAGGCACTCGTGATGATGGGCCTTTACGAAAGCCACGCGCGCTGGAAGTTGGATGTGGTGGCTGGGGAGTGGCGCCACATGAACCCCCCGGCCCAGGCACCCCCGCAAGGCGCGGCGCCGCGTGGACAGGACCCGCAGGCCACTGATCGCGCGGTCAGGCTGAGATCGCTGCATTTGAGGCCCGGCTGTCATAGCTACGGGGCCCATCGATCCCGCAGCTATCACTCGGCGAGCTGCAGCGCATGGCGAACACACAGCTGCACTACGCCTGGCAGCGCCAACTGGTGGAGACACTCGTCATCGTCCCGAGGTCCGAGGCACCGCAACAGGGTCACGGTTAGTTAGAGGAGGCAACTGCGCTGGCCGACGGCACGTGGGCCGCCCTGTGGCCGACCCTCAGGATCAAAGAAGGCGAATTCCCAGCCCGACAGCAAACCCCGCAGGCCGCTAAGGCAGGCCCCCCTAGGGCTTGCTTCAAGTGCGGGCTGCACGGCCACTGGGCGCGCGAATACGACATGCAGCAGTCCCGGTCCTCCCAGCAATCGCAACCGCAGTGGCAGCCGTCGGTGGCGCAGCCGCAAGCCCCGCGTGGGCGCCCGGCACGTGGGTTCTCTGTGCACGGGGACCAGACCCTGTACACGGCGTTCAGTACCGGGCGCACGTATGACGCCCCCCCCCCCTACCCGTGCGCGAGGTGCAACGGCATGCACTGGTCGTTCCACCCCTGCCCTACTGGGGCGCAGCAGCCCCCCAGCAGCAGCCGGCCCCTCAGGCGGGCCCCCCGCCCCCCCCCCCCCCCCGCCCTTTTGCTGAGGGGGGGGGGCTCCCCACCTGGCGACCTGCCGCCCCTGGGTAACCCGGGGGGGGGGGGGGGGGGCAGGGGCACAGCGGCCGAACTCCATGGCCTTGCAACACGGGTCTATGACCTGTGGGCTGCGGATTTCGCGACTGAGCCCCGTGCCCTCGCACTGCGGCGATGGGCGGAGAGCACGGTTTTCGCCTGGGCGAGGGAGCTCAGGGGCGTGGGCCGTGCGGGGCTCCTATATGCGGAGCTGTCGCGTGCAGACGCCCTTGCACGGCACCTGGCACACCTGGCAGCCATGGGTAAGTCCTCAGCAGCCTTGCGCGGCACCATATCAGCGGTTCGCATGGCCGAAAAGCTCCAGCTCCTGCGGCCCACAGTGGGCCCCATCCACTGGGCCATCGCAGCTGGGGCTGGACGGGCATACAACTCCGAGCCAGGCCAGCAAGTTTGGGGAACCCTGGGCATGCTCCGGGCGATGGCCACGGCAGTGCGGACCGACACGGATCTGGCCGTGCTCGCCCTCGCTGTCTTCAGTGCCTGTCACGGTCTGCGGGTCGGGGAGGCTGCCAGCATCCGCAGGGCTGACGTCAGCCAGCCGGGCTGGGTCAGCTTCTACGACCGCAAGACCAAGCAGCGCTGGATCCCCGCCAAGCTGGGAACCTGGGCTGAGCGCTGGTGACAGGCCTTGCTGGCGTGTGGCATCGTACAGCACAGGGCTGAGTACCTGCCCCTCTTCTCCAAGGCAGAACTCGAGCGCCGCATGCACTGCTTACTGTGGGGTACACCATGGGTCGGAGTTGGCTGGCACTGTTGGAGGCGACTCTCAGCAGCAGCCCATGGTCGCGCTGGGAGCCCCCATCTCCGCCGTGTGCATCTGGAATCCATGGACGTCGCAGCGGCAGGCATGGGAGTACGCGGTGCCAGGGCCTGACTGGGAGTTCGAGCTCCCAGACCAGCCTCTGGCCACACCCGGTCGCGGGTGTCACCACGCTGCCCCTGTCCTCAGTCCAACTCTGGCCTGCTGGCGCCCTCGGGCGGCGCATAGCCCCCGATGCTTCAAGCGCCCCTCTTATCATCATGGTCGACAGTGATGACGAAGGGGACGACACCGACGACGGGGTATTGGGAGCCCCTGGCATGCATCGTGGAATGGCCCAGAGAGGACGGGAACGACGTGCGCGACATCCGAGCGGCCAGCAAAACGCGGCGCCGGCCCCGCGTGCGCGTACGACTCCGCCTACGCAAGCCCAAAGCCCGCCGGTTCAGCAGCGATGCTTCGTCCGTCGGTCACTCTCAGCAAGGGACGGCACGTCCCGCAAGCGGAAACCCTCAGCCGATGCCGCCGCCCTCACCGCCCCAGGAGCAGGCCAGGGGCAGCTGGTCCCCGCCCCCGAGCGCCTGTCAAAAGTGCGGAAAGCCGATAAGTGAGCACCCCCTCGATGCGGCGGTCCTGACAGCAATCAAGGGGTCGGTGGACCACCGTCGGGTGGACAGCCTGCTGCGCATGTGGTGGGCGGAGTCGCACTGCTGGGCCCTTGACAGGCCCACGGTTAGTCCGGATGATGAGGCGCTACTGCACGACACCCTCCACCACCTGGCGACGCATGGCCCGCCGGACAAGGCATCGTCCCCCCAGCTCGGAGATGGCGACGCGGTCACCATTGAGCTCGCGGGCCGGGCCCTGGGTCCGGCAGGTTCGGTGCAGGTCCCAGATGACCTCTGTGCACAGTGGGCAGATCCCCACTTCCAGAGGGCGGGCGAAGCAGCCCCCACAGCGCCGGAATCATCATGCCGGAAGGTCGCGGCGCTGTTGCGCCGGTTACATGTTGATAGCCTCGTCGACAAATCCCTCCTGTCACCAAATGCCCGGGCTTTTGTTAAATACAAAAGCCTGGCCAAGTGCGCGCTTATTATCGGCAGGCATTCAACCATGCTTGCTCGTTCAAGGCAAGGCAGTTCCGCCTGCCCTCGCTTGAGGGCCTCGCGGGATTGCTGCGCTCGGTGCGCGGGGGGGGGGGGGCGTGGGGGGTCAAGATTGATCTCAGCAACTGTTACTGGAGCATGCACCTCCCCCCTGCGATGGCGGGGGCGGTGCGTGTGGCTGTAGCGGGCACCACATATGCGCTGGTTCGTGTGCCGTTCGGCTGGCACCAGGCACCTGGCCTGGTGCAGCACCTGATCGCAGCGGTGCTATCTGAACTGCTTGACACACAGGTAGTCATTGTACAGTACTTGGACAACATCCTTTTTGTAGGACGGGACAGGCAGGTTACCACCCGCGTAGCGCGTGACACGGCACCGCATTTGGCCCGCAAGGGCTTCATCGGCAGCCCCAAATCAGTGCTTGATGCCACGCAATCCCTCACGTGGATGGGGAAGCAGCTCAACCTGAATCGGTCACGTGTGGCACATAAGCCCGAAGGACTGGCTGACATTGTAGGTCGCTGGGTCACTTTTAGCTTGGGCCACTACACGCGCAAGCCGCTCCAGAGACTTCTGGGGCGCATAGGTTGGCTGGCCCGCCCAGGTTTCTCCGCGGGATGTTTCCTTGCAGGTGCACGCGCATGGCTTCGTATGGGCCCGCCTTCTGCCCGTTGCGTTCCGTTTGCTGTGTGTAGGGGCCTCTTGGAGGCGATCGCTGCGGGGGGCAGGGGGTGGGAGCCGCAAGCGACCGAAGGGCCGGCAATCCGTGTATACACTTACGTAGCGGAATGCCCAGTCACGCCAGGAGGTTTCTTTGTGGGGGTGTGGAGCTCCGAGGGCCCTGCAATCCGCCGGTGCCCCCCATGGGTCAGTAGTCAGCAATCCGCTGAGCTGTATGGTGTTGTGTGTGCGCTTGATGTTGCGAGGAGTGCGGGATGCCGGCACGTGGACCTTGTCATGGACAACGTGGGCGCAATAGCCCAAGTCCTCTGGGGCCGTCACATGTACCACCGGTGCCCAGCATAGAACATTGAAAGAGAGACCAATATTGTCCGGTTACCGGTGGCAATTTTAGGAAATCTGTACCGACGTGCATGCGATATGCTTCGGTCCGTCGCTTGGAAGTTTTCGAAAACCCTTGGAAAGATGCTCGGAAGTTTTGGCAGCCAGATCGGCCCCCCAAAACGCAACCGATATCGGTAGGAATGTTCCATGGGCTTCCCAGCCGACCGTGCCGGGGGAGCTCGGAAGAAATTTTTCAGCCCGAACCCAGTAGAATTTTGGTTGGATGCTTGGTGGAAAGATGCTCGGAAGTTTTGGCAGCCAGATCGGGTCCCAAAACGTAACCAATATTGGTAGGAATGTTCCATGGGCTTCCCAGCCGACCGTGCCGGGGGAGCTCGGAAGAAATTTTTCAGCCCGAACCCAGTGGAATTTTGGTTGGATGCTTGGTGCCTACCTTGCCTGCAAGATGCCATGGAGAACAGCACGTTGAAGCTAATGTTTGTCTACCCTTTGTCTGCTTTGCATACAAAACTGCATGGAGAACACTGTGCTCAAGCTTATGATTGCTTCCCCTTTGTGCTCCTTTGTGAATTTGGACTTTTGCTTTTGACATGTGCAACGCCAGTTTGATCCTTGGTGGCTGCTTTGCCTACAAACTTGCATCGAGAACACTGTACTCAAGCTTCTGAATGTTTGCCCTTTGTGCCTTGTGATGCTTTGTGCCTGCTTTTGTGGTTTTCTTTTTGCATGTGTGTCGCTTTCTCACCTAGGCCCCTTTGAGTAGACTCACTAATGTATTCCCTTTTTGTGCTCAGAACACTTTTTGTCACCTGCAACAGACATGTCTGGTAGTCAAGGCAGTGCCGCTAGTGCCTCGTCTTCGTCCGCTCAGCCCCCCCAGCCCGTTCAGCAGCTCCCGGAACAAGATTTGGAGCTTGAGGGCGAGCTCATTGACGCGGACACAGCCAATACCGAAGTTCCCGAACCGGGTGATACACAATCGCGCCTCCAACACGCCCTAGCAGCACTGTGCCTGCGGCATAAGCCGTCAGAGACCATTGAACCCAGAATGCTAAGGGTTTTTTTGGACAGGGTCGTCCCTGATGCATACCGCATTCAGCCCAAGGATACCTTGCTTGCTATGCTTATGCATAAGCATTTTTCAATCCCTGTCTTGACGACACGGGAGGCTGTGGGCAAGACAAGCCCCAGCAAACATGAGACCTCGTACGGTGTACAATACAGAAACCTCTGCATTGTTGGTCCGGATCCGAAATACAACACGGACCGGACCTTTGCAGAGGAATCTGAAGAGAGGCTGCGTGTACATTACATGTACTTGAAATCAATATTGTCCACACACCCGGACAGTACCATTCGCGAGTTAAAGTGGACCCAGAGCGATGTAGTTACTTGGTTCAAAGAGGCCAAGATCAAGAAGCGGTCCAAAAAAGTAGTTTCCTGCAACGTGCAGTTCCACCCCCTCTCATTTATTCATGTTCCGTTCGAGGTTTTGAGGGTTATCATAAACGATGCCTTCTGCGAGTCCCCACATGCAACGATTCACAGCGCCCTCAGAGCCACCATCACAGGTGCACATGTGGTAGAGGTTTTCGGGGAAAAGGACGGCTGGCGGGTGTGGGACCAAGCCCCCTAAGGCACGTGGGAAAAGGTGGTTACCCCCCCGACGGTGAGGTTTTCAGAACAGACCAGCAACCCACGTACCATGCGCACGGTGTCTTGTGGGACATTGAGTTTCTTTTGGCCCCAGCCCCCAAACCTTCTTCCGAGGGCGCACCAAAGCGGCAGCGACTTACCATCTTAGGTGCATGGTTGCAGGCCAAGGGTGAGGGCCACGGCCAGGTTGGGACCGCAGAAGCCCCCCCCCCTGCCTAAGCTGGGGATGCACTGTGTTGGGTCTTCATCAGCCCTCTTTTTCGCTCTGATGTCTTCCATCTCTGCTGCCCTGGCTGCCCGCGCCCAGCCACCAGCTCCCGCCGCCGTCCCCATCTCCTCGGGTCGACTGGCTGAACTTGGGAGTGGGAACCCCAGCGCCGATAGCAGTGCCGGTGCCAGCAACCCTTCGCCAGCCACCCCCGCTTTGTGGGAGGCACCAGCAGTCGGAGGAGCAGCAGGAGCAGCAGCAGCAGAGCCCGCCGCCGCAGCAGAAGATGCGGAGGACCCCAAGGGCATGCGGGCTGCCCACTGCGCAGCTTTGTTGGCGGCTGTTGCAGCTGTGCAAGTCCAGATGGTGCTTGCACAGCTGAGTAAGAAGACAGTGACCTGGTTCGCGGCCGGGGCACGCTACGGGCCAGAGGGGGAGGGGGTGGTGGTGTGGGTGACTCGGGGGGCCGTGACCTCCCGCAGGCAAGTGGAGCATCGTGCTCCAATTGGGCAGACGCCCCCAAACGTGGCCAAGGTGGTTCTGGACCTGGCCATTTCTGACCGGAGTGTGGCAGTGTGTGGGGAGTTGGGGGTTCCGGACCAGTTGAGGAAACTGGTCCTCAAGGAGTACCGATCACCGGCCGATCGGTACTCCAAGTTGAGAGGGCAGTTTGAGCAGGCCTGCCAGTCCTTCAAGAAGGCTGAGCAGGCTGTCCGGGAGGGGGTGGGGGGGAAGAGGCAGGGGGGGCAGGGGGTGAAGAGCAGGGAGGGAAAGCTGCGGGCAGCAGCTACTGCCCAGCAGGGAAGGGCAGAGGATCTGCTGGGGCAGATGCGGGGGGCTTGGGAGGAGGCAAAGAAACGCCGCCTCCTTAAGGCCCCCCTCCCCAAGATGCCCCCCAGCACCCTCCCCCCCTTTGGGAAGTGGGAGGTGACAGGGGGACACCAGGAGGAGCTCCTGCATGGGGTGGTTTTTGCAGGGACTCCTCGGGGTTGGGAGGTGTACGACCTTGCAGCTACGGCTGTTTCAAGGTCGTGCACCCAGAAGCTGAGGGACAGGGGGGTTTCGGTGAGGATGCACACCGCCCCCGACTCCTGCAACCGCCACAACTGCATGTATGTGAGGGTAAGGGTAAGGGGAAGGGGGGGGGTGATTCAGACTCTTCAGACTCTGCCCCAGAGATTGCAGTGGGTAAGGGGAAGGGGAAGGAGGAGGGTAAGGGTAAGGGGAGGGGGAAGGGGAAGGGGAAGGAGGAGGTGGTGGTTTCAGACTCTGAGTCATCTGACTCAGACGTGCCTATTTCCTCGACAGGGGTGAGGAGAGGGCAGGTGGCCCCTGAGTCATCTGACTCAGATTCCAAGGTGCCTGTTTCCTCCACAGGCGTGAAGAGAGGGCGGGCGGCCCCTGACTCTGGGGCCCCTTCAGGTAAGAGGAGGGTGTCATAGGTCGAACACTACCAGCGCCCTACAACCATGAGCTACTCCAGGTCATAGCACATGTGGCAAGGAGGTATGATCCTGGATCTTTGCCACCTGATAGCAGGCAGCACATGCGTCACGTACGAGGTAGATTTCAGGCAGGCATTAGCCTCACAGGTCGCGAGGCCCGCACAGTCATGGGCAGACTAGCAGGGGGTATGGTGCTCCCCCTGCCTTTCCATTCCTTGGTGGTGGCATTTTGCCACATGGTGCATCTATGCTATGGTTGTAATAACCTGGCAACTGTCACATGGCAAGCTATGGGGATGTTGTACACATATATTGTGCACATCATCCCCGAGTTTGCTGAAGAAGGTTGCACTGCAACCTTATATATGCATGGGTGGTCCCACACATGGTTTAATCCACGGACACCCATGCTGTATTCCGATGAGGCCGGCGAGCGGGATCTGAGGGTGGCCAAGAGATATGCCCCCGTCACTAGTACCAGGCAAGATGCCAGTATTAGTGAAAGTTTGAAGCATGAGCTGTATCAGAAGTTCGTGCAGAAAAAAAAGAAGATCCCCTGTGCCAAAATTTGGGCGCCCGTGCAACGAAACGTTGTTCTTGAGGCGTGCATGGTTGCTGCCAATGCCGTGTGGCATGTGGTCTTCCAACGCCTCTTAGAGCATTTGCTGGATTTCCAGGAGGGAGGTGGTTGCTCCCTATATATGCACCCAGACACCCGTTCGGTGAAATGCGCCTTTCCAGGTGCAAATCCCGAGAGTGATGTGGTATGTCTGTGTGGGACCTGTGGCTCAAAGCGTGGTGTCCGTCAATGGGTACCACTGGACAGGGAAGCTGTCTGCAAGTGGCCCAAACTGGGTTTGAAGAGCCGTGCCACATTTAAGTCCTGTGCTGCACGCCGTAAGGCGCTGAAGGACAAGGGAAAGGGTAAGGGACGTGTGGGGCCCATCCCTCGAAGCCGAGTTTCTAACCCTGCGACAGTTGATATTGTACCCCCTTCGGAGGGCGAGGACAGTGCTGCTTCATTTCAAGGTCCTACGGGTTTGAACGAGCAGCAGCGTGTTCAACCCATGAGGCGTACGAAGTTGGCGCGTGTACCCATTGTTGATAGCGACATTGAGCAGCAACTTGTGTGCTCCCCCTGCCTTTCCATTCCTTGGTGGTGGCATTTTGCCACATGGTGCATCTATGCTATGGTTGTAATAACCTGGCAACTGTCACATGGCAAGCTATGGGGATGTTGTACACATATATTGTGCACATCATCCCCGAGTTTGCTGAAGAAGGTTGCACTGCAACCTTATATATGCATGGGTGGTCCCACACATGGTTTAATCCACGGACACCCATGCTGTATTCCGATGAGGCCGGCGAGCGGGATCTGAGGGTGGCCAAGAGATATGCCCCCGTCACTAGTACCAGGCAAGATGCCAGTATTAGTGAAAGTTTGAAGCATGAGCTGTATCAGAAGTTCGTGCAGAAAAAAAAGAAGATCCCCTGTGCCAAAATTTGGGCGCCCGTGCAACGAAACGTTGTTCTTGAGGCGTGCATGGTTGCTGCCAATGCCGTGTGGCATGTGGTCTTCCAACGCCTCTTAGAGCATTTGCTGGATTTCCAGGAGGGAGGTGGTTGCTCCCTATATATGCACCCAGACACCCGTTCGGTGAAATGCGCCTTTCCAGGTGCAAATCCCGAGAGTGATGTGGTATGTCTGTGTGGGACCTGTGGCTCAAAGCGTGGTGTCCGTCAATGGGTACCACTGGACAGGGAAGCTGTCTGCAAGTGGCCCAAACTGGGTTTGAAGAGCCGTGCCACATTTAAGTCCTGTGCTGCACGCCGTAAGGCGCTGAAGGACAAGGGAAAGGGTAAGGGACGTGTGGGGCCCATCCCTCGAAGCCGAGTTTCTAACCCTGCGACAGTTGATATTGTACCCCCTTCGGAGGGCGAGGACAGTGCTGCTTCATTTCAAGGTCCTACGGGTTTGAACGAGCAGCAGCGTGTTCAACCCATGAGGCGTACGAAGTTGGCGCGTGTACCCATTGTTGATAGCGACATTGAGCAGCAACTTGTGTGCCCTCGTGGCAGTGGCAGTAGCAGCAGTAACAGTAGCAACAGCAGCAGCAGCAGCAGCAGCAGCAGCAGCAGCAGCAGCAGTGATAGTGGGAGCAGTAGCAGTCCCGAGGATAATGATTCGAATGATGATGCTGTGCACCTATCTGGTGCCTCCACAGTAAGTGCCTCAGATTCTTCCTCATCATCCAGTGACAACCCTGAACCCCAACCTCAACCCAAGAAGTATCGCCGTGTGGTGGTGGATGTGGATGCCATGTCAAGCGATGGCTGTCCTGTGCAGATGCTCAGCGAAGGAGATTACAGCATTCACAGTTCAAGCTGAAATGAACAGGCAAGGCACTGAGCATTCACATTTCAAGCGTAAGTGAACGGTCATGCTTGTCTTTTTGTGTGTTTCTTTGCTGAGGTGTGGGATTTGGGAACCAAGAACGGTGTAGGTCATTGTACAAAAAACTGATGGAAAAACGCTTGGAAGTTTTTTAAATCCCTCGGAAAGATGCTCGGAAGTTTTGGCAGCCAAATCGGGTCCCAAAACGCAACCGATATCGGTAGGAATGTTCCATGGGCTCCCCAGCCGACCGTGCCGGGGGAGCTCGGAAGAAATTTTGGCTGGGACTTCCGAGATCAACCCTGCAATATGAGTCCCATTTGCTGAGCATGAATGCTGAGCATCCCCAAATATCCTGAGCAATATGCTCAGCATTTTCCTACCATTTTTTACCTTCTATGCTGTGCGTCCCAGCACCATGTGTGCGTCCACGCTGCTGGTGGCCCAGCAGCGCATCTTGCGTCGGGTCGCGCACCGGCTGCGCTGGCAGGGGGTGTCGGTGGGGTTGAGGTACGTGGATAGCGCGCTGAACCCGGCGGACTGCGTCAGCCGCTGGTGGGGGGGGGGGGGATATGGTGGTGGAGGCCAGGGCCAAGGCAGGGGTCTACAGCCAGCGGCCGGGGCGGGTGTGGGGGACGGTCGGGGATCGGGACAAGCGGTTGCATGTGTGGGACGGTGCGTTGGTCGGGGGGTAGGGAGTGTTGTGTTGCCGCCCTGTGTCCAGCCATGTCGTCTCAGCCCCGCCGCTCCGCCTACCGTGCCTCTGACCGTGTCACTGAGGACACGGTGCGGGCGGCGGCGGCCGCACCCCCGCCGGCGTGCGACGCCGAGCGGGCAGTGACAGCGGTACTGGCCGCCCGTGTTCCGCCGCCCACGCCACCACAACCACATCAGCGGCCACAGCAACAGCCTGAGCGGATGCACGTGCACCTCGCGCTAGTCCCCAGGGGCGAGGGGACCGACGCGACCTGGAGTCGCCGCGCTCGCCGCGCCCATGGCGGGAACCGTCGAGGCCGCGAACGCCGCCTCCTCCGCGAGCTCACGGAGCCCGCCGCCGCAGCGGCGGCCGCCGACGGGGCCGCCCCACCCCCCATGCTGCGTGAGAGCAGCGACGGGGAGGGCGGGGCGGCCCCCCACACGCGCCCCGGGCCCGGCAGCGACGGGCCCCCTGGGCAGCGGCGCTGGGTGGCGGTTGTGCCGCCGGCCGCCCCGCCGAGCCGTGCACCCAGCGCCGCGGGCTACGCCGCGGACAAGTCCTCTGTGCAGTCCGGATCGGTGTGGTCGGACTTCTTCAGTCATGGGAGCACGCTGTGAGCTCTGCCGGTGCGTGGACAGGCCGGTGAATGCGGACCTGTGGGTGGCGGACGGTGCCCCAGTCGGCTGGCTTGTGGCCGTGCGCGCATGCCTGCCCGTCCGCTGGGCGCAGGCGCGCGAGTCTGCAGTGCGCTGCCCGTTGGCGCCGGTGGGTGAGTCTGTGGCAGGCCTGCTGCAGTTGGGCATGGGTGTGGAAACCCGGTGTGCCCCCTTTTCGCCTGCCCGCAAAGGCGTCCACCCGCACTGGACCTGGGCGCTGCGGCATGGGCGTGGGAGCCCGTTGGGCCGGTCCGGGCATGCATGGCCGGCAGTGCGTTGTTGAGCCGGGGGGGAGGGTTACTGTTGGGGCCCCCGCGATGCGCCCCAGGGTGCGTGTGGGTCTGTGTGCCTCGCCTGTGACGGTGGGCAGGCCAGACCGCCCTACTCTGTGTTTGGTGGAGCAGCGTGCTGGTGAGCGCTGGGCCCTGTTTGGGCACAAGTGTGGGTCCTCTGACGGTGAGCACTGGCACACGCACTTTTGAGCCTGTGCACGACAGTCGGGGCGAGGGAGCCCGCTGAACCCTGACGTGCCCCGGTTGTACCTGCTCGTGTGTGTGCGCCTGCGCGTGACCGCTTTGGCGCTGGCGGATATGTATATATGACTCTGGACTTGCTCCCCCGGCCAGGGTCGGCAGATCAGTATGCAATGGCATGGGCGTGGGAGCCCGCTGGCTCCTGTGTGCGCCCTCGGGTTCTTGCCTGCATTTGACGTGACGCGGTGTGTCTGCAATTGTCCTACTGCCTGACGTGCCCCGGCCGTACCGGGGGGGGGGGGGGGGCAGCAGCCGCGTGTGTGGGTGAGAGCGCAATGGCGATGGTGGGTTGATGTATATATGTTTCTTTTCTGGGTGTGCTCCTTTGCGCCAAGGTCGATGATCCTGTGTGCCACAGCCTGGGCATGGGAGCCTGCCTGCTCCAACACACGCCCTTGAGCTCTTGCTGGGTGTGTGTGTGTTTGTCCCTGCTCGGCCGCTGGGTCTGGGCACGCGCTCTGTGATTTGGGGCTGCAGGCCGGTGAGCGCCAGGTCCTGTTTGGGCACAGGTGTGGGCCCCCTGCGCACAGGGACGCGAGCACGAACAGGTGCACCCCGGGCTCCCGGTGTGTGTTTCATGGACCACTGTTCTTGGAGCCTATTCGCAGCAGCCAAGGCGTGGGAGCCCGTTGAACTCGGGCAGCTGCCTGGCATGCCGCGGTTGTGCCTGCACGTGTGTGTCCCTGCGCGTGAACGCATTGGCTCTGGTGGGTATGTATGTATGACTCTGGGCTCGCTCCGCTGAGCCACAGTCGGCAGATCAGTATGCAGCGGCCTGGGCGTGGGAGCCCGCTCGCTCCTTGTCTGGCGTTTGCCTTGACGCGGTGTGTTTGAGTGTTTGTAGCAGGTGAGTATATACGCTAGCCACCTGCACGTCCTGCATATTCCTGACCCTAACCGCGGCGTGGTTTGGCACCACTGGTGCGTTTACACGCCCCCTGACCGCGTGTTGACAGACAGGCAGTTCGGGTTGGCAGGGGAGGGGGGATGTGCTGCAGGCATGGTTATTTTTCCCTTGAGTATCAGGCAGGTGTATCTGAGTTTTGTGCCTGCCTGCATGGGAAAGGGCGGGACGGTGCAGGTCAGAGGGTCAGGGCTACAGTACAAGCAAAACCTAGGTTAGCAATAACCTAGGTTTTGCCTCAGGGGGGGGGGGGGCAGACGTGCTACAGTTCGGGACAGTACCAGCCTGCCACACCCTGTTTCAGTGAAGTGTTCCTTTTTGTTCGGGACCAGATCCCGTTGGCCCGCTCGGGCATGTCTATCTGGCGCCCAGTAAAGGCCGGTTGGCCGGGCACAGCGCTGTCATCATGTTCCTGGGGAACCCAGACAGCTGTACCCTTGAGTATCTCCCTTGAGTATCAGGCAGGTGTATCTCAGTTTTGTGCCTGCCTGCATGGGACAGGGCGGGACAGTGCAGGTCATAGGGTCAGGGCTACAGTACAAGCAAAACTATTGTTGTGAGTGTATTGACACCCACACTTGTGGGAATAATATTATTTGTTAATCACATTCTGAGTGCATTTTGTGTTGTTCAATTCTCATATTCCGGCTTATGCAACGTGCTTTGCAGGGAAGGTTTGCGGTCCAATGCAATCTACTTGGGGGGCTTCCCTAGGTGAGGACAAACTTGGGGCTGGAGCCAGGATACTTAAAACAGAGGAAGCGCGCCAGGCACGCACCAGGCAACTATTCCCCCTGACTCCTTTGGCGATGTTGGTGAGTGGCGGGGTGGCAAGATGGCACTCATTGATGGGTGTGAACTGAGTGTGAAGCCTCTCTGAGGTACTGGCATAGGTGACTGAGTGCAACACGGAAGTGGCATGATGTAGCACATTGGAAATTGCGGGAAGGGCCACCTCGTTGACAGGTTTTTGGCCTTGGTTGATCATCCTCTGCTGCTCGTGGTCCTTTTATGGTGATTTATGTAGTGTTTTGCGGCAAAATTGAAGGTTCTTCTTCAACATTATATCAACAGAAATGGGACTGAGTTTGACTGCACGCCGCCCATGTTTGAGCACCGTGCTTGATGTTACTCCCCGTGAATTAGGTATGGCACGCTTTGTTTTCGTTTCAGTTTTAGTTTCAGGTTTGTCAGCCCCCCCTATGGACCATGGGAACACATTCCCGCTCGTCTTTTGAATACTTTTGATGCAAGCAACTCAACTGCCACACACGATGATGGTGTGGATGGGTTGACTTTTGTGCGTTGTGATCCCAGAAGCACCCACACTTTGTGGTGAATGCACTGAAATTATTGTGCCAAGTGTTGACCCACGCAATTGTGGGGACAAAGCTGTTTTTTTTTGGGGGGGGGGCAAAGCACCACATCCGCAACATCAAACCAACAAGCACAACCTAGTAATGCACCCAAACATGGTATGAAATGAGGAGGCATAAAAAATGATGATGCAAACACGGACAATGATTCTCAAGTAGCAATACAGTCTGCCCATGGAGTTTGGGGCTTGGGCCATGCATTCCATGAGAACATGGATTTCACTCTTGATAGATGTGGCGAGCATTGGATTTTGAATCATTTCAAGTTGCCCATGCAACATGTGGTTGCAAAGCTCGCGCAAAAAAGATTGCAAAGCGGGCAGCACCAGTCTTCCACTCAAGCTCCTCCTCATCATCATTTGTGCTCGTTATGCTTGTGTACTATTCATATTGTGACAATTTAAATTGAAGTTCTAGTGTGTCGTTTGGTGGGAATGGTGTCCTAGCCTAGGGAAAAGGGGCCTACCCTTGAAATACAATTTTGATGGGGGTAAGGACTCTATCCTTGTTACCATTGTGCATGTGTGGCAAGAAATTAATGAGGGCCTAACATACCCATGACTTAGTTGTTTGAGAGGCTAGATCCCCCTTAGAGGGTTGTTGAAAAATTGTGTTGATTGTTGATGAGCTATTGTGAATAGATCACCCATCACCAATTTTGGCACCGAAGGTGGCGAGATCCCCAATAAGGAACAAACATACTGAGTACGGATTTTACCCCACCATCTTACCATGTGCAATCCATGCGTCAATGTGTGCAGTTGGCTACAGCCATGTTGAGAGAAGATGTGTTTCGGCGATTGGAAAAAGAGAGTCGTGGTTCATCCAATTTGAGCCCAATGAGTGTTGTGGGGCAATAGTACAAGTAGTATGTGCTCCTCGTCTAGTGATGAAGATAGTGATGAAGAAAGCGCTGAACCCCCCCCCCCCCGTGTGGTCTGGCCAGGTACCTACCCGCGCTGGCGTCATTACGGTCAAAGCGAGTGGTACAAGGAGCGAGGTCAGTGGGGGCATGTGGCTGTGGGCTCCAGGTTGGGGTCCAGCAGTGGATTGTATCCACCATGCTTTGACAGGACCGGTTGATGGCCGGGACATTGTGTTCTGGCATCTGCATGAAGACGCGCGGTATAGGTTGTGAATGGTGAAAGTTATGGACTGGGTGTGCCATAAAGTGTACCCATGTGTGCATGGTCTGTGACTAACCGGCACCTATGGGAGGGGGATGAGCTGACCCAGATGGCCCATGAAACATTCGATAGCCGTCCTGTGCGGTGACCTCAAGGCAACATTCGGAGCTGATCTGGCTTGCGCTGCAGTGCGGCAAGACAAAACAATGAACTGAGAATGGTGGCGATGACCATATGCCTGTGTCATGGGGTTATATGAGAGCTCTATATCCGTTGCTCATGGCCCGTCCATCCCCCCCCCCCCCAAGGGAGGTTTCACATTGGCCTGATCTATTTTCTTACTGAGCTGCATTCGTTTCGTACACCACCATCAACAAGCAAAAAAATGTGCCCGGGCACCTGCAGCAGTGCGCCCCGCCACCGCCCACGCCCGACGGGAGGCTGCCACCCCACCCGTTGCTTGCCTTTGCCCGAGCCGCCGCTCCGCTTGATCCGGTTCTGGCGGCTCGGGCAGTGGGGTTCGAACCTGGGACCAGCGGAGCTGGAGTCGAGGGTGCTTCCACTGAAGCACGGGGCACCTCACTTGAATTATGATCCCATAAACACACAGCCACATGGCACACATGCATCTACTACGCCTTGTGATTTTCTGAGTCTTAATGTATGTTACTCCCTGCACTCTTTGAAACTAAACAGCGACAGACGGGGTAAGGCCGAATGAGTGCCATGCTAAGCAGCCCAGTCAGCTCGCACGTGACACAGTGAATGCAGTCCACACTTATGGACGACTGCTTATATTGATCCAGGTTGTTCGCTAGAGTCGGCAGCAAAGGACAGGCACGCAAGTGACCCACGGAGCTAACCGCAACGCCTCGCTGTATTTACATAGTGGAGCACCCCAACCAAGAAGGGGACACGTGCATTGATTGAATTTCGCAGGACTGCTGGACTAATGGCTGGAATTGTCTATGGCGGGGACATTCAGTCTATCAGAACCGACCATTGATCCCCCAAGGGAGGGGAACTGTCACTTGGCCCATGAACAACAAGAAATCAATAGGAAATCACAGTCGTTGAAGGCGTCGAAGAAAAATCACCTCGCAGGGGTTGTTAGATCAAAGCCAGACAGGCGTATATAGGGGAAAATGCCACATAACCCCCCATTTTGGGCCATTTTGGGCCTATCCGCGTACCCTACCCCAAGGGGTTGAATTGTTAGTTTACCCCTTATAAAATCATTATTTTGTCCAATAAACGCATCCCCCAATGAGTTTTTGGTCGGGACCCCCCCCCCGACACCCCCCCCCCTTGAAACCCACTTTTTTGAGGTTTTGAGGGAGGTGGGGGGGCGTGTGTGGGGGGGTCAAAAGATGACCCCCCCTTTTTTTGGGTCCAAAATCATGAATCTTTTGGTTTTTTTCAATTTTGAGCCGAAAAAGTGTTTCCGGGTCCCAACTCCATAGGGTTTGTATGGGGCGGAGTGGGACGAGCGCGTATGATGTTGGCGGTTTTGGCGACCTCGGTGACCCCGTGGTACCCACTCTGAGGGGTGTGAGTGGGGATGTTGTGACAGTATATGCCTACTAGGATACGAAAGGATGTTTTTTGCAGTTTGTAGCCTTGCCGAGGGCCGGTCAAAACCCGTGCCAAAGACGCAAATTGACTGTTTCCACCAATAATGGCCTAGTGAATGGGCCCGTACACAACCTGCTTCTGCAGTTTTTCACCCTGGGCAGCTCAAAAATCGAAGTTTTCGAAACTTATTTTTTGATACCGTGATCACCTAAAATGACCATCAAAAGTATGTAAAGCATGTTTTAGGCCGTCCTTGCGTGTTTTTCACCTTATTTGGATATTGGGCACGGGGGGGGGGGGGGCTCGCAACGGATTGGTACAAAACCTGCTTGTGCAGTTTTTCCACCTATACAGCTCAACAATCGAAGTTTTCGAAACTTATATTTTTGATACCGTGATCACCTAAAATGACCATCCAAAGTATGTAAAGCATGTTTTAGGCCATATCCACGTGTTTTCACCCTCTTTGCGATTGGGTTCCGGGGAGGGGGGGTCAAACGGGATTGGAACACAACCTGCTTATGCAGTTTTTCAGCCTATACAGCTCAAAAATCGAAGTTTCCAAAACTTATGTTTCTGATATTGTGATCGCCTAAAATGACCATCCAAGATATTTAAAGCATGTTTTAGCCTGTGTTTATGTAGTTTTTACCCTATTTCGGGGGGATGTCGCTTGGGGTAGATTCTCTGTGAGGTGGACTTGCGGAAGGCAGTAGAATTTTTAGTTGGGTATACTAGAATTCAGGTTACTGTTGTGTGGTGTCCGTCCCCCCTGGGGGTGGGGGGAGCCGTCATTTGGTGACACCCCCCCCCCCCCGCGGGGTGGGGGGGAACCGTCGTCCCGGTGCGGGGGGGGGGGGTGCACATGGGGGGAGGTACCATCTCTCAGGCCACAAAGCCAATCTCCCAAGCACGAATACAATGAGCCATGAACACAAAGCCCACACAGTTCCAAATCTTTCCGATCTTTGATCGCAGTGGAATGTTTCCTGAATAAGTGGTTTCCACTTTCAGTACCCAAGTGTCCCCATCGCATGGCTTTTGGTGGTGCCCTTGAGGAGCTGCAGTGAACATTGAAAAACGGTACAGATGGTGTTCATGAACATTTAGTCGTCTAGTTGCTTCAGGTCTAAAGCAAAAGTTGCCCAATGTTTGTACCACTGAAACGTTTTGCATGCATTTTGGTTATGGAGTCCTGGGGCACTCAGAACTTCATGGTCTGTCAACCCCAAGAAAGGATAGTGCTAAGTAGACCAAACCCTGGCCTCAGGCTTTCCATGGCTGTCAAGCTTCTGTGTGCCAACCCAATGAACAACTTGTTCCACTGGACCCAGGTCTGATGTGTTGTATCCTACGGATCCCAAGCTAACTCGCACTGGTGCAGAACTGAGGCAAAATTGTCCAAAATAAAATCATCCAATGTCCTGATGTCAGTGCAATTCAATACAATGCCCATCATTGACCGGGGCACAGGGGCAGCGCAGAACTGCCCCAACCGCTATTCCAACGGCTGGTAACTGATTCGTATTCGGTCTTGCGCCGCCCGCCTCCCATTGAAGCACAGGCCTATGGCTACGTTTTTTGTCCCCCATTCAGAGACTGTTTTGTCTGCCGAGCGTTGCCAGGGCATTAACGAGGCTCAGTGTGCACCGGCGTAGTGTGCAGTGCTGCTGTCCCACACAAGCTCTCCCTTGCTCCATGCGATCTGATGGGCCACTACTTGCCGCAGCTACTCACGCAGCCGTGTCAAGGCATCCCGAAGGTCCATGGCTCTTCCAAGACAGTCATCCGCGTGCACAGTGAGACCCTGCTCCCTACGGACCCCAGCTCCCCGTTCCTCCTGAAGACCCGCAAGCGCCTGTTCAGCCTCGAAAACCTCGTGCTCTTCCCACCGGGGCCCTACACATCGCTGCAGAAGAAGGACTCGGCGGTCCGGCAGCTGCCCCCTATTCCGATGTTCGGGATGTCCGGCAAAGGAGAGGTGTTCAACCCGGAAATTGTGAGCCCCACGTCCATGTCCCTGAGGCCCGTGTCGCCTCCGAAGACGGAGGCACTGGACCCATGTGCCGAGAGGCCCAACCTATCGCTGCTGCACCGCTGCTTCAGGAAGCACGCCGGCAAAGATGGCGTTCTGGAAACAGGCGAGGTCTGTTTGTCCGCTGACGGTACCCCACCTTCACATGTGGTCGAGAGTTGCCCCGCCGCAATTGCATGTTGTACCCTCCGCCCTTTGCCCTCCGAACTCCAGGGTGTTGGCAATGGCTGCACGCAACGGCTGCCGACACCTGCAGCCAGAGTGGACACCACTGCTCACCGCAATGGTGAGCAGTGGTGCAACGTCCAGTGTCCAAACCTGTGTGACCTGCTGTTGCTGAGGACGTTAGTGTCTCCTGACACGGAAAATTGCACTTGTGTGTCACTGTGTGTCGGAGGGGAACGTTTCTCCTGCGCGGTGATGACGGTATGCCCAAGGTACCTGCGCCGTGCGGACCGTATTAATTGGTGACCCGGTGCGCACAGTAATAAGGCATTGACAAGTCTGGGTTTTCGGTCTGAGTTGCACAGTTTGTTGGCAAGTTGCAAAGAATGATGTGCCAGAAAAGAATGATGTTCGTGGGTAGGGCCACAAAATGCAGCGCTGCACTCATACTCCCCTATCTGAATGATGATTTTGCGGCGCTGGAGGTGCTGCGAGGGGCCTGTTGTACATAGGCCGACTGTGTGTGTGTATCCCCCCGGTAACGGGTGGAATGAGTATTACTTGCTGATTTGAACCATTAGATTTAGTTGGTTGGGCTGGGAGGAGTACAGGGACCTGAGGTGAGGGCTCCAACACATTCCCGCAGCCGGAGGGGAGCTCAAATGACATTTCACATTGTCCTTCACAGGCCCTTGGCTTAGCGCTCAGCGCGGCTGCCGAGGGCTGGAGACAGTCGAGATCGGGTGCAGGATGTGCCTCTTCCTCTCACCTTGTACTGCAGAAAGGCGCCTAGTCGCTGATGGTCATGTCTTTTCTTTGACTGTTTGCGGCCGGAGGAGAATCTACTTACGACCAATGCCTGTGCCTGTCCTGTTCTTGCTGGTTGTGGGCTTTGGTCGCTTTGCGTCATCCGCGTGTGTCTGCAAAAAGGCGCCTACTAGCGTCGGACATGCCCTGCCTTGTTTGACGCCCAACTAACAAGGATTCTGGCACTCGGAACCTGAGTTGCTGCCCGTTTGTCTTGCAATCGCGCGTGTGTGTGTGTGTGTGTGTGTGTGTGTGTGTGTGTGTGTGTGTGTGTGTGTGTGTGTGTGTGTGTGTGTGTGTGTGTGTGTGTGTGTGTGTGTGTGTGTGTGTGTGTGTGTGTGTGTGTGTGTGTGTGTGTGTGTGTGTGTGTGTGTGTGTGTGTGTGTGTGTGTGCCCGGGAAGGGGGCATGAGTACAGTTTGCACAGCACAGGGGTGCTGGCATGCTTTTGTTTTCTTGCCTGCAGGCATGGACACAACACGTGGACCGCCCCACCTGCCGGTGCCTCATGGTGATGAACCTGTTGTACTCCAGCAAGGCGCCTAGCCGGCATGCTTTTCTACACCTTCTTCCATTGATATACTCGGCCTGATGAGATTCGTTAGTGACCAGTGCAGTGCTCTAGGGTCTATAGTGAATAAAACCTAGTAAAAATTTTGTTTTACCAGGTAGCAGTTTACTACGTTCACTAGTTTTTACTAGGTATTGGGAACCTAAACTATTGGGAACCTAAACGTTTTTTTACTATGTTTCACAACCTCCAAAAACAAAAGACACACTTCCGCCCATCTGTAGGCCACCTTTGACTTTGTCCCCTTGTTTGGGGACCCCCGAGAACGCAGGGGTGACATAGCACTTCCGCCCTTTTGTGGGCCACTTTTGTTTTCGTCCCCTTCTGTAGGGGACCCCCGAGAATGCAGGGTTGACATAGCACTTCCGCCCTCTTTTGGGCCCCCGAGAAGGTAGGGGTGGGGCAGCCACTTCTGATTTTGTGACCCTGTGTTGGGGATACCCGAGAATGTAGGGGTGATGTAGCATTTGTTGCGTGGCCCCCAAAAAATCAGATTTTTCCATTTGTGACTGCTACCACTTGTGATTCTGCCCCCCGCTCTGAAGCGGTGGGGACCCCCCCCGGCGGCAAGGGTAATGTAGTCACCTTGCCCACTTGTGGGCCACCTCTGATTCTGCCCCCTGCTCTGAAGCGGTGGGGACCCCCCAGGCGGCAGGGGTTATGTAGCCACCTTGCCCACTTGCGGGCCACCTCTGATTGTGCCCCCCGCTCTGAAGCGGTGGGGACCCCCCAGGCGGCAAGGGTTATGTAGCCACCTTGCCCACTTGTGGGCCACCTATGATTCTGCCCCCCCCTCTGAAGCGGTGGGGACCCCCTTGGCAGCAAGGGTTATGTAGCCACCTTGCGCACTTGTGGGCCACCTTTGATTCTGCCCCCCGCTCTGAAGCGGTGGACGGCCCCCGGGCAGCAGGGGTTGTGTAGCCACCTTGCCCACTTGTGGGCCACCTCTGATTCTGCGCCCCGCTGTGAAGCGGTGGGGACCCCCCAAGCGGCGGGGGTTATGTAGCCACCTTGCCCACTTGTGGGCCACCTCTGATTCTGCGCCCCGCTGTGAAGCGGTGGGGACCCCCCAGGCGGCAGGGGTTATGTAGCCACCTTGCCCACTTGTGGGCCACCTCTGATTGTGCCCCCCGCTCTGAAGCGGTGGGGACCCCCCAGGCGGGAAGGGTTATGTAGCCACCTTGCCCACTTGTGGGCCACCTATGATTCTGCCCTCCCCTCTGAAGCGGTGGGGACCCCCTTGGCAGCAAGGGTTATGTAGCCACCTTGCGCACTTGTGGGCCACCTTTGATTCTGCCCCCCGCTCTGAAGCGGTGGACGGCCCCCGGGCAGCAGGGGTTGTGTAGCCACCTTGCCCACTTGTGGGCCACCTCTGATTCTGCGCCCCGCTGTGAAGCGGTGGGGACCCCCCAAGCGGCAGGGGTTATGTAGCCACCTTGTCCACTTGCGGGCCACCCCTGATTCTGCCCCCGCTCTGAAGCGGTGGGGACCCCCCAGGCGGCAGGGGTTATGTAGCCACCTTGCCCACTTGTGGGCCACCTATGATTCTGCCCGTGGCGCTTGGCGTTGGGGACCCCCGAGAATGCAGGGGTGACATAGCAATTCTACCCTCTTTTGGGCCCCCCTTTTTCCTTTTGCCCTTCGTGTTTGCAACAGTGTCCTCCAAGCAAAGCTCTGCGGAAGGCACCGAGCCAAGCACGAAGAAATCGGCGACAATGAGTCCTGTGGGCACGGATGACACCCTTAGAATACGCATGCAGTGTACTTTTTCAGCTTGGTTGTTTGTGACACTCTACCCTTGATCTGATGAAGGAGCTCACTCATCATTCATGGGTAAAGAGTCACAGACATAGGCTAAGGTGCAATGCATGCGGGGGACCGACAATCAAAATGTATGCCCCCCTTTCATGGGCTGCTACACTCATTGGACTTTCTGGGGGTTATTTCACGCCTCCCGCTCGGCTTTCTTCCCTGCATTGTATGTTGTATGTTACCTTTTGCTTGTGCACATGGGGCGCCTGGCTGTGTTTCTGTCATGACTCCTCCCAGGTGTTTGCACCTTTCGATTCGTTTCTATTTTTTTCAACTGTGTTTGCCCCCAAGATTCCACCCCCCAAGGCGCGCCCACGGACATCAAAGTATATGGAGGGTATCCAGATATGGAAATCGAAGGGGGCACTGCATGCAGTTCTAGTGCACATATTGTGGGTTGACGTTTCGCCCAAGACCGCTATTTTGGTTCTGGGCATGTAAGTGTTGTATGTATGTACGTTTAGAAGCACAGCTGAGCAACCCCGTGTGCTCGAATGCTAGTGGGGGGTGGCCCCAACATTGTTTTGGCCACCCCCCGTAACATACCCCATGGTGTGGGGTTTGGGTGGCAATGTTTCCCGCGAGACAAATTTTGGGTCCGAGTGTGAGGCCGCACCACCCGCTACCCGGTAGCACAACACAATAATTTTCTTTGGCCGAGGTGTGGCTAATCTGTCTCCATTGCAAAGCAATAATGCCAGTTCGGAGGTTGAGCTTGTGCGTTGAATGTGTGGTGTAAGCGGGGAGAGGTGCTTGTAGCCTGGCGCTGTGTGGCCCAAGGCCACCACCTCAAGTTGCTATGGCCATACGTACGCACTTGCCTCCACCCCCAACTGGCAGTTGTGTGCAACTTCAATATTCCAGCCAGAGAGGGGGGGGGAAGAAAAAACTGATGACTGGGGACTCCCGGGGCTCCTCATCAGTGTGGAGTTGCGATGCCCAACCCCCTTGTAAAGCGGGCTTAGCGAAATACCATTGAGAAAGTCTATATATACGCCAAGGTAATGTGCCCTTTTGCGTGTGACAGGTGCAAAACCCAATAGAGCTTGTGGGTGTGCCATAAGCGTATCTTTTTTCAACCCTCAGATTGTCCAGAGTGCTCTATGGCACACAATCCACTTGCGCTAACCATTCAAGAGTGGGTTGCCACCAATTTGGAGTTCACGCTGCATAAAAGCGATATTGTTTGGGCAAAACCATTGCTCCAATGCATTTTCAGCGAGGTGGAAGAAAACGTTGGCCACCATATCTAACGGAGGTCGTGTCACATGGCCCCAATTTGTGGGCTTCTTGAGGGTTCACCGTGTCACACCTGAGGCTTGCACATGTGCCACGTATTGCACATTAGGTGTTTGTGAGGGCTGTTTGTTGTGGCTTCTTGTGAAGGAACCCGGCTTCAAGGTGCCTTTGCGCTACTCCTAGAAGTTTGTTGGTTCCCGTCCCTTTAAGTTTGGTTGTGTGAGATGCACCGTTGTAACCCGCGTTGAAGCACCTCATGTGCGTGCTCTGAAGTCACAAGGAGGCCCCAAAATAAAGAAAGCCGCCAAGAGGAGCCAAGAATTGTCAGACTCCAATTCTGATTCTGATTCTACTTCCTCATCGGATGGTAGCTATGGCGGTGGTCCCTTGCCCTTGCACCCCTTGTGAAGCGGGAATTGGACCGTGGAAGCAAGCAGTGGCATTCCATGCACCTGTACCGCCCCCCCTTCACTTGTGGGCAGTGCCATCGGAAAGTTTTCTTATGGTGCGTCTATTGCGAGCGGTGCATGTGGTGTTTGGAAGGTGAGGAGTGCGTTGCTCGCAAGTTTAAAGACAGAGATGAGTCGCCATGGGTCTTGCAAAAGTGGGAGGAGGAGGTTGAGGTTGGGAAGATCTTGCATCCCACGCAATCCCATGCTGAAACTACCCCCTCCTCCCCGTGTGCTTTGCCCCCCCCCCCCCCTCCCCACACCCAGATGGTGACAGCAGCCTCCCCGCGATTACGTCCGCAAATGCCTCTCCTACCAGCCTCTAGCCATGGAGGAATTGGACGACCATCCCAATGCCCCGACGGAGACTGTCCCCCCACCCCCATGCTCTAATATCACCCCGCCGTCACAAACTGGAATGGTTAATACGAGGCCTGTTTGTGGAGATGACGTCTTGGCCGCAGTGTGCCATGCCCTGACTAATGGCCCAGGCAGCCCTACGGCCCAATGGCAACATGTTGAGTCATTGCTCCGTGACGAATGGGAACGACCACTTGACGTGATCATTCCAAGTTCCGGGTCTCAACAATATACGCTGGAGGCACACCATTTGAGGGATGTTTACTCAAAATCTTACGTCACAGATGGTGCCGAGATTGTTGTGTATTACTGGTGGCTCACTCGGACAGCTTTGAGTGCGGACTGGGATGTTATGGGTGTGGCGTGGGTTGTGTGTGACTCATTGTGCAATGGGTCATCTGAGCCGTTGGGCCGTAGGTTGGTGTTGGCTGAGTCATGGGCGCTGCGTACTTTGAAAGCAGCGTCCATTGATATGGTCTATGCGCCTCCGTTGCTTGCGGCACAAATATATAATTCGCGCAATGAACATTGGGTGCTGCGCTTGTTGGTTTCCCCAACACGCACGTTCTTGTGCCTCGTGTTCAATCCGCTGTGTAACCAGCCGGACATAGCGGGTGCAAACACCGAGGAGTTGGCCATAGTCAACCTGATTGCCGAACGAGAAGGCATTGAGCCAAGGCCACAGAAGAGGTGGGACAGGTTTTTGGGTGAGTTTGGCAGTGTAGCTTTTGCTATAGCCCCCCTCTACTCCACCTTCCTACATCAAGAAGACGGTGTGAGCCGTGATCCTGCCTGCCTTCTGATGCTACATTGCCTTTTGTCTAGGCGTGTTGTCAACGGTAGCATCCAACTTCCACAAGACAGATTGTGGTTGTTGCGTGAGATTGCACAAGCAGCTTTGCACTATCGCGATTCTCCGCATGCCCCCCCTATTGAGACCACACCCAGTTGGGCCTTGGCACAGATGTATGCTACGCCCTATTGTTCACCCAGCCGTTCGTCGTGCTTTTTTTGCGACGACACAGCCCACATCACGTGCCCCGAATGTGTAGTTTATCAGTGTGCCCTGCATGCTTCCGGTTTGTGTCCCTCGGAGATATGTGTGGCATTGCGCAACTGGAGAGTGCAATTTACTACCACACTGGCATGCATTGTGTTGGCATTCGCCTTGGGTGACCGGCTTGTGGTTGACAATCTGCCTTCTGTAGATGAGGTCTGTCCAAAGGTGGTGATCTGTGGGAAGGAATTTTTTGTTTCAGAGCATTACCCCAAAGATGCCTCTGGGAAATTGGAGTATGACAAAAATCTAATTGAAGAGTTGGATACAAAGACCACAGGTGTGCTTCGCAACATGTGCAAGCACAACCCCTCTACGCAACCCACATACAAAGATAAGAAGGCGGACCTCATCTACAAGCGCGTGTTTTGCGACTTCATATAAAGCACACGTGTGTGCACCTCATATATGTATATATATCTCTCTCTCTCTCTCTCTCTCTCTCTCTCTCTCTCTCTCTCTCTCTTTGGGACGGTGGGGAACATGCCAACACGGAGCGTTTTCAGGGGTCGGTGCCATTGTTGCCTGATTTGTGCTCACTGAGTGTCCCGTATGTAGGGGTATGTGGGGTATATTCGGAAAGCCCTTGAAAAGGGCTTTTCGGAGATGTATGGGTTAGGGGGGGGTCCGGAACCATATTTTTTCGAAAATTGGCCGTTACTGTTGACAGGTTGGGTTTTTTTTGCCTGTTCTAGTCCGGTTTCAGACAGACTGCACCGCACCCCTACCCCCATTACTCCAACATATGGGCATATGAGGGTCAAGTCATTTGGGTGGATTTGTTGCATTTGATGTGTAGAAGACATGTGCAACATGGGTCCCCTCAAGACCCCAATATGTTGAAGACTTTGACCAATAACTACCTTGGACACCCGGGTGATGCCTGGTGCAACTTGCAGCATCAAGCTCACCAGAGTGCAAGAAATCAAAGATTGCAGAATTTCTCAAACAGGCTATCAAGTTGGGACATGAGACCACAATATTTGGATTCAGCACGTCAAAATGCATCCATTTACCTCATTTCACTTTGCTCCAACTCCACAATATGTCGGAGCACCCAGGGGAAAACCTGTGAGTTGGTGTCCCGCACGCGTGAGCGGATGGTGCCCCCTGGTCTATTCCAGGCCACTTGTGTAAGTGGCACGCACCCGGGCCAAACCGTGTATTGCAAGGTCAGCAGAAACAAAATGAGGCTCAAGAAAAGAAGCAGCTTTTATATCATATATATATATATCTCTCTCTCTCTGGGACATTCGGTTTATGCCAACACGGAGCAAATTCACATTTTTTCAGGTTTTTCTCAACTTTCGGTCTAATGCACCAAAATGTCGTTCCCTTGGGGGGGGGGGGGGGGTATGTGTATGCTTTCCGAAATCTGTGAGAAAAGGCCATTTCAGAAATGTATGGGTTGGGGGGGGATAGGTGACCATATTTTTGAGTACCGAGGCCGAACTTTTCGGCGTTTCCGGGTTTTGCCCTTAAACACAAATACCACCTACCGTTGACCCCCCCCCCAAATAAACTTTGTTTTTTTTTGTTCAAATTCAAATCCAAATTTGTCACTACCTAGGAAGCTAGTAAGGAAAAAATTTTAAAATTTTTGCTTTTTTTGACTAGTAAAAAACACTTTTTCGAAAAATTGTTTTAAAAAATTTTTACTAGGTTTTTCTACATTTTACTAGGCTTTACTTTGCTACGGCGCATACTAGGTTTCGCCAAATGCCCAGTGCTCTGTTTGTCACACCTGTTCATCTCGCTTCAATTGTGTGTGTGTGTGTGTGTGTGTGTGTGTGTGTGTGTGTGTGTGTGTGTGTGTGTGTGTGTGTGTGTGTGTGTGTGTGCGTGCGTGCGTGCGTGCGTGCGTGCGTGCGTGCGTGTCCGACTTCAGGATGGCGGAATGGGATCGGGCGGGACATGTCACTGTTGTTGTTCTGCTTTGCACCTGACGAGATCTAGTGCACTCAGGCCGCTTTTTGCTGTGCCCTGTTTGTTGTGTCAACCGTGTGTGTGTGTGTGTGTGTGTGTGTGTGTGTGTGTGTGTGTGTGCGTGTGCTCACTGACGGTGTGCTTCCGCGGTTTCGTCCTCTGATCCCCTTCACCAAGTGTGTGTGCATGCCCCCATGTGCTGCATGTATGTGTTGATGTGCTTCTGCGTGTGTGTGTGTGTGTGTGTGTGTGTGTGTATGAGGCTTCAATGTGTGTGTCTCTGATAGGCTTCTGGGTGGCCTACAGCTCCATGTCCAATGTAGGTCAGCCTGAGGGTCAATCTGTGCGTCTGGTTGACAGGGAGCTCCCCAATTTGCATCCAAACCAGTACTGGACACACCCCCATACCTTCCCATCACAAACATCATTTAAACCATACTAACCAGTCTGAGAACTGTGGCGGCATTGATGCCAGCTGGATTGGCTGTGGGGAGCCATGAAAATCATGATTTGGCCACACTAACCAACACCGCACCATGAAACCACAATGCCAACAAAGAACGAACGCGCCATGCAAAGCGCCCTCCCAACGTTCAACGCACACGGCACAACACACACCTCACGGATAGCACCCTATCAACACTCAACACACAACATGCAAATCACAGTGGCCATGAAAACCACGCCCGCCATCTGTCGTCAGTTCTTTGCCTGCATGGACGAACTTGGGGTGACTGACGAGAAGTTGACAGACTTCATCTTCAAGATGTTTGACCTTGATGGTGATGGGACTGTAGACCTTGAGGAAGTGATGGGGGCCCTGCACAAGATGTTTATAGGGGCTGACCAACAGAAAATGTTCAAGGCCTGCTTTCGGCTCTACGATATCGACGGCAGTGGGTCCATCACAATGTCGGAGCTGAAGGCATCTTCGGGGGGGAAGCAGACGTCCACCAAGAACGGGACGACCGACGAACAGAGGGAAGTAATGGTGCATTTGTTCAAGAATAGCACTTATATCGACGACGATGGCGCTCTGGATTTCAACGAGTTCTGCGAGCTCATGAAGAATGAGCCTACGTTGGTGAAGGCCATGTTCTGCACCATTGCGACAATTTTGGCCCGAAAGGCCGGCTTCACATTCGATTTTGAGGACGAGGCCTTGGCCCGCAGAATGACGCGCATGTCCTCACTTGGGTCATCACTGTCACGTAAGAGTACCCTGGGCCGTAGTCTGTCCATGTCCAACTCCAAAGTGAACGGTATCTTTTGATGTGCAGTAGGTAGGAACCCATTGCCACCCTCTGAATCAATGGGGGTGTTGGACTGGCATTGTACGAAGCCCCCCCCCCCCATTTTGAGGGCACCAGACAGAACATCTGCCTCCGAGTACGCCAGTTCCAGAAGCTCTTGGTGGCTGGCTTTGTCAAACCACGTCAGTCTTCTGGAGGTTCTGTCCACACTGTTTTGTCCGCCAGCCAGACATGCGTGACCTGACATGTGAATGCTTGCAGTTGCTTAGAGTTTCACTGAAGCAGAGGTTTGCGCCATTTACCAGCCACACCAGAGCCCACCCCTGGGCCCATTCCTGATGGTGCAGTCTCACGGGCTCCCTGTTGTTGAATGAAAGCAAACAGAGGTCCAATGGGCCATGCTGCTGGGGCCAAGGCCCTGTGTTGAAGAGGCGCAGCAGACATAGCGTGAGAGTGACATAGAGTGGGTTCAGAGGGTGACGAACGTCGTGTTTCTCAGACAATGACCTGCTCTAAAATCCGCGTTCTCGCATGCCTTTTTGCCGCACAGAAACTTTTTCGGCGCAGGTGGGCGGATTGGGGGGTGGGGGCAGCCCCCCCAGAGGGGGGTGGCACGCTTTGGTCTTTGGGTCCTCGGGTTTTCCCAAAGTCTGGGTGGGTGGGTCTGGATCGCACCCCCACCGCTCCCGACCCGAGATCAGAAGAAAGCGGCGCAGGCAGACGAATTAAGAGCAATCCTGAAGGAGCCTCAAGGCCCTGACACTGACCCAAAACCCAATCTATGATGGTGTCTCACGGCGCTTTGCTGGACAGCCTGGGCAATGGGTGTCGCGGCTTTGCCGCATTGAGACACGTCTTACTGTTGTGGATGCCCGAGTTGTTTTGGAGGTTAGCGACCGTCTCTGGTTTGTGGCCAACCCCAGATCAGCCATGCAGCCACAGAACGTGGGCTTCTAAACAGCATTCGGTTCCATCATTTCAGCTTTTTGTCGCACTGGAAAAGCACAACCCGGATGGGCATTTCCAAGAGTCCACCTCCAGTCCAACCTCCCTTTCAGGACTGAGCCAGTCACTTCTTACATGCCACTGTTCGTCGACCATTTTCGGATGTTGTACAAGTGTATGGCTGAAGATGTCAGCAGAGGTGACGAGACGGAGTTCCTCACGATACGGTAGACGAAAGCCGCGCTTTTTTCACAGCGCTGTTTGGACCGTATTGTGATCTGATGCATTTAATAAATTCAGCAGCAATCATTAGGATGATCGTCCATGTTTTGCACATCATCCCAGGTGCTGAAGTGCGGAGTAAATGACGACTGCTTTGTGGGTAGCCCAAGCACCACACTCTACTCTCCGCTCTTCCTCCCCTTCGCCATTCTTGATCAGGGCGCAAAGGCCCTGTGCCAGTGCTTCATCATTGTGGTCCGATTGCAGCATTCCACCCCTGCCTTGTCCAAGGTACTCCCTGGAACTCGGAGGGGCTGCGGTGTTGCAGCACCCACTTCAAGTCGGTGCGGCCCCCGGGGGCGCAAGTTCAGATCAAGCTCGTGCCAAACAACACGGATTCGTCCACAGTTACCCGCAGGGCGGACCTGGGGGGCGCACCGTGCACTGTGCACGCGCTGTGCGAAAAGTAGACTATTTCGGACCCATTTTTCCCGATGGCCAAGGTCACCGCAGTAACTACTGTGTGCCCATAGACAGGAATGCTCAGATTGGTACTCAGTCCAAAAAACTCAGATAAAGCTCTGTTTCACACTCAAAATGCCAGATTGCTGTCTAAATCTGTCATTTTCGCCCCATGGATGTAGCTCCCCCGGTGGTGGGTGGTTTTCAGGGTGGTCACGGGAACGCCACTTTCCTGTGCCCGCACTGTGCGCGCGCTGTGCAGGAATGCCCACATGTGCAGATGCTGTTGCTGCGTCTCAGTTGACCCTTGCAGCTTGTGCTATGCTTGACTGGTGTTGGGCCCTTGTGTACCGCGGTCCGTCCGCAGTGCACCAAGTACAGGTTCCGCAGCTCTCTGGAAATGCGGGATGGAGGGGCCATGTTTGTGTTGGCGCCTCATCGCACATGCTCGTTGCAATTCATTTACTGTTGCACACGTGTACACGGGGGCAGGTACACCGGGAAGGTGGAATAGGTTTGCTGGTTGGTACGTCCGGGCTCAAGCACTCAAACACTTGGTTGCATTTTTCGGAGGTGTGCTGCCAAATTATGACTGTTGGGGGCGGGGGACTTAGTAGTGCAGTTTGGTCGGTGAGAGGGCAATATCTGTCCCACTGTTCACAAGCTTCGGCTTTGGGTTTGGCATCGAAATTCTGTCTTCCTACCGCCGGACGCTTCAAAGTTGCAATTTCGAAACACAACTTTGCGATTTTCGGTCCGGCAGCAACTTTGTGGCATTCAGTGTTTGCCCTTGCAGTCTGGGCACCCCCACCTCCGTCGGTATGGGTGTCATGAGCCGGGGGGTTGGGAATTTTCTTCCCACCTCCCACCGTAGTCCAGACAGACCATCAACAGAGCAGAATTGCAAGCAGTGATTGACACGGGGAGACATCATTTTCGACAGCCGCTGAAGGTTGCAGTAGCAATGGACTCTTTGTATGTTCATAATGGGTTACAAAGCAATGCAGAGACATGGCATGCAAAGCACTGGGCCACGTTGTAGGGCCTGAGGGGGGGGGGGGGGGCTGTGCTGAGGAAAGGTGGAGGGCGGGACCAGCACAAGTGGAAAGACCACTCACGCGTAATGACGTGCTGCACATCGGCAGGAAATGCAGTGGCTAGAGGTTTTGGCTGACCAAACACGGCCAAGTGACAGAGGAACAAGCAAACGTCTGCCGGTTGTACATATGAACGTCCGCTGGTTGCGTAGTGGAATTGTGCTGGAGCTGCCGAACATAAGCTGCATATGCATAGCAGGACGTGTATGTGTGGAGCGCTTTGTTGACCTGCATGTGGCTCCGTCGGTGAATCCCACCAGTTCCCCGCAGAAGGGAGCTCACTGGACCTTCCTCAGCTCAGGGGCCACTGATGTTGGTCTCCAGTTCTGGCACATGCGCCCCCCCCCCCCTAATTTCACCCGCACCTGCGGCCCTTGTTGGGGGAGGGGGGGCATTCCGTCTGTCATGAGTACTGCTGTGATGGACGGTTGATGGAGTGTCGGCGGGATGGCGATGTGTTCCACAGGCACGTGTGGATGTGTGCGGACCCCAGGTCGATGCCTGTGCTGGGATCGGGCTGCAGGCGGAGGAGAGAGACGCCGCCAGTATGCTTAGACAGGGCAGGCCCTTGAGGTCACTTCACCGGCACGGGCTATGCCGCTGGTGTGGGCTGTCGGCACCCTGGGGTGGTCGAGCGATGATCGGCCGCATCACCTCCTCCTCCTCCTCCTCCTCTCATGGGTGTGGATAAGTACATGTATGTGTGTGTATGTGTTGGCGCATACGTATGCGGGTGTGGGTGTCTGCGTGCCATTTTGGGTGGAGGTAAAAATCGGGGCCTTCCAGGTGTGCCCGCCGCAAAGGTAGCGCAAGTAACCCCCCCCCCCCCCCTGTAATCCCCCCCCCCTGGGGGGAACGGTCACTTGGCCCAAAAAGCATAGAAGATACTAGGCGCCAAAGAAAATGTTTACAAGGCGCCGAAGCTGATTTACACTGTGATACTGTGGTACAGTTTTGTGGTGCAATTTCCCTCCCCCCCCAGGGGGGGGGGGGCGTCACGACATTGGTGGGGATATTACAAGGGGGGGGGGGGGGCAACAGGGCCGTGAACAGCCAACCGGGCACGGGGCAGTCCACGTTGTATGGAGATGTGAAATCCTCGTATGGGGGGGCAGGCGGGTGGGACAGGAGGGGGTGCGCGATGTGGGCACCCAGGAGCGCCACCAGACACGGGGAGGAGCGACACAGACACACAGAACGCGGGAGCCACACCAGGAGGGACAAGGGCGGGCACAGCAGTCAAGGAGGAGGGGTACAGCGAGGCGGGAGAGGCAACTGGAACAGCGGGAACAGAGAACCAGAATGGAGCAGATGGCAGAGCGTGCGCATGGGAGGCAGCGACAACAAAGGGGATGGCTTGGCCAGCCAACCCCGTCGCTACCGGGTGCCAGGGCAACCCCTGCTCAACCGGCATCAGGTGGGGGGTGTCTCCCGCAGCCCAGATGGGCTGTTTGCGCAACAGGAGTGGGAGCCCATCAGGGGCAGACCAACCGTGAGGGGGAAAAGGGCATATGGGGGACGGCCCGGACAGCGCGTGGAGGAACAGGGCACCTGGGCCGCACAGAAACACAGCGAGGCAGGCGATGGACGGCCTGTGGACAGAGGTGTGTGGACAGCAAAAACAGTCAAACGACCCCGGCAACAACCAGCACATCCTCAATACGCCAACTATTGGGCGCCGCTGACACGCAAACGGCACACCATGCCACATTCAGCACAGTCCCAACACGCCAACTACTGGGCTCCGCGAACGCAGAAACGACACCAGCAAGAGCACTGGCCGCAGCGGCCGACAGAAAGTAGCGACCCGACGCAACATGCGAAGGGAAGAACGGGTGACCGTCCAGGGCCCCGTAAAGGAGCAACAACCAGACGGAATGTCACACAGGGGGGGGGGGGGTACACCCCCTATGTGCATGTCCCTCTGCATGTTTGTGGGAACATGTTCATGTACATGTGTCTGTGTAGCAGATGGAGCCTTCCCAAACCGGCGCAAAGAATCAGCGGGGCCAAAGCGGCACACGTTGTGAATTGAGATCCTTCCAGTTGATTGTCTTGCACAATCAGTGGCACATCAAAGTCCTCATATTGTGCACGTGCTGCAGAAGACGTACATTGTCTCTTCTCTGTGATCTTGTGCCCCCCACCTGCGTAGCCCCTCCTTCCTCCTCCACCTTCTATTTCTATGCTTGTACAGCGTGCTGGGAGGTCAATGAACTCTGCAACACAGAACAGTGCTGAGCACTAATTGTCTGCTGCAGTCCAGCGGAACTGCGCAGTTTGTGCATGATTTGGTTTGATTGGCAGCACCTGCACCAGTGTACTTCCCTCGCTCAATGAGCACCGAACCGTAGTCATGTTGTACCCAACCCCATGCATTCGGGCAGCACTGGCCCGACAACAAAATGCATTGCGAACAAGACTGGGGGATTGTAGTTTGCGTTTGTGGCGGATGAAACCCCAAATAGTGCCACACGTGAGGGGGGCCCAGAAGCAAGCCCTGGGGCAAGATTGTGCTTTTCCCCCGCAGTTGCCTGTGCGCTGACCACGCCTCTGCCTGTATCAATTCTCAGGTTTGCCGTTCATCAGATGCCGGGAGGCAAAGTCCAATGTAGTATTTGCAGATTGATAGTCAAGGTCTGAAGTGCCTGAGGACCACATGGACGTGCTATCGTGCTATCGTAACGGGGGGGGGGGGGGGGGCGGAGCATCGCAATGGAATGATGCATGTCAATGTTGACCTCGGACTGGTCTCGGCGCCGGGCGGTACGGGGGCTGTGCATTGGGAGCCTGATCAGCCCCGTCGGCCTGAGGACTGCACGTTTTGCAGTCCTGTTTGGGACAGTCTCACACACTGAGCGCGGGGGGATGCCTCCAGAAAGGGCACCGGGGAACTGCCCAGGGACCCTGGCGCTGCCAACCCAAGGACCCGCCCCCCGTTCCCTGTGAAAGTGCCGTACATTGGCGTGATGGACAGAAGGCGATGACAGTCGTGGGGCAGGTGCGGCCAGAGCCCAATGCGGACATTGCAACCGGACCATTTGAGGCCCCCGCCAACTTCCTGGTCACCTCCCCTTATTTCTGAATTGGGTCTAGCCCTTGTCTGCTCAGGACCGCCTTGAGCCACATGAAAGCCTGACCCCCCAGGGCCAGGCCCGTATTCCGGTCCCGTAATAACCGGAATGTTCCGGAATATTCAGATTCCGGAATATCCGTAATACCCGGAATATTCCGTAATACCGATCACGGTTGGGGGTTGGGCAGATCCTGAAGTAGCATAGTTGGTAGTGGTACTAGGTTCCAATGTCAAAGGTCCTGGGTTCAAACCCAGTTACCGGTAATCTTTCTACCTTCGCTTTTTTTTTTGGTCTTTTTCATGTCTTCATGTTTGCATGTTTGCATGTGCATGCCCCCCAGGACAGTTTGCCTGCACCTGCACCTGCACCTGCACCTGCAATCTTTGCCTGCCCTGTGCACTTTGTACTTGCTGCATGCACAACATAGAGATGAGACGCGGTGTCAACGGACACTGTGTTCTTTGTAGGTATTCAAGAAGGACATCAATTGGCAGCAGCACGCTGTACTCCACCCTGTTGCCCCCTGCAGTTGCCTTTTCGCACCAGCAATGATTGAGGGGACTGAGGGTTTTTGGGGTGCCAGCCATTCCCGCCTCAGCAAATATGCAGTGCAGCTGGTTCAAGCACCCACTGCTTCGTCCAAAGTTGAGTGATCTTTTTCTTTGGCTGGGTGCTTGGACACCACACAAAGAAACAGCACACGTCCTCTGCTGCGTAGCTGCAGTATAATGCTATACAATAATGGAGATGTCGAAGGACGCTTTGCATTCTGATTTGTTGGTGGACCCCTGTTTTTTTTCTGTTGCATGGCTGTGCGTGTCTCTGTGTGTGTCTTCTTCCAGAAATGCCAGAGATCTACGGGCCAACGTGTGGCCTAAGCGTATGTTGGTATGTCCCCACATGATGACACTCGTTACTGTCAACCTGAGTACATGAATGCAATTTGCAGCCTGAATTGTGTGTACATTGTTCCGGAATATTTTCCGTAATATTTGCCGGAATATTCCGGAATGTTCCGTAATATTGCCGGAATATTCCGTAATATTCTGAAAACGGCGTTCCGGAATACGGGCCTGGCCCTGGACCCCCAAGCTGCCTCTTTCATGGGCAAACACACTGACACTCGCGGCGACTTGTTGGCCCCGATGAACGGTCTTGCCGTTACAATAGTGCGCAATTTGCGCGATTGGCTGTTGGCAGTTTCTGACAGGGAGGGTGCTGACCGCGCGGTGCGCGCGGTGCGGCTTTCAGCCCGGCACGCACAATATATGCTCACACTAAAAGTTGCTGAAACATGGCCAGTGTGCACTGTATGCAATGGTTGGGTGATGCTATTGGTGTGCATGGGTAAAACACGCTTTGGGGGCATTATCTGGGGGGAAGTGGTGATGATGCATGCACAAAAGTTTCCCATTTCAATGTATTTTCTCAGCGCCCCTGCCTACCTTCCGAAAGGGTGTACATTAAAGTGTTGCATCCTCTAACGCGCACGGTGCGCGGTGCAGTGCACGGTGCATTTCAGCACCCTCAGGGGCAAGTGTGTGTAGCTTCGTTGGGACCGAAAGGCAAAAGGTTTTTTTTTTGGCCCTCGGTCACCAGTGGCTTCCGTCTTATTTTGTGCGTTTCATGATGTCAATGAATGCATTACTCAGCCGCATGCTCGAGGCACATGGTCCAGTCGTAAACCTGCAGTTGTGCAGTACGTCCTGTCCCTCCCTATACCTCTCTCCATCACTCGCTGACCCTTGCACTAATGAAGTTGGCCTGGAGCACATGTGGATATGTCGAGGTTTTCAGACGATTGCGGTGGAAGCCATGAGGGACATAGTTGTTCGAACAAACTCATGGAATTTTTTGTCAGAGGCATGGGAGGGAGTCAGGGGAGCTTTGCCTGGAAGAGACAGCTCGAAGTTGCCTCCCTCCCTCCCTCCCCCTCTCCCTCCCTCTCTCCCTGTCGTTCTCGTGAACACTTATGACTTGTGTTGTTAAATACTAACCCCCCCCCCCTTGCAAACTCCCCCCCCTTGCAATCCCCCCCCCCACCCGGGAGACCGTCACTTCCATGTTTTTCTAGTTAACATGTATTGTGCTGGTTTGTGTTGCCCATCTGCTTTACGCATGGCCTTGCATTGCTTTCCCATTACTACAAATCAAGCACCTGTGTGTGTTCTGTGATATTCTCTCTCCAAAGGCGTTGTATGGGTGTGTTGTGTTGCTACTTCAGACCCAAGATGTTTTCTCCCGGTGACCATGTACAGTACCACTCACGCACACTTGGTGCACATGTGTTGGCCATTGTTGTGGGGCCTACCCTTGCAATCTCCCCCCCCCCCCGGGGAGACCGTCACTTGGCGACCGTCTCCCCCCCCCCGGGAGACCGTCGCGCGCTAACCCAGGAGTTTGCAAGGGGGGGAAAGGGTAGTTAGGATGCGCTGCACCCCACTGCCCTCAGCTGTTTGATTTCTTTGTTACCTCTTGGAACCTGTTTGAATAACCCCCTCCTCCCTCTTATCCTCCCCCCGAGGGGGCCGGGGGGGCCTCTCACTTGCACGTTTTCTCCAACTTGTTTCACATTAGATTCTATGTACGGGACTCCCATGACGCCGATAGGCGCCTTTCTGCAGTACAGGGGACAAGACGGGTACATCCTGGACCAGGGGGAATGCCATGCACGCAGTGCGCACACAGTGCGAAGTTTTGGATGTCGGCAAATACTCGCATCCTAGCCACCTTTTGGTGGTAAAACATTGATCCTGTGCCCTTGGTTTCCTATAAAGGAAAAGTGCTTCCATAAATAGTCCAGTATTTTTGGATTGTTCATTTTTCTGAAATGGATTCCGAGGAAATAATACGGTCACCACCAACCGTATTACTTGGGTCAGTATCCCAGCCTCTGTGTGCGCAGTATGCACGCAGTGCAAGAACTTCCCGAGGGTCAGCAACTCCGATGGAGCCTCTGCCAGCGTCGCTGCAACAGAGGCCTGCGGCAAACAAGGATGGCATTTGCCTCCCGCTTTGACTACCCTCCCTTCACCAGGCCCATCCCTGTTCCCTGTCCTGCTTTAGCGTCAACGAGGCCTGTGGGTTCACCAGCACCGACAAACCAGCATATTTGTTTGTTGTGGGGGGAGGGGGACAGGGGGGGCTCGGGGGAGGGCAAGAGAAAACTGCAGTGATCGGAGCCAGCATGCACCATCATTGGTTCATTACACACACAAATTGCCTGTAGCCTCGTCTTTGCATGCGCATGTGACGTCAGTGCAGGGCTGTTTCAGTCGGTCCAGGTTTTCCGCATCCCAGCACCAGTTGTGCCGTTCCATGTTGTGCTTATGTTGATGGACAGTTTGAGCCGAAATAAGAAAAAAAATTTTGTGCTGTCTCCTTTATGCCAACACAACACCTGAAGTGGACTCATAACTAGAGTCATTTTCAGTCTCCCGAGTCAGTTTCCTATGGCCTCAAAAACCACTACTCATACTCAAGCTGGTTGAGTTTCAGACCAGTGCAAAAATATGCTGCCCATTTGCCGCAACGGCAGAATCAATTTCTCATCAGATCTTCTGTCCCAAGCAGTGCCAATCCATCTGACCATCAGTTTCCTCCGTGTCCGTGGGGAAGCAACATCGACTGTCTCATGGTCAAAGGGCATTCGTCGGCCGAGAGGACGCCTTGGCACCAGGGAGTCCAGGAGAGCAAGGCAGATGTTAACCTTAACACTGTATGTAATGCCCCTATGAGACTCATTGGGATGCTGAACTGTCCTGCCCCCCCCCCCCCCCTGCCTGTGATCTTCAAAGTATGTGTTCTGTTCACTCTTCCTTCCTTCTGTCTGCACGTGCTTCTGCTTCAATGATACACTCATTAATGGCAAAACGCTTTTTTATTATGCTCCCCGGGCAATGGAACTCTACTGAGCCACTCCTCCATGCACAAGGCTAGGGCAAGGGTTGTGCACTGCTCCAGGAATTTCAGGAAATGTCCATGAATTCACAGCAACCCTCCAGGAAGGAATCATCCGTTTTTACAACAAAAACCCAGCACCAAAAGGAAAAAACCTGCTTCGAAACATTTTGGTGTGCAAAGGCAGGGGGGGGGGGGGGGGGGGGCTGGCCAAACCCCCCCCCTCCCTCCCCCCTCACAACCCCCACCCCCCTGCCCCTCCCGCTCCAAAAGAAGCCCTGACCACCTCCAATTTCATCTCAGCCCTGGGAGGAAAGATAGGCACTGCACAGGCTGGGTACAGCATTGCCTGATCGCCTGTCCCTTGGCCTCGTCTCATTTCTGACTGATTGCAGGAGCATGGTGTGGCAGTAGTCCAGGAGGTGGTGGAAGGTGATGCAGATGAAGTGAAACCAGGTGTGGCAGTGGTACATGAGGTTGAAGAAGATGATGTAGAGGAAGTGAAGCCAGGCAGGCCGTTGGTCCAGGAGGTGGTGGAAGATGATGTGGCGGAACCCATGCAAGAGACGGCGAATGGGGTGCAGACAGCGAATGGGTTGCAATCCTCTGTATTGCTGGGCACTAACCACACAGTGCCTGTCATTGAAGAGGTAGAAGACTGATCGGATGCGGAATATGCATAGTGTCGAATCAGGTGAATCCCAAACACGCGATCTGGCTGTGACAGGAACCGACGGAGGGGTTTCCTCATTCACAACAAGGACGCTGTCGACGCATGATTGCCCCAAAGTTGCTGTGTTCGTCATGTACGAGCATGCAAATGTGCGCACCAGTAGCAGCAAAAATGATCTGGTGATATGCTGGACCAAGCTGCAACAATTAGTCATTCATTCGAAAACCCGAACGAACTTTGACCAAAGCAGCAAAGCAACACATCCCAGCACAATGGATCAGACAAAACCATGCAAATGTGTAAGACGATGTCTATGCCAAGTACTATTGAGACATCAACCTCACACAGTTGTTGTTTTGTCAACCACAGCTATTGCGTATCCAAGGACAGGCGGGGCCACATTGTGAAGGAAAATCTAAAGGCAAATGGACAACAAATGCCGGCTGGTGCGTATTAAAAAACCCCCCGTTTTTGTACTAAAAAACCTCCCTTTTGTACTAAAAAACCCCCCACTCTAAAATGTACTTGAAAACCCCCCGGGGGGTTTTTTAGTACATTTAGGGGGGTTTTTTAGTACAGTTAGGGGGGTTTTTTAGTACATTTTTGGGGTTTTTTAGTGCATTTCAGGGGATCTTTTAGTACATTTCAGGGGGTTTTGTAGTACGTTTTGGGGGGCTTTTTAGTACTTTTCGGGGTATTTTCGGGGCAATGCCAGTGTCTCATTTGATTATATGGGACAGCTTCATTATATGGACAACCCCCCCCCCCCCCTGCTGGGCCACCTAATTGGCCCCTGGAGACAAATTGCCAATCATTTCCACCCTCCCTATTGCAATGTTTTAGGCGAGGGAGACGTTTCTAGGCAGCAGTTAGGAGGAGTGGCTAATCTTCAGGCGTTTCTCAGGAACTGTGTTTCAATAGTAGTGTGCACCACCAAGATTTTGTGCACCAGTAGTGTTATCCGGGGGGTGGGGGTTGGGTGAGGATGTGGGGGATCTAGACAGAAATGACTCCAAAGCTGGGGGCCTGAAAAATCCTGTTTGCCGGGGCGACCCCATCTGATCCTTACATGGGGGAGGGGTGCCCTCTTTCGGGGTGTTCCCAATGCACAATGCCCGCAGGAGGTGGCTGTTTTGGGTATGCAAATATGCCTCAAATACCCACATACCTGCATACAGATGGGTGTGGTAGAGGAGGGGGGGGGGGGGGTGCGGTACGGAGCACAGACACAGAGCTGAGCACCCGGAAAACGAAGCAACCCATCCTGAATGACATGGGACAGCTTCATTATATGCTTAAAGAGTCGGTGATCAGTATTCCGTGTCAGATCTGCTACTGGACTTCTGTGGGGCCATTATGTGAAGGGACAGAAGAATTGTACAATCAAATGTCAGTGGTGAGGTGCATTTCAGCTCTAGTACATGCTTACGTGCTGTTTTGCATTCATATTGCCTGCAGGATGTGGCATTTTTCTTTTTTGGGGGTGGGGGTTTGTAGAGGGCTGAGCTGGGGCCCAATACAGCAATGCATGAGCACACGGTGCCATAAAGGAGGAAGCAAGTAGCTGCAATGGACACTTTTCACGCCAAAAGAACGTGGGGAAGGGTGTGCGGGTTTGGCAGGGCAGGGTAGAGGGGGCTTTTCCGGTTTGGCGGACGTGAATTTTTATGTGGTCCACAAATGCAAGTACCGTAATGAGTTTTGAAAATATGTTACTGTATGCAAGGCACCATCAATGTAGGCCCAAAAATTGTTGAAATATCGCATTGAGTGCACGAGCCTTCGCGCACTCAGGTTGTGTAGTTCACCATTTTCTAGCAGCATTGGAAAAAAATCTTTTACAAGTGTGTTGTGCCACTGGCAGTTGTGCAAAATGTTGAGTTGGCAGCGAAAACAAGTGCAAAAGTCTCCCAATTTTGGATGAATGAATGATGATCAACACATATAAAGGTTCTTAAGTATGTTTCATAAAGATAAGCATGACTATTCAAAGAAGGGCACACACTTAGGACAAATCAAACATTTTCAGGCAGTCATGCTGGCAAGGATTTTACAAATTGCAATGTTGCTTAGGCGTCCGAAGGTGGTACCGGTTTTCTTTTCGGAGATGTCGGCTTGTTAGTGGTACGTGGTTGTAGGCCAATTACGTTGGTTTTTGAAATGGACAAAATTGAGTAGTGGGTTTTTTTTTACCCCATTATTTTCATTTTTGGCATGTTTTTTGGGCCAAAAAAAAAGCGGGGTAATTTGAGCAAGTTACGTGTTGTTTGAGTGTACATCACGATACTTCTACTAGAACATTATAATGTTAAGTTGGGTCCGGTTGTAATATTCCGCTATACGTAACACTTATTCCACTAGACATAAGTAGAATTCTATACGTCTACCGGAACGTTATACGGGCCATTACATGTAAGAACCAATCTTACCTGTTCCGCAAGATGTATGCATGTATGGAAAACCAATTTCCGGATTTTAAAAAAAAAATACTAATTTCTGAACTTTTCAATAACATCAATGCTCACAAAGCAAGTAGGCCTACAATAAAAAAGTTGGCAAAGTGCAGCAATTCAGTGCACTTCAACTTCTAGTCGCTCAATACTAACCACATAACTGTGACAGAATATAAACAAAGGACAAAACAATTTAGCTTCACTGCCGAGTTAACGATTGGATGTTAATGAGTGGGGCAATCAACCATGGACAAAGGTGCTGAAGCGGGCAGAATGAAGGTCCACTAGGGGAAGCCACGGCACATTGTTTGTAGCTAAGAAGTACCATGATGACATTTGGATATAGGCATTCACGAATCATGCACGGGTATCAACAAGTAGAACATGCCTCATGGGTCAACATAGGCCGACCCGGGTGCAGACAGGGAGGGATGCTAGTTGCGTATTTGTTTGGGTCATGTCCAAAAACCCATGGCACTCTAGCCCTTGTCCACAACGAAGGCGTCTTGTGCATCAGTTGCACAGTGACAGGTTCCTACGCCATCAATTGGGTTGCATTATCCATCATCCTCACGTAACGTAAAGTCACGTTCGTAAAGTGCATCTGGTATCAGGCAATCTTGTTGGCAGTGGTGTCATGCTGGGCGTCATGTTGTTCCTAGATGCAACGAACAGGGTGAAGCAATGGTTTCTATTGCATGTTGCCTGTCGAGCAAACCAGGGACGTAGGGGTAGCGTCAATCGTTATTTTATTTTTTTTTACATGCGGATTACTTTGTTTTTAGAAGTTGTATTTTTTCTTGGATCCCGAAGTCTGTTCCTGAAACGTTATTTTGTTTTTTCTTACAATTGCGGGGCATCATTTTTAGAGAGCCATCTACAATTTTAGTCACTTTTGACACTTTTTTAAGATGCTTTGTACTACCGTCCAAACTTTTTAAAATTTGGGAAACCAGCATTATAGCGAAGGACACCCCCCCCCAAAATTATTTTTTTGCGATTTTCTTTGGTTTTGCGACGAAAAGTTTGAATGGCGGACGGGAAATTAATTTTTTTGCGACTATTTTTTCGGTTTGCGTTCACAAACAAAACCAGTACACCCAATGCAAATTTTCATGCATACAAATGATGCACCGTAGGCCCACACATGAACGATTCACCATTGAGAGGGATTGAATGACATCAGCCCGTCACGGTTATAGTTGCCTCGTCCAGCGATGCGTAAAGGCAACGGGCAGTAAGAAAGCCTATGGCTGTCCAATATACAACGAAGAGATTCAGCATCACCAACAACATTACCGCATCCAAATGAAGTGTCCGTCAAAACAAAGAGCAGAGGAGAGTCAGAAATTCAATGACGAACTAGCATATCCGGACCAGAAATTCAGAGCTCAACACAAAAGGCGGTGTGGCACCTTACGCTTGCAATAAAGCACATTGCATACTTTGAACTGAAAATCATAAGTGCCGTTGCGCTAAACCTTGACAATTTCACCTCACATCCTTTCACATGTGCTACGTGTTAATGTGACAAAAGATCCGCGCAACAACCCTGGTGCGCATTGGGCACGAGTGGCTGCGGCTGCCGGGGCCGGGGCAGTGTGTGTGCCCTTAGGGGCACGTGGTGCAGCCTCTTGTCGAAAGGCCTTTAGTGCCGGGGTTGCAGTGGGTTTCCGGCACCTCTGCTGTAGGACAGCAGCATATGTTGGCATCAGGCCCGGCTTTATCAAATCTGCACGAGACAAAGCAGCAATCTCCGTTACACATGTTGCCTCAATCCTACATAATGCATTAGTGTATTGGTCATAATGCAATGAAGCAAGCAAATCCTTTAGCTCTACACCCAAAGAGATGTCGGCTCAAGGTGCAGCAGGTTTTGGTTCTAGGGGACGTATAGCCTCATCTGGCATACTGCCCACGGCCAGGCATTCGTCCTAATCATCCGGACCGATAAGCAGCGGTTCCGGGTGATCATCTTCTTCATTATGGTAGAGGACCCCAAGCTGCAAATCCGCAGACGCCACCTTCTCTTTTGCTTGTGCGATGAAATCTAGAAACATAGCAGCAAAGCGGGCAAGTGCAGGAACTCCCATTGTGCTGGATTTCAGATGCAGAAACTCTCACTGTGCTGAATTTCAGATTCAGAAACTCCCGGTGCGCTCAATTTCAGATGCAGCAAGCAAAATGTAGTACACCCGGATCCCAACATTGATTGTACCCGGCCTGCGACCACGCGCTCATGATTGCGCTCTCTGCGGTGGCGACCTCCTGCATGCCCTCATGGATCCATTTCAGCAGAGCGGGTTCAGCGTCGACACTTTGAGGTCGATGGACACGGCTCCCGGCAAAACCCCACTTCTGAGCTGCTGACGAGGGCTCTCTTTGATATAGCGGCGGGCACCGCGCGAAGTACCACGTTTCCGGGCTCCATTGCCTGCCAAATCGACCATTTGAGATTTCCTTGTTGTCCCGGGAAACAAGTACTCCATGAGAATGTTGCAGTGGTGTCGCTGCATCTCTTCGCGATATGGAAGACACTTCTGTGGCTTCCAATTGTCCTGCGAAACAACACCAATCTGATTTGGTCGTTGCAATTGGTCGCGTTCTTGAACACAGAGGCACGGCTAGCGACAAGAATAGGGGCAGGGGCAAGAGCAAGGGCAGGGCCAGGGGCAGGGGCAAGGTCAGGGGTAGGGGCACGGCAAGGCGCAAGGCCAAGGGCAGGGGCAGGGCAAGGCACATGCAAATGAGTGTGCTTGGGCAGATGATTGGCAGCCAACCTTTTTGAGGTACTTTTGCATGACATCAACGTACTGCAGTGCCTACGATGTAGAACTCCAATGATTGTTGGAGTAACGCAGTTGCCAGCCTTTTTGGGCGTACTCATCAGAATTGGCTGGCAGACTTCGCTCCATGATGTCCTCGAAAATCCCTTGAGGGGCGAGCACCACGCCCGAAGCGCAGATTGCATAGTCGATGGTCACCATGTGCTTGTCGTTGCAACCCATTCCGTCCACGACCAGCGACCCTCTCGGTGGTTGCCTTATGCCTTTACGCGGGAAGATGTGCAGCCCACTTTGGTCGTGACTCAACACCATGGAGCATAGGACTTGGTAGCGATCAACAAGGTACGCAAGGCGAAGGAAAACGGCCCTTTTTTCAGAAGTGACACATCGGAAAGCGATTGGGGGACCTTTGTGGTCCCAACTCTCCTCATGGGCAGTTGCATTGTTTCCCTCATGAAGACATTCAACCAATTCACACTGGTTGTGAAGCCCCTGGCAGCAACATCCGGGTGCAATGCAAATACCACACAACGAAGCTCATTTGTGGTAAATTCAAGACGGCACGCCACATGTGCCTAGATGCATTGCACAATTTTAGGGAGGCAGAGCGCGGAGATCTTACTCGACCGTCCCCATCCATCTGGAACACCGGCTCTTGCCCGTTCTACCTGTTGTCAAAAAGAGCGAAGATGAGATTCACGCACGTTCCCAAATGTTTTTTGGGAAGGTTGAGCTCAAGAAAGATACCGCGGTGGAGTCCGAACCCTTTTCAGCAGCAATATGCAGAGCCATTTCCTTCTCAATGTCACTCCATTTGCGGTAACTTCTCCTCTGCAGTGCAGTACAACTTGCCAAGGCCGCGTGAACCATCGTGTTCACCAATCCACGAACGAAGATCTCCACATTGAGACTCCCTGGCGGACGCCCAAGACGACGGCGAATTGCCGGCTCCTCCGGAACGACGTGGAGAGCTGCACCCAACGCTGTTGTGACGAGCTCACGACAAAAACCGTACTTGCTAGTCGCTCAGCAGTTGCAGCATAGCGGTGCACTACAGCTTAATGTGGGATGACAGAGAAATAATGTTGTAGCGTGAACATGGTAGAAATGGTGCTTTACACGAGGAAGGAAAGCACACGAAGCAGAGGGGTGTTACTTACAACACGAAATTTTGCGTTGTATTTTTCGGTTGTACGGCTACAATTTTTTTTTGCAATTAATTCTAGATTGCGTGGGACTAACTTTATGCGCACGACCATCTCAGAATGAACTAGGTTTAGCTTTCTTGAAGTTTGGACGGTAAATTTTAGATGTTTTGTATTTTTTTAGAGGTTCTGTTATTTTTTAGCGCATCTAAAAAAAAACATTTTCGCATCTAAAAAAAAAAATTTTCCCATGTTTGGCATATGCTCCGCTGGGATGTGGTCCATGAAGATTGTGGGATGCGTAATTGTCCTATGCAGTGTAGGTCCTCCGGTTGTGCATCTTCTAGCCACTGCATGGGGGCGTCATTAGTCCCATGAAACCATCGAAAGTCTCCATGCCGGGCATCTCATCAGCCTGTCATGCACAGTCTTGCATGGGATCCAGCCATTATTTTATGCTCCCAAAGGACAAAGGACGCCAGTGATAAGGTCAATCACTGAAACCCCAGCAAAGAAAGACTCAGCATTGGTGACATCAATGGCAGGGCTGTACAAATGCAGCTGTCCTTTGGTGAACTTGCTTGGGTGGTGCAACCCACCATACCAAAAAAAAATTCTCCGTCCCCCTTTTGTGGACACACATTAAGTTTTGCACACATTGACATCATCATCTGCAAACGACAAAATAAACTGCATCAGGGCGCCTTCTGCTTTAGTGCAACAACACGCTGGTGCAAACACAAGGAGCACTGCAACCCCTGCACTGGCAAATATCCAAATGAGCAACGGATGCTGACTGCTACAAGTAAATGTTGTGTAACACCATCATCTCAAATATCTGATTGATGTCTGCATTCGCAATTCCACAGCATGTTTACAAAAACAAAAAAACTCAGAGGGGAGGTGCCTTTAAGCTGAGAGCATGCAGTTGTGTGGTTGCATTGCTGTGAGATGTGTGTATCTGTGTATCTGTGTGTTGCATATGTGCACATATGCAACGAACTCAGTGGTATGTGTGTGTATGTGCATGTATGTATGCATGGGTAGTACCGTTTTTACCAGGTCTTCCCGGTTGGACCTGTATGGCCACACTGGCGTCCTCGGGTCGGGTCGCTCCCCATTATAGCAGGCCTTCGGTGCAGGCCAGGGGTGCATCCTTGTATTGCCCCTCAACCAGTGCGATATGCACTTAGGCCAGAACCTGGCTCGCTGCCCCAGGACCACCCTGGAAGTGGGGTGGTAGCTCCGTGGCTTCCGCCGGGCCAGCTCCACGGTAATAGTTCAACGAGCCCGTCATCGCCATGTCGCCCCGTGTGTTGTGTGTGTATTGGGGTTTTCACAGCTGGTGGTGCTCGCGGCAGCGAGGCGGCCTCCACGGCCTACTCAATTTGGCGATTTCCCCAGAAAGGATGCCCTTGACGCATGGCTGCCACCGCCCGCCTCCAGACATGCCCCAACCGGGGATTGATCCCACGACCTTACGGTTGCATCCTTGCATGTATGTATGTATGCATGTGTGCGCATATGTTTCAGGAAAGCTTCTGTGCATGAGGGTCATGCTGGTGGAGGGGCCGCAATTGGTCAGGTGTGGAACCGCCACTTTCGCTCCAGCCGCGACGACCTTCCTTGCGTAGTCTGTTCTCAGTTCAGGCTGGGGTGGAAAGGGGGGGGGGGGGGGGACCAGTTGGGCTTACTACTTTGATTGGAACATAGGGGCACTGGTGCAATAAACCTCCAAAATTGAGAGACAGCAACCAGGTCTGCTTTGACAGCAAAAAAAAATGTCACTACCGTGTTGTTTCCTACCGTCACGCCTTGGCTGTGTGTGTGTGTGTACAACTTGTGGAGATGGGGACTAAAGAAGGCCAACAACTCAATCAAAAAACACAGGCACGGATACAGATAGAATGCCGTTCATCATGATGTTGGAAACATTCGCAGAGAGTGTTCAACTGGTGCGATGGTGTGATGGCTGCACCCCAGCTAGGGCTACAAAAAAAAGCCAGACACATTCCTTACTGAACCTCAGTTGCAGCACCCTACTGCAAGTAAAACCACTCCGCAGCTTCTACCCTCACTGCAGAACAAAAGACGTTTTGGGGGCAGTCCTGGTCAACTTATGTGCCGTAGCACACCCACCCTGAACACAGTGCACTCATGGAGTGGATTACTGCAAGCCAGGAGCAGCAAAATCTTGCTGTACATGCTCGCACTATCCAGGGTTAATGGCTGGTGTCTAACGCCGGCTGAAAGGTAAAGCATACCATGATGAAGCAGAGTTTGCGCTCGCCAACAGCCTTAGAAATCCCTTGAGCATTCCCATCGAAACCATGCAGCCAACCCATTAGGTGTTGTCGCCCATGGCCTTTTCTATTGCACCCCTGTAGCCCACAGATACATAGCCTAAAACGTTCTCGTGTCCACATATTCTTCAGTCCTACCCCATTCACTTTCAGGTCCAGGGCCGTCTGCAAGTCGGAGCACGCGGGCCATCAGAGCCGCTCAATGTTCTCCAATGCACCACAAAACCCCAACCCTCCCAACGGGGGGACCAGGCGTTGGATGCATGCCAACACTACAGCTGCACTGTGATGCATCCCATTCCGACTTCAGACACAACTTGGAATACAAGCCCTGTGAGCGTAGCACACAGATCACCGCGCCAATGCACCACTACCTGCCACTTCTGTGAACTGCACTGCAACCAGTCTTTGCCCCGAACACGGTAAATGCTACCCAGGGCACTGGGTGCAGCTACGGTCCCATGCAAAATGGACAGGCAGGTGCATTTCCACGCAAAACGTGTGGCACAGGACAATCCGATGACTACCGAAACGGCGGCATGCACCTGCCTCTGCATCACGCTGCAGATTGCAGTGAGCCCGAGTTTTGGCCCCCGAAAAGCTACTGGATCCCAAGTGCACCTGACGAAGCACCTCCTCCCTTGCCGCAAATGGCAACAGAGGAACGATGAGGCAACTCCGGATGAAAGAGATGAAACGGGAAACTGGGTGGAAGGACAGACGGTCTGCCAAGTCAGATGTTACCCGCCGCACCCCGGGCCTGTCCGCAGACAGGCAAAGCGCTCTGTCAAACCCCAAAGGCCCAGTCCGGCGGGGTGCCCGCCTGCGGACAAGCCCGTGCTACAACAAACGGGGGGGTTGGCGGGGTCATCCATGGCACTGGTGTGTCTGTGTGCACGTGCGGATGCCTCGAGGAAGCTGAACAAAGGTAGAGAGGAAGCTGTACAGAGACCACAGGGGACGTATGGGGCGCTCATCCATTATCAAGATAATTGGCCAGTAGGGCGGGGGAAATGAGGAGAGGATGGGGGGATGGCATGAAAAGTGTACTGCACATGGCGTCGATGGGTCTCCTGGGCGCCCCTTGAAGGGGGCGGCCTTCGTGGCTGCCTCACAATGGAGGAAATGGACTCACGGCGCGCTTGCGACAGTCAGGGCGACGAATTCTCGCTGCCATCGGCAAACTGCTCCAGAATCGCGACTCGAAAGCGGCAAATTCGACAGACGGACAACTGCCTAGTCTGCAGCGGAATGCGTGTCACTCGGGCTGTCGTGTGCGCGCTGTATAGCGCATCCCCACCCTGCCAAGTGAGGGTCTGCAGCGGAGACCGGGCCATCCGGCAAGAGCCGTTCCAGTTCAGGCCTAAACTGCCGCGGCCAGATTCTCGTGGGGTCGGGGTAGGTGACCGTAACATTCTGTCGCAAAGCCTACTGTTAAACCGCAGCATCCCCTAAAACCAAATGCCCCGTGCCTCAGGCAATGAAGCCGCAGAGGGGTCACAGTAGGAATTACACAGAGGCCCAGACATCCCTGAAAGCCACGGCTGCGGGGTGGCAGCATCCCCCAGCCAGCTACAGGGCCCATCAGCACACTACAGAGCCCGCCACGCTGCTCCAGGAACACTTCCCAAGGAAGTGCAGACAGGGTTCTACATGATGAGCGGGTCCGACCTAATTTAAGGTGAGCTAAGCGGATGTATAGGTGTAGGACCCTCTGGGCAGTCCCGGGATCCCAGTGCACAATTTCGGCAGCTCCAATTCGTGACTTTCAGCGGAGAAGCGGGCTCATTGGGGCCAATGGCATCGCGAAAAGGGATCACTATGGCTGCCGCGCGCACACACACAGGGCAGGGGGTGCCCACCCAACGGCAGTCTTTGTCCCACTTCGGGGGCGGGGGGGGGGGGTGCTCAAATGATACCACGCGAACACAAACATGCATGTAGAGGAGGGCGAGCCACGCCGGTGTGCAGTGGATCGTGTATGCCCAACACATGTACACACACACACACACACACACACACACACATGGCTCAAACTCTGGTTGGGTGTAGAGAAACTCGGAGGCTGTTGCCGTGACGCAGACAATGAGTCCAGCACGGAGGTCAGGGCAGGAGGTATTGAAAAGCAGGGGTGGGAATGCAGAGTGGAGTGCCCCTTCCCAATCCTGGGGCCATACATGCCCCGCTGTGCTGTTGGGTACTGCCGCACCCGACTTGAACCTGGCACTTGGGCCGGAAGGTATGTGCATTTGTACGGAGCTCCGGTCAAACACCCAACACTTGTTGGACACCCGAGAGGGTGCCCACTATGCAGCAATCCTGGTGAGCGCCACTGGACTGGCAGCCTCGACTTGCCAGTTCTCAGCAACGCATCCGAGGGCGCCTCAATTGCACCGCGCGCTTTGTAGACATGTCATTTACCGATGCACTACACCCGTTTTTCAGGACGGGACACGGTGACTTCAGGGGGAGAGTTTGCCCGGCGCACTGCTTTTGTATTGACTATCCCGACTGTAAACCCAGATTTACCCTCCCCTTGAGAAGCCCCCCAAGTAGACCAAAGTGGACCGCAAACCTTCCCTACAAAGCACACTGCAGAAGGCAAAATAGCTGAATTCAACGTCAGTGCATGTCACTTCTCATGTGCCTGACAAACAGCATTATCCCCACAGGGGGAATGTTTGCCCGGCGCGCGCCCGGCACGCTACTTTTCTATTAACTATCCCGACTTCAGCCCCAGATTTACCCTCTCATGGAGAAGCCCCCCAAGTAGACCACGTTGCACTGCACACCTTCCCTACAAAGCACGTTGCATAATAAAGCAATATCTGTGAATTCAGCAACTCCAACTGTCATCTGCATTGTACTTAACAAACAACATTGGTCCCACAAGTGTGGGTGTCAATACATTCAGTACAATAGGGCTCTTCACACTCATCACAAACTGCAACGGTGGAGCGCTTCTAGCAACACAACACACACACATCTGCCTCATCCGCTGCCTCATCTTGCGTGGCGGCTGAGTTGCTTTGGTCAGTCCAAACATGAGGCGGGACATGCTCCCATGGTCCGTAGGGGGGGTGACGGACTTGCCTCCGGATGCAAAATTGTGTAAAATGCAACAAAATACGGTTTCCTCAATAGCACCTGAAGGTTGGGGCCCAAAAGAGGGCGGAAATGCTACGTCACCCCTGCATTCTCGGGGGTCCCCAGCAAAGGGCACAAAATCAGAAGTCAAAACCTACGTTAGGGGTCACCATGATGCTCCTAGTATCTCAAAGTATGGGTCTCTAGTACAGCCATACGCCCAAATAGCTGCACTGCACTAAGTGTGCCCCCTTAGTGCACCCCCTAGAAGGGCACCGGTGGGGCACAGGTCAAAAAAGATGCCCGGCGCGCTAACGTTCCCCCACAAGTGTGGGGGTCGATACATTCAGCACAACAATGCTCCTTGCGCTCACCACAACCTGTGATGGTGGAGCGCTTTTGATAACACAAAGCACACACACCCTGCCGCATCCTCTCCCTCATCTTGCGTGGCCGCTGAGTTGCTTTTACCATTCCAGCTGAGTTGCTTTTACCAGTCCAAACATGAGGCGGGACATGGTCCCATGGTTCATAAGGAGGGTGACAGCCCTGCCTCCCCATGCAAAATTGCGTGAAATGCAACAAAGCATGCATGGACTGCGGACCCAAAAAGATGCTTGGCGCGCACCCGGTGCGCTAACACTCCTCCTAGGGGGCCCTGCAGCCCATAACTGCACCACACACAATGACTGGACCCCAACGTTGTTATTTCTACCCAAACCCAACAACTGGCCACCCATTCCTGGGGGGATTTGTGTACAGCGCACGCACAGCGCGGGCACAGCGCACATTTTACAGGGAGAAATGAAAGCTGCACACTGCAGTGCCTGCTCAAGAGCGTTCCTGCCCCAAAGGTTTGCAGAAACACGCAATGGCTCAGCACCAGAGCACGATGGCAGCAAGTGTGGCCATCCCAGACCTATGCTCCAGCATCCGTGGTTCCACAGAATCGAAGGGTGGTCGGCGGCGACAGGGGGAGGAAGCCGCACCAGCCCCTCTGACACGGAGCCTAGCTGCCTTTGGCCACCCGACATGGGCTGGCCATATAGACCCAGGAAGAAGTGGGTAGACCTGGAGTTTGTGTGCAGGTGGACGTTTAACTGTAGTGAAAGCATCAGTGTGTGGTGTTGGGTTTGCCGTTTGTGAAGTGACACCGTACCAGACCTCGGAACTGCTGCATTACGGCTCTGATACCACACAAAGAAAGCACTCCACAGTGCAACGTGCTCTTAGACGGGCCAGAGAAATGCAGTGTCCACGTCCACGTCCGCCCAGCTTGATGGTCGTTTGTCCAAAGCAGATTCCCCACAATACAACCACAAAATGGCATGGCGCCAAAAGGACACCCCAGCGGCACGCGGAAAGCCCATTCGTTGTCTCGTTTGGGCTGCCTCGCCCCATGACGCGGCAGTTGCCAGCCAAGCACACGGAAGATCAATCCCCTTGACGTTCAACTCAGTCTCACAACTCGTGCACCAATCGGACTCTGCGCCAGTGGAGCACTGGTTGGCCAAAGGTCAATCAGAGGGAAGGATCGGGAGCATTGCAGGGAAATGTGCCACTGCTCAGGAGGGTTGCTGCGCAGCAGGCGTGCTGCACCCTGTGCAGCCCCACTGCGGGGAGGACTCTTGCTGTGGGCCCAAGCCATCAGTCAGCCGCCGCTGCCACCATAGATTGACGACTGCTGTTAATCGCCATTCATCAGCCACCAACTGCCATCGTTTGGGTCAAGGGGTTTTGAGCCATGAACAACTTGGGGAAGCAGGAAACACGAGAATGGGCTCCTTCTTGAAGGAGTATAAAATGCAACCCCCTTTCTGGGAGGATGTACGGGCAAACTGGCGTGGGATGCAACCCTCCTCGTGGCATTGGGCTGCAAGTTGGGTGCCCCGCGGCAGTAGTACTGCTGAGGGCAAAGGGATCGTCGTTGGGTTCAAGAGGCACGGCATGTGCAGTGGCTTAAGCGAGCACGGGGTGAACAGGGGGACGGCAAAGACGTGCAGCAGTCTTAATGCACGCGCGATACCAGGACATCAGGCGTGAGGAGGACCACACGGTGGGGACTCTTACTGCAGCGAACGCGACGATTTGTCCTCGCTAGATAGCGTTTGCTTTGGCACTAACAAAGAGTGTTCTAGGCGAGCGTCACACCGCCCGGTGGCTGCCCATCGATGGGTGTTGGTTGACTGGCTTTACGTCTTTCACATCTGAGAAGGTTGTTCCGATGGGCGTGCAGAGCGTGCATAGTGTGCATAAGCCCCCTCATTGGCGAGCTGCCATGGGAGGGTGTCCATGGTGGAGCTGCGGTAGAACGAGCGCACGTGAGCCAAATCTTGTCATCCTCTCAGTGTACAAAAAAAAAACAGTGTTAACAGTCAGTGGCCACACATCTGTGTGGTGTGGTGTGGTGTGGTGTGGTGTGGTGTGGTGTGGTGTGGTGTGGTGTGGTGTGGTGTGGTGTGGTGTGGTGTGGTGTGGTGTGGTGTGGTGTGGTGTGGTGTGGTGTGGTGTGGTGTGGTGTGGTGTGGTGTGGTGTGGTGTGGTGTGGTGTGGTGTGGTGTGGTGTGGTGTGAGTCTCAGTCAACCCCCAAACATTGATGGTTGGACGCCGCTGAGAGGGTTCTATGTGTTAACAAACATTGAAAAAGCAAATTGCCCCACACACTGCCCCCTTGCCCAAGCACTACCTCAGCCACACACATTGACGGCTTCACTGACTGGTGGTGCTGGGGCAAGGGGATGGCATACCAACGGCAGCTTGTGAAAAAGGAGGTATGGGGGCTTTGAGACAGCGTTGGGAGGGCTTCGAGAATGTGAGGAGGAGACAGGGGATTTATGAACCTTGTCTGCAGATGCAAACACAGCATCCCCATTCAATCCTCCAAATCCTGACGCAGTATCTCATCGGATGTCCCTCTCCCTGGTGGCCGCACAGCGGTGCAGGAACACCAGGAGAGCTGCAGTATATGATATCGCAGAGCAGCGGCCCCATTCACCACAGGGAACCTCTGCCATGGGCAGGGCCTGGCAGTCAGGTGTTGCAGCGGGGACCAGTCGTCCTTTATCGCAAGGGAGTTGCGATGCCCATCCATCAGAGGATGCCACTGGTTCAACAAACCAAGCGGCAGCTCCTGGTTCGCATCCAGGAAATGCACCTTTCAAAAGCTTGGGAGGAGTGATGGGTGGGATGAAGTGGTACAGGGGTGTGGGGTGACCCCCGTCCGTACAACGATTGTAGATACACATTGAACCTGCATCTGAATGCGCTGAAGGAGCCTTTTGCCAACTGAACGGCAGGTAAGGACTGCAAGAAGATAAAAATCCGAGTTAAGCCAAAGGCAGGGGTTTGGGCAGAGAGCCAAGAGCCGGAGCTAAAGTTGCGACCCCAGTCTCGCTCCTGCGGGGTCGTCTACTTAAAGCAGCTCCGGGGATTCGTGCAGGACGTGTGGTCCAATGCGGAGCTCATGAAGGGCTGGAACAAAGCGTTGTTCAAGAAATAGATACTTAGCCTGGCAAACAGTCAACTGGCAAAGGAAATGATGGTTTTCTGGGGAAAACTGTCAGTTGACGGCGCAAGTAGGCAAGTAGTTGTTTCACCTGGGGTGACGTCATTTCAGTGAAAACAAAAAGCAAACAAATCCTGCACAAGTGTTCTGCGGACTTCAGGATGTGCAATGATGGCTACTGAGCCCACCACACATGATGCTGTACAACACCAAAGCCTGCAATCAGAGCACCAGCATCTACATGTCACTGGGGGAAGGATAACAAAGGGTTTGCAATGCAGAGCAGTCCTAACTGGAGTTAAACAGACCGCAGCAATGCAATGCCAGCTCAACCCGACGATGCACTGACCAACATCTTCAGCCAAACAAGAGGTGCCGTACTCCATACAGGGGCTGGGCTGAGGGGATAGCTACAATCATGAAACCATACGCGGATTGTGTTTTCTCAAACATTCCCTACTTCGGGGGCATCCAGGCGGCTGGAGATCACGGTGAGCAATACGTCACTGAAAACCTTTTCTTGGCGGTGCTGCAGCATCTGCATCAGCGTCGCGTAAGCCACCTGGGCACAGATGTCAAGATTTGGAGCTGGGTTGCAGTCTGCAATCTCACCAGCGATGATCTGAAACAAGCCTGGGGGCCTGGGGGGAGGGGCTCAAACATGTTTCACAATTTGGAGGGGGGGGGGGGATACATTTCTTTTGGGGGGGGGGGCTGACTCAAACTCGTTTCAAGCAGAGTACTCAAGATAGTTCTTGGAAAGCGGGCATCAGACTCATACAATACACTGCATCCCTGGAAAGACTAGGGCACAAGGCATTGACCAATAGCTCACATGGTGCACATCATGATGCTCTCTACTGCAGCAGGCGACTGCCACGCCAGAGGCTGCCTAATCAGCAAAAAGGAACTCTGAAATTCAGTGTATGGCGCTCTCCCAAATATGGGGGGGGGGGGGCATTTGTTTGTAAAAAAACAAAATTGGGGGGGGGGGGGGCACAAGCCACTTGGTAGTTTTTCGCAACTAAACAAACAATAGGAGTTCAGTATGACTCTTCTTCCTCAGTTTGTGTTTTTTCGCTAATGCACGCCTCAAACCTTCTCTGCCTAAGCATGTACTCAACTCCGCCCCTCCCCATAGGGGCGGCGACGTTCGACTTCACAAATGGGGTTATAGTTTGGCCAAACTACCCCCCTTTTGCGCGGGGTCTAAATTTTGTTAAGACAACTTTGCTCATTTCACAAGTGTTGTGTAACGAATTTGATTTCTCCACATGCTTGAGACCTCCAGAAGGCGAAGTCTTGAGGTGTTGAGGTGTTGAGGTGAGTCTACACCACCAGTCACCAGGTTTTTTGGTCGTGGTTCTACGGGGGGAGGTGCCTCAGCTTCAAAACAAATTCTGTTGCTAGGACAGGGCGGGGAGCGGGAGCAACTTCAAAAGGGTGCATCGCTAGCCATTCCTTCAGTGTTCCCATGCTCTCGCACAATATCTAGCTAGTAGTCGTCCAAATGTTTCCTTGGCAAATCTCGACGTTGCACTTGGATTCGTCCATCTCATCTGAAGCCTCCTTGGATACTTGCACCTGCTGCAAGCCAGCAATCCCGCACAGGCAAACAGAGGCCCTGAGCACCGTTAAATAGAGGAGGCGGTGGATAGTCCCACGCTTTTTTGCGGACCAATTTCCCTCCCCCTAGGTGGGCACTCAGTGACCAACAGTGATCACATATACCCAACCCCTTCCCTCTGTTTATCTCCTCAACCTGCATGAGACGTATCAGCTGTGCTTCAGGGGGAGCACACAACCTGAAAGGTACTGCGAATCTGGTCATCTACCACTCTGGGGTAGTAATCCTTCCTCAAGAAGCGGTCCAATGCATCAGCCACTGGATCCTTGATCAACAGGGGGGTGACACCGCCTGTGGATAACAACTGTGGAGAGATATCCTTGAACTCTTCCCTAAATGCAAGGAGGGCGGAATTGGATGGGATGCAGGTCAGCCAAAGGACAGGGAGAGCACCAGGGAAAGTGGGAGGCATGCTGGAAATGTAGTTCAAGACTGGGTCCGGGCTATGCATTATTATGATTCCAGCCTCTCAACTCAGTCAGAACTTGCGGTTGAAGTGCAATTTCGTCTTCCAAAAAAACGGCTGCTGTGCATGATGCTGATAGTCATTTGTGGCAATGTATGGATCTACACCATGGGAATTTAAAAACATCGTGGATGCCACATCGCATCACATGAATCCTCCTTCGTCACAACATGCACGTTGGCAACTTGCAGCACTGCATCAGGAATCATGGGAGCCAGGTGACACCACCTCAGGTGGAATGAACAAGTCAGTGGAATGAGCAACATACTCTGGGGTGGTGCTATTGGTGACTCATTCCGACAATGTTGTCCATTACCCATGCCCTTGTCCCAAAATACCAAATTAATACAGTCCAGAGATTGGGGAAATCTTGCACACGTGCTGAGTGCTACTCTTATGTCATATTGTTGTGGAAAGAATCCCCGTTGACCACCTTCCGGCCATGCCCCCAAACGAGCCGGTGAGGAACCTCATAGAGCTGTGTTGTTCCCTACCTTCTCTGGCATGCAACATGGACAACATAAGAAGCATTTTGTGTACAGTCTTGTTGCAATAGTACATAAACAAACGGGGAGAGGAGGCGCCCACAAAAGGGGCACAGCATGGCTACATAAACCCTGTCGTCTGGAAGTCACCAATGCGAAGGGGAGCGAATTGGCGACATAAGCCCAGGGCCATACCACAAATGAGGATGCATTGTGGCTGCACAACCTCCGAACACTTCTGAGCCTATTTATGCTGCCTTGTGCTTGTTTTGCATTTGTGTTGTCCTGTTGTTGACAGGAGATGTTGGGGCACAAGTATAGGGTACCACAGTCGCACAGGACGTTGAAGCAGAGGGGAGGAACAACAAAACAGATCAGAGACATGGCAAGAGCTCCAACAGTTTTGGGCTGTTCCCTGGAAATCCAAAATGTGTGACAACTGATCCGTTAATCATGCACCCCAACCACCAACTTTGCTCATCTCCCAACTACCCCCTCCTCTTTGCGCTGTCAAGGGGGGGGGGGGTCCATGTTTCCAATAAACACTTACGAACCTGAGGGGATGTTTGTGCACTGCATGCACACTACATGCATATGCAGCAAGTCCCATCAAAACGAAAACCCACCCAAAAACTACCATCTATGTACAACAGGGCAAAGCAACAAGAGGAACTATTCAGACATCCAACCTTGTATGAACAATAACATTACGCACTCCAATCACTACTATGCTATGGCATACAAGATGCACACATGTTTTAGTAGCAAATGCCACACTGAGCGGAATCAACCGGGCGGTGCACACACAACTGGCAACAAACACCATCAACAGAGGCTTCCTCCCATACCCACACTGATTGACGGACAGCAAAATATACACATAGCCATGCAACTCTATGGTAGAAACCATCCGCACGATCCTTTGTTGCTACAAGCAGGCAAAGAGGTGCTCCACCCTTGATAGAAGCCATGCATATTATGAGATTCTTGTTGGGCTTTGGTCAAAGTCTTTACGTCCAATATAAGGCACAATGGTGTGCACATGACCTTTTTGTGCACCTTCATGAGCACCCACTTCATAATCAAGGAACCCACATTTAACATCCACCCAAGTACCCAACGTGAGAGTTTGGTGTTGCCAGGGTGATTTGTGCTAGTTGCAGGGTACACAAGCCGGTGAAGAAGGGAGGGTCCATGGTAAATTCTCCCCGAGTACGTAGTTGGGGTCCCCACAAGAAACACTTCAACTACAGAAGGGGGTTCTTGGCTAGCTAGGACGGTAAAGGCCTGATACATGGTCTAACCCCCCCGCCCCCCGCCCCCGGTCTATGGCAAAACCTACGTTATTGCTAACCTAGGTTTTGCTTGTACTGGTGGCATTGTCCCTTGTCCTCGCCCTGCAAAGCACTGGCACCACCTGCACCCAGCCTATTCTGATGGCCCGCTGGGGCGATTTATCTACGTGGCTGCCAAGTAAAGGCCGGTGGGTCTAGCGCCACCGCTGTCATCACCTTCTCAACAAAACGAGGACAGCTCCCAGAGAACGTAGTTGGACGATCTCTCATCAAACGATTCCGCCAACCCAGCTAAATATCTTCCAAGGGCCATGGCCAACATGGATTTTGCCACCAAAAACTGTAGTACTAGCCGTAGCAGCGACAGTCCTCAATTAGATACATTGACCCAAAGTCCGAATAGGAAGGCCCCACAGTAGCAATGGTCAACCGGATTCTAGCCAATAGTGATTGCAGGGATCCAGTGCTATGCGAATGGCAAGTAGCTAGAAGGGGATATGTGGTAGAGAGCCCCTATTCTAACCAAGCCCCCGTTTCGGCATCCAAATTTTGTCGAATTCACCGAAACCGTCCGCCGAAACGTTTAGTTTTTGATTTTCACTGATACATTTTGCTAATATGGAGGGTTTCCCGATCAGCCGAAACAAAAAACACAGACAACTACAAATTACGATTGTAATTTTTCATCATTTTTGTACTTTCCAAAATAACTGTAATTTTCCCATAATTTTGTAATTTTTACCATGTTTTGGGTGAAACTTTGAACACAAAAGGGGCAAGTGGCCCCTCATGGACCCTCAATTACCACTGGTATAGGTTGCACGCAAAAAGGCAGGACCCCACTTTCCGTCCACATTGCATGTCTTGTCACAGTCATTTCCCCTTTTTGGGCACTGTTTTCTGGCAAATCTGGCAAATGTTGCAAAATTTTCGCCGAATCGGCGGCTTGGTTGCCCTTATTTCCGTAGCAGAGGTAGCAAAAGACATGGTACTCAAGGCTGAGGGAGCGTGGACCCTATAAATTTTCACGCGGGTGACAGGCCCACAAGCTTGTTCCAGCCGGAGCTACAGAGTTTCACTATCAATATGGTGTTGGCGAGTGCATAGCAAGAGCTCACACATGACACGACACACCGAGAGATTTCAAAAGGAGACTTGGGCAACACAATACAACAAAACGTGGCATGCCAGAAGCTACTCTCAAGATGGATTGCCAGCTACCATGATGTGTCAACAACAAGGTCACAGTCAGAATGTTGAAGAAAGATGAAGTAGATAATTTGGCAAAAATGGTGACAAATCCACCATCACCGAAGTATCACTGCATGCAACCACGGGAGATGTTGCACTGTGAGGCGGACTAGCGCCCACTCTAGCAAAGAATAGGGTAGTGACCAGGCCCCGGGGGGCGACTACAACTGGTCCTGATGCGACACCCCCCAGCTATCTGTCAAAACTTGGGGGGGAGGGGGGCAGTTTGGGGGTGTGACCTAATTAAAAAACAGAAAATGCAAACTAGAGGTAATGCACTCCACAGTCAGGCAGTTTGGGGGGGGGGGGGGCTTGGCCAGGGGGGGGGAATCCCAAGGTGGGGGGGGCCTGCTACGACCCACTACTACCACATGCATACCTCCAAGGGGGATGTGTGTCTGGAGGTTTGGGGGTACAGAGGTATGTATGTGATAATAGTGCTTTCTCGTCTTTGCCGGGAAGAAAGTCTTAAGGGTCGCATGCGGGATGCGGGATCTTCATTGCGACATTTGTATAGTGCCTCGTCTTGCTAATCTGGCGCTCAAAACATGGATGGTTTGATCAAAAGGAAAGCATGCACAAAAAACTTCGGTGCCAACACGCATGGCCCCGACACCGCTATCTCTCAAAACCCGGGGGGGGGGGGGGGGGTTGACCTAATTAAAAAATAGACAAATGCAAACCACAGGTAATGCACTCCACAGTCACGCATAAGTGCATCTTTATTCTCTATGCCAAACCGGGTTAAACCTCAAGACACACATTGTGTCTGAAACACACCACAGAACATCATGCCTGACTACATTAGTCAGACAATCGCAGTCAGTAGCTGTCAGTCAAACATCAGCAACCAGTGTTAGGGGAGGGGGGGGGGGGAGGACCGGGCCCGGCCGCCCCCCCCCCGGGGACCAAGCAGAGGATTGAGACTTTTCCTGCGACCTCTTGGGTGTTGTGGCTTCCATGAAGGCACCCAAGGAATGGCTTGGGTGAGATGGCTGTGGGGCAACAAGCACTAGGAGGGGTGTAGGGCTGCATAGGACTTTAATGTAACCCATAATGTTACGATGCAGTTTTCTCCCCCGACCATGATAGGCGTCATTATGACACACAAAACGCCATCTACATCTCCTCTCTTGGGGCAGTGCTATGTCGTAGCTAGCACACCCATGAAGGTATTCACTTGGGTTCCTCCTTGGGAGCCAGCCCCCCACCCCACTGTGGTGCTCTTCCAGACTATCCCTACTATCTCCAGTTTCACACATCTCTTCCTTTCGTTGGAAGGACATGCTGAGACATGTGCGCATTGTTTCCGATCTCGTGAGGGCGCTTCCTAGATTGCACCTCCATGGCATGCCTTGGCCCCAACTTGTAACCTGTCTCATTGACCGCCCATGTCTATCTTCATCCATGTTGCTATTTGTCAGAATGATATCCCGTCATAGTGCCGTGTCTTCACTACGCTTTGGCGTTCTTCCGGATGCTTGGTTGACAAGCATTGTGACAACCGCCCTCCTTGATAAATGGAAAATGGATGAAGACTACTTGTCCATGGGGCGCCTCGAAACATTGTAATGCGTGCATCTTCGTGTATGCCAAGCCCCGCACTGTACCAGGTTGAGTTTCAACAAGAGCAAAAGGGGAGATGCATTTTTTCAAGGACCACTGCGGTCATTGTCCATGAGCAAATGCCCATGGTACTTTCACCCCAAGGGCCCCAAGTAGTTCGTGGATGGTGGCATAGTGATGGTGCGCTTGTGTTTTGGGTTTACCTAAGACACAACACATCAAGATGATTTCAATGTTGTTCAAGCAAATGAGAGCAATGTGCACACCAGGGGGCTTCAATTGGTCGGTAGGCTGAGCTGGATGTCCCCGCCATAGACACTTCCAGCCATTGTTCTTCAGCAAGTTCACAGCAGTGCGTCCGGGTTTTTGCTAGGCGACTGTCCCGGTGCTTCCGCCAGTGTTCGCTTGTCCCTACCTTCCATATGTACACTGTCGTACCCAAGTTTGCGGGGCTTTGACTCTACAGGGTCAGTGGCGTGCATGGTGGTCAGGGTCAGTCCCTGGGATACCTGCTTGACGCTGGCCCCATTCGGTCGGTACTCCTGGGATCTTGGTTCGGGCTCACTGTGCCCTGGTGGTGCTGGTTAGCGCACATTCAACACACAGCCATTCAGGGGGGGGGGGGGGGTTGCTTGGGTGGGTTTGTTGCGCTGATGGTGCCCATGTGGGGCACTGGGTTTATGGAGTGGTGCAGTGAGAACACATGGTGCTGCAGGACAGTGTGGAGGCGTCGTCAGACATGCGTGACGCTGGCGATGTGTGCCTTGATGAGGTGTGGGAGGACGGCATGCTTTCGGTGTCTGCCTGGCTTGGTCCCTGCTCCCAGTCCATTTCAACCAGCTGCAGTTCTGCCAACAGATTTGCTGCTACACGTGGCGACATGGGTGATGGTGGTTGGGGGGTGTGAAATGTAGTTCTGCGTTCCAGCGCCTCCCACGGTGTGTGCATGCAGTGCACTGTGCTCGGTGTGGCCAATGAGGTGTGAGGGAGGCGGGCTCGGAGGTTGGAGAGTGGCGTGTAGGCGACGGTGTGTGGTGTGAATCTCTTCGGGTATTTGGGGTTCCTGGCCGGGGTGCAATCTTCAATGTCCTGTGACGGTGTCGGTCGGCGAGGGGTTCTGGGGGGGGGTGGGGGGGTGCTGTACTCTTCCGCTGTGTGCCGCAGTGGTGTGAGCTGCGACTCTGGGAGGGGGGGCTCGTCAAGCTCTGGGGCCTCTTCCTCCAGTAGGTCCGCTAAGGATTGTACATCATCATTGTCTGGTGGCTGTTGTTGCCCTGTTTGCGAGACGGAGACGTGTCCAAAAAGGAGGGGGGATTTTCGCCGACCGACATCCGCCAGATGATCCGCTCTGGTATTGCCTTTGATTCCTATGTGGGAGGGGATGTGCATCCAGTGGGTGGGGGAGTGTGCTGATTCAATTAGGTCCAGTACCTGGGTCCACAGGTCCACGTGGCTGACCGGGCCCGCGGATCCTGTCCACTTGTGCCTGCGCCACTTTTGGGCCTTGCCGTGGACACCGTCTACAACGAGTAAGGAGTCAGGGCAGATCAGGACAGGTTTGTCTGGTGACCGTGCTTGCAGCGCGCGCAGGGCTGCCCTCAGTTCCCCTCTGTTGTTGGTTTGGGGTTCACTCACTGGAATTGGTTCGGCTGTATCCCTGGAATCCCCAAAGGAGACGCCATACCCTCCCACTCGTCCTACTACCTCATGGTCCTCCGATGATCCGTCGGGATATATGACTTCCCACCCTGCTTCGACACACCAGGGGGGGGGGGGGCGTTTCTGCGAAATGTGAAGTCATGGGGTTTTGCCTAAAATTGGCCACTTCGAAAAAAAGGGGGGGTTTCTACCCCTTTTGCACGCGACTGAAATTTTCCTACACGTGCCGCGGGGGGGTTACCTTGGATGTGCATTTGTCCATTTGTCCATTTTTAGGGCATGCAGAAGGAAACTGGGGGGTGTTGCCTCAAAAGTGATGGATCTTTGCATGCTTACTTGATGCTACTGTTTCACATATCAGGTGTGGTAGAGACGCGGTGGCCTAAGGGGTTAGCATACAACAACAGAGGCCTAACCTCCTCACCAATGCAATGGTGGTTGTAGCCGCCCACACCCGCTACCATCAAAGGGGACAACATCAAAAGTGACTACCTCACCCCTGCCTTCTCGGGGGCCCAAGTGATGGCGGAACTGCTACGTAAACCCTGCGTCGTCGAGGGTCCCCATCAAATCAAAGGGGACAAAATCAAAAGTGTCTGCCCAACCCGGGGGCCCAAATGAGGGCGGAACTGCTACGTAAACCCTGCATTCTCGGGGGTCCCCATCAAAGGGGACAACATCAAAAGTGGCTGCCTCACCCTTGCCTTCTCGGGGGCCCAAATGAGGGCGGAACTGCTACGTAAACCCTGCATCCTCGAGGGTCCCCATCAAATCAAAGGGGACAAAATCAAAAGAGTCTACCCAACCCCTGCCTTCTCAGGGGCCCAAATGAGGGCGGAATTGCTACGTAAACCCTGCATTCTCGGGGGTCCCCATCAAAGGGGACAGAATCAAAAGTGGCTACCTCACCCGTGCCTTCTCGGGGGCCCAAATGAGGGCGGAAATGCTACGTAACCCATGCATTCTCGGGGGGTCCCCATCAAAGGGGACAAAATCAAAAATGGCTACCTCACCCGTGCCTTCTCGGGGGCCCACATGAGGGCGGAAATGCTACGTAACCCCTACATTCTCGGGGGTCCCCATCAAAGGGGACAAAAGTGGCCTGCGTCAGGTCGTCAGTGGTAAAATGCCCTAAGGGGTGGTCCTTAAGGGCAACCCTGAAAAAGAAAAAATTTTGGTTCCTGAGCGACCGCCCTGATCAGAAGTGGCCCAAAAGTGGCTACAAAAATCCATATCCTCAACACAAGGGGCAACTTTTCTCCAACTGGAGTGGGAGTGTGAGGTGGACTAAGCAAACCCTTCACCCAAAAAAAGGGGGGGGGTTCGGTTATATGAAAACCTTACTTTTGCCTAAGAATTTGGCCAACGAAAAGGGGGGGGGGTATGTAAAACCCCCCATGCTGTCATTCTGGGCAAATGCGCCCCCCCCCCCTGGCGCACACCGTGCAAAGTTTGCATGCCGGCAACTACCGGAACCCTAGTTTTCGCTCTTTCTTGTGTTTTGCCGAATTTTTTATTTTTAGGGTGTAAAATGAGTATTTTGGGGGTCCTCCCGAATAGGTGATATGGCATAGCATATTTTTCACCCTTTTCCTTCTATTTCTGCCCTCTTTTCATCCGTTTTTTCCCGGTGTTCGCTGCATGTTGTCCTTTGCCCTTGGATGCTAGATTATGATGCGGCGGATCACCCAATGACGAGTACATTCACAATGCAAGCCATTTCGATTCCTCCCCTCTTTGCGATCGTGAGGATGCTAGGGCCATGAAGCCACTTTGAGTCCACCCCTCTTTCGGGACCTTGAGAAGGCAAGAGTCTAAAGCCATTAGGATATCTCCCCTCTTTGGTGGCCATGTAGCTAAGGTCCCAGCTATGGTTCTCACGTGGCTGTGGCTGACAACCTTGGGGGTATGGTGTGGATCTATGATTAGGCTTCGTAGGTACACCCCGTATTGAAGGCTCTATACAGGGTTTGACCAGCCTGTGTAGTGAACTTGCCGTTGGCCCTCCTATCAAGCACCTGGCCGACCGGCTGCGGCGCCTGCCAAGGCTACTGCTCAATTTGGCGCGGCCCCTGCGATGGGCAATCCTTCCCCCTGCGTCCATAGGGGCCACAGCCGAAACACGCCTCCGGAGGACTAGCTGCCTGCCTGCGGGCGCGTGCCGAAGCCATCCACCTGCACAAATAGCGTGGGCCAAAGGGCCCTTCAGACACTTTTTGCCAAGTCCCTGGGCGCCAGGCCATACCAGGCCATACCAGGCCGTACCAGGACGCCTCCGCCCTCAGGAGGATGACCAAGGCCTCCACTAGTCACGCTGGCGCGGCCGCTTCCTATGCGCGTTTGCGGACGACGTTGATATGCCGCAGGCCAGTGCTTCGTATGAGAGTTGGGCTCCTTGGAGGGATATTGCGAAGGCCATGTTCCGGGCATTCATTGGGATGACCAGGCGGCGAAGTTGGCAGGGGAGTGCCACGTGACGCTCATGCTGCGTGGTTTGGATCAAGCTGGGTCGATGTTGCCTTATAGTGGGCGGCACCCTCGTGGGAGCCCCACAAAGCGCCACTCGCAATGGCGCTCTATGAAACCCACGCCCATTGGTGCCATGCCGTCTTCGCGGGTGAATGGAGCCGCCAAGAGTAGGCACCTGAAGTGGGTCCGCCCCAAAGGCCCGGCTAGTTGATGCCAGCCGCCCGCAAACCAAGTCCATTCCAAAAGCGCTGTGTTGGAGGCCCGCTTGTCCCGGCTCCGGGGCCGTCCATTCCGCAGCTGTTCGTGGGTGAGCTTTAGAAGGTGGCGAACAGCCCCCTCCTGTACTCCTGGCGCAAGCAAGAGGTGGTGGCAGAAGCAAGGGCCCGTCCGCAGGCGGGCCGTCTCCGCCAAAAACAGCTTCACTGACAGCCAAATGCAACTCACTTGGCGATGGTTGAGTCCCCACAAAAAACAAGTCAACTATGGGGTGTGCTTGCACTGTGCGCACATTGCGCGCTACTTTTACACTAGGTTCCCCCCGAAGAGACCCCGGGCCCACCCCTTCCAAACACCCCTAAATTTAGGTCACCTGAACTACTGTAGTTGAAGACAAATGCAAGCTGCCTTCCCTCCACATAATACATCATGCAAAATGCGGAAAGCCATGAACAGCGATGGTCGCCACCCCAAATGTCCACTCTCAACAACACATGTCCTTCTTTGTGTTCAATTGTCCACTAAGTACAAAATCAGAATGAGCAACTTGTGTGCACAACATGACAGGGTGGCTGAATTAAAGCACCGTGTCAATGCAATGCGGACAATATTGCAATCGACACTTGTCACACATGGACATCTTCTCAGGGTCAGACTTGGTGCAACAAAGGGCACATACATCCACATGGTCACCCCCCACATCCTCATCATCACTGTGCTCCCGTGTAGGTGCAGCCCACACATGTGCAGGTACGTGTTCCCATGGAACATATGGACGGTACCGTACTTGTCTTCGAATCAAAAATTGCTGGAAATGCAAGAGTATACGCACGTACTCATGCAAATCAGTACCGGATCCCCTCCATATGTTCCTTACAATGCCCCAATGCCACATGCGTGCAAACAAGTGCTCAATTCGTGCCCTATAGAAACCATGCACATCGTTGTATTCCTTTTGGCGCTCCGTCAAAGTCTCATCGACCAAGATCCACCGCAACACTTAATCCACCATTGAACACTAGTTAAATAAAGTAAATCTAGTTGAGGGCCAAGACAAAGCACCACAACCTCGAACCGGGCTAGCTCTCGGGGGTGGGATCTTCAGCACGCCACAAACGACATTTGTATAGTGCCTCGTCTTGCGGAATCTGGCGCTCACAGCATGGACGGTCTGATGAAACCAGCTAAACCTCCGCTGCCTCAGGGGTCCCCAAACAAGGGGACAAAATCGGAAGTCAAAACCTACGCTAGGGACAACAATGATGCCCCTGTTATCTCAAAGTATGGGTCTCTAGTACGGCCAGGTGCCCAAATAGTTGCACTGCACCCCCTAAAAGGTCACCGTTGGGACACGGATCAAAAAAGTTGCCCTGCACACGCCTTGTGTGCTGACGCTCCCTCTCTAGTACGGCCAGACGCCCAAATAGTTGCACTGCGCTAAGTGCGCCCCCTATAATAGGGGGTTACTAGCTGGCTGGCTGGGACTGTAAAGGCCTGGTACATGGTCTGAACCCCCCGTGTGGCAAAACCTAGGTTATTGCTGAACTAGGTATTGGTGCGCAACTACGCTCCCACGGCGCCGAGTCTGAGTTCTTGGGAAGGTTCTACACTAGGGTGATCTATCGCACCCGGTACACCCACTTCATTTGTCTTAAATCCCCATCCTCCCTCCCATAGTGGAGCCGTGTTGGGCATGACATTGTGGGACCTATAAATGTTACCACAGTTGCGTTCCATGCATTTGCCGCGGCCACAAACTCCAAACTCATTTTGTTGATTTGGTGAACCATAATGTCATGTGGGATCAATAGGCCATGCAAATACTCCCCCTCTTGATCCTCATCTTGCGGGATCTATCTATCGAATGTTTGGCCCTCGTGGTCACAAATCAAAATACCCTAACACCATAATTGTGTATATTGCTTACAATTTTTCTGCAGCCATGGTGGCACAGAGCTGTTGCATTTGGAATTACTGCCCTAATGGACATACCATAGCCCGTACTGTGAGCTAGTGCTTACTCGGAGAAAAGATCATGCTTGCCAATTTCCAAAAAAATCAGTCACACTTGCCGACGCTTGCCAAGAAAAAGAGGGATGCTTGCTGATGCTTGCCGTACCACACATCATAAAAACGTAAATCTCTGATTGCAAAAGGAAAAATCACCGCGAAATCCATGGTGCAAAATTGATGGAGTTCAGCGCCTTGTGATGTTTGGACACGGGGATTGTTTGGATAGGGGCGGGGGGGAGTTGGGGCTTGCACCACAAGCACACTTGCTGCATCAAGTGCCTCCTCCGTGAAAACACAAACAACATGCTGACCTCCGTGCACAATCGCCCGCTTCGAACAGTTTTGAAGCAACCACTGTTTGCCCAACTAACTCCTGAGCAAAGAACACCTCCTGATTTCTCCTGAGCAAAGAACACTTGCCAATGCTACAAGAACGCACATTTGTATGACTGGCGTTGTGTGGGAATCTGGGGATGGTACCAGTGCCACATCAGGATTATCAAATAGAATTTGGATCAGCATCTGAAACGTCACTTGGAACGTGACTGCGAAAAAGAGTATTTTTGTGCCGGGGGCAGCCTTGCTGTGCAGTGACAAAAAGTGCAGCCAACAGTGGGGCCATGGACTTGGGCTCAGGGATGCACATGTGTGCAGCGACTGTCAAATGCATTGCATCTTCAGCCCCAAGTGCAGAGGGTGGTTATATGCACGGCTTTCCAGCCCCAATGTGTCTCCAGGTGCAAGCCCAGAACCCAAAATTGCTTTCAGGGCTATGGCTCAGTACGCTACAGCCCCCTCAAAGTCCCCTTGGCCCGAACCCGTAAGATGTGAAGGCACCTTGGACACATGGAAAGAAGGCATCAGCCTTCCTCCACTGAATGAACCTAGAAGCCATAGCTATAATTCATGGACACACAGTACAACAGGCAAAAACAGAGGTAACACAAAGCAGGTGACTAGAGTGATCACTTGGCCCAATCTGTTAAGGGGGGGGGGGGATGGAGGGTGGCTGGGTCCTGGGGGGGGTGGCTGAGTGGTGTGGGTCCCCCCCAACCCCCCCCAGTGTTGCTGAGTTGTTCCAAGGAGCCTTGGAGGGGGGGGGGGGACGTTACTGCAGTGCACCTGCTACAGGGGGGGGGGGGGTTCAAAAAAAATTTCATACAGTGACTTCTCCGCAGAGGAAAATTCTGCACCTGGGATTTTCTGCACCAATCCCCAAAAATCTCAGGACAAATTCTGCACCTTGAAAATCTTGAGTGTAATGGCATGGTGTAAAGACAGGGATTCTGGGACGTGGACCCCCGAGAGGACACAACATACAACAAAAAGGTCAGGCATCAGTTATGCATTGATTACCGCAAAGGCTTTTGAGGGTTCCAAAATCCTTGAAAGCCACACGTGACGCACTTATCAGACCACACTTAACGCATTCATGACACCATGTGACTGAATTTATTTGTGTCCTTAGGCACAAAGGCAAGATAATCACAAACCGAACAAAAAAATACGCACCAGGAAAACTGCGCACCTACACTTAAGAAATGTAGGGGAATTCCATACCATGTTGATGTACAGAATTTTAGATTCAAGCAGATGGACCCGGCAGAGTTCAACCTGCTCAATGGCTAGCTGTTCGAGCAGAGTGTGGTGAGGGAAGGCTGGGGATGCACAGCTGGCCACCTGAGGATTTTGGAGAACTTGTACTCAAGGGCTATTACGCGCCCAAGCATTCCGCTCTTGTTAGCAAAGATAACGTTTGCCTGCATTTTTTTTGTCTGTAGCCAGGAAGATGTAGCCTTGACATCAGTAGGGGCAGCATGAAAATGCGACGCTTTGGAAGCTTGCAGCAGGGTACGCCGGCATGCTGGAAGCGTGGGGGCGTGCATGCGCTTGTAATCCACATGAATAAACATGTTCAAGCTTTGCCAGGGACAGATTTGATTGATTTCTGGAGAGAAAAACAAGGCAAAGCACAAACAAACCTGCACACAACAGCTGTCGTACAAACACCAGCCAACCTTGATCCAAGACTTGGTGCACTCTTGTGACAACAACACATGCAACAAATGCCAGCATCCCTGATCAACATCCTTTGCACATGTTGGCCATCTTGCAACTCGGTCCCAAGGTACCACAGCACATCACTCAACAAATGCACCGCCACAATTGTTTAGGCAAAAATTAACAGAAACCCCTAGTTTTGCTTGAAATGAAAGGACGTGGAGAGGGGGGCTGTGTGTCTCTTTTGTAGCCCAAATGAGGGTTCCTGTGCTGCAGAACCGCAAACCACAAACAGGCCATGACTGGTGTGTTTTTGAAACTGGAGAGCCTTTGCTATTGCACCTTGTTTTGAGGTGAATGTGCGGTGTTGTGTATCCCCACTGAAGTACCCGTGTCCTTGGAGGGGGGGGCAGAGTTGGACGCCATTGATTGCAACAGCGCTATTGCGTTGTGGGACCATTGACCAGACCAACGATTGCCCAGCTGGCCAATGGTGTTGTAAGTCCATTGTCCCTGTTCTGGGACGAAAAGTGTTGACCTGTGCTGACACCTCAAAGGCCCAGTCCTTCAACATTGCCACCCCAATATGTGGATTTGGTTTCACAGTACTCCTGAGATTGGCAGTGGATCCCTTTGTGGACCCAATTAGCGACATGCAGGCCATGTGGCCTGGATTCCTATGGGATGAATTCAATGGAGTAGTATGGTGCATCACTGCTTTTCACATAATTCTAGACACCTGTGCTTTTCAGCAATATTTTGATGGGGAGATGCAGAGCAATACACACATGTACTTCATTTCTGTCTCATGTTTGCAAAAAAAAAATTGTGATCTTGTGAACACCTCTTATCAGTCCACCTGTGCTCCAGCTTTTGGGGCAATATATCTAGAAAACACTTTATGCAGACTACCTTTGGGAATATCATTGCACTGTGTGTGCACTGCATGCATATTTGGCAAACCCGCCAGATAGGAAACCCTCTGAAAGCAGCCACCACCGCTGTACAAATGTCAAAGTCATTGAAGTTGATCAATACTGCAGTGTATTGTGCATTTCTTTGCGCCACTTTTAAGGTATATCGCTGAATTGGCCTCCAATCAACCCCCTTCCAAATGAATGCCAAAGCAACCACCAAAAACCCCGGTTGTGCACTGTTGCTCCTGACCTTCCCTGGTGAGCAGAAGTGCCCTGCCTTCCTTAGCAATCTAGCTACATGTGGCATTCATGTCCTATGCCATTGCACAACGTCCACCATCATATGGTCAACGTGATCAGTGAGTGTCTGTACCCTTCTTGCTTGTATCTACATTGATGGGACCATAAATTGAACAATCCCTGTTGTGACTGGATAGCCTATGACGCGGGTGCATTCAGCATCTATGTATGTGTTGCTCATTGCCCCCCCTTTGCATGTCCCCTTGCATCACTCTAGAAGGAATATGACAGTTGGCCCCACAGTGCTGGCTCCTCCGAGAGCACCACAACTACTAAAAGTAGGTGACAGTGGGGGCGTGTCGGCACAGCGTGCACAGTGCGCACATGACATGACGGGAGAAATTGAGGTTTTGCTACAATTGGTAATATTCTTGCCTATACAGATGATACTACACCCCCACAATGTTGGACAGCCTCATAACGCGATCCGGATTCTTTTCATCCTCACAGTTCCAAGGTACGGAGAAAAGGCCATCGCCGAAATCAGGGGACGCCAAAGGGGCCGTCCAAATCCCCAACCGGAAAGGGGCCAATCCAAATCCAAAACAACACACACCAATACACTAGAAATGAGGGCAAAGCATGCAAGCAACTCATAGGGATGCATAACAAGGCTCATTGTTACTGGTACTAGGCACTACTATGCAACTTGGGTACGATCCTATACAAACTTGGTGCACAGTGCGCGCACCCCACGCACTACGCCCTCATTGCATGACCTTCTAACCAAACTACGTCAGCCCGGTCGACAGTGGTAGGGCTTTTGGGTCCCTGGTTGGCAGACGACCCGTCTTGCATGACGAGGAAACAAACAAACACCAAAGTGAGAATTCAAAATAGAGGTGGAATGATGGAATGTATGCCTTGGACTTGAGATTGAAACGTTCGGACACTATGTTGTGCTACAATAGCCAGTGTGTTGTGCTACAATGTATAGTACACTCCAAAGGATTGCAGATTGTGGCTAAACAAGCCTCTTAAACCACCTGTTAGAGGGTAGAAACATATAACATCACATTTGCAATCAGTTTTCCAAGTGGTAGTGGGGAACACGTGGCATGTTGCATTTTTTCTTGTTCTCATGCTGCTGGCAAGATTGGCAGGCAAGCTTTGAAATTTCCCAAACACAACCCAATATTGGAAGCAGGGCAACAATAGTGCTACATGGCAAGCCCCCGATATGCCATAGGTATTATGCCAAGTGAATGCCATCCTGGCCTATGCATATGCCCGGTAAGATGGTCCTACCCCTGGCACTACCCCAAAGCATGCCCACCGAGATGCATTGCGCACCCAACAATATTCCAAGGTGTATTGCCACCAAAATGGTGGCTCAAGCAACCGATCCTCCAAGGTAAACGGCCTCCAATCCTGAGCATGCCATGCTTATGTATCTAGGTGCAAGTGTTGACTCTTGCCCCACAGGTGTAGGTGACATGCTAGCGGGCAATGAACCCCAAACGGGGGAAACACGGTACATGAGAGGGTGTTGGCATGGGGATGGTGAGACTGGCAAGATATTTTACTAGTGGGGTTGGCAATGTTTATCACCTGTTGTTGTGAAAAAAAAAAATTGAGGTGGTTGATGACACCCAAGGTCTGCTATTTCATCGACTCATTCGTTGCCGTCCACTCCAAGATAAGAGATGCTTTGAATGCAGGGGTCTCATGCATGTAAATCTACTTGGTTTTCTGTTTGTACCTCATTCACAAAGAGAGGACTGTAGACTTTTTTTCTTGCCGGATTGTGTGCACCATACCTGGCAATGCCACACACATTGGGTCAGCATGTTCTCACCCATCTGCATATATTTGTTCCTACCCTTGCTCCAATTGATTTTGATACTAATTTTTTTTCCCTCAGACCAAGATGAGCTGGCGTAGCCTGCTTGCTTCACGGTACTCGAGGTAACCCCTCGGGATCAAGGTTCACAGCTGTCCAGTGCTCCGGTAGATTTTGATACTATTTGAGAATATTTGGTAGAAGAGCCTAATGTTGTTATTCATTGTCTTAATTTTTTTATGGCGGGCAAAGCCATCATTGTTGTAAGAGTGAGAGCACATGGTTGGGTGGGGGCATCAAAGACCCCCAATTGTTGTACACAATGATCTAGAAATATTCCATTGTATAGCTATTTTGCTGTTGATGCTCCATTGGGACAGCAAGTCATTGTTGCGGGGCACAAGCTCCACATTGCACCCACTAGCACATGTACCGAAATATCCAAGGATGGCATCCTGAAAATGGCACCACTTAGGCGGGTACATGTGAGAAACAGGCACTGAAATGCATTTTGTAAAAGCCCTTGGCATCGTGCCAAAGAAGGGGACCAAATACCAAATACTCTCAGTTGAGGGGCAGGGCTGGGATCACTTGCAACAGCTTTAGAGGTAAGCTATCAAAAATGACCCCTCTAGCCTGGTTTCTTGGCTTTACACAAGGGCCAAATCACTCTCACTTAAGTTTCTTGCACCGTCCCCTCAAGCAATCAGAAGGCAAGAACCAGAATTTTTTGGCCCATGTTGGAGCCATGTCTCAATTATTCCACTGTGGTCAGCTCAGAACACACCATCCAACAATGGGGCCGTTTTGGCAACCCATGCTTCCTAGCAATGTGACCTGACATTTTGGTGGACTTGTTCTTGCAATGTGCCTTGAAATTTTCTTCAGCCCTATGGCCAGCAATGTGCCTTGAAGTGTACATTTTCCTGTGTGTGTGCGCCAACGACAAAGCCATGCGCCCAGCCTAGCAGTCGGGGTCAGAGGGAACCTGCATTCTCCCAAATGGCCCACAAATGCCCAATGCATCCACCTGCAAAACATGGTCATGAGCCAAAAAAAAAACTGTAAGATCAGGAAAATCAGTGGGATCAGATCATGAAAATCCAGATATACAAGCTTAGATGTGAGGGAATCCTGCTGTGCAGCGTGCACGGGGCATTTTTTATGCACTTTGTGTATTTCAAGCCATGTTGCTGTGTTGCAAAGAGGGACGGTTGGGAGCCACATTCTGCTGTATTTTACTTCACAGTTGACACCACCTGTTGCAAACGGCCCATGTTTTCTCCAAACATGCTTGCAGCAGTGCATGCGCTACGCTGGCGACACTGTTGTTGCGCACACATTGTTGGGCTTTCGCTGCATGGAAACGAGTTCCAGCACATCACGTACATGTGGGGTGCTGTTGACCATGACAATGCCCCACGGCCTAAACAAGGAGGAGGATGCGTGGGTGAGGAGGGTCGTGGCTTTTTTTCTGTCTGGAAGTGCTACCAGCACTATGTCGTGGCACACCAACCTTTGCCTGCGCTTGGCATTTTGGGTTGCATCAGAAACATTTGTGCACATATCCACAGTGCACCTTTTACAGCACGTCACTTTTGTGAGCTGTGCAACACTGGCTATCCGAGTACCTCTTGAAGGGGTGAGGGCAGCCTCTGGCGGCAGGTGGGAGCACACTGCTGGAATGGACACATGCAGGAATGAAGGAGCACAAGCAGCAAAGGCACACTAAGGCATACACCAACACACTGCATTCACACTAGCTGTGCAGAGCATGGCTGATGCAGAACTGGTGAAGCGGATGATGAAATGGTTCTGGGGCAAAACGTAAGCAGTCCCAGCATGGGCTGCTGCCCCATCCTCCCCGACACAGTGAGCAGCAGGACCAGGCCAGAGAGCCTCTCACGAGAGCGGTAGGGTCAGGCACAGGGTGCAGGGGGCTGTCTCTGTGAAATGGACAAGAAAAGGGGGAAACGGGCTTAAGATGAGAAATGCTGAAGCTCAATTCACAATCAAATACATTTTGCTGGGGGTCCTCTGCCCTCTCACGGCCCCTTCCCACGGCCCCGGCATGCACAAAGGTAAAGCGGATCCAAACTTTCGGGGGAGGGCCGTTGGGTGTCCTCGCCGGCGCCCTGCCACATCGGTGGCTCCAAGTAGATAATATGTCACCGTGGCGGATCCTGCTCGTCTGTACAAAGGGCCTGTGTGTTTGCAATGGGGTGGTGAGGCCGGGTGGGTGGGTGAAAGGGGTTCGGGACACTTACAAAGAAAGCACTAAGGAAAGTGGTCAGGGTGCAAAACTATAGTTTATGCTATACCATGGTTTGGCATACCTCAACTCTGGATCAATGTGACAACACACATAATACCTCCTTTTGAGGAAGGAGTGGTGACTGGTTTTATGTAGGCTCCCATTGGCCACTTGGCCAGGCCCATTGAGGGGCAGATAGCAGTGGAGGTATACATGGGGACTGCCAAACACCTGCGCACCGCAGATAGCAGTGGAGGGTTACATGAGTACTGCCAAACACCTGCGCAGCATCACAGGACACTGAATTGTGTCCTCCAGCCTGTGTGTGCACTGTATTGGGGGAATGTTTGCCCGGTGCGCGCCCGGCGAGCTACCTTTCTACTAACTATCCCGACTTCAGCCCAAGATTTACCCTCTGATGGAGAAGGGGCCCCAAATAGACCATGATGGACTGCGCACCTTCCCTACAAAGCTCGTTGCATAATTAGACAATAGCTGTGAATTCAACAACTCCAAATGTCATTTGTATTGTACTTAACAAACGGTACTTTGCCTTTACCTTTCCCATAGATTTCGCTATGGTAATGAGTCCCCAAGCCGCAAGCGGTTTGGACGGCGTTTCTGCCTCACGTCACAAGAACGAAGCGCAAACTCAGCATTCGCTACATCACCCCTACCTTCTCAGGGTCCCCATGGTGGGGAGAAATCAATATGGCTACATTACCCCTGCTTTCTCGGGGTCCCCATGGTGGGGAGAAATCAACCTAGTAAGGAGTGGATGTGGTGGAAACGAGAAAAACATGGAAGAAAATTGGTGAAACTGGGTGAGAATCCAAATATACCATATCCCGAAGGTGAAAGAAGCATCAAAATACCCGTTGTCAAACAACAATAATGCCCATAGTATCACAAAGCATGGGGTTCTAGGACGGCTAGACGTCCAAATAGTTGCAGTGCACCCCGTAAAAGGTCACCGGTGGGTTTGGCTGCAATTCTCTGCTGAGGGCTCCCCAGAATCATGCAAAGGGTCCCTGGATCGAACCTCCACTCCCCCAGACACCTGCAAAACACACCGTCACTGTCCTCCTACAGGACGTCAAAATGAAAGTAACGGGAGCCATTGGATCCAGCTGCACCAACGTTTTTTACTGTGGCTTGCATTGTTTATAGTTGATTGTTGATAGTTGATTTTTGGGGGAGTCCCATGCACCATGCATGCACATTGCAAGATGGTGTGGGATACAAAGTCCAGGGGTGGATGACAAGAGAGTGAGTGGGTGGGTGGGTGGGTGGGTGAGTTAAGCGGGCAGGTGGGGGGGGCAGAGGTGCAAGGAATGTGTTTGTGTGTTGTTGGGTGGCCAATCTGACGCACAGATGTCAGCATCTGAATTGGTGCTGTATTCTGTGCACTGTGAGTGCTTGGGTGCACCAATGGGGGAGCGTTAGCGCGCTGGGCGCGCGCTGGGCATCTTTTTTGACCCGTGTTATCAGCTGGTATAGTGTTATCAGCTGGGTACCGTTTTGGACAGAAAGAGGGGGCTCTGAGGGGGCTGACCCACGGCCTCCTTGGAAAAAAGAAGAAATCAAACACACGCTGGGGTGACAGCCCCTAATTCTCTTCCACTGTTATGCAAATTGAGAGACATCCCTGCCAGTCTCTTTTGGGCTGCGCATTGATTTTGAAGCACTTCCCACAGCATCATTTTCAACCTCGGACTTGGTCCACATTTGGTGTCAGGGTCAGAGTCATGGATAGGTTGTAATATTCACGCACATGGTCTGGATCAGGGGTACAAAATCATGGCGCTCAGATCACCCTGTATACCAGTTTGGGTTGCCATTCACAGCGTTAAAAGCCCTCTCCCATGCTGTACACATTTGCTGCAACACACAGGCCTTTAGCATTGCAGTACCCCAGGAGCACCTTCATCAACCATGTGTTGAAAAACACAGAGCTGGGTGGAGGAGCATGGGCACCTGAAAAATGCAGTCAATTGTCTGAACATAGCCATTCGGCTTGCAGCATCGCCTCACTGGTGGAGATTCAGCAGTGGATGTGTTCAATATGCAACATTGCAATGATGTGCCTTTTGCCGCAAAGAGGTGGGGCATGCATTACTGACCCACCTTATCGACAGGAATATGAAAAAAAGGCACTGCAGAGCAGTGAATGCACCTGACCTTAATGATGATTTCGGATGGCTGGCATCACTTTGAGGCAGGAAGGCAGGCAGATGTACAACCCAGAAGAAGGGCCAAAAAGGATCGGACACCCGATTCCAACAACCTCTCCGTAACTCTGCACAAGAAGGGCTTCGTCGGCACATACTCAATCCCTGCAACACAGCCCTGGCACAAACTCAAAGTTGGAACGCAGATTGGCAGATACAACTGGCAAACTGTAGTAAGCAGGGGAAAATGTGCACAAAATTATCCGTGGGATATTTATTGCGCAGTGCACTAATCAGAGGTCAGATTCACAGTGGAGAGGAGGAAAGGAAGTGCATGGGAATGACTGGCAATCATGGCCTGGACCTCAAGCAAGTACACGACAAGCGGCAACTGCGGTGGGTGAAGCAGCTGACTAGTGTCGGTCAACCACTAATGGTGGTCGGTTCACTACGCAACCTAAAAACTATCCATGTCCTACCCTCGAAATACTCGCAACCCCCTCGCCCCTTGCCTGGTCCATGCCCCCTGCTTGGTACAGAATTCGTATTACTTCAACCAGTAGGCTGCTTCAGCCCTCTCACCTTTACAGGCACCACCGTTGGCACTTGCAGATGTATCCTGTTCCCCATGATCATCTCGTCGTCGGATCGCACAACTTCTTCGCAGGCCCATTTGGAGTGAATGCTGCTGCCTGTCAAACAAAGAGGGGGCGGAGTTTGTGGGCAGCGGGAAGGATCCATGTGCCTTAAGCTTGCATCGTCTCATCCTGCAGTCCCTCTGATACAGGTCCTTCTGCTCCAGTCCATTGCCGGTACAGCCGGTCTCTCATCCGCCATATGTGCAACAGATTGTTATCACTGGCAGAGGCAATCACCCACTCGGCCCCATTACTCAGATTCCAACTCAGGTCCGTAATAGGGCTCTGGTGCCCAGTGTGGATGAAGAGCAGATCGGCTGGAGGGGCTTTGGCTGCCGTTGTCTGAGCTGCTGCTGCACCCGCCTGATAAGGGAAGAGGGTAGCAGGGATCAGCAAACAAGGGTTGGGAGCAGCAGGATAAGCAACAGCGGCAGTGGCATGGTGGTGATGACAGTTCAAACAAATGGCCTGAGCCCATAGCTCCCAAACAAAATTCGGTGGCAGTATAGCTTGGGATACCAGAACTAGAGGGCAAAGAAACCCATCTGCTGGACACATTTTCGTTATCCTCAAAATCTTTGTGACCTGGGACTTTTCCGTGGTTCCATTTGTGCACATGGAGTCCTCACCCTCTGTTGAACCCCATGCTCTGCAGATTTGACTGTGCATTGCTGATGGTGCTGAGAATGCTGCTATGTACAGGGGGGGGGGGGTGTCCTGCCAGGACTATTTCACAGTGGTCATTTCTCCACAGGATTTTGCGGAGGTTGCTAGAACAGACATGGCAAATTTCACAGACCACCCCAAATGTAGCAGCGCATGGCTAACCCAGTACTTTTGGGTCATGATCTTCTCATGTGCAACAAGAGCCTCAGGTGCCACTCACACCCTGCCAGTAATGAGCATCTAGTTTGCTGAGATCCTGACAGGTGCTGGAGCGTTAGAAATCAGTGGGATTCAACTTGCAACAGGACTGCGCCTTTTGCTTTTGGCACTGTGTTTGAAATGGCCCCCACTTTTCAACTCTCATCATCACAAATAGCACCCAACATTTGTGATACAGAAAATGACATGTTGCAGAAATTGAGGCTCTGTACTGAAAAAAAAAGATAATGGCTTGAGACACACACAAATGAGCATGAGATGCTGCAAAGGAAAGAAACGAAAACTCAATCCAGATGTCAATGTGTTTTTTGCACATGTAAATCAGGTGGGGTTGGCATTTGCCTTTTTGGCAATGAACCACAAAGCTTGGCACTTCTGCAAATCCATCAGGACACGCAGAGCATGTCCTTCCAGTGACCCAACACTCTTCAGAGTCTTTGGTGTGCTCAACGACCAGCTGATTAGGAGGAAACATGCATTGTTTGCATGCAAAGGGGGTGAGATACTACAAATGCGCAAAATTCAGCACACCACTCCATATTTTTCAGTGCAGTACAAACCATTCATGGGAATGCATCTGCTCTCAACCAAGAGGTGCTCAAGGTGTACAGGGAAACAAATGGAGTCACTGAAACAAATGTGGGAGGTTTGCACATACCCATGGAATATGCAGAGAAAAATACATCAATTTGAAACACAAAATTCCCCCCATCCACACAAATTACCCCAGCGTGCCACCTCACTTTCTGGCACATACGCTGGATCAGCCTGATGCAATGAGTACTCTGCTCATGTTTATGCATATGTTGTTGTGTTGTTGTGTTGCGCACATAGACCTGCAAGGGGGACTGCGTTCAAAATTGTCATCAGCCATTGTGGCAGAGCATACAACAGTAAAACATTCATTGTGCTTAACTAATAGGCTTGTCCCCACAAATGTGTGGGTCATTACATTCAGCAGAATAATGTTCCTCACATTCACCACAAAATGTGGTGTGCTTTTGATAACACAAAGCCTCATCCCCGTCATCATGCCACAGCCTTGTGCTGTGCAAATGGCAACTTGCACCCTTTTGCATCCTGCTAAGATTATCATCCCTGTCGCAGAACAACCAACCCACCCCCTCACAGCGTCTAGCACAGGGGCTTCCGGGTGCTTCAAAAAACACGGGCCCCTCCTTTTGTTACATCTCAGTGGAACGAAATTTTCACTTGCAATTTTCTGATTTGAGCGGCAAACAAATTCCCACACCCCATGCCGCAGGACTGAATTTCCCACACCCAATGCTGCAGGACTGAGTGCGAAAGTCCCCACAACGTGGAATAATTGGTGGGTTTTGACAATCTCAGGGACCCATCCACATCCCCCCCTCCCTGCAGACCCAAATGCTGTCCAATACCTCCTTCATGGGCAGACATTCATTCAGCCCCCCCTTGCCCCCATTGCGGGGGCACAATTGTGGGCCACTGTACCACTGTACCACTGTACCACTGTACCACAAAACGAGCACCTGCTTTTCACGGCCAGGGAGTGGCAGTGCCGGCTTGCAATGGAACAAAATGGGACAACTACCCATCATGCACTTGTGGCCAGGGGAGGGTTGCGGTGAACCATCTCGGCATGAAATGGTCCGCAGTTGGTGAACCAGCACATGAGATATTGTTTGGTGTACTGCAAACCGTCGTTGGGGGTGGGGGGTGCCCCTGTTGCACAAAGCAGCCATCCCTTTGTGGAAACAGCAACCGAAGACCAGTGCGAAGGCAAAACCCGTGCATTTGTGTTCAGGACTTGGGGGGGGTGGGGCAGTGGAAATGTCTGTGACAGGAAAGTGACTAAGACTGCAGCTACAGTCACTACTTCCACTGCCACAAGGAGACACAGGGTGCATATCCCAGTCACAGGACTGCATGCACTGACAATGGGGGGCCCCTATCCTATTGCCATGCAGCCGTCCCAGTGCTTCCGTAGTTCAGAGTCACACAAATCATGACCTTTGCGAGGTCCCATAGCAGCACTTTCCCATCAAGGCCCCCGGTGGCCAAAATGGTCTGGTTGAAAGGGGCGAAGCGCGCCTTATAGACAGCGTCCGTGTGGAAGCACAGGCGGTGCACAGGCTCGGATGCGCGGCGGAGATCCCAAATCGCAACAGACTTGTCTGAGGAGCCCGTGGCCAAAACGATGTCATTGAAGTGTGTGAAGGAGAGGCAGTTCACCTGCAAAGCAAAGGCGAGATCTCCACTCCACCCCACTCTCCCCCGTGACCTCCTTAACCCCCGCCCCTCGGTTCCATGACCCCACTCCTCCAGTTCCTACACACATACCCACTGCTGCTCGCAGGGATCCTGTGAGGTAAAAGCAGTGGGCTGCAGCTGTAGGAGACCCAGTGGCATGGGGGCTGAGCGAATGCTGCACCCGACCAGATACATGCAGTACACCTTCAGCTGGCCCACATTGGCCAGCCGCATGCTGCCGCACAGAGCCCAACCCCTGGGACAGGACTGCACTCGTTGTTGGGGCGGGGGTTGACATGATGCGGGTTTCTTGGTTGCTGTAGTGTAGTGTGCTCTTGTTCAGATCACAGAGTTTACTATTGTGCACTGTTGTGCTAGAAATGCTGCACTCTCGTGACTAGAAGCCCCAATGCCAGCGGCAGGACTGATTGAGGGATAGGTGTCCCTTTGCACGTGCCAGATGAGCAGCAAGTGGAGGCAGTTGTGTGCACTTCTTATCGCCTTCTTCCTCTTCCTACAGCCTTCACTGAGCAGGGCTGTGTAGGTGGCTGCACCACCAGCATTGTTCTGGGGAGGCCACCACGTCCCTGCTACTGTGAACGTCTCTTGGCATGGGGATGCATCCGACTAAGAGTTGAAAGTTCCTCGTGCAACAGTAAACCCCATTGGCATTTGTGCTGCTCCTTTAAATCATCACGTGCCTTCACTACGAAAATGGGCAATCGAAACATGCGCACGGTGCGTCTTGCAGTGTGCACAGTGCCATGTTTCCCTCTGTGCTGAGGATAATCAAACCTAACTCTCCCCTGCGTTCATCCAATGTGGATGCTCATGGAGTGTTTACGAATCCCTTCAACACGGCAGCTTCCTATCACTCAGTACAGAATCCAGCATCATAGAAAGCGAAACATTTTTCCTTCAGAATCCAGACAATGGCTACATTTCAAATGAGAGAGGTTTTGTAGTTATTGTAGGCTTCTATTTGCACAGAATTCCGCCGTGGAGGCATGGGGGTGCATGCTCTTGCCACAAATAATCTCCTCACTTGTGTGCGCCAACTGAGCCCTTCTTCTATGGTCCGAACCATCTGGGTTTGGAGCATTCCTTTGACCCTTCACAACGGCCGGCATGTTGGTGCTGGTGTAGGGGGCGCACTGCTTGTGTGAGAGTGATGTTTCCATGCTTGACAACTCAGTACACATTAGGATGCTTTTGCGTCATTACCTGAAATATGTGCAACTAAAACCCGGAAACAATGCACTGGATGGCGCACTGCAGGACAGACTGCGCGCATGTTTCCCTTAGAGCCCTGCACTAGCCTGCCACATGGGCCCCAGTAACCTTCGCCAAACCAGAGCTGCTGCATCTCATTCACACCTCATCAGTATGGCCCTTTAATTGGAGGATGCAGCCCTCTGTTTTCCGCAGATCCCACAATGCAGTAGTTTTGTCATCCGAAGCCGATGCCAGCAGGTTGGGGTCATGGTAGTGGAAAGCAACATCCTCTATCAAGGCTGTGGTGAGAAGCAGCCGGTGGGCTGGAATGGGTGAGACAGAGGCAAATACTAACAAATGACAGCAGAATGATGAAACTGGAACACTGAGGGAACCACCTCTGTGACTCGACTGCTGCCGAGGGCAGGGGGAAGGAAGGGGGCGGACATTGCTGAAGCGCGGGCAGGCCAGGCCAGGGAGGGACAGGCAGGGAGTGCATAGGGTCGTGAGGGGAAGACATGAGACAACATATTTGAGGGGATCGCACAAAATTTAAGAAAATAGGACTGGTTAAGATGCCGATCGGAAGACTCAGAGCAAAACAACACTTGACCTGGACGGCTGTGCGCCCGAACAGAACTTTGCAGCCCCCCAGGGCTGCACTGCCAAAAATTCTTGTCTTCTGTATTGGCCACTGAAGCAGTTTTTCGACCACTGAGAAAGAAAAACGCTTGTAAAGCATGTTTTCGACCCTCTTGTATTTACACGCACTCTGGGGGAGGACCACTGCCAGGTGGCTTGCAACACGCACCCCACACAAACTTCATCTTCAAGGTGGACAGCGCGTTGCACATCCGAGTTTTATTCGTGTCCTGAAAGCAACGAGCTACAATGAGCTTCAATGTGCAAGTAGAGGAGGTATTCCACGAACCTCCATGTGCTCTTTGGCACAACTTCTCCTTTTTGCTGAGCAACGTCCAGTTGCTAATTTGTTCAGGTGCACAGCCTTTCAAGTCCACATGCATACAATTTCACGTCCGGATGTGCTCTGGATGGATGCGCACCTCAATGGGCACAGAGTTGAACAGAATGGTCACATCCGGTTTTTGGAAAATTCGATTGTTTAGTCCCAGGGCGGAAAACACAAGACCGCTGTAGGCCACTGTAGACCAACAGATCAGACCCGATGAATACACAAAGGTACACGGAGGTTCGAATCTTGCGGTACAAGGCAGGGGTCACAAAAACTGCACATAGCATGCCTTCGTGGCCCCTCAGGCTCACAGTCGGGTACAAGATGCAGCAATCGGTGGATTTTGCTGTGGTATCCCACAGATCAATGATGCCATCACTACCGCTGCTGGCAATGAGGCCTGCCGTCATGTGACTCCAAGCCAATGCGAAGCCTTCCCCCGACTGCCGGTGATTCTGAAAAGCAACGCATGCATGCGAAGGGCCCACACCGCAGGGGCAGCACCCGCAGGGGATTGGCCACCAAGAAAACATATGCGGTCGCGATGCATCGCAGAACACAGACTTTGTAGTGAACACGAAGTACAAAGATGCAAATGCAACAATGCGCAACCAAAGAAACATGGACAGCACAACAGTCAGCGTGCGTGACAGAGGCTCTGGCAGATACTAACTCCCCGCCACACTCATCGTTCACTCATTTTTTTGCCATGAGCACCAAAAAAAAAGGACCCCAGTCGAGAAAGCGGCGTGCCACTGTCCAAACATGGCGCATGTTCAAATTTTCAGAATGTTCAGGCTATGGTCCTGTCCACCGAGCCCTTGCTCACAAGTGCCTCGTACCTTCCCCTTTATACGCTAAACCGGGTGAGGGCAATCTGAGAGACGGCGGCTTTGGCGGCTTTTGGGGACGGGCTGGACAACATGTGCACCAGCGTAAGCGTTCGCTGCAACGCAGCTGCAACCCCACAACTATTAAGGAAATGAGAACACACTCCGAGGTTCATCGCTGAGAAGCCCGCAAGATTACGTGAGCACAACCACACCAAATATGGTGGCCCGGCACCAGCCACCCTCGCTTGCCCACACACTAGGCCAAGCCAAGCGACAAATCATAACACACCCTGACACATGAGAGGAGGAAGAAGCAATCTGAAAGCTCCTCCTATAACACTGGGAATAGACGAGGGGGCGTCGGCATTTGATTGCATTTTAAATTCCCAAATCCCACCCAAAACCAGAGTTGCCGTGCCACGGGGACCTAACCCTGGGCCATAGGTCTAACAGTGGTCACAAATTGCAAACGATCATCCAAAAGCGTCCTGCTCCTGAATCTGAATGGCAACATCCTTACCGACGGGCTCCACTGCAAACCTCATGGCTGGTTGGGTACAACGCACAGCCGTACGTTCCGATATTCCCTCCACCACACCTTCAAGCGGAAATTGGGTTTACAACCCCTTTCCCTTTCAAGGTGCGTGGGATTGAAAGGGTGCGTGTCGACGTCAAATAGCAGCACGTCGCTCGACTGGCCTGGCTTTGTAGCAATCAGTTTTGCGTGCTGAGGGCAGTATCGGGCAGTGTTCACCTCGCTCTCGTGAACCAGCTTCATTTCCACTTTATCTCCCTCTTTCTGCAGCGCCACGCAGGGATTGTTAGCTCAAATAGAATATCACTTCGGAATGGAAAGGGGGGAATGCACAGCCATTATTCATATGCCTTAATAGTTCACAAGTCCATGCTTGGGCATTGATTACCAAGGGAACAAGCATAGCACGCGCGCACCATACGCTTATTCTTTGTTGTTAACTGACACATTTTTAGGCAGATTTTCAGCGTCGCACGGACAAGTGATGTGAGATTTCCGAAAAGTGAAACGATGCGCAGCGACCAACCAACGGGACTGGACACACCCGGGAACTCGGGAACCGAAACGCGAAGTGTGACAAAACCACTGCCTCACAGGCTTGGACACCCTGTGGGGCACCCTCTTTGGTGTGACGTGCCGTGCCAAAGAGGTCTCTCCGTGTCAAACTGCCCTCCCCTGGCAGAGGAGTGTTGGCTGCAAACACCATGATATTGGTGAGGTACAGCGGAGGCCTCCGTTGTTGTACGCTACCCCTAAGCCGCCGCACCCGGACTCCTTCTCTTCCTCTTCATCCTCGTGGTCCTCCGCAGATGTGAGGGATGAGCCTGAAAACTGTTGCCTTGGGCCGTCCAAAGATGCACTTCCTTTGCGCACCGCGCGCACCACGTGCCTTGTTTCTCTCTACGTATGACCACTTCCTGTGCGTGACCACGCGTACCAAGGTGTTTTTTCATCTTGTGGACACCCAAAAAGCACGGATTGGGCATGAATCTCTGTCTGTTTATGTGTTGGGAGGACAGAGGCACAGCCCAAGGATGTAGCTCACACGGCCATGGCATGGAGAATATATGGCATTGCAGCACCCCATACTAGCTACAACCCAAAACCTGACTATTGAATTCCCCTCCCGTCTCTTCACACTCCCGTCGCCTTTACTGCCCCAATGACACCACGACCATGCAGCACGAAGCAAGTGACGAAGTGCAAGACCGATCACATCCCTTGCTGTGGCAACATTGTTTGTTATGTTGGCCACTTTCTTGGGGGTCCGTTGCAATGTTGGCGTGACCCATCACGCAATGTGCACATGGCGGGGTACCATGTCCTAAAATTGCGATTGCGGCTACAACCCACGGTTGGAGACATTACAATGATCCATGTGGCCTCGGCTCTCTACTTCCTGTACGACTCACTGGGGGTCGCACCTTCGAGAAAAATCCCTCACGCCTTCCATTGGGACCTTTTCAGTTGCGAGCGCACACCTTTCCGTCTCCGTCCACCTCGGACTTCATGACGATCTTTGCATTGGTCCGTGCGTATTCCCCAACCTCTTTCGTGTCTTGGTCGTACCTCTTCATGTCCAGCAGTGTCTAAGAGAGTGCAATCAAAACCTACACCTCTAGTAGCGAGGAGTTGGCATTCCACGCGTATGGGAGCTACCGGGCGAGGCTCCGCGTGCAACCGCCCCACGAAAACCTGAAGACTTTGGGTGAAAACCGGCCAAAAATAATGACGTCTGGCAAACAACTCGCAATTGCAAAGTATTGAGGCGGCATCACAAAACGCGGGCGGGGCCGGGTTGGACAAGCCAAGGGGGAAGACTAGGAGATCGGAAGTAAATAGGGGGCAAGAATGAAATGTTGAATGGTCACAGATACGCGTTCACATTTTTCGTGAGTGAAGAAAGGCTCGGCAAACGAGCGGGTGAGACGAGTGAGGGAGTTTGTGGTGCGTGATATTCCGATGTGATATTTTCAATGCTCTTTGTTGCGTTTGTTTTTTGAGGCCTTCGTGGGACATGTTTGTGAAGCTTATTGGCGCCGGAGTGGACGCCATCACGGTCGACGGCTGTCTACACGATAAGTGGTGCAAAATATTTGCCTCTTCGCGGGATGGTGGTTGTCTTCATGTCACACTCGTCTCCTCGAAGGGCCCGTTTTCAACAACAATACTCGCCCCGCCCCACCCGCCCCCCTCGCCCCACTTTATCCCAAGCCCAAAGACTTCACTGTCTCTTTGGGCGGTGAAATTTGGTGGCGCAAGTCAATTCATTTGGCGTATTAGCGGTATTTAGCGTCTTCAACACCAACCAATGTTGGAAAACGGGGTGTTGGAGGGCCAACCCGGTCGGGTGTAGCTTAGAAAAACGCCCCAACAACTCCCCGGGTCAGGTGCCGTGCGAAGGATCGCTATCCCAAAGTAATGAACGTGCGATGGTGCGGAACCAAGCTCCATTTGCAGGCAAGAGCAAGAGCCGCATTACACATGGTCGACAAATGTGTGCGTATCGCACACCGGATGTGATGGTAAGAGCACATGGGTGTTCATCAAATAATTGAGTTCTTGGCCACTTGTGTTGGTTCCCAAAAGTAGTTGATGGACGTGGCACTCCGTGTCGGCATCGTAACCCTTCTCCGGAAACCATTCCAAAGTTAATGTGGGCCAAGCTGCAAGTGAAATGCAAATTGCGGCCGGCACTATCGCGATGATGTGCTCGGTTGGCGTTGATGGCAACTCTTCTCTCATTGGGACGAGAGAAGCGACATCGGGAAAAATTCCGAAATGCAAAAGAAAATTTCCCCAACTCCGTTGAAAGGCCGCCACATATTTTATGATGACTTCCGTGCCCGTATGTCAAACAAAACAATGTTTTCCATCACGAAATAGGCTTGGTGGTGGGTAAACTTTTTCTTCAACAACCTGGCCGAGGTTGTTCGACTTCGAGTTGGGACGTCGACCATTCGCGGATTCGCGTACATGAATAAAAAAAATGTCAAACAAACGATAAAACTTCTGTCTCGTTACGGCCACAAAAAGTTGTCACGCGTTCGGCCACAAAAAGTTGTCACGCGTTCAACACGAAATGGAGAATTCGAGGCATCAGGCCAATAAGAGACAACATGCGTGCATATTGGATGGCTACAAAGAAACGCAACGGATTTAGAATTTGGCAAGTGCGGCAACTAACCCGGAATCGACACCTTAAGGCATCAAATAGCGATTGTGCACGAAAAAAGAGCATCGCTTACATACATAGCAAAGTAACCATAGATGCATCACGGCCATCGGCTCACACCTTTAAATGACGTTTAGTTTGCGGCGACCTCATTTGGGCAAGATGTCCAAATCTATGTTTGCGATGCCTCTTTGCCAAAGGCATCCGTTAAGGAAACCCATTTGGGCTAGCGTCCGAACGAGGATGCAACATGCTGAATTAGGGTCTCTACACATTTCCGCGTTCGAATTGACCGTAGTAATCAAATTGGTTTCCAAACATGTTCGGACAAGTTGTAAAGGTGTGAGGATGGGAAGGACGAATGAACGGAAAGTGAACGGAACTGTTTATTTTGCGCTATGCAGCGCTATCCCCGTCCACTTGTATTCCACAATTGTATTCTTCGGCGTTTTTGGCCATTGTTTTCACGGGTAGCATGATTCACTAGTAGCACGTGCTTGGTTGCTACGCTAGCGCTTGGTTTGTCTCTCCGTTGGCGCTGTCCCATTAACCTCTAGTAGTGTAACCACCTACTATCGCGAGGCTCGTGTCCTCTTCATCGTGGTGGTACAATCTCGGAATTCGCCCACGATGAAAGCGATTGAGACACATGGAGCATTCAACAACACCAAAGCTTGACGAAGGCGCCGCTTGCACAACCAGGTCTGTTGCACTTTGCATTCAAATAATGCCTCCACCATCAAGCACGACGAGGCTAAGCGAAAAGAGGCGCAAGATCGAACATACCAAGCTCCTTCGTCATTATTACGTCGTACAAATACGGAGCATTTTTCTTCCAAATATTATGCCTTTTTTCTTGAATCTATAGCAACACACCATTGGCGCCCGATACCAACGAATAGTCTGCGCGTCGCATGTCATTGGTTGGCAACATTTACTAGCATTTGTTGAAGTCGCCGAGAATTGTGCGTCACTTGGGTCGCAGCTAACATGCCCGCATAGCCAACGATGTAACACTAGGCGACAATACGGTCGTGCCTTGGACCTTGCACGGGCGGGTCCTTAGAACTGGCCACCTTTTCACCACCTTGTGTGAATCCAAAACATTGACATGCAAAATGTTCGCAAGTTGATACACGCGGATCACGCGGAGATGCACATCCACCTGTTCGCCTTCATGCGCGTCCGCGCCCGTTTGTGTCATGAGCCCAATGTCTAAGACAAACAACAAAGTTCTTTCTACAACTCTCTACCACACACCATGCCACATGCATTCGGACATGGCGAGCATTCGTTGGCAGCGGAAAAAGGGCAACGACGTTTTCTTGGACCGGTGGTAACAACACGACCACTTCACATTTCTTCAATTGTGTGCTGATCGCCTTCTGTGTGGACATCATGTGACGGGGCAACCGAGAAAAAGTTCAGTTTTGCAAATGGACTTGGCGTCGCCGTCCGGCAGGCTCCGGTCCGGATCCTGGGCATCCCACTGAAATTTGTCGGTTGAGTCTCTCAAAACATAATGTCTGGCGAATTACGAATTAATTTTCACACCACATACCAATCAATCTGCATATATCACAGACATACAATGCAAATATAGGCATGCTTCCCTGCAAAATTGAAAGATGTCCGTGAATGAAACTGTGTGCGTCTGGTGTGTGTGTCGTTGTGGCGCTTGCTTTCGTTCATCCGAAGGTGAGCACTCGAACGTTTTTGCCTTGCTTCAGCTTTTACGAATAATGTCCACTCTGAACACTTCTGTCGCCCCTATGGCACAGCCCCGTGTCGCAGCTACGCCTCTCACTTCCAGCCCGCTGCTCGCCTCGCTGTTCCAACCCCGCGAGGGAGCTCTGCCAGTCATCGACCCGCACCTGAAGCACCTGGGGCGGTTTTGGATCGACTGTAAGAAGCTGGTGAGAACGGAGGGTATTGCTCGATATCAAGTCAACCACCCTCACCCACCTTCTCTGTGTTTATTGTACCAAGAGGGGCGATGCAACGCCGGCAGCAAGTGTAACCAAATTCACGTCAAGAGGTCGCACATGAAGAACCTTCGGAAGGCGTTGGCTGCGGCGCCACCGTCCAACTGCTGTTTGCGGCACGGTGACCTTGCCTCTGGAAGAACAGACGTGCGGAAGTTGCTCGAAGAGCATCCTCTCGAAATCAAGTTGGGTCGTGGGGCATCAGTTCGTTTTCCTTCTCACGCGGTTGCAATCACGACGTACTGGGATAAATACTTGCGAGAGCCCTACCAAATCAGGGGTGTCCTGCACGTTGTGAGTTCACGGATCTGCAACCTGCATCAACTGAATCAGTGCCGTTATGGAGTCGACTGTAAAAATATCCACCTCTGCCGAGAATTCTGGAGCAGTTTGCGTGGACCAGAGGGTACGACTGGTGCTCCATTCGTCGATAGCGAAGATCCGAGACTGCAACCCGCACCATTTCACTTGAGCACGACAGCACTTCCGGTCCCAAGCGGCCCTGAGATTTTGCTTGCGACTGCTCCAGACAGAGAGGAAGAGGCTCCCGAAGAAGCTCCCAAATCCCCAGATTTCACCCCTTTGCTCGCCTTGGGAGCAACAGCTGAAGCTTTCCTGCCGACTATGACGGATGTGTTGGCTTGCAAGACCCCCAAGACCCCTGTCGCACCAGGACCGTCCTTCGTGGAAAGGATGGAAGGCAACGCTGAGCCCCAAGTTTCCCGGCTTGGTGTACATTCCGAGCACACGGATTACTATCCATGGTCTCCGTTAACGCCACTGACAGCTTTGATGATGAGTTTTGACCGTGTGTCCCCTTTCGTCGACAGTGGAGCTCCGAGTGGCCGGTTGGAGACTTACTTGAAACATACCTCCAGCAGCGCTGAGGGGGCCGACGAGCTGACTGTTGCTATGGAAGACGTGTCTTGTAAGGCCGGACCCTCAGTGGGTGCATTCAACTCGTCCCCTCACCTGCATGCTGCAGACAAGCCTCAGACATCAACCGGTGCAAGTACTGCCACGCAATTTGGCTTCAGAGATGGCTTCCCAGGCTTCTTCGGCCCAGGTTTGAACCCTGCCCCAGTGCATCCTGGACGGAAGAACAAGCCACCGAGCAAGCGGCCCATGCGGTTTGTATTGTGATCGCTGCCATTTGGGGAGGTTGTTGCCGCCAACGACACCTTCAAAAAGAGGTTCGCGGCACTCGGGCCGGGGCGACACTGGGTAATCCCCGGTTCACGAGTTCAGCCGACGATAGCCCTAAGAGAGTTTCCAGTGGCCTATATCATTTTCTTCCCTCAGTGTGCTCATCCGTGGGACAGGGTACATTTCTTCATTTCTCTTGCACCCCGTAATATTTCTGAACCGCGCTCTCCCTCCTGTCCGAGTCGGTTGGCAGGTTCGTAACTGCAAAGCGGTCACAACAGCAAACACTAAGCGTGCTGTGTATGTGATTTCAAACGTTGAACCCTGTCCTACTTTTCAACTCCAGTCTGCAGGATTGTTCTTCGAGTGGTTCCACCCCAGTCGCCCTTTGGGAATTCCACTGAAGGGTCAAACTACGCCTCGAGCGCAGTGGAGATCCGTCAACGCAGGCAGGCGTGCGGTAAATTGCCCATCGCAGGGCAGGATCTCGGGTGGCGCTTTTTCCACACTTTCGCACGCCCGCAAACCTCCGGCGAGATACGACAGGTGTCGTATCCTTTCCAGGAGGACTGCAAGACAGAAGAAGATGACAGCTCCATTTTTGAATTTTCCGCAGTTTGCTTTTTCCCTGCGAATGTCTCATTTATCACTCAGTAACAGCTGCTGCATCTTCCAAATGCCCATGTGGCGGACTTCCATTGGAAGCGTCCACAGGGGCCATACTTCGCTAGTCGGTCGTGATACCATGGACACCCCCCCTCGAGCAGGTATGCAAGGTCTGGAGTCAAGGCCAACTACCGCTCCACGGAAAACACTTTCCCCCCCCCCTCCCACACACACACACATGCCACCCCCCCACACGATGCATCGTTTACCCCACTTTCTGAAGAGACCTCGCAAGATTCCATCCACGGATTCAAGGTTGGCTTCCTTGGGTTCCTTGCTCCCGTGCTTAATAAGCGTTTCCCGTTTCCCGCCCGATGCAGCTCCCACCTTTCCCCCCTTCAGCATCCCACACAAGACGGACCGTTGACGTTTGTAAGGTTGACATCTGGGGGAAAGGCAAGCAGGAATTGGCCCCAGTGGGAGGATAGATTGGAACTCCCTGTGGTCTGCCATGTTGCTGAGGTGTGTTTTGGTTGGTTTCTCTCGGAAAACGCGAGTTATTCAATTTCGGGGATCGCTCTGCTGCCCTCCTCATTCACCCCTGTTCCATGTGTGGTAAAATGGTCCACCTCTGTCGGCGTTTTGGATTAGATTTGGATTTTAGTCCTGGTCTCTCGACTGTTTTGTGCACCGCTGTTCAAGTAAAGCGGAAACCCAGGTGCGCCCGCCTGCTGTGGTCAACAACTCCTCGGATGATAAACCCTGCACTGAAGGACACCCAACAGAAGCTGCGAATCGCAATGGCACACAGCCCACCGGCCTCAGCCGAGTTTGGTGGCACCGCATGGTGGGACGGGGCCTCAAGGGTCCATGTCACACCCACGTACCCCGCATGCGCGCGACTGGGTTCCTCCTGATTGAACAACACTTGAAGAGGCGCAGAGCCTCCAAAACCAACACAGTTTTATGCGACGATCAAAACATTCCTGCATACAGGATGTTGATGATATATTTGGTACCGCCCCCCTGAGGGCGTCAGATGGTTTTCGGTGACAAAGGAAAATCAGAGGTCCCCTGGGACATGGGTTCAGCTTGTGGGCGTCAGCATTTACGATCAATTCTCGCAAGAGTGCCGATTACGGTTCGCGGTCTAGTGTGCCTGTTCCTGAGCGTGTCAAAGCAACAGACCACACGAGCCGTACGGCGGTGCTCTGGTTAGCGCCGGTTTGTCTGCAGACTGATGATTTTAACCGATGTCCCGGCGCCCTACACTGCACGCGCGCCCCCAACGCTCCCTTCGTTTGCGGAGCCCCTGCGTGGCCACCCGTTATCCCAGTAGCACAAGGATTTGCCATGTTTGAGCACCATCGTCAAGCCTATTTCCCTTCACAGACATTCGAGCATCAGACGGATGACGCCTTCCGGTGCCCAACACCGTCTGTACCCCACAGCACACGTGCGCGTTTCCAACGCTCCCTTTGTTTTCGGAGCCCGTGCTTATCTCGACTGCGTGGCAATCCGTCATCGCAATGGCACATGGATTGGCCATGTTTGGGCACCATCGTCAAGCCTATTTCCCTTTACAGTCGAGCCTGAGACGGATAACTCTGGAACGTGCCCTCATATGTGAGCAGTTGTAGCCTATATTAAGTTGTTCTCCACCATTGTTCGCACGTCAAGCGTGTTGCCATGTTTCTTTGAGGCAGGCACCAAGAGCGGTACCGCAGCCCGCAGATGGCAGTGATGTGTGGCAACTACGGGCAGCACGCCGTGTATCAGCTGCCCTTTCTGGACCATTTTTGAGTCAACTCCTGGAGCCAATACAGTTGAAGACAGCGTAAACGAAGCAAATCTTTCCCTATCCTCAGCTCCCAAGCTCTTTCAGCCATGTCAAACACCAACAGCTGGCCCTGTACAGCTGGAAGATGCAATCCTGAGCCCTCTTCGATTTCCGATGGTACCGATGCAGTCAGGCTTTCATCATTTTGGTGCACATGTAGTCATACCTACAGCCCTAATGGTATTTTCTGTCCCTCCGGAATGGTGCAGTGATCCACACCAGCCCCAGAACCCTCGCTCCGCCGGCACAGCCCACAAATTTCACACAGCTGTCTGGCTGCAACCCAGTTCTCTCGTTTTGTTCTCTCCATATTTATCACGAAGTCGTGCGGGGGTTCAGAGTTATCCACTGGAGAGAAAAAAGTTTGCTGTTGGTCACGTTCCTTTTAAATCCACCCCGTTTCTTGGGTATCTAATGAGTTTCGTCTCCTGAGATTCCCGGACCCGAGACTATCCCCCCCCCCCTCCACCGCTGCAGTCTGGCCCACTGCAAGTGCGATAAACCAAACGTCCATTCCTCGTCATAACCAGCGCCCAGCACGCAGGTCAAGTGTCACCGACCAGCACAGGACACTCAGGCTTTTCCTTCCCCCCTTAGTTCTCTAGATGCGGTGGTTGCACCGGTCTTTGCGATCCCAGAGGGTTGTCAGATGTGCAGTCAATTACAAGAATGTCACTGAAACACACAATCTTGTCAGTATATATGATGCAGCTCATTATGCACTCTCCTTCATGCAGCTTGTCTGATGGCCAGAGGTCTCAACCATGCGGAATTTACTGACGGACAGAATAAGAGGGGATGTCGGTGTTGGGAGTTTTCCCAGCACGCCCTGGTGATCGCATGTACTCTCCATGTGGTCCCATTTCACTAGCCACCAGTCACCAAGTCACACAGTGACCGAAGGCCAAGCTGTTGGCTGTTTGCTGTTTTCCTCAACAAGTCGTCGGAAGGAGGGAAGGTTAGTCTCTCCTCCCGAAACCTCATATGCCGAGGTGTTCCCTGAGCTTCAAATTACGGTTGGATTGCCCTCTTGGCACACGAGAAGTCTGCTTCAGCTTGTGCTGCCCCACCGAAGTGCACCAGTGAAACCAATCTACACCAGGTGCGCCCGAGCACAGCTGGTGGAACCCCTGAAAACCTGCATTGATACCGCATGGCAGAGGGAGGATGCACGCCCCCCCCCCCCCCTGCACGCCCCCACCACCCAAAGAACTAGGGATCCAGGAGGGGTTGTTGATTTTGGAAAGGACACTGGTTTGTGTAGGTGCCAAGAGGAAACGAGGCTGCTCACTGGTGCCCGAATCGTTGAAGAACTGGCTGGTGTCCATTGATTTGTGGTGCCATACAATCCTGCACACATATCAGAACGCCTCCCAAAAAAAGACCCGGCCCCCCGTGCCAAATATGGGCCCCGGCCCTGCAGGCCCAATTTTTTTTTTTAATTGAGATTTACATTTTGTCTGACTGTATGTATGTCGGAGCGTGTCGTCGACTGGGTCACATTTTTTCCATGAGGTGCAACCAGGTCAGGTCTGTTCTGAATAAGGATGTACGCAATTCAGACTGTGGAGTGCATTGCCTTTTTGCTTTTGAAGCTTCACATGTTTGTTTGTCATTCTATCCGTTCAATTTCTCTCAATGAAATTTGGTCTCACCCCGTGCCATCTCTCCCTCCCTATCCATATCCCCGTATCTTGTGTGTGCCGAAAATGGTGCACTATATACGCGCACCATGCTCAAAGAAGTAAGTTGAAACTGAGCTGAGAATTTTGTTTTGAATTTGGTACACAATGTCATGTAGCAAGGCCCGGCGTAAAGGTACTGCACCGTGCAAAGTTGCAGTACACGGGGAACGTACATTTAGTTACTGCTGGTTGGGAGTTTTTGGTGGTGTGTGTTCTGCAGTAATGTACAGAGATAAGACATTGACGAAAGTGTGTGTCGTGATGTGCCGGTGACACCATACACGCTGCATGTGTCATGCAGTGGAACCCCCTCAACAATATATACAATCGGAAAGTCATCTTACGCAAGGTTTCCATTGACAGGCCCTTTCGGGTCGTGCTTCTAAGGGCTTGGGGGGAGCGTTAGCGTGTTGGGCGCGCGCTAGGCATCTTTTTTGACCCGTGCCCCACCGGTAACCTTTTAGGGGGTGCATGAAGGAGGCGCATTTAGCGCAGTGCAACCATTTGGGCGTTTGGCCGTACTAGAGACCCATACTTTGAGAGTTCGCGAATACCTTAACCATGTTGTTCAAAAGATTCGGTGGGCCGACAGGTTGGATCTTTTCAACCATTGTCCCCATTTTCCATTCTTTATGATGCCTTTCATAGACTCCATGCCCATCGGTTCCATTCGCGGGATATGGTGTGCCGACGTGTGGAATCCTATGGGTATATACGGTATGCATCACATGTTTATAAGGTGACTGTTGCCGTTGATATGTTGGGCAACACGATATGGATCTGCAACATTTGCAACATCATATGGATTTGCCCCCTGGCCCCCGGGACATCAATTGATATTTTGATTTGGGATGGGTATGAACCTTCTCGTACCCAAGGTGATTTCTTTAATTTCAAAGTTGGGGGCCATGATGGTGCTTCTAAAGGCCGGATTCATGTCATTGTGCCATTCATTGGAAGAAAGATTGGCATTTTGACGGCCCGCCAACAATTTTACAATGACGTGCACGGGTGGTATAGGGCACGCTTTGAGCAGCTGTTTGCTTGCTTTTGGCATTAGGGCTTGGTTACGAACATCCCGCGTGGCGGCCCCAATGAGTTGCACCAGTCAGTCCGTATTTTGTTGCATTTTACCTAATTTTGCATTTGTAGGCAGGTGCGTCACCCCCCCCTCCCCCCCTCTGGACCATGGGACCATGTCCCGGCTCATGGGGGAACGTTAGCGCGCCGGGCGCGCGCCGGGCATCTTTTTGGACCCGTGCCCCACCGGTGACCTTTTAGGGGGTGCGCTAAGGGGCGCACTTAGGACAATCTTTGAATCCACGCTTCGTTGCGTGCTGCATCATGGTGACCCCCGACGTAGGTTTTGACTTCCGATTTTGTTCCCTTTGTTGGGGACCAATGTTGTTTGTTAAGTGCAACACAAATGACATTTGGAGTGGTTGAAGTCACAGATATTGCTTTATTTTGCAACGTGCTTTGTAGGGAAGGTGTGCAGTGCAACGTGGTCTACTTGGGGGGCTTCTCCATGGGAGGGTAAATCTAGGGCTGAAGTCGGGATAATTAATACAAAAGTCGCGCGCCGGGCAAACATTCCCCCCATGTTTGGACTGACCAAAGCAACTCGGCCACCACGCAAGACGAGGCAAGATGAGGCAGGATGAGGCAAAAGTGTGTGTGTTGTGTTGTCAGAAGCATTCCACCATCACAGTTTGTGGTGAGTGTGAAGAGCATTGTTGTGCTGAATGCATTGACACTCACACTTGTGGGACCAATGTTGTTTGTTAAGTACAATACAAATGACATTTGGAGTTGTTGAATTCACAGATATTGCTTTATTATGCAACGTGCTTTGTAGAGAAGGTGTGCAGTGCAACGTGGTCTACTTGGGGGGCTTCTCCATGGGGGAGCCTTAAGCGCAGTGCGCGCGCAGTGCAACTATTTGGGCGTCTGGCCGTACTAGAGACCCATACTTTGTGATACTAGGGGCCCCTAGGGGCATCATGGTGACCCCTAGCGTAGGTTTTGACTTCTGATTTTGTTCGCCTTCTTTTGGGGACCCCCGAGAATGCAGGGGTGACGTAGCATTTCCGCCCTCTTTTGGGCCCCAACCTTCCGGTGCTATTGAGGAAACCGGGACAATCTTTGAATCCACGCTTTGTTGCGTGGTGCATCATGGTGACCCTTGGCCTAGGTTTTGACTTCTGATTGTCTTGTTTAATCCTAAATACGCCGGGTGCGTATACAAAGTTACGGTTGCCATTGACAGCTTGGGCAACATCGTTTGGATTTGTCCGTTGGCCCCGGGGACATCGGCGGATGTTCTCATTTGGGATCGCGAAGGGCCGAAAAGGAGCAAGGGGCATTATATTGATTATGAGATTGGCTCCATGGATGGTGCATACAAGGGGCGCCTCCATGTGGCATGGCCATTTATCGGTCGAAAGACGTTGACCGAGCGGCAAAAGGAGTACAACGATGGTCATGGTTTCTATAGGGCACGCATTGAGCACTTGTAGCATGTACTCTTGCATTTGCAGCAATTTTTGATTCGAAGACAGGTACGGTACCCTCCATATGGTCCATGGGAACACGTACCTGCACATGTGACAGTGTGGCATTTCTTTGATTCTGCAACTGTGTCATGTTGTGCACACAAGTTGCGTATTCTCAATGTGTACTTAGTTGTCAATGGACCAGAAAGACAGTTGTGTGTTCTTGAGGGTGGCTACCAATGCGCTGTTCATGGCCTTTCCAGATGTGCATGATGTGTGTTATGTGAAGGGAAGGTGGTTTGCAACTTTCTTGAGCTGGGGTAGTTTGGGTGACCTAATTCTAAGGGCGTTTCCAAGGGGTGTGCTTGGGGGCTCTTCCGGGGGAACATAGTCTAAAAGTAGCGCGCAGTGCGCGCGCAGTGCAAAGATTCCCCCCATGAGAGGGTAAATCTGGGGCTGAAGTCGGGATAGTTAATTGAAAGGTAGCGCGCTGGGTGAAGTGTTCTTTTGAGTACGGGACCAGATCCCGTTGTGTTTCTCTTTTGTTTTCTCTCTTCTTGTGTCATGTCTCACCCGTCGCCAAATGAGTTGGAGTCGCTGGTTCACGAAGCCGAGGAGGCGTCTGGAGCGGGTTACGAGGCGGCATTGGGTGGCGCGGCAGCCCCCGCTGGACGGCCTGCGCAAGACCAACCGCGCGCTAAGCGCACTAAATGCGCTTTTGCAGGAGATGTCGACATGCCGCAGGCTGCCAGTGAGTCGTACGAGCGATGGTCTCTGTGGAGGGACCACGTGTCAGCCACGTTCCAGGCCTTCCTCAGCGATGATGCGGCTGCCAAGAGGGCCGGTGAATACCACGTGGAGTTGATGCACCGAGGTCTCAACCAGGCAGGTGTGGATGTCGCCACAGCATGGGCTGCCCCGTCGGTGGAGCCGCATGAAGCGCTCCTGATGATGGGGCTTTACGAAACCCACGCCCGCTGGAAGCTGAATGTCGTAGCTGGGGAATGGCGTCATGTGAATCACCCAGCCCAGGCGCCCACACAGGGCGCGGCGCCGCGTGGACAGGGCCCGCAGACCACTGATCCCGTTCGGGCTGAGATCGCTGTACTTGAGGCCCGTTTGGCGCAACTGCGGGGCCCCTCGGTACCACAGCTATCCCTGGGCGAGCTGCAGCGCGTTGCGAACATGCAGTTGCACTACGCGTGGCAGTGTCAGGTGGTGGAGACGCTCTTCATTTTCCTGAGATCCGAGGCGGCCACTGGGCGCGCGAATGCAACAACCAGCAATCCCAGTCCCAGTCCTCCCAGCAGTCGCAACCGCAATGGCAGCCGCCGGTGGCTCAGCCGCAGGCACCGCGGGGGCGCCCGGCAGGGGGGTTCTCTGTCCACGGAGACCAGACCCTGTACACGGCGTTCAGTACCGGGCGCACGTATGACGCGCGTGCCCCCCCCCCCTACCCGTGCGTGAGGTGCAACGGCATGCACTGGTCATTCCACCCCTGCCCTATTGGGGCGCAGCAGCCCACCCAGCAGCAGCAGGCCCCTCAGGCGGGCCCCCCGCCCCCCAGCCCTTTTGCTGAGGGGGGGGAGCCCCCCTCCCAACCGGGCGACCTGCCGCCCCTGGGTAACCCGGGGGGGGGGGGGGAATGGGGGCAGGGGCACAGCGGCCGAGCTCCATGGCCTTGCAACGCGGGTCTATGACCTGTGGGCTGCGGACTTCGCAACGGAGCCCCGTGCCCTCGCACTGCGGCGATGGGCGGAGAGTACGGTTTTCGCCTGGGCGAGGGAGCTCAGGGGCGTGGGTCACGCGGGGCTCCTGTATGCAGAGCTGTCGCGTGCAGACGCCCTTGCACGGCATCTGGCGGCCATGGGTAGGTCCTCAGTAGCTTTGCGCGGCACCATATCGGCAGTTCGCATGGCCGAAAAGCTCCAGCTCCTGCGGCCCACGGTGGGCCCCATCCACTGGGCCATCGCGGCTGGGGCTGGACGGGCATACAACTCCGAGCCAGGCCAGCAAGTTTGGGGAACCCTCGGCATGCTCCGGGCGATGGCCACGGCAGTGCGGACAGACACGGACCTGGCCGTGCTCGCCCTTGCTGTCTTCAGTGCCTGTCACGGTCTGCGGTCCCTTGAGTTTTGATAGGTGTTTTTGGAGCAGTTTTCTGTGTTTGCTTGCTGGGGACAGGGCGGGACAGGGCAGGTCAGGGGGACAGGGCTACAGTACAAGCAAAACTTGGGGGGCTTCTCCATGAGAGGGTAAATCTAGGGCTGAAGTCGGGATAGTTAATTGAAAGGTAGCGCGCTGGGCGTGCGCCAGGCAAACATTCCCCCTTGGCAACAGGTTGAATGGTGCCACCCCCTGTCCACCGCCTCCCCAGCTGCTGCAGCAATAGCTGGTTCTGTTCCAACCCCAAAACAGGCAAATTTAGTGGCGACTACTGCAGTAGAAAAGCTGAGCCGTTTTCTTTCCGCACCGAGGAAGGACACACAAGCAGCCGAAGAAAAGATCCGAGAACAATTTTTAGTTGGCACAGGTTTTTTTCGCGTCTCATCATCTTTGGCTGCGTGTCCACTTTCCTACGCCCTGCAGCCCCCAAGTTGACAGGATTGGGGCAGTTCCCGCTTTCCGTATGCACATCCTGCCCAATTTTTTCTCCGTCACCTGCAAATGCCATTCGCCCTTGCCACACACTATCGGCACGTTGTTTCCTCGGAATACCACCCGAATGCTGGGATTTTTGCTCTTTTTCGGATCTCTTGCGAGTGATATACTACAATGGGAGTAGAGTCCAATTAGGGAGCTCAGCGGCGGGAGCTGAGCATTGGCCACATCAGCACATTACGACGATAGGACAAGCGGCGGGAGCTGAGCATTGGCCACACCAGCACATTACAACGATAGGACAGGGCCACCTCAGGCTTCGGAAGGTCCTGTGCCCTGAGTCCACCTGCGCGACGCAGCGTGTGCGGTCCGCGTGAGAAGCTATGCTGTGTAAACTTGCGTCCTATCAGAGTAGAACTCGTGGATTTGGAAAAGCGAGGACTTCGTGTTCGTGTTACCTGCCCTGTTCAGTTGAACCCCCCCCCCCCCCCACCACCCCTCTTCTGGACAAGAAGGATCATAGACTATCAAACTGATTGCGTCCGGGCCTTGCTGTTTATTCTCTTTTGCTTGTTTCTTTTTGAGTGGGTGCCGTCGTTTCGCTCTTGGGGGTCACCCGTAGTTACGCCAGCCCTCGAACGACATGCCTCCGAGTTTGTTGCACCTCTGGTTGCCTTTTGGCTTTGCCGCCCCCTCTCCTTGCCGGGGCTGTGCTCAACCGCCAAGGGGACCCCCTCCCAGCCCACCCGAACCCCGAATCGGAAAATTTTTCTTAAGGTCTCCATTGGGAAAAATTTTCTTTGGTCCTCGGCCTTTAGGAATCCCTGATAACATCCCTGTTCAGGTCCCCCAACATAAATTACACCTGATATCCAGGCCACAGTCAAAGTGCCTCAGACTCGTCCTTTAAGCCTTTCCCCCCCAACTTGGCATGCGGAAGATCACTGACGCGGAAAATTCAGCGCCCTTCTGTCTGGCAGGCAATGTGTGCAGCAGCAGGTGTCTCTCATCGACAGTGCGTGCAGCAGCATGTCTTTCTCTGGAGGTAACATGCAGTCATTTGTCTGCTCAGCGTTTTTAGTGCATTATAGCCCACCCCCCCTCGCTACTCCAACAAGCTCGGAGGCTTGTTTCAGTTCCTGGGAACATACCAATCTGCCCCCCAATTGAACGCGCCAGGCATTGGGAGCTTACCAGTGTGGGTTTTGCACTGGTTGCACTGCTCACGCCTCGGAGCCCAGGATTTTTTCCCGCAATATTCGAGCCACAACCCGTCCCTCTGTAAGGGTATGCAGATCTGATGCCCTCAAGCCCAGCTAAGGCCAGCCCAGGCCTGGGAACCATCAACACCTGCCTGTTTGAGGGGAATTCGATGCAAAAGAAGGGCTGCCAGTGTCACCAAAAGTGAAGCCGGATGCAGCATCAGCCAACGCTGCACCCTGGTCCAACTTGCCTCTCCACCCTTCTGTCGGCCCTCCCCTCCCATTCCCTTGCTACTAGGTCTTGTAGCTCGACTTTGTGGGGTCTGATGGATCTGTAACTGTCGTGTGTCGTCTTGTGCAAGGTCAAGTGAACTCTATGTCCCCTTGTTTCTCCTGGTGAATTGCAGGACGCCAATCCCACGCCTGCCCCTGCTGCCCCCTCTCAATTGTTTTACCCCCTCCCCCCCCTTTGTTATCCTCCATCCTATGTTGTCGCCCCATGGGGTCACCGTGGTGACCACCAAAAAAACAATACTGGCAGTTTCAGTTTGCTTGCCTGGTATCACTGCAGTTGCTGCTTGCTTGTGATATTTTCCTGACAGGAGATGCTTCAACGGGAGAGGTTGTTGTGGCAAAGGTTGCTTTGAGAGACAAGTTGTACTTTACACCGTTTTTGTTGCAGTGCATTCATTTATCATCTTTGTGTCCCATTTTCATACCAATATGGGTGTACAGTATCGTCGCCAGGGGCAGTGTTGGGGACTGCCACTTGGAAACTGTCCCCTGTGGGGCGGGTGATGAGAAAGGGTGGGGGCGAAGGGATCATGATCAGAGTTGGCTGCTGGAGTTTTTCCAGAGGGTGACGACTATCATTGCTCATGGGCCCTCAAATTAGCAACCCTGCAACCCCAAAAGCAATTCAAGTTCAACTGTTGCAGTCATCCGCTGTACCCTCTGTTTGGGGTGTGTGTCATCTCAGCGTTCCTGCCTTTTTTTGTAATTCGGTTTCACTCCACCCCCCCCCCCCCCGGCCCCGCCCCAATATGTTTGCAAGCACAGCTCATCGCAATTTCTCCATTTGTTCCCTTGAGCTTCAGATGCAGACAATTTTCAGATCCAGGTTCTGCGAGGGGCTGCAGGCCCACCTGTTTCGCTGACGCTGCGATAAGAAACGAGAGATTTGCTGACGTGTTACAGAAGAATGGAGGTTTCTGACGAAACAGTCTGGTCTTTTTGGCTGAGTCTGGCTCACCACTCTTCAGTCAAGGCTGCAGCCTGCAACCGGGAATGCTGTGCTGCTTAAGAGGTGGGGGAAGGTGCAGAGAACGGAATTCAGCTCCCCTGGGGGTTGGTGCTTGACACGAGATGCCTTGCAATCCCTCAAAACCACCTTCCCCATCTGATTCAGGTGTGATGAATGTTCGAGCCAAAACTATGATATTTACCGCAGATCTACATTGTGTACAATCGTATACCAATGCATCTTTCCAGCCAAATCATGATAATGGGGGAGCGTTAGCGCGCCGGGCACGCGCCGGGCATCTTTTTTGACCCGTGCCCCACCGGTGACCTTTTAGGGGGTGCACTCAGTGCAGTGCGCGCGCAGTGCAACTACTTGCACGTCTAGCCATCTTAGAACCCCATGCTTTGTGATACTATGGGCATTATTGTTGTTTGACAACGGGTGTTTTGATGCTTCTTTCACATTTGGGATATGGTATATTTGGATTCTCACCAAGTTCACCAATTTTCTTCCATTTTTTGCTCGTTTCCACCACATCCACTCCTTACTAGGTTGATTTCTCCCCACCATGGGGATCCCAAGAAAGTAGGGGTAATGTAGCCATATTGATTTCTCCCCACCATGGGGACCCTGAGAAGGTAGGGGTGATGTAGCAAATACCGAGTTTGCGCTTCGTTCTTGTGACGTAGGGCAGAAACGCCGTCCAAACCGCTTGCGGCTTGGGGACTCATTACCCTAGCGAAATCTATGGGAAAGGTAAAGGCAAAGTACCGTCTGTTAAGTACAATACAAATGACATTTGGAGTTGTTGAATTCACAGCTATTGTCTGATTATGCAACGTGCTTTGTAGCGAAGGTGCGCAGTCCATCATGGTCTATTTGGGGGGCCTTCTCCATCAGAGGGTAAATCTCGGGCTGAAGTTGGGATAGTTAGTAGAAAGGTAGCGCGCAGGGCGCGCGCCGGGCAAACATTCCCCCAATGCAGGTCTCCAATGTTTTGCTGCCGGGGAATCTGTGCTTGTGTGATATTCTGGTTCGCCCCCCATGTACGGGATGAACAGAAGTACCATTCATCACTGTGCGTAGGTATTGTGTGAGCTTGCGATTGTTATATGTCATTGGCGTCATTGGAGACCCTCTTTCTGGTGGTTTGAGGGATGGCCTCTTGGAGTGCGAGGTAGCTGAGAGGTTTTCCATTGATAAGGGGGTGAAATGGTGCATCATGTCCAGGCTGAGTGCCAGAGCAAGGTATCGCAAGAGTGGTGAGCAAATATTTCCCAGCAATTTTGGCCTACAGGCCCATGTGATGCATATATATCATATGCATGCGCTTGGCAACCACAAGATGTCAGGTGCTGCTGTTTCTGGATCCACCTTTGGAGGGTTCTCAGAACTGGTTCTCGGAACTTCGCGGCCAACATTAATTTTGCTCCCTCCTCTCCTCCCTTTTCACCCTAATCTGACAACTGCACAGCCAGCACATGACACCACAAGCACAGCCACAGACCAACATGTCTGTCTTCCTGCCAAGGAATGAGGACAGCCAGGCTTGATTGCGCAAGTTAGTCCCAACTTCTGGTGTGTATCTGAGTTTGACACTGGTTTGTGTTTCTCCAACTACCGTCGAGATATCATCTCCCGTGGTCTTGTATGGCTTCCACCCCAGCTGCTACCACACCCTTTGGTGTCTGCCCCCTACACCACAACAATCAAACCAAAACAAAACAAAGGCTGAGTAGTTTCCATGTGCATTTGGCCACATTCAGAGGATGTTGGGGTTTGTGTGATCCTGGCAGTCAGGTTAGGGCCCAGAAATTGACACCAAGTGACCCTGGTTTGGCAACCCATTGTTGTCAAACCCTGATCCCTTGGTCCTAAAGCATGCACCTTGCATGGGAGGGGGTCTCAGGCATGGTGCGCGCGCATGATGGGTATATCACAGTTTTACCAAGAAAGGAGCAAAACGAGGCGTGTGCCTGCAGGGCAGTGGCCAAAGGGCATGGTAAAACTTTTTTTTGTGCATCCGCCAGTCCTGAGTCCCAACAGTCCTATCGGGGGACGGAATCATGGCCACACCACGGTCTGTAATGTTTAGACTTGCTGGTCTTTATGGGGTTTTGGTGTTTTCACAAAACAGTCCCTAAATTCCCAATAGAGGTATGTACAATCATCAGGGTAGTACAATGATAATGCAGGCACCACCAAGAAAACATTTGCCCCCAAAACACTCCAGGAACACCACAGTGCACCACAAAACCTTCAAGGATCGTAACAGTGCATTTCTGAAGCCTCTACGGGACAGCTTTTTTGGCAGCTAGCTTCTCAAGGGAAACCATGGGCCTGGTCCACATATTCCAAAACCCTGTTCGCTGTGCACACGGTGCAGATACTCCCTCGATGCCTGCCCTGCATGCTGTCCTTCTGCACACGTTCCAGTGCAGGTCTCTGCCCTGAAAACCTGTAAAAGAGCGCATTGTACTGCTGCTTTAGAAACTGCTGCTCTGTCAACTGGCTCTGTCTGAGGTGGACTGGCTCCCAGAGGACTGCATAAAGCTGACTCTTGGTCTGTGAAAGTGGTGGCTTTGTCAACCTTAATAAGGCTACACCACAATTCTGGTCTGTTTTGTAGGTCTCGAGGGTGCACCTTTTTCATAATGCGCCGTACTAGAGACCTATGCGGTGTGGTATCATGGGCGTTGTTGTTTGGTGCTAACTCCTAGCAGACATGCCCCCTTTCACCTCTGGTGTCTACACCACTCTGGACAAGCATCACGTAACTGGCGATGAGCTGATGACGCCATGAGCTATGTGTGCAGGTACAGCGGGCCGCCAGAATACAGAGACAGGTTGCTGCTTCTCTGGCAATACGTGTATTGTATCAGGAATTGGTGTGTATTTGGCTGCTTTCAACAGTGTCTGGCCAAAGCAGTCTCTGCTGATCCAATTCCGGAGATATCAGATTTCATTTCTGATTTCATAGGACACTCAAGCCATGGATGCAGGCTCTGAGGAACCAGCAAGAAAACTTCAGTCCTGTCTTTGGACACTGGGCGGCAGCTAATGATAACTGAAGCAGAGGCATCACAGATGTGCAGGCAATGGGTGTAGATGCATATGTGCAATGATGCTTCTGCCGAATTTGCTGGTGCAGCTCTGGCAACCATTGTGCATGACTGACAAGAGAATGGGTTGGTTTCAATAAACGGATGGTTCAGACAACAATATGGTTGTGGCCCCATTGGTGCCAGCCTGTGTCTGGTATTGTGAAGCCACTCACACACCTGAACAGTCAAAAGTGCACACGCACTCTGGGGGAGCCTGAAGCGCAGTGCGCGCGCAGTGCAATTATTTGGGCGTCTGGCCGTACTAAAGACCCATACCTCGAGGTACTAGGGGAATGCCATGCACGCAGTGCGAAGTTTTGGATGTCGGCAAATACTCGAACCCTAGTTTTGGCCCCTTTTCACAAGTTATTGGTTCCGTACCAGGGTTTTTGTGGCTTCCCAAGCATTTAGGATGTGGCATATTTGAATTGTCAACCATTTCCCCCTAATTTCCTCCCCCGCAAGCTTTTCCGTCAAGTGACCGAACTCATGGTTACCAAGGACCACGAGTTCTTTGGGAACTCTACATCTCCCCCCTTTGCCTTCCTTTCATACCCCTTTCACATGGGCATATCGCTTCCTTGGGGGAAGCGGCTAACAAGGGTGTTTTGGGCCACTTAAGGGTGTCAAAAACCCAAGTCTTTATCGTGCGCAAACGCTAACTTTGTGTACTTGTGAGCATGAACGTAAGTAACTTAACACAATGCTCACAAGACCAAAAGCCAGAAGTTGAACATGTGTGCATCTTGCATGTCCTTGCATAGTTGTACTTGAGAAGGCTGATTTGCTTGTTCATAACGACACTTGATTACCAAGCTGAAGGCAGTTTTGTTGTTCTGATGTGGGCTTTGCTGCTTTGCCGTGCTAGTAAACAGGTGACAGGTATTCTTGGGTGAGTATCCTAGCCTCTGCGTGCGCAATATGCACGCAGTGCCCACGCAGTGCCCACACAGTGCAAACACTTAGCCTAGGGGCCCGCAAGGAGCGCCCAAAGTATCCGGAGCAACCTGTCACAGGTGTGCCAAAGGTGATTGAGCAGATCTTGTGGTTCGGCAAGGGGGGAGCGTTAGTGCGCCGGGCGCGCAACGGGCATCTTTTTTGACCCGTGCCCCACCGGTGACCTTTTAGGGGGTGCACTAAGCGCAGTGCAACTATTTGGACGTCTAGCCATCCTAGAACCCCATACTTTGTGATACTATGGGCATTATTGTTGTTTGACAACGGGTATTTTGATGCTTCTTTCACATTTGGGATATGGTATATTTGGATTCTCACCAAGTTCACCAATTTTCTTCCATTTTTTGCTCGTTTCCACCACATCCACTCCTTACTAGGTTGATTTCTCCCCACCATGGGGACCCCAGGAAAGTAGGGGTAATGTAGCCATATTGATTTCTCCCCACCATGGGGACCCTGAGAAGGTAGGGGTGATGTAGCGAATGCTGAGTTTGCGCTTCGTTCTTGTGACGTAGGGCAGAAACGCCGTCCAAACCGCTTGCGGCTTGGGGACTCATTACCATAGCGAAATCTATGGGAAAGGTAAAGGCAAAGTACCGTCTGTTAAGTACAATACAAATGACATTTGGAGTTGTTGAATTCACAGCTATTGTCTGATTATGCAACGTGCTTTGTAGCGAAGGTGCGCAGTCCATCATGGTCTATTTGGGGGGCCTTCTCCATCAGAGGGTAAATCTCGGGCTGAAGTTGGGATAGTTAGTAGAAAGGTAGCGCGCAGGGCGCGCGCCGGGCAAACATTCCTCCAAGGTCTGGCCATGTGCTCAGGTGCAGAGACATGATAACCTAGATGGAACCTCCCAAAGTTGTTTATGGGGAGTGGCTACCCAACCAACGCATGAAGTATGGTGGTGCAGAGTACACTACGACACTGCATGTACAGTTTGGTTGCCTGAGTGCAGATCACTACCATTTGTGGTCGGAGTGTCGGCAGAAGGGGTGTGTGGCATGTCCGTGGGTCAATAAGCATGGGGCTTCCACATCGTTTCAGCACAAGAGGGGGCGTCTAAATGACGTGCGCGGTTCCCACAAGTTCCAGGGTGTATCTAACCTGGCACAGGTTTATATTATACAATCAGTATTACACAACACGAAAGGAGGAGCCTCCAGGCTCCTTGGTGTTACCGGCCGGACGGTACCCGGGCCGTACAAGCATGAGTTGTTGAAGGTAATTTCTTAAGTGGCTAGGAGATACCACCCTGGATCTTTGCCTCCTGATAGCAGGGAGCACCAGCGCCTTGTGCGAGGAAGCTTCCAAGCAGACATCAGCTTAACTGGACGAGAGGCCCGCACTGTGATGGGAAGACTGGCGGGGGGCATGGTCCTCCCATTGCCCTTCCATTCTCTGGTTCTGGCCTTGTGCCACATAGTACACCTGTGCTATGGTTGCACTACATTGGCAACTGTAGCATGGCAAGCTATGGGTTTGGTGTACACATATGTTGTGCACATCATTCCGGAATTTGCGGAAGAAGGTTGCAGTGCAACCCTATATATGCACGGTTGGTCCCACACTTGGTTTAACCCGCGGACCCGATGCTGTATTCTGATGAGGCAGGGGAACAGGACTTCCGGGTGGCCAAAAGATATGCCCCCGTGACTAGTACTAGGCAGGACCACTATCAGTGAAAGTTTGAAGCATGAGCCATATGAAAAGTTTTTGTGCAAGAAAAAGAAGATCCCCACTGCCCATCGGAACCTTGTTTTGGAGGCTTGCATGGTTGCTGCCAATGCACTGTGGCAGACAGTCTTTCAACGCCTGTTACGGCTTTTGATGACTTGTCAAGAAGCAGGGGGCTGCAAGCTATATATGCACCCAGCAACCATTTCGGTGAAAATGCACTTTTCCAAGTGCAAAACCGGAAACTGATGTGGTTTGTGTGTGTGGGAGTTGTGGCTCCAAGCGTTGTATACGTCAATGGGTCCCACTTGAGGTGGAAGCTGCCCAAAGTTGGCCTACCATGGCTTTGAAGAGCCGTTCCAAATTCAAATCCTGTGCCGCACGGCGTAAAGATCTCAAGGGCAAGGGTAAGGGTAAGGGTAAATCTGATGTGGGGCCGATCCACAGACCAATGGATTCGAACCCAAGTTCCGTTCTTGTGGTTCCTGCTTCGGAGGCGGAGGACAGTGCTGCCTCATTTCAAGGTCCAAGTGATGTGAGCGACCACCAGCGCGTACAACCAATGAGGCAGGCAAAGTTGTTGCGCGTCCCCGTTGTTGATAGCGACATTGAGCACCAACTGGTATTTCCCAAAGGCAACAGTAGCAGCAGCAGCAGCAGCAGCAGCAACAGTGATAGTGGAAGTAGTAGCAGTCCCGAGGATGATGATTCTGAGGATGATAATGTGTACGTGTCTGGCTGCTCTACAGTAAGTGCCGCAGGGGCAGATTTTTCATCATCATCTCATGACAGCCCTAAACCTCAACCGCAACCCAAGAAGTATCGGCGTAGGGCTGTACATAGTCAGGGGGAGCAGGTGTTGGATGTGGACGCTATGTCAAGTGATGGTTGTCTTGTGCATATGCTTAGTGAAGGGGAATACAACATTCACAGTTCCAATTAAGGACAAGCAATCTTTTCTTTTGTGCATGTTACTTTGCTGAGGTTAGGTATATGGGTGGACAACATTGCCCTCTCTCAACGTAGCAAATTTCAATTGATAATCGCCTGGAAGTTTTCAAAGTTGCCCGGAAAAATGCTCGAAAGTTTTGGCAGCCAGCTTGGGACCCAAAACGCAACCAATATCGCTTGGAATGTTCTATGGACCTTCCAGGCAACCGTCCCCGGGTAGCTCGGAAGAAATTTTGGTGCCGATTTCTGAAATGTACCATGCGATACGAGTCCCATTTGGTGACCATAAGTGCTAAGCGTTTGCAAAAATCCCCTGCAAAATGCCCAGCTTTTTTTTGCCATGTTTTACCCTCTATGCTGTGCGTTCTAGCGCCATGTGTCCTCCGTCACAGAAGCATCCTCCACCATGTCTATGGTTCGCGGGCTCTCTGGGATGGCCCGCGGGAAGGAGCAGCACTATTAGTGGGCTTCAAAAATGCGTTCCCCACAATGTCGCACGAGATGGTGGCGGCAGCGCTTGACCTCATGTGCATTCCGTTCCTGTATATCCGGCTAATATTGCATCGAACCTGTACTGAGCAGGCAAAGGATACGTCCCCAAGGTCTACCATTACCCGCGCGCGGGTACGCGCCAAGGGGTTCCGCTGTCCCCAGTGCTATTCTCCTTGGTAGCGTCTTTTGTTGTCTTCCCACTACAAGACCTCGATCTGAGGCTCACCATCATGATGTATGCGACGACCTCATCATTTTTCTGGACGGACGGGAAAACCCACAGTTGCTGGGGAAGGTATGGAAGGTGGTATCCCGTTTTGGACACTTTTTCGGGATTGAAGATAAATTTGAACAAAACGGCTGCAATAGTCCGCAATCGTGGAGGACAAGAATGGGCCAATTGGTGTGGAACTTCGTCAAGTATCTAGGGGTACGCTTGGGGAATATTCGGCAGCATCAAGATGACCAAGGATGGGGGTTGACAATAGAACAAGCCTTTGCACCAGCACTCCAAGAAGCTTTTCGGCGCACACGGGTGGTGTCCACGCTGCATCTGTCGATGGATGAACGCGCCTTCATGCTAACATCGTGGATTTTGCCGGTGGTGGCATGGGTCCGGTGATCAGGCAACTGAAGTTGGTCTACCACGTGACCATGGGTACCAACAGTTGGGGAATCACTGTGCCAATTCTCTCACGCCCACGGCTGCAACAGAGACTGGCCCTGCCAGAGCCGGAATTGTTCCCGATGCATCAGGCAGCGGCTCCATTTGTAGTCTCTTGAGAGAACCCCACAAGTACCCCAACATGTCAGTGGAGACCTTTTGTGCGTGGGCAACGTCAATTGGGTTTACACCATCCAAAGATGACCTTCCGTACATCCATCTGGGCATGGTTAGAACGGCGAGACTGGCGTTCCTGGGATGGACGGCGAAAGCGCATTCATATATCCAACAGGTGGCTCCGCAAGCGGCCCCCCCAAAGGATTGGGACGGGCTACCGCCATGGCACTCAGTCTACTTCTAGATTGAGTACAAGTGCTCGTACTACAACATGAAGATGATCGGACCGGGTGTGCTGACGTGGGGTCAATTTCAGTCTCTTGAGGATGCGAGGCTTATGAATGCACTGCCTCGAACTTGGAAGGAGGTCCCCCCCCCCTTTTGCAATTGAAGCCCCCCTTGCAAACTCCCCCCCCCTAGCTATCCCCCCCCCCCCCACCCTGGTCTGCGCTGCAGTGCAGCAAGAAAAACACTGAACAATGTGGTTATGACCATGCGCTTGTGACACGGGGGCGTATGCGAGCCCAGTTTCCGTTGCCTCATGGCCCACCCGGGAGACTGTCACTTCCATGTTTTTCTAGTTAAAATGTATTGTGCTTGTTTGTGTTGCGCATCTGCTTTACGCATGGCCTCGCATTGCAAAGGCTGCCCCCCCAGCCAAGAGCAAAACCAACCGCCAAACGGACTGGTTTGGCTCTGCAAGCGGGCGCTAAAGCGGCTGCCAAACCAGCCCCGCGCGCCATTGCCTCCTCCTCATCAGCCAGTGCAACACACCCCGTGCCTGTCATGCAAACTGAGCATGTGCAACAGTTCAAAGTGTGTTATTCTCGTACCCAGAAGTTCCTACCGTTCCTTTGCATCCTCAATAACATTAGTGTTGGATGAAACACATTGGCACCGCATCAATGCGAAAGTCGCTTCACACGTGTTCTCTTTGCTTGCATCGGTGGAGGGTACCACAGCTTGCGTTGAAATACCCTTGCAACCCCCCCCCCCCCCCCCGGGAGACCGTCGCGGGCTAACCCGGGAGTTTGCAAGGGGGAGAAAGGGTACAACCATGGCTGGCGGCTCTTGAACAAAGTTCCATCGAGAGAGGGGTTTGATACCCCCACAGTCCATGTTCAAAACTTGACCAAAGCTTGGTTGCTACAATTCTATGCATCCCAACCCGGGGTACGCGACCCGCAATCCCCCGAGGTGTGGGAGCTATGGGCAAATGCGCAACTGCAACCAAGGGTGAAGGATTTCGCACAAAGCGCATTGTGGCAAAAACTTGCGGTACATGAAAGGGTCTACAAGAGGTCGGGCACGGACAAGTGCCCGATCTGTGCACAGAAGGAGTCAATCAAGCACGCCATGGTGGAATGCTCCATGTTTAAAGCGGTGGCGGCGGTCATACAACACTACTTTGGCTCGGTGGCAACCGGGGATGGGGAGTTTTCACTCCGGGACATGATGGAATCCGACAATCAAGAATGGTTGTTGAGTATGGACCAAGGCCGGGCAATGTGGTCGGCAAGAAGTTCTCCTGCTGAACTATTCAAAAGTCAATTCAATTCAATTCAAAAGTGGCCCACAAGTGGGCCCAATGGCTACATAACCCCTTGCCGTCTGGGGGGGGGTCCCCGATGGTTTAGAGCGGGGGACAAAATCGGAAGTGGCCCGCAAATGGGCCTAGTGGCTACATAACCCCCGCCATCTGGGGGGGTGCCCGATGCTTCAGAGTGCGGGACAAAATCACAAAGGGCACAAATGGGCCCAATGGCTACATAACCCTTGCCGTCTGGGGTATCCCGGATGCTTCAAAGCAGGGGGCAAAATCAAAAGTGGCCCACAAGTTGACGCGGCATGACCCAGCAACTTCTCCCCAGTACCCTTGTATTGAATATGTCGGAACTCAGGGCGAGTGACCAATGACAATTGCAAGAAGCGGGGCACCCTTGCTACGAGAGTGGTACCAAACATGCGCGCCTTTAGCATACATTTGTGTGTGAATGCAAAGAGGAGTCATGCTTAGGCCCAATAGAAACACCGCACAAAACGGCCCTAGGGACAATGCCTCAAAGTGACTGGAATTGGAGGTCCCCGATGACATGACCTCCAGGACATGGAGATCCCACTCGAATACTTGCACAATGTCATTGGATTGCAATTTCCCAGGAGATGGGGGAGGATGTACACACCCGTGCAAACGGGGCGATGGGTGCGGAAAGGCGCAGTATTTGACCCCACAACATGGCCGCTTTTGCATTTAGTCTCAGCATGTTGTGCAACCCTTGGACAATCTGCTTGCAATTGCCTTGAATTGATGATACTACGCAACAAGAACATGCATTCTGTTCACATAGATATGAACAAGCATCCTACTGCAAACATTTAACACAATCAAGATTGCATGATTTCTCAAGTGAAACGTCAACAAACCTCGGCTTGATACTTTGAGATACCAGGGGCATCATTGTGGCCCCTAGCGTAGGTTTTGACTTCTGATTTTGTCCCCTTTGTTGGGGACCCCCGAGAATGCAGGGGTGACGTAGCATTTCCGCCCTCTTTTGGACCCCAACCTTCTGGTGCTATTGAGGCGTGGCCCCTTGAGTTGGGGTTAGGGACTCGCAATCCACGCTTTGTTGTGTGGCCCCTTCCCCCCCCCCCCCGTCCTTCCCCTGTTTCTGATTCTCTCTCTTTTTAGTTCAACAAATCTCTCTCATAATCTAGGTCATACCCCCCCCCCCGTCCTTCCCCACCCCTTGTCCTTCACCGGGGGGGGGGGGACTTGGTCAACCCAAATTTTTTCGTTGCGGCTCACTGTGTTGTTGTGTGGGTGACTGTGTTGTGGGGCACTGCCACTGTATCCCTTGTACTCATGGCAGGACATTTTGCTCACTTTTCTAAAATGGAACTTGACAGCACAACCACATTTCCCCCTGGGGCAAATGTAATGTTCATCCACTCCACGGTGGTGACCCGTCGAATGGTGATGAGCCGGACCAAGCTGTGGGATGCAAGGCTTGCTGCTTTGACGGATGCATCTCATGCTGAATTCTTTCGTTTTATGTTGCAATTTCTGTGCTTGCAAGTGTATGTGTATGGTGGTAGTGCGGTTCCCCAGGGGGGGGGGTGGGGGACCGTCATTTGGCAGCCGTCCCCCAGGGGGTGGTGGGGGACTGTCTTTCCTGGGGTGGGGAAGGCAAGGGGGGGGGGGGAATGCGGTCCGCATTTTCCCGGATTTTCCGGGCAGGTCCCTTAGTGTAATGTTCAAGAGGAAACATTCTAGTGGCATTGTCTTGTAGTCAGTTAGTTGTGAGGAACAATGGGTGTTGTGGGCGCCAGAGACGCCGGAGAATTTTTTTTTTTTTAGACAGATGGTAGGGGGAAATTTTTTTGTTTGACCCTATGTGTCTATGCCCAAAATACTCAGAATTTTGTGGAGAATTCAAAAATGGATGAAAAACAAAAAAAAGGATTTTGACCCCGACCCGACCTCTGGGTCGGACCTTCGCTGATGGGAGCCTAGGTTGATGGGCAAATTTTTCTTTGAAAAAATTTTTCCCCAGTTGTGTATATTCAAAATGAACGTATGTTGGGGTATCCCCCCCCCCCCCCGGGGGGTGATGACCATGCGCCTGTGACACGGGGGCGTATGCGAGCCCAATATCCGTTGCCTCATGGCCCCCCGGGGGAGCCCGGCGGTATGGGTGAATGGGGGAGCACCTGATGCGGCGCGGAGATTTAGCGGTCTAGCCTGACCAAGCAGCTGCAGCTTCTGCCCCTAGCGGTTTTGAGCCTAGCCCTTGAGTTGAACTACTGCACTAAGTTGTTCCATCAAACCGTCCATGCTTTGAGCGCCCAATTGTGCCAGACGAGATGAAACATAGGGGTTTCGAGGGGCAAACACCATTCTAACAAAACCGCATTTTCTCTCGCATTTTTTGCCGCATTTTCCGCATCCCCCCCCCCCCCTGGGAAGGACAGGGGGGAGGGGGGGATGAGCTCAGGGCTTCTGTTATTTCCGTGGCAGGAAAATCACGGAAAATCACGGAAATCGGCCAACGTTGAAAATCACGGAAATCACGGAAAATCACGGAAACGGAAGTTGAAGTTCCTATTGATTTCTATTGTTGTTCCCGGTTGCCACAGAAAATCACGGAAAATCACGGAAACGGAAATGAAAGTTCCTGTTGTTTGCTATTGTTGTTCCTGGTTGCTAAGTGTTAGAGTGTGTATTTCTTTGTGTGTTTTCAGTTGTGACATGTCTTCTTCTGATGAAAATGGCACTCCTGCTGCAAAGAAACGAAAGGTTTGGCAGCGGGGGTCCAAAATGCAACACCCAGCCATCAAAGGGTTGATGTGGAAATACACTAAAGTGCATGGGTGTATTCGTAATAAAGACGAGGTGTACAAGGCTTCTCGGCGTGCTGGTCTCCTGCATAAGGGTGCAATTCGTCACAAAATTAAAAACCAGAAGTGCTGGGTGGGAACCGATGAGTGGACCGATGAGCAGGGTCACGCAATCAACGTCTTGATTGGGGTAGGACCAAAGGTCTACGTGGTTGCCACTCTCCAGCTGTACCCAGTCACAGGCACGGCGATTGAGCGGTCATTTAGTCTGGCCGGACTGGTTGATGTTAAAAATAGGCAGAGCATGGGCAAGGACCTGCGTGAGGCCTGCGTCACCATGTTTTGCAATGGTGATGTTGAAGAACGGTTCGCAAAATGGCAGTAGACCGCCCCCCAAATGTGTTGTGCTTTGTTTCGTCTCTTGTGGGTGTCCGGGTGAGGCAAGGGCAATGCATAAGGAACATTTTTGTACCACGGAAACACCACAGAAAATCACGGAAATACCACGGAAAATCACGGAAAATCACGGAAGGGTTTTTTCATGCCAATCACGGAAATAGTAGAAGCCCTGATGAGCTTCACGCAGTCTTTCTGCAAAATTGCAGAAAGAGAGGCACATGTTTCGCTGTCCACCAGCATCCAAGCGGAAGAGGCATCCGAATGGCGGCATATGTCCCAAGTGCACGCAGTGACCCTTACGGCCTTACAGCGGGCGACTTTGTCGGACCCCCGATGGGACATCCGAGGGGCCACCGCACAACGCATGAAACGCTTGCGGGACGAGAACCCACCCGAGACACACAAGAAACGGAGGACAGAGAGGCCGGAGGTTCCTAGTGATCTCCAGGATATGGAAATCCCGCTGGAGGACATGGGCGATGTCATTGTCTTGACTGGATTGTAACACCCCGAGAGGTCCGGGAGGACGCGCATACCCGTGCAAACGGGGCGACAGGGGTGGGGCAAGGCGCAGGACTCGTTCCTCCCGCCACCCCGCCGCAGCCGTCTTGGTGAGGGTAGGTCATACCAAACCCATACCCAAAGTTGGCCCTGTCACTGACCCATGACCTGCTATGTGTACTCTCAATGGACACTTGGTGGAACTTCGGTCACGAGTTAAAAAAAAAACAAAATTGCAGAAAGACTGCCGTTCAGCAACACTTATTTTTTCCTCTTAAGGACTGCCCTGCATGCAGCTGTTGAGGCCATGTGCAGCATGGTTCATACTGCCGCAATATTCACCACACTCCACCATGGAAGCGTGGTTCACCCTGGTGAATCACGTCTTCATAGGCTTCCACTGCCACTCCACACCCCCACCCATTGATTGGCGCAGAGTCAGCACCAACATTTCAGGGCTTTGTACCCAACCCTATCCAACAACCCAGGGATGCATTGGAAAGGCCGACAGCCATAGGAAGAAGGGGTTGTCCCCTTCCCCTGCCCCTTCATCACCCCATTCTTTTGGAGCCCACCTTCTTACCCTTCCTTCCAGCCAACACGGCTGTGCAGTGGATCTTCCTGAGTGGCCAAAAGCCAATTGGCCCTGACACGTGCCACTTCCCCCAACGCCTGGACCCCTGTAGCAGGAGTAAAGTGGTGGGCAGATGGAAAGTGAGGCACGTCCAGCGGGTGCGACAGCAAATATCCTGTGTCCTGAATTTTGTTCACTGACCGCTTGTAACCAGGACACAGGCTTTGTTGATTGCGTCTTGCAGTGTATGCCATATTTGCATACTATCCAGGGTTTTCAAATTTTTGCAGTCAAGCGATCTGAAAATCCAGCAGTGTTTGACCCCCAGACAGCAGCACTCACAAACAAATCAATAGTGGGTCTCCAAGGTGATGTTCCTCAGTGACTGGAGGAAAGGGAGCGCAAGCCTCAAGTGCCTTGTCTTCTCACAGCTGAAGTTCTGAAATGCAAAACTTGCGCCGCATGACGAGGCATTGCGCGTCCTCTCAAACGCGTGCCGTCGCGGTGTCCGTTGGGCAACAGTTCTTAAACAAGTCGGCCGTAGTTCAATTTCTGCGCCCCAAGGACCCTCTGCCCAAAGATATTCCTCTGGAATCGGTGTGTCCTGTTGTCTGCAAATCTCTGCCTATCCTACAACCACAACTTGCCCGTGATCTCCACGCCACAGGCACCCACGACGTCCGAAAGCCGGTTGTCCCTCGGTGCCTTTGTCTGGGTCAACTTTTGCCTTGGGATGCAGGAAGCAGCAAAAGGAGCTGTCACGCATAACAGCGTGCGCCACTGGTGTTTGTATTCCACCCTAGACCCTAGTGCTCACAGGCTCTTTTTGGACAGCTGGGCGTCAACGCCATGTGTGCTGATGGCAGAGAGCGGGAGGGGCTGCGTGGTGCGTGATGGTTGGCATGCACTAAGCCTTGCCGAGCATGTCTCCCTTCTTTCTGCCCCCGCTCTTCGGCGACTCCCGGGTGATATAGCACTGGGACGACAACAATGTCTGAATCCGCATGTCACGAATGTTTGTGGCATACACTCCCAGCGCCCTCGTGCCTTTCACAGCCATACGACGTCTATTGTACCCCTGAAAAACAGGACCCTGTGAGTGTGAGGGTGGGGTCTGAAGCCACTTGGTCACTCACTCACAAATTTATGATTTCGGTATGTTTTAGAAGGGGGAAAACTACAGGTGCTGTCCCGGGTTATGCATCCCCAAGTGCAAGGTTATTCTGCCGTGAATGCCTGACAAACTTTCCAGGCCCGCCTGTTGAGGGTTCCCTTCGGGTGCTGACCCCAATTTAATTTTCAGAAAAAGTGAAAACGATATCTTTGAGGTCAAACGTCTTGATTCGTCTGGGTTCAGTGGAAGAAAATTTTAAACCACTTGTGATCCCAAATGTTTTCTCCTTGTGGCCTGGGTGCCCTCAGTGGGCGGGTTGGAGGCACATCTTTGCGTTTGGTCCTGCAGAGTGACTTTTCAGCGGAGAAGGGTCAAGTATTTGTGCACAACAACGGGCCTCAGTCCGATCATTACCGCACTGTGTTGGTGGGCCTGCCTGAGAAACCAGTTGCTGCAGACCTTGCGGACGCTACCCAAGCGGTCGTGGCCAAGTTGAAGTCCATCAAGCAGCCATCCGCGGATGTCATCCTTCCATCCTTGGATGAACTGCAGGTCCAGGATGCCGCACACGTGATAAGTTTAATCTCGTGCCTGTCAGACTACAAGTTTGACCAGTTCCTTTCGAAAGGCCGTGACCTTAAAATCGAGAACCTGCATTTGGTCGCTGGGTCTGATATGGGAACTGACCAAGTCCAGGGCGTTCAAGGGTCAGTTTCGAAGGGGACCATCCTTGGGAACGCAGTGAACTGGTGCAGGGACCTCGGAAATGCACGGAGTGACATCAGTACACCATCGTATTACCAGAAGCAAGCGGAGGAGTTATGTAATCTGCATTCCTCACTGTCTATGAAAGTTCTGCAACAGGACGATCTGCTTGCAGAGGGCATGCATTTGCTGAATGAGGTGGGCAAAGGGGCTGATGACAAGCCCCGCTTGGTCATCATGGAATACAAAGGAAGCACCGGGGATCTTCCACCGCCGCTGGCTCTGGTTGGGAAGGGGATCACTTTCGACACTGGTGGTCTCAACCTCAAGCCAACTGGGGGCATCGAGACCATGTACATGGACATGAATGGTGCAGCTACAGTGCTGGGAGCCATGAAGGCCATCGCAGAGCTGCAGTTGCCCTGTCACGTGGTGGCCGCCCTGGCATTGGCGGAGAATGCTATTGGGCCGAATGCTCTGAAGCCAGAGGCCGTTGTCACTTCGATGAAGGGACTGACGGTGGAGATTTCAAACACCGACGCGGAGGGTAGATTGGTTTTGGCGGATGCGATGACCTACGTCCAAAGGAACTACAAGCCGCACACGCTGCTCGATTTTGCCACTCTCACTGGTGCCATGATTATCTCTCTGGGAGAGCATTTCTGCGGTTACTTCTGCAACAGCGACGAATTGGCACAGCAGATTGACAAGGCTGCAACGGCAACAGACGACAAGTCATGGCGCATGCCCCTGCACGCGAACTATCTTGCAGATATCAAAGGTTCGGTGGCCGACCTTCGCAACCGCCAGCCGCAAGCAGGGCAACCACCCGGCGCTGCTTGCACCGCAGCAGCATTCCTGGAGGAGTTTGTTGAGGATGGAGTGCGCTGGGCCCATTTCGACCTCGCTGGGTCGTCTGTGGCTTCAGCCGCACGGGGCTATCGGCCCAAGGGGGCCACAGGGTATGGGGTACAGTTGGTCGCGCAGTACGCGCAAGACACGCTTTGTGACTCGAAGGCAGCATGATCGCTGGTGTGCCTTTACCAATGACCACTGACCACACTCTTCGGCAGGTCCAAGAAATTACAAATTACGGCAGCTTGCCATCCCAATTTCCAAGGATTTTAAGGTCAAGTTGAAGCTGGGCATCCAGGCCTACTGACCACTGACTACAGCATTGAGATTGACTGACAAATAGGCTGACCGGAAGGCGGCCTCCGCAGAACGTGCAGGTATCTTCAAAAAAGCACATAGCAGCTTGCAATCCTCATTGCAGTTTGAGGAGTGCTGCTCCGAAATCCTGCGTTTCATATACCCACTGGCATATCACTGCCAACTCAATGAGAATGCCTGCACAATGCATCCACTGTGAGTCGCATGCCACCTGGTTTGGGCTGATTTGGCAGATCATTCACATGCCCTGAACACACACAATCTGCTGTGGTGCACAGACGAATGGCACGCAGTAGCTGCATCCTGTTACTCATTCTACACCTGGAGACATTGGCAGGATTTGCGCACCTGATTCCCTGATCAGAATGCCAAACCGTTGTACATACCCCTGGCAGCGAGTGACCCGTGCACCAACATTGCACATTACGACGCTGTGCTCCCTCTATTCCTCTGCCTGGTCCCTCTTACATGCTTTGTCACAGGGCCAGGCCAAGTCAACAGCTGGGGCTCAGGTTAGCTTTTGCCCTCATCTGGATCCGCTTCAAAGGATCCTCCCCCACAATGTGCACACATGCATATGCACACTGATGCAACAGCACACATGCACATAAGAGACAGTATGACTAATACCAGATTTATCCCGCATTCCTCCCTCAATCATGATGATGGTGCCACCAGAATTGACTGTCTGTGCAAGCTTTGGTGTAGTCTGATGCAGTATGCGAGAACGCTGATCTTGAAATGATGATTTGTGGGGTCCAACCCTTCATTCATGGCTTCGACGTGTTGATTGTATCGACAAGTGAGGCAGGTGTGAGGTCCTGCCAGCAGGCCCCAGCACCTCTCCCATTATCCAGCCCCAGTTTCCTATATATTGTAATCGCGATGAAAAAGGACGAGAGTGCTGTCTGGTTCTGTCCCCCCCCCCCCCCCGGTTTGTAATTCTTATGCCTTTGCAATTCCTGTGGGGCTGGGGGTGCACAAACCGCCACCTTGACCTTCTTACTTTTACACAGGCCCGGCAGTTTTTCAGATTTTCGTGTGATTTCTGTGTTTCTCTCAGGCAACATTTGCAAAAGCCTGAGAACCGATGCCTGAAGGATTGTGGCCCAAGTGAGCCCATTCCAGTGACCCCTGTTGAGCATGTTCAGCTCTTCAAGGTCAAATATTACCACCGCAAAAGTGGCACACGGAGCCCATCCCGCAATTGACTAAAGCACATACTGGGATACTGCATTTCATAGTTGGTTGGTGCATGCTATGCCTGTGTGTGTGCTGTGTGTTGCTTGAAATTCCGTGACTACCCGGGGGGGGGGGGGGGGGGGGGCTGTCATTTTCGGCCATTCTCAGCATGTTCCTGCAGGGGGTGAAATTCAAAAAGTTGGTCCCAGAAATGAGGGTGAGTGGATTTGAATTTAGCCCCACGTGAATCCGAGTGTAGTGCGCGGTTGCTGCCACAGGTTCTGTATCTCTGGTGGTCCACATGATGGAACACCAGCGTACATCACTGCACAACCATAGCACCTAAAGTGAAAAACCTTGCTTGCGGGTGGTTGGTGCAGTCTGCGGTTGCCGGCACATGTTCTATATATAGTCCACCCCATTTTTCCCCCTCTTGGGGGGGGGGGTGGTGGTGCTGCATTGCCACGTTTGTCACAGCAATTTTTGCATTTGGCAGTTTCAATAGTGAGGTACCTTTTTCTTTGGAATCGCCGGGAAAATAGTATAATAATGACCTCTACTCATCTACGTTTGTTTGTGTGAGGATGTGCACCATGGAGTGGTCCAGAATGTCACTACCAATGCCCGAGGGCAAAGGGGGAAGGCAACTGTTTTTTTCCCTGAGGACCAATCTGAGTGGGCCATCACCGATGACACACGTTTCACTTGCTATGCTCCTGAATTCAAACATATGCCAGCTCCGGCGCCAGTTGAATTTTATGCTCTGCTTTTGTTTTCTGCCCCCCCCCCCCCCCCGGACAGGGTTTCTGTTGCGGGAGCCCCCACCCGGATAGCTGGGAGGCACAATGCAAAAAAAACAAAAAAAAAAGGGCTTCTGTCGTTCACGAAGGAGTGTTTCAGCATACAGTCCCAGAAGGGCATGTATATCTCGTACGACGTGCCATTTCAACTCCTCAAGCTGACAACTTGCAGGTGTGGGGTTGCTTTGACGTACTCAGTTAGCTTCACGAAGAGCATGCTCCTCCCCCTTTGTGGGTCTATTTAGATGGTTCTTACAATGCTCCTAGGAATGGAGCAGCGGCCGTTTTCTGTTTTCCTGAAGGAGTTTCCGTGTTAGCCATTCAGAGTCCCTACTTTTCCTCCGGTGACAACAAATTTTGGGCCTTTACACAAAGCCTGCGTTACCTACGGCGAATAGGGTATTATGGTACGTTTTTGTTGTGATAACCAGCAGGTGGTTTCGTTAGTTCACCCGCAAAGCATTGTAAACAGTAAGAAAAAGTCACTGCCATGTCTTTCTTGGAGGGCTTGATCCAGGCCAAGCCCCCCTTAAAACCCTTTTGTTGATGCTAAGACTAACTTAAGTATTTTTTATCACTCTTTTGAAGCTTTAAGTACACTTTCTCAAAGTAACTAGGGTTATAACCCTAGCCCCCCATGAAGTTCACCCCTACCACTCAACTGAGCGGAGGTATTTTCCTTCATGGAGGATATACCGAAATAAAATAGGCATTACATGGTTTAGGCCTTGGAGGTTAAGCCTAGTGGTCTCCCACCCCAAGACCCCTATACTCAATTGTTTCTACCACTTATTGTGGTTGTACTTTTTAACTGTTTCTGAATTCAGTTGCTTGGCCAAGTCATAATCTGTGTCTGGCCTAACTCCTATGCCCCACATTCCTAACCTGCTCCATTTCATCCAAAAGAGTGCACATGAAGTGCTTGATGCTAACTTGGAGGCTAGAGTCAGGCCAGTTTTCACATAAAATCTTTTGTTTTATCCATTTGTGATTGAATCTTTGTATTTATACCTGCTTTGTCTATCTGCAGCCCTTCTGTGTTACATTGGATTTCAAACTATTCATTGATTCGATCCACATCCTGTTCTTGCTCTACTTGCTCCTTTGGTTTTGGGATTTCCACATCAAAAACCTGCAGGATTTCATCAAAATCTATAGGGCACTAATCAAGGACATCTTTCCGGTAGCAGAGGCAAACCCTGAGTACCTTTCGAACCGACTCTGAGCAGAAGCACAAGAAAAGCACACTGAAAAGCACATTGAACATGTCCACACAACTGTCCTCCCGAACCTGGCCGATCAGAAGTGTACGTGTCCAGCTTGGCAGTGTAGCCCACCCAAAGAGTGAACCGCCACTCAGAGCAGCATCTGGGTCTCAGGAAGATCTAGAGTACAGAAGGGCGAATCCAAATCCGCCCAGAACAACCCCATTCACCATGGAAACCTTAGCGGCCCATGGTGAGGACAGCCTGCAAAGGCTCTGCAGGCGTGTCGAAGCCTCCATCGCCCGGTCGGCCTGTCCGGCCTCTTCTTCTACTGTTCTTGGAGGTGCTCCTGAAGAACAAGAGGACCTACGAAGGAGGATGGATGAGTTTATGCTCCACGAGGAGTACCACAAGTCCACCGTAGGAGAAGATGGAGAAATACCTCTTGATGCCCTCGGGTCGCCGCCCCAAACTGAGATGGGTTCCTTCCTTTATTCGGGGCCATCTACAGACATGGCGGACACAATATCACTACCGAGACGACCAAGAGTACACGAGCACCCGAGAGCATGGCATCCAGACCTGCCAACAACTTCAAGGGCTCCTGAAAAGGGTCTCGATCCTCTTCACCCAGAGCCCACCTATGGGGCTCTGGATCGCACGGCTGAACTTTTGGCCAAACTTCTATCCGGATCTGAAGACCCGGATGTGACAGCTCTGTCGGAGGCCGTCAAGGCAAAATTGGGTATCACCGAACCCTTACCCAAGCCAGTGCTACTCTCACCTTCACCCGGATTGAGCACATTGGCTGATGATCTCAAAAGATCAAGGGTGTCCAGGTTGCTACCCAAGGTCACTTGCCCCAGCCCTTTTCATCCTCGCGCCAGGACAGTCCAAATTGCGGAATTACAGGATGTGCCTGTGACGGAGACTGAGAAAAGAGGGCTGTCAGCCCTGGCACCTCCTGCCGGCGTATCTCCCCCCCCTTTAGGCCTAACCCCGGGGGGTGGGAAGATGGGCAGACCGATTGCCCAGGCGAACATCCAGCTAGAATTGCTGGAGTTCGACCCGAAAAATCTGCCCGAATGGGCAGAAGAATTTGCTGAGTTTCTTTTGCTAACTCGCCAATCCCATGTGGATGTGGCCACTAAATGTTCACTGTTAGGACACTCATGCGAAACGAAATTTTTGCAGAAACGGGTGAAGCAGATTGTGAAAACCTGTTCAACATGGGCCGAGGTGCTCCAAAGACTGGAGAAAACTTTCCCGGTCTATGAGACTGACCTCAGTGTGCGCACACAGATAGAGGAGCTACCTATGCTCCCTGAGTTTCCTTCCGCTGCGCGAGTCTCTGAATACATTTGCGACCTAGAGTATCTGTTTTCACGGATGAACGTGGGCTCCTATGGAGCCACTGAGCCCCACCTGTGGCTCATGAGTAAGATTCCCCAACGTACCTGGGATGACTGCCGCGCTACCTCTGAGAGGAAAAACCGGACCCACTCGTACGACGAACTGGTGGACCTGCTGATTGAGCTAGCTCTTGAGAGGGAGAATGACTCCGACATGGAGAAATTCCTCAAGAAGCACTTGGGTCGAGGTGGTACCCCTAACCCCGAACGTAGGGAAGGGAAAGGGCCTAAAAATCCCAGTAACGCCAACCAGGGAGGTGGTAAAAGAAGGGGTAACCTACGTGCCATGAATGAGGTTAAACCTGATGCAGCTACACCCCCGCTGTTCTACTGTAAACCTGTCAATGACAAGGGGGGACCTTGTCATGCCCCTGAATGCAACCACCGCAGTAGTTTTATGCTGCAGATGAAACGACAGCAGCACTCTAAGGATGGGAAAACTGTGACCCACCAAGATCATTTTAGGTGCACCATCACCTGTGGCTATTGTGGCAAACGTCGTCACTACGAGGACGAATGTCACATAAAGAAACGCGAGAGTGATAAACTCAAGCGGCAGGAGGCGGAACGCCAAAAGAACCAAACACGCACCAGAAACCCCGAGAATGAGGATAAAGGTGGTAAAGGAGGTGGCAAGGGGGGTGGCAAGGGTGGACCCCCTAACCCCCAGAGGCGCTCCTCAGCGCCCGCTGCTACTCCCCATCCTGCTGAAGGTGACCCCAAGAAACGCCCCCAGGGGGATAACGCTTCCCCTGAGGAGAATAACTCCAAGAAGCGGCGAGTGGCCTGGATGGCCAAGTCCCTCATGGCTGCAGGGGTGGATGTCAAGTTCCCCGCTGAGGAGTAGGGGGGCGGCTCCGAAGAGGTGGACTTGGTTTTCTGGATCCTCGTGAAAATCGGGGATCAAGTTTTTCGAGCGGTGCTTGACACCGGTGCAACACTTTCCGTAGTGGCCCGGCGCCTGCTAAAAACTTTCAAGAAAACTAAGACCGTGGCCATAGGAGTAGGGGATGGGCGTACGATCCATTCCTTGGGGGGGGTCGATGTGACTATATGCCTGGGCGACGAAACTGTGACCCAACACTGCAGAGTGCTGGACACCGACGCCTTTGACATCGTCATTGGTACCGACTTCCTACGAAGAAACCCCGAGGTAAAAATGCTGTCTCTCTAGCGCCCCTATTCCTTGCACTGGGACTTTGGCAGCGGGCTCTTCTCCGTACCTTTGGAGCTGTCAGGACAAAAAGAGTCTGGGCTCCGCCCCCCGCCCTAACCACCGCCTGTTTTTGGGTACAGGTGAGGCAGGGGTCTTACAGGGAAGGTCTTGCATTGGAAAGCCAAAGGTGGTGCAGTTCAAAACATTTTGGCAAGTGACAAGGAAGAGGAGTGCAAGACATTTTGGCAAGGAAGAAGAGCTCAAAACACTTTGGCAACGAAGAAAGAAACATTGCAAATAGTTGTGAGAAGTAGAGAGCATCTTGTAAAAAAGAGAAAAGTGTTGAAAAGCTTTGATAACTATTTGGAAATTTTTTTTTTGTCGAAACTGAGCTAAGAGCCTATCAAAAAAGAGTCCTCGTATGAAGTTTTAGTGTCAAAACTGGCAGTTTGAGTGGTACCGGGTCTAAAATTTTGGTGCTGAAACGGGCAAAAATGGCAAAGTGCCTTAATTTACAGCTTATGAAATTGTTGCACCCCTTGTATGGGGACAAAGTAAAAGATCACGTTGACGACATGGTCTAAACATGGACGAGATGTCTTCGGACTCCGACTAACTTAATCTTTCAATGAGGCTTGCACCTCTTACGATTGTGTTGAACCTCTTTGATATATCCGGTTTCCTTTATTACTGTTCTTTTTTATAGGTCGATGGTGCACTCTCCATATGTTTACAAAAGTGAATTCGAAATTGAGATGTTATGTATCTTTTTTCTTATTGTGAACATGTGTCATACTCAAACATTGCATTCGTACGATTACAGTTAGATTTAGGGTTAGTTTTCGTTGCGATGTAGAGCACACGAGGAAGGTGATATCCAACAAGGGAGCTACAAAAGCATGCGCCAAAGGCTATTTGACAATTTGAATGGTTTTGTCCGTATCTGTTTCATTAATCGGAAACTTAGGATTGGCGAAGCGTTAAAGCCGCTTCAAATGGTATGAAGATCCAACCGTTTTGCGAAATACTACAAGGGCAGTATATTTTCAGCACCAGAGAAAGAAGTGAATTATTTAAAACACAAATGCAGTGACATAGTTTAGTCTCGGCTACGGAGCAAAGAGCATCAGGACAATAAGAATAAGGGCACATTTCAGCAACAATGTATCAATGTACGCAAAAATGATTTGGTAGAAACAAAGATTCAGCGTGTCATGCCTCAAACATAGTAGTGTATAGCCTACATTTTTGTGATGCTCGTTGAATTGTCAAAAATTCACGACAACAATGTTCACATCATCTAAAAAAACGCAAACCAATGCAGATGCCTCATGTGCCTTGAGTTGCAGTAGAGACGGTGTGTCAAAATACTTTATACTACTGTTCAGCTTTAAGGCTCATTGACTCCTACATAATTCAATGAAAAATTTCGAAGTATTTCAAACTGAAATCAAAATTTTGTCACTTTTTCGACACACAGTTTTTCAAAATTTTCATTGAAACGAAAATCAACAATTTCTCGTTTTCATTTGGATCTAAATCTGTCATGTACATCTCTATTACGTGCCCCATAGGTTTCGAACCATTGTTCAACCAAAATTTTCACCCCGGTTTTCCTATATTATTTTTGCTACAGAAGAATGCAGGGCTGAACCGGGTCCAATCACAGCTGACAATCAAAGAACTCTCATAGCTTCCAAACCTAGGTAGACTGTGGACACAACCTACGTACAACAAAGAGTTAGTATCGTAGGGAATAGGTATAGTAGAGATCAGTCCTCGGCTTGTAGAGTCGCTCTGCTTTCTAGCGTGACAGCCACAAGAGTCTATTATCGGCTTGATGCGCGACGTCAGTTCGGAGTGGGTCAGTTAGGAGTCAAAACACTCTCCGAAGAAATCCACTAAACGGTTACCGCTTGTGTGCCCTGAACGGGAATGGGCCTACGGCAGGCAACCATGGAATCGTATCTTAGGCACGACTATCCGGTCCTCAAAATAGAAACACTGGTTGCTTCATACGATTGGTCACCGTCGATTGCACGGTCCTCTGGGCCATCATTGAAGATTGAGAGTACACACTGATACTTCTCTTGGTAGTCATTCAGACTCTAGCTCTCTAGGAGTCCACGAGTGCATGGAAAGGTCTAGCTCGACGTCGATATGCTGCAAGCCTTTGGCGAGCAACCCGGAGCTCCCACCCGGCAGGGCATCGAAGTTTTTTTCGCGGAGTATAGTCACTGAGTTCATTTTTTATACCCTGGATATGGTGAACACTCAATCCGAACTTGCTGAAGTAGATCCACCACCGTTTTGGCTTAGCCTTACAAAAAAAGGGGACCCTTCTGAATTTTTTTTACTGGCGCTTGGTAACAGAGCCACGTGATAGGGTTAGTCCCAAAGAGGCGTGATTACGAAGAGAGCACGAGCATCCCAAGCTGAGACTTCACGGTAGTACGTGTTGTAATTAGAATGTGATTGATTCCACCCTCATTATCAATGCCCTACGGGTACCAGACGTCATTCATTGGCAGGGTAGTCATGCTTCATGGACCCATCATGGTACAAACTTGCAGTTTGGAACTGGCCATGGGGTTGATCCCCTACCATTCGTATAGAGTACCATCCCTTGGTGCATCACAAGCATTAGTGACGAATATAATGTCACCCTTAGGGAGAGGCACTCTCGGGCAATTGGTAGAAGAAATCGTCTTCCTCAGGTCGTAGAAACAGCCCTCCTCCTTGGTGGTCCACCGCAACATATTGCTCTTTTTTATCATGTCAGTCAACAGGGCAGATGAATTGGTAAAATTAGGCTTTGGCGAAAATTAGACGCCCCAGGAAAGCTGCGCACATCATGTAAACCCTTCTTAGGGTCATCATGGATTTTCATGCCCTGTAACACTTGCATTTTCAAAGCAGCTCGTTTCCACCAAGCATACCCCACATCGAAACCTAAATACTCCATCTCCTCCCCCATGAATTGACATTTGTTAAATTTAATGCGGAGATTGTTTTCTTGGCAGAAAGTGAAAAATTCTTGTGGGAAAAAGATACGATCCTCTTGGGTATTAGTACCGAGGCTCACATCATGGAAGTGTGCTTCCATTTCATCCCCAAGAGAAATTGGTTTCTACACGAGGGGTATACGTCTCAAGATATATAGGATTTTTTCATCAGCTCGTGCAACAAAGATGGAGCATTTGCGACACCGAAAAGCATGACCTTCGCAGTTCCTCATCACCGCCGCTGAGAGCAAGGGCCCATCGGAGCTGGCGCAGGCCCTGTTCGGGGCGGAGCTCTGGTGCGTTGTGCCGCTGCCGTCCGGGGGGGCCCTCTGGATCCGCAGCGGCCAGGACCCCCATGTGATGGAGGGGGCCCTCCACGCGGGGGTGCACCCAATACCCCCATTGACGCTAGTCCTCGATCTGGACTCGACGCTGGTGGACCACCACCCGCACATCAACGCCGAGATGGCATGCGTGCACTACTGGGGCAAGGCCGGCGTGTCGGAGGAGGACGTGTGGGTGCGGCCTGGCATCCGCGACTTCCTGCGCCTCCTGAGCCCGTACTTTCGCATGCGTGTGGTCACCAAGAGCTACGCGCGGCGCGCGCGCGCCATCCTCCAGCGGCTCGACCCGGAGCGTGAGCACGTGCTGAGGGGCTGTCCCCCGCTGCGGGCGGACCTGCAGCGCGTCGAGCGCGGCGCGGCTCAGGACCGGGCGGAGGTGCAGCGGATTCTCCGGGATGCGGCGCATGAGCTGGAGAAGGCGATGGAGGGGAGGGTGTTCGTGCCGCAGCACATCTGCCAGTTTGCTGGGAAGGAGTATCGGAAAACAAGGCCTTTGTGTGTTAGAAAAGCGAGCAGCTATTTGGCTGCTCAGGTCAGGTCCACTTGCCCGAATCCAGTGCGCTTGTCCATATTAGTCTTGTATCGACGCTTAAAGATACACTCCAACGTGTTCTCCATGCGGAGGATACTCGCTGAGTGGTTTTGGGTCTTCTTTTTGACCTCACCATAGTCAATAGCCAAAGGCATAGCAGTCGATCTTGGCTTCGCCACAAGAAGACAAAGACTATAGTGAACAAAGTAGTCCTCGTGTTTATATTCCTAGAAAAAGACACCATCAACACATTCTTGGAGCCGACGTTCAATCTCGTGGATGTGGTCCTCAGGAGCTGGCTAAGGGCGACGTCTCACTACCAAGCTTTGAAACTTATACTTTAACTTCAGGTCCAACTGGACCAATTTTTTGCAAAAGAGAGGTTGGAGAAGAGCCCCAAATACCTCTTGATATTTCTTGATGAGCTTAGTCTAATGAGGCTCAAGGTTAACGCTCTCACCTTTTTCAGAGAAGATTTCCTGAGCATGGAGGTTGCGCCTCCCTAGTTCTTGTTTCCTCATTCGTCCGACAGTTTCCGGGAGCATGTCATCATTATCTCATGCATGATGGCTCTGCTGGGTGTAGTTGAGAGAATACATCAGCAGGACTTTTGGATGTTGAGGTGGTGTACACCTCGTCGTCTTCTTTAGACCATATGGAGGACTTTCAAATTCCCTTCAAATGATCGAGGCGAGCTTAATGTTCGTTACCCTCAGCCTAGGCCCACAGCACCTTCTGTAGATCCTGAACATCATGTTCAGAAGCAAGCATGTTGATAAGAGAAGGTTCGGCGGCAGAGACCTCACCTGTTTGGCTGTCAGAGCGCCGCAATGACAGGACAGTGTGGTCATACGACTCACCGACGGTGGATTCAAGATCCACTTCTTCCAGGGGCAGTTGGGCCAGGAAAGCACTGTGCTCTAAAATTAACACCTCCAGGTTGACCAGTGGTATCCTGCGGGCCATCTCACTTAGTTGGTCTTCGGCGTCAGGCATACGAGGAGAGATGGCATAAATCTGCAATTCATTGTAGCTCTCTTTACTCGTAGTACTGACCGACGGGTACTCAGGTGACCCGTTCATGAAATCAGCCTTGGTCTTCTACTTCCTTTGAAGCTGAAGGAGGCAGGAGGACCGCCCATCAAAGTCATGGGCATGGAAGGGTCCTCCTTTGTCGTCTGCAGGACGACAATAAAAAGGATTAAGAACCCCTTTAGTATTGGAGGGGGGCTCTGCTACATCAGCTTCACTTGCCCTCCGCGGCCCTTACCCTGGTTGGGGTCTTGTTGGGAAAACCTCCCTTGTGTGTTCCTCTCGGCAAGGGTTTCCCTTCCCAAATGTTTGCGCAGGTATTTGTCCATGTCAGAGCCATTTTCCCTCTCCATCGCCGGCTCGATCAAAAGATCCATTAGCTCATCATAGGAGTGCGTGCGGGATTTTCTCACGGCAATTCTCCCATGTCTTGGGAGGTATCTTGCCCACCAGCCACACAAGAAATTTGCAAAATTCACGAGATTTGGCATGATAGATGCTTGCTGGAAACTTTTGCATTCCATGCATCTTGACAAATTTCTGGTGTGCCAGAGGCTTGCATCCCTTGGTGCTAACTGCACATTCTTGGCCCAACAGCTTGTGATCTTACCTTCCTTCACCTTGGGTGGGTGAATCGGTGAATGCCATGATTCAATGCTGCTTGGGATAACGCACAGCTCTGATGGTAAGCGGCGTCATGGCCTCATTTGCAGCTGGCAAACCCCACGACAGAGCAAAGAGGTATCCCAACACTAGAACCAAAATGGTGCAACATCAATGCCCATCATCTTGGACAAAAATACAAAACGACTAGTCATCTCCACGCTGTTGAAACTACCCTCCATTTACCATGAATAAGCAGCCTTGAATCACACAGTGTATTGAAAAGACAATTTGCACAAGCTCATCTATCGCAAAAGTTAAAGGAAGAATAAATATGAACCCTCCCATCAGTGCTTCCATAACATAGCTGGACAGAGAAACAGCTGGTGAGTTAAATCACCAAGCCCTACTGGTGAGTTAAATCACCAAGCCCTACTGAGCATCCTTTGGGTCAAGAGGTGGTCACCCCAGAAAACAAGTTAGCAGGGTCAGTCCAGGGCATGGTCAGACAGAAGCCAAATAGTGTCAACTGACAGCCAAAGGCAGTGAAACGGTACTCGGGTTGGGGTTAGAACAACTTTCAAATTGGGTCAAACCCTCTGTCTTGCGTCAGGCACCGCACGTGCACCTGGTCTGGGGTCAGATAGCACTGTACACAGTCAGCTTGAGGGGAAAACGAAGGGGCCATGGGGGAAGGTTGGATCGCGCTCACGGTTGGATGACCACAGTGACTCGGGGTCGGGATTGGATGCCACAGGAAGTACAGAGGGTGACTCAAGGTCAGATCAGGAGTTTCAACTCAAGCAACCCAGTGCCTGCTATACAGGCATCAATGAAAACAACACACAGCAGCCACTCAACAAAGAAATGGCAAACCCAGGCTAGTTTGGCTCTTTCCAGATGAGGTCTGTGATAACCTGTGTTTGATCGGCCAATGCCACCTGATACCCGGTGCAGCTGCCTGCACTGACGCAACAGGAATCCCCACAAGCACAACGTCTGGATTTGAGCAGCAGCCCCTATAGACAGCACTGCACATTGTGTGAGGCTAGAGGAGGCCCTTGCACCTTTGCACCAGGTCCATGACAACCCTTCCACATTCAGTCCCCAACTCTTGCCCAAGGTGATGACAGATCTCGAAAAACACACCCTTCCATTCCCTGCCCCTCCCCCATTTACCCCCTGAAATAGGGACACCAATTCCATTCCTCCCTTACAGCCAAACAGTGTCCATTCTGGTGTGCCCTCCCGTCACCTCCTGTCCCTTGTTGCACACCCATGAAATATGCCAGATCTTGGCAACCACTGTGCCATGCAGCCCCAGATGACTTCACATTGCCTTTACTTGATTCCGGGCTGGCTGCAAAAATGAGAAACAGCGGCTCATGAACGTGCAAAGGAGCATGGAATAGATGTCACTCGTGCAAAAAAGTGGCACTAGCACGACACAGTGCACAACAGATGATATCAAAATGCATACAATCCCACGTGCTTACCTGGTAGAGAGCATGGTAACAGATGATTATTCGAACGCAATACCCTCAAACACATGCAAAGCCATGTCGGTCTTGTTGATGGATTAGATAGCTTTGCCAGGTCCACATTCCAAAGGGATGCCTTGGTACAGGAGAGGAGAACGTCGCCACTCGGAGGCCCTAGATGGGGCCCCCCCACTTCCCTCATGTCCCTCTCAGACACGCTTCTGAAGCTCTTGGTGGACAGCTTTTGCTAAACAAGGTCAGTCTTCTGGAGGTTCCATCCACACTGTTTGTCTGCCAGCTGGACATGTTGAGCTGACTTGAAAATGGTGCATGCAACAGGGTGTTTCCTCAGATATCCAAGGGCTTACTGGAGGGAGCAGGGGCCAATCTGAAGTACGTCTGAATAGGACCCAGGACCCCAGCGATTGCTTAGGAGGTCTATACGAATGTACGCATGTGGTCACCAACTGATACCTAAACCTGCTGATTTCTTCTGCACATGTGGTGCATTACTGAGGACGCATGTATGTTGAAATACTGTCTGAACAAATCAAACAAATCAGAAATGCCCCTTGGGAAAGATAGGAAACAAAGAACCCCAGACAGGTTCTGTTCCAGACCCAAGTCTACCAAGAATTTCACAACTACTTAAAATGGTGCATCTGTTTCTCCTTATCAGCAGACTTTGTGATTGTTGCACAGAGGTGCGCAGACACACTCAATGGATGGACAAACTTGGTTCGGACTTGGTTTTCTTCCTGTTTCCACGCAGGACTGCTCTGCAAAAGAATTCCTGGTGGGCGCTAATCAATGAGAATGACTTTGGGTCAATCTTTGGTGGCATATGTCTGTGGGGAAAAAAAGGTTCCAAAAATGACGTGTGCATGGCTGACACCCAAAGACCCTTCCCCTCCAAAAGGAATTAAACAAAATACGGCACACGTCGTAAGTGACATCAGCACTGCATTCAAGCAACATCCACAGCAGCAAATGATATTCGCATGGCTTGCGATCGCATAGAAAAGACGTTTTTGGGCCCTTCTCCCTTTTCTGTTTCCCTTTTTTCCCCTCAAAATCCAAAACAATTCTGGGGGCCACTGTCTATGTTCTGCCTCTGCAAGTGAAGCTGAGGAGCTGGGCCATACCAAAGCAACAAAAATGGCTTCTTTTTGTGGTGCCCCTTTCAAGCCTTATTATATCTGGGCAACCACCGTATCAATTCAGAGTAGAATGAGGTAAATGAAAGACTCTATTTGCATTGAGTCATGGCTGATCATTCCAGTAAAACTTGGGGGGGGGTCCATCAGACCAAATGATAACTGAAATTGAAAAAGGCGTTCCAGAAAAATCATCTGAAGAATGACCACCAAACAACAGACAACTCCAAACTAACGGGAGGCAAAACCCGAGGGATAAGGATGGTGGTTGAGGAAAAATGTGAGGGTGAGGATGAACGTGCACTTATGAAGGAGGGTGCTGACTGTGAGACTGGGGCATAACTGACCCAACAGCTGCAAAGTGAGGCTGTACAAGGCACGCCATTGAAGACCGGGACCTTACTGCTGCGCGTATCTCCAAAATTGGGTGGTAACAGGGGTGCATACCAGACCACCACGTTCGTTGGAGTGGGGAGGCCTGAGCTGGTGCACGCAACCTGCCCCTAATCTACATCCTAGCCAGCACCCAAAAACCCCATTGCAAACCCTGACCCCATCACGCTGGCTCCAACCTTGGGCCCTATCCCTTCCCTTCCCCTGACGCTGATGGTACCCTGATGCGCGCACCTCCAATCCATCACCCAATCCATCCACAAATCTATGCCGTAGCACTACTGCCCCACCAATGAACCTAAAACACCCACACGGAATGCCAGTGCCTTCGCCGTTGCAAGAGGGGCCATTGGAAGCCCCTTCACAAGCAGGTTTCATGAATAAAGGTTGCTGGGGCGGAATTTGGCAGGGATTTGACGCCACCCCTTCCATGCCACCCTGTGTTTGCATGCCTCAGCCTTGATGTAGCACGAAGGAGCCTGTTTTTGTATGATATGATACGTATTGACAAAATAGGAGGCACTGCCAAGAGTTGACTGCCAAACCCGCTGCAACAAAAGCAAAAAGTGGGGGTGTCTTGCCCTGGGGCATTTCAGGTGCGAACCCATGCCAGACACCACTCCCCCTTTTCCTCCGCAAAAATTGGACATGGGACACATGCTTGTGAGAATATCTTGTGGGAACGCCTGTTCGTCCGCCATGTTGGGGTTGCGTTCAACTGCCTCTGCTATCAGATGTTGATGCAGCAGAATGGCTGAAATGAATGTTCGAGGCACCGTTTGTTTGAGCCCAAGAACAGCAGTTGCCCACTGAGGCATGGATGACCTGCATGAACGCTCACGTTGCCCCCTCCCTCCACCTACCCTGAGGTATTTACATGCTAGTATGAAATTTGGCCGAAAACCAAATCAACTACGGATCTGCCAATCCACACCCACTTGCTTTGTTGCAGCCAAACAAACAAGGAAATCTCGCCAGCCGTGATCCTGCACCTACAAATCCCCCCCTACAGGCCCCCACTACAGACTCTGGAACGTGGAAACTGCAACTGGGCATACTGTGAAGAACAGGCATGTGCTTGTACACATCCTGCGTGCAAACGCACATGCACATTCACAAGTGCATGGCCACAGGTAGAGACAAACCAAAACCAAGAAATACAGGAAATGCAGATCCTCGTGCAAGCATGCGCGTGCATGAGGAGGTTCACATACAATCATGCACACACCCACGCATCGACACCCACACACAGACAGGCAGACAGACAGACAGCAGAAAGGGAGGGAGTGGAATACATGCTGCATAAATGGACAGCGAATAGGAGGAGGCCAGAGCAGCAGGTCACAGCCCAATCCACACGCATGCAACTACACACCACAAGCACAGATGCACCAACAGGGGACCCATTGTTCTTGTTTCCCGGGCAGCGGCTGGATTCTTTTGTCCGAGGGGGCTGTCCCCATGTGGCAACAGAATTCATGAACATGCCCCAGTCACTGAGAGGTAGTGGCCAAGGAAGTGGCCGTGGGCACACGCAAACAGCCTGTTGAGCCTATGCACGAGCACCAAACCCAATGCGTCCATATTATCCCCCTATATACCTCTCTCTAAATTGCCTTTTGGTCAACATTCTCTGCAGCACAACAGCTCACACCCCTAGCATACCATGCTGCAGTGGAATTCCATCAGAAACGCTAGCTCTGCATGGCCTGTTTGCGCAGAATCTCAAAGATCAACATGCGCCACAACTTAATCATGAACACCTCCGCCTCTGAATCCAGCACGGGCTCCAACTCCTTCAGCACATCCGGCGCCGCAACATGGTTGTTGATTTTCTCTGGCAGGAATGACAGATACTATGTGCATGTGATGTGAGTGTGTGCCCATTGTGGTCCCTGCATGACTGCATGAGGGGCTGCTTTTGAATTGTGCAGTTCACCGTCATGTATGCCCTATCCCTAATTTAGACACATTCAGCCCTGAAATAAACGAGCGGTGCACATGGGTGTTGGCACTGTCATTGACATACTTACTGTCCGTAACAACGCAAATGGGCTGGGCCACTGGTACTGTGCTAAGTGCAGTAATGGCAGCCAGCAGTTCCACCCTGTTGTTGGTTTGTAGTGCCCCTTCTAGGGTGCCACAAACAGCTTGAGCTTTAGCAGTCCATGTTGCCTGTGGCAATCCATGAAATATTGGTTCATATGACTCTTGCTGCCTAGAATGTATAGCTCAGGATTTTTAGGTTGAAGCCATCAGTGGTCCCTTCCTTTGTGCCCTTTGACATCTTCTTCTTCTTGTGTGTGTGTGTGTTGGGGGGGGGGGGGGGGGTTCACCATTTTTACCCGGTCTCCCGGTTGAGCCTGTATGGCCACACTGGCGTCCTCGGGTCGGGTCGCTCCCCATTGGTGCAGGCCCACGGTGCAGGCCAGGGGTGCGTACCTGTGTTGCCCCTCGACCAGTGCGATGTGCACTTTAGGCCAGAACCTGGCTCGCTGCCCCAGGACCACCCTGGAAGTGGGGCGGTGGCTCCGCCGGGCCAGCTCCACAGTATTAGTTCAACGAGCCCGTCATTGCCATGTTGCCCCATGTGTTGTGTGTGTATTGGGGTTTTCACAGCTGGTGGTGCTCGCGGCAGCCAGGCGGCCTCCACGGCCTACTCAATTTGGCGATTTCCCCAGAAAGGATGCCCGTGATGCACGGCTGCCCCCAAGCATGCCTGTGTGTGTGGGTGCGCGCACGCCAACGTATCAATTCCAATCATGCTCAAACTGCGAGGTTCAACATGCCTACATTGCTACTATTACTAAATTGCTACTGCAAATCATAAGTTCAGTGTTCAGCCCCGCAGGGGGCTGCCCAACGGGCTGCTGGTCACCATATATACAGTTGCCGCTGACACACCACGGCTCCTGCCCTGAGAACCAGCCACGAGGCACCAAGACACACATTGCATGCGCGTGTACCCTACCGCTCCTCACATCCCTCCCCCATGCATCCCTGGAGATGTGGGAGGGGGGAGGGGCAGAGAAGTTGCAGAAAACAGTGCAATAGAGGGCTCAGCCCTAAATTCAAGCAGCATCCTCACAGAGAGCAGCGAAGGGGGGGTATGAGCAAGCAGTGATGCCCCCCCCCCCCCCGTGCTGGCCAAACTGGCAGCCAGCCAACCAATAAAGAGAGGAGGAGGCATGCGTACAACAGGCAAGAACGAAATAGAGGCGGATAATCAGCAATGAACAAACCACATCAGGAGGGTGGGTCAGGAGAGCAAGGCGGCTTGCTGGCGAACTACTGAGGCACGACTATAGGCAAGATCCCGTGGCAGGCCCTCACAGAAAACCTCACAAGAAGCAGATCAAGGTCGCGGACAATGCCCTCACGCACCCAACAACACACCCTCGACAATTGGAAAGCCAAAGGGCGCAGCGCAAGCCTCAACCAAGACCGAAAACGCGGATAGAACCTACACCTGGAGTTTGCTAGTTTGTCAGCTCGCTCATTAACCAGTATCCCCACGTGACTACACACGTGCCGCTAGATGCGCGGTACATGCTGCCAAGGCTCTAGTTAGGCTTGCCCCATAAGAGGGTCCACAGGACTGGACCAAACACCGAACCTAGCAAAGCCGATACCTGGGGCGCCTATCAGTATATGCCTGGTATATACATGTGGGGGGTTTCTCTATGGCACCGGGTCACGTGATTCTACCTTGCGCGCTTGAGCGCGCTTCTTCCATGCCTTACCCTGACGAAACGGGCGGGCCATGAAAGGGCACATGTCTCGCCCCCCACCCGCGAACGGGAGCATCACGGTGTCAACAGCCGACCCTACCTACATTAGAATGTTCTTATCAGAAAGCTAGCATTGCAAACCCTGAATATACAGATGTACAGCCCTATGGTCAAGAGAGAGTTGGGGCATTTCAAGCCACTTAGCTAGCTGAGAATGCATGATGCAAAAATGCTAACAAGTTCGGCGTTGTGGACCGAAAACACACTTACAATGGTATTACCAAAGGACATGAGCGGTCTTCCAAAAGTACAAGACCTTGTGCTCGCGACAGAGAAGCGGATAATCAGTACGCAAATGCCCTCCGGACACATGGCTGGTGGTAGAGAAAACAACCAGAAAAGCAGAATCTAAAATCCGAATTTGGATGGTAAACCACGGGCAAGCTTCCAGTCCATGGTACACGTCCTTAGTGGACGCACACACGGGACGCAAAGCAGGGATCCTCGGAAAAAGAGCATTTGATTGTTTATGGTTGTGTGTGTGTGTGTGGATGTGTGGATGTGTGCGTGTGTGTGTGTGTGTGTGTGTGTGTGTGTGAGGGGAGGATTCTATCATATGAAAGAGGGCATCTACCTATTAGGGTCCTGGACGCTAATGCGAAGGGGAAGGGAGAGGGTTAGCGGGTTAGAGCCTGCCGTGCGAAGGCAGCACGGGTCCTTTTGTCGTGCCGCAATACACTAGGTGGGGTAGGGGTGGGCTAAGGCAAGCTTCATATGAAAGAGGGCATCTGTCTATCAAGGTCCTTGACAATAATGCAAAGGGGAACGAGGGTTAGCGGGTTAGAGCTTGCCTGAAGCCCGCTCTAGCCCTCCCCCACCCCACCCGATGTATGATATGAAGGAGGGCCTATTCAGGTGGTGGACGTTGATGCGAAGGGAAAGGGAGGGGGGTTAGCAAGTGAGGGCCTGCCTGAAGCCTGCTCTAGCCCTCCTACCATTGCCCCGGTGTTCACAACGCGACAGAAGGACGGGGCCCACCGCGTCACATGGGGTCTTCAGAGGAACACCCGTGCCCAAACTGCAAGTTGTGTGCCCCTCTGCCGTTCCGTGGGGGCACAGCCGCCACTAGGGCAGCCCCCTTGTGGCAAAACTGCAAGTTGAAGCCTAGCCCCAAGAGGCTCCCTTCCTGAGACCATCCATCCAACCCTAGCACCGTCGGATGCATGAACTGTAGGCGCTTGCACTCCCTCATCAGCATGGGCACGCGCTGCAAATGCCACCTAGACCTGGCCAAAATGGTCTGGAGATCGGGCTTAGGCCGTGCCACATACGTGCAGCTGCTTGGGCACTCGGCTGACAGCGATAGTTCGTCCATTTCCCGGACATTGCCGGTTGGCGTGCCGTCTGGTCGTGCTAGGCAGACCACCGGCGGAGAGAACTCTTGTACACCGCGCTAGGGCCGTGCCTAGCTCCACATTGAGCCACGCCTTCCACACTGAGACGCCCTCAGCGTCCTTCTGAGCAGACACACCACTGCAAATTGAGCAACGCAACATCCAGTGTCGCCGTGGCGGGCACTGGCACATCCCCTTGGGGCGACAAGTCGGAGAGATTGTGGCAGCTGCAATTGGCGCAGGCCCCAAAGGCGGCGCTGGAAGCCCCGCCACGCTTGATAAACCGCCCGTGGCGGCACGTGCAGCCCGTATGCCTCCCCACACCGCCATTGGAGTATTGGGCGCGGCACCCCCACCGGCCCCGTGTAGGCACGTGAGCGGTGCCATCTCCGGCAGGTTTGTGATAGGCTACAACTTAGGGCACAGCGTCACCGGGCAAATCAAGGAGTGCGTAACCCTTCCTTGCCACCTCACTTGTGGTGTGACCGGCAACGGGCGGATTGGGTCCACCTGCCCCTGCTGCAGCTGTGGCATAGCTAGGGCCAAGAGCACCTCCTTCGCGGCCCACGCCCAATAGGCCCATGCCGCGTCGGTCTCCTTGAAAGCTTGGGAATTGCCGGTAGCCGCACCGCACGCCACACGTGCTGCACGTGCATGAGAGCTGCAGGGTGAACACCAGTGGCGTGGGCCCCGGGACGCCTGTGGCGGCCACAGCCTTGACGTTCTATAGTGCCGCCGCCATGCGCAGGTGGGCTCGCATGCCATCAATGTGCGTGCCCGCGCCCACCCTGAAGGCGGAAAACAAGGAGGTGCAAGTCTGCTGAGACCCGTGGAACTCCAGGTTTAGGTCCACCAAGCGCCGCGTCAGCAGCACAGCTAGTAGCGGCTCTTGTGCCGCCTAGAGATCGCCGAGCAAGAAGTTGAAGACCGCGTTGACGGCGAAGGGCATGTGCTGCCGGTACACACTAAAGAGGTGCAACATGGTGGAGCCATCGCACAGCACCAGCCGCGTGTGCACCTAGTGGGTGGAGCACAAAAGATCCCACACGAGAGGATTGTGCTCTGAGCTTGGTCTCTTGGACCGGCACCATGTTGAGCTTCCCACCCTGACACGTCCTCGGCATGCCTTTGGAGGGAGGAGTTCACCGCCGCCACCCATAGCGGCGGCCGGGTGGGGGTGGATGGAGTGTGATGTGTGATGGATGTCCCCATAGCAGCTGAGGTGCCCCCCCTCCCACCCGTTGCCGCACCCCAAGGGGGGGCAGTCGCCTGGACACATTGTCACCCTACAAGGGGAGGGAGACAAGGAAGAGAAGAAGCGGCGCCGGTTGCAGCAGCAAGGACAAATCCAGTGGCCGCTGGCATTGCACTGAGGAGCCCGGGTTGGCCTCCAGGTCCTTGCAGACGAGGAGTAAGAGGCCCTGCCCCCCTTGGCTGCCGTGCAACCTTCCCCCTACGGCAGGGTTGGGATCACTGGGGTGTGGCCTATCGTAGGTCATCCCTCCTAGCTAGCCCACCAGTGTCGGAACCTGCGGCCTCCACACCCTCCATGGGTGTGTCCACCCCCCCGCCCCCCGTCTGCTCCTCTTCCTTTTGGGGGGGAGGTTACCTAGGTTGTCCTACCCACCACGTGTTCTGCACGTGCATCATGCCGGGGACCTCCCACATTTTTTTGGAGGAGCCTAGATATCGCGGGAGCCACGGTTTTCCCTGACCTCCCCAAGGTGATGTCGAACTTGGGGCAGCCCTACCTTGTAGCAGTGAGGTGGGAGCAAGAGACCACCCATACATCCCTCGCCGCCTCCGCCCAAAACACCTTGGGGATCTCCGCTCAGCTAGCCTGAAAATTCCTAGTTTCCTTGGTTGCGCTAGCAAGCTTGATTGGACTTGTTGGTTGAACAAGTACAAGTCCTCCCCGTTGTTCCCACACGTTGATTGAATATTGCTTCCCTGGTGGTGCCATCCATGGGACGCTTGATAACATGCTTTTTCAGCCAAAGTACCCGGATAAGATGCGAAAGCTGCCGTTGCTTGTGCACTAACTTGGGATTATCAATCAAATGGTTGATTGGCTGGTAGCAGCTACAGCTACAATAAACAAATTTTGAAGTAGTGTGAACCACAAGTGGCCTATGTGAATCTGAGGTCCACAACTTGTGCCATCCCATACCTAAAAACCAACGAAACTGCCACACGGTGTGCCAAGAACTATTCTCTAGTTTCCCCAAGGAAGGCTAGAGTTTGAGGTGTGGACATGAGGGTGTTCATTTGAAAGACATAGTGTCCTTTTGTTTTTGTGTGCAGGAGGAACTGGTAGGGGCATCCATGCACCACAAGACCAAGAGGGGACGTGGGTAGGAATAGGCAATTCACTAGTGGAACTTGGACTATTGGCGAGTAGCCGGCAATCTACCGGGAAGGGGGCAGAGCATGGCAAGCTACCATGCCACTCCTTACCATTTGGGGTGGTGGTGGTGGTGGTGGTTTCGGTTTCCCAAAGCCCCACTGCCACCCTTGCCTTGCTTGTTAGCAGCATCTTGGGGGAGCACCTGACATGGTGCGCGGATGGCACGGGGATTTAGCTGCCAAGCCACACCAAGCACCTGTGGTCTAGCCATTACGCAAGCCGAACAAGCCGCAACTTCCCTCCACGAGGAGGAAAACATGAATACAAGAATGAGGATACATGGGTCCCTTTGCCAACCATGCGGTTCGGAGAATTCAGTGATCATCTTGTCCACGAAACCTTACATGTGAAAAATGTGGATGGCTACAAAGCGAACAAAACTCGGAAGAGGGTCGGAAGCTTCCCTTTCAAGATGGGACAATCTAGCAAGGAGACCGGGGTACCTGGACCCCAAACCAAGGTGGTGGTTGCTCCCAAGGGTGATCTTATATATTTTGCACCACATGGATGCAAAATGGGGCGCTCTATACAGGGGGGGGGGAAAAATGCGGTCGCCGGGATTGGAAAAAAATGCGGAAAAATGCGGAAAAAATGCGGAAAATGCGAGAAAAAATGCGGCATAAAATGCGGTTTTGCTAAAATGCTATAGGACTCCCAAAACCCCTATTTTTATCAAGACGCATGTTGATCTGTTGACACCATCGCTCCATCAATGTGAAGACTACGGCCCCGGCTCAACATGCAAGAACTCAAGTTGTTCAGCCTCCTTCTCGAAGCGATTCTTCAACGCATTGAGCATCTCCTCCATCACATCAAACAATTTCCGGCGGATACTATCTGCGGACCTGGGCAACTTCTTCAACGCCTCCTCAATCCGCGGATGCAATATCTTCCGCTGCAGAGTATCCTCCCAATGGAACTGGACGTCCTTCATCTTGTCGTACACGAAGCAGGCCACTGGTCCATCGGATTGCGCCAAGTTGATGGCAGCCATGAGCACGGAAGTGTGATCCGTGATGAAAGCCAACCGCACGACACAATTCACTCCTTGCTTCGTGATGCAATCGTGAATCTCATGCATAAGGGACAAATTCTCCTCGTTGCGCTTCGTCTTTCCAGCATCCAGAACCACAAAGTCCTTCCACGCCTCCCAATTTTCACAATACCAATCAGCACCATCTCGCCACGATGTCCATCTCGTATCTCCAATATTGGGAGGGACCGTCTCCAAGCCAGAGCGCTCTCGCCAGCGGCGTCGGCGGGCAGAATGCATTGGTACTTTAACCAGAGAAGATGAGCGATAAAGAAGATTGATCATGGAGAACACGTCGTGCTTCCGGAGGATGTCACCAATGCCAGCTAGCTTGTGACTCCAACACAAAAACCACCGGGCGTTCCTCCAAACATGCTGCAACACGTGCTTTGCAGCGGCGACCACGGTGCTTCCCTCGTCGGAAATGACAAAGTTGATGCGGTCTGGATGAATCTGCGCAGTGGCTAAGGAGCTCAGAAGGGCACCCGCGATCTCTTTGTGCTCCACACCCCGCTGCGGACCCTTGCCCTCGAGGAAAGCAACGTCGATGCAGAACTTCAACCGGCCTCCAACATGGGCAATAATTGCAAGAACGGGCACCCCGCGTTCATCTGTCCACTCATCAAAAAGTAGTGTGGTGTTGCGGTCGGCAGTCTTCTTGTGAATTGCTCCTCGGTGCCCGTCAAGCACACGCTGGCCGTTGACTTTGGGGAAGTCAGAGCTGCCTTGCGGCAAGCAACCGGCAATGGTGGTGTACTTCTGCAACCAAGCACGCACAAGGGGGTGATCCAGCTTGTCCAACGGGATGCCGGCACCGGCGAAGGCAAAGACTGTATCATCAGCGGCCTTGTTCTTGTCGTTGCATGACGCCACAACGGATTGTAGGCTGGGCTGCCTCATTGCGGCTTTATGAGGTAGAGCATCTGCCTCTGCCTCTAGGCGGCGCTCGACCCGTGCCTTCTCCCTCTTCTGCATAGTCTCAACGGCCACCTGGTGCTTTTTGGAGTCCAAATGACATTGGACTGTGCTCTTCGTTGTGTGGCTCACGGGGCATCCACACGCATCGCACCATAGTACTTCAATACCAAGATCATTGGTGCGGAGACTCAGGGGATGGCCAGGGAATTGTTCCTTCCGCTTCCCAGGGCCCATGGTGCAATACTTTGCGCCGGCACCACCTCTCCCCTTACCACGTACTTTGCGGCGGGGTGGGCTATTTCCATCATCAGATGTGGGCTCAGAAGGAGGGCAATGGGAGGGCATAGCATGTGACATGTCTAAGGGAAAAGGAGCCATGTAACAAACAAAAGTGGCGGTGTTGGGAAGGTATGCAAACACTGACTTGACTACAAAATTACCCTTTAGTTGAACTACACAATGCCACTTGAATGTATCCTCTTGAACATTACACTAAGGGACCTGCCCAGAAAATGCGAAAAAAAATGCGGAAAATGCGAAAAAATGCGAATCGCATTTTTCCCCCCCCCCTGCTCTATAAATACCATTTGTTGTGTCAACACGATGCTGCGGTGGCCAAACCGTTTCCAATGGTCAACAGTGGCCAATTGCACACACATCACATGAACAGGCCCGCTCCACATCATGACAACTGGTAGAGTACTTGATCATATTGCCCTTTTGATTGCAGATCAGAGGGGTGTTTACATAATTCTTGTGGCCAATGGGTTTGCTCTCCTTAGGAGCCATTTTGGGTAGGGGTAAAATTGAGCTGTTCCGGGTATGCTCGCTGCAAAAGTAGTGCACACCGTGCTTGCGGTGCAAATATTCCCTGGTGGTCCGTGCTGGATAGTCACTGTGCTGTGTTACTAGCCACAGTTACTCAGGACCATTTCTGATTTTTTATTGTGTTTGTGTTTGCCTTGCCTGTAGGGGACGCCTAGGTTTGGTGTTCTCAAAGGGTGTGGCAAACATCCATTTGCCTACCTGTACACATGGGCATTTTCGTCGTCATGTGTGCACCAGGCTTGGCATCAATTGCCAGGAGTGGATTGAGTGTTCGCGATGTACGTACAATTGTACACATCCAACAACTCGTCAACAAGAGAAACGTCAAATGTTAACCGGTCTTTGGGGCCATTTTCCTGGGGCCATTTTGTGGACGTTGGCATGTCAAGTGGATTCCAACTCATCCCTACCCCACATGCAGTAACATGCCAGTTACAGAGTAATCAGCCATGGTGAATGTTACTCAACTATTGGTAGGTGCACCATAATCCTAAAAATATTACGATACTTATTGGATGCCCTGTCTGCAATGGTTTGCAGGTGTAGCCTAATTTTTCATGGATCTTCCTCAACTGTTTGTGGGTGCAGCCTCATGTTTCGGTGGACCTTAACCTCCCAGTCCCCTGCACCACCCCCTCCCAGTGTGCTCCACATCCCCCAACCCTCCGCCTCCCCTCTGTGCCTCATGCACACCATACTTCCCACCCCTGCAACGCACGTTATGCCCGCCAACCGCCCCCCGGGCAGGGCTACGGAACTATGGGCGGGGGACACAGAGAACCTGTTTTGGAAGAGACTTGGATGATTTTGATGGGGTATCTGGTCTTACCAAGGGCGTACACCAGCTACAAATAGGGTATTGCATCACTGCTGACATGCCTCAACCTCAAAATATGGGGAGCAGGGAGCACGGGGGCCGCCGCCAGCCAATGTGTGACCCCGAGGGGTGTGCGACAGTTTGGGGGGCTGTGGGGGGGGGGGGGGGACCCCTCCCCCCCCCCTTGGTTGACCCAAACCTTGGGGGTCGGTGGGTACCCCAACATACATACCTCAAAATGATCCCCATGACACACTGATCATTTTGAATATGCACAAGTGGGGTAAAATTTTTTCAAAAAAAATTGCCCATCAACTCAGGCTCCCATCAGCCAAGGTCCGACCCGGAGGCCGGGTTGGGGTCAAAATCCTTTTTCGTGCTTTTCAGCCATTTTTGAATTCTCCACAAAATTTGAGTACAGACACATGGGGTTGAACAAAAAAATTTCCCCCTGCCGTATGCCTAAAACAAAAACTCCGGCGCCTGTGGCGCCCATAAAGCCCATTGTTCTGTACAACCATTTTGGGGTCTGTACCCCCCCCCCCCCTTTGGGGTCGGGGCCTGACCAGGATCGGCCCCCGTGGCAGGGAGTCCCCTCACCAGGTGACACCCTTCACTCCAACCAGTGGACTTGTGGACAGATTTCCAGGCGGGGGGGGGGGGGTGACCTAATTAAAAAACAGACAAATGCAAACCAGAGGTAATGCACTCCACAGTCAGGCATAAGTGCATCTTTATTCTCTATGCCAAACCTGGTTGAACCTCAAGACACACACTGTGTCTGAAACAGAAAACAGAACATCATGTCTGACTACAGTTAGTCAGACAATCACAGTCAGTAGCTGTCAGTCAGACATCAGCAATCAGTGTCGGATAAAGACACCATGCATTACCGGCATGGCCGAAAAGAGCAGGGCGGGGGGGGCTGCCCCCCGCAAAAACATCCATGTATGCTGTATCATAGACTTGAGATGCCATGGAAGCCACTCCACCAACACACCTAAAATAAAATCAATGAAAGTGGCCTCCTCCTCACCCAATAACTCGGCAATCTTCTTGGTCACCCATGTTTTGAGCCGTGCAATCAAGGTCTGTGGATGCAGTGCAGTGCGGGGTCCTGGGGCCTGACACATCCAGCTTCCCAGATACACAAACGCACCATCTCTCTCTCTCTCTCTCTCTCTCTCTCTCTCTCTCTCTCTTTCACTTGGTTGCTTGGTCGCTGGCACACATCCATTTGATACTTAGTGGCCACTGTTTCAAAGGGTATGCGCACGCGTGGGGGTGGGGATGGCAAGGGGAAGGAGTTACTTGGGGCAGGTAAGCCACAAGGCGTAGAGGAAAGGGCCCAGGTGGCAAGGCACCGCACCAATGAAACCAGTAAGGTTTGGTAGCCCTTTGCTGTGGTGGGGGTTGGCCATTGGACTATTGCAGGCGCCAGCAGCACGTCAATGTTCATGCGCTTGGCACTGTGAATCGATTTCCAGCTGGATCCAGATGATACTAACAAGAGCAGTCTGCATTCTGTGCCAGTGGTGTCAAATTGGAAAAGTCTCTGCATCATGCCCCCTTAATGCTCGAAAACAATCACCCAGACACACAATCACTCACGGACTCGCACACATGCGGTCGATCGCCACGAGCAAAACACGTGCAGAGGCAGGGCACCGGATCGTTCAGTAACTCATCGGGCCGATCAAACAGTCATGAAGGTGACCATGTGATGACTAGGCGCCTTTCTGTAGGAAGCAGGCGCACAGGGTGTTGAGCAGGCATCCACAAGCGGGGCTGAGAGAAGCGAACAGGCACTGTGCTGCCCCTGCGGCAGTGCAGGCACAAATACGGAGTAAGCAGGATCTGCACCCAATATTCCCCTTACGTTTGTATGTTCACACTGCCCACAGTGATGGGTTGACTGGTCATTTCCCCATGTACCAACCTCCCAAAAAAACATCCAGGAACCTGGATGAGGTAAATTACCTGGGACCACAATAGTATCACTCGAAACCACCAGATACCGGGGGGCACACACACACACACACACACACACACACACACACACACACACACACACACACACACACACACACACACACACAACACACACACACACACACACACACACACACACGGTCGACATGACAAATAGGGCACTGGTAAAGGTTAGGGTTAGGGTCACTGAGCTGGTGGAAGCAGTCTTGGTTTTATAACCCTTTTTAGTGTCTAGGGTGGACCTGACAGGTTTAGCAAGCAGCAAGCAAGCAAGCAAGCAAGCAAGCAAGCAGCAAGCATGCGCGAAATGGGCAAAAATCACAGCTCCGTCGTGGTGCTTCGGATTCGGCCAAATTTTTGGTGGATGGTACCTATGGGTGTGAGGGACAACCACACAAAGTATGAGCCAGAAACTCAACGGTGGCGACCAGGAATGGGCGTCGCAAGTACCGGACCTCCATTTCAAAATCTGCAATTTAGGGCCAAAATCAGCCTTTTTTTGCCCAAAACCGCCCTGGAACCTGCTGAAAACGGCCAAAAGAAGGGAAATAGTGGCTACTCTACACATGCAGCTAGACTTCCTTGTGCCGAAGGGCCCTCTAGGGCCCTCTAACTCCACACTATGTCCGTGAACCGCCCCCGAAAGCCCCAGAATTTGTGCACATTGGCCGCCGACAGCCCCAAACCAAAAACAGACCATATCTTGGACTACGTGGCTCAAAACGCCATTTCGAGTGCACCTGATCCACCCACAACCACCCACTTTAGGTGGTTTCCACCCCTCAAAATTGGCCTAACCGACGCCTAGACCCCCGTACCTAGGCCCAGTGGGCTGCAGCAAGCTGTAGGAGGTAACCCAAAGAGGTGGGTGCCAAAATGGGTCAACAAGGTCCACCGGGTGCAAAAAAATGACTTTTTTCAAAAATGATCCTGGACCACATGGAATGCCTAAACAAGTGTTTCTGGTGCGTTTTGAGCTCATTGTGGCCCGTTGTGGCCCTCCTAAAATCCCAAAATGCCTTGAAAATGGGCTGTTTGGGGGCAAAAAATGGGTCAAAAATGGGTCAAAAAAATGGGTTTTTCCAAAAATAATCCTAGACCATTTGGGGTGCCTAAACAAGTGAAATGAGCCCATTTTGAGCCCATTGCAAGCCATTTTGGCCCCTCCAAAGTCACAAAGTGCGTTGAAAATGGGTTGTTTTGCAACAAAAAATGGGTCAAAATGGGTGAAAAATGGGTCAAAAGTGTGTTTTTCCAAAAATGATCCTACACCATTTGGGGTGCCTAAACAAGTGAAATGGGCCCTTTTTGAGCCCATTGCAAGCCACTTTGGCCACTCCAGAGTCACAAAATGCCTTGGAAAGGGGCTGTTTTGGGACGAAAAATCAGTCAAAAATGGATCAAAATGTGTTTTTCCAAAGATACCTTTGGACTATTTGGGGTGCACAAACAAGTGGAATGAGTCCATTTTGAGCTCATGTTGAGCAATTTTGGCCCCTCTCAAGGCTGAAAGGGCCTTGAAAATGGGCCACTTTGGGACCACAAATGGCTCAAAAACGGGTCAAAACCATGGTTTTCCAAACATGATCCCAGTCCAGTTTTGGTGCCCAAACGGATGAATACGGCTCATTTTGAGCCCCATTTGAGCCGCTCTCGTCCACTTTCCTGTGCGTACCTCATTTGTTGTTAAAGTCTCCTAGACAATGTTCCTTCCCCCACCAGCTCGGTCCCCATATTCAATCCTGGTTAGGGTTAGGGTTACACACACACACACACACACACACACACACACACACACACACACACACACATCAGATGCATACCTCGTCGACCATGTCCCATTGGATTGAATATTCAAAGAGCTGAGACTTGTCAGTCGGAATCTGCTGCACCAACGCTTTTGCATCCACCTGCTTCTTTTCTGGGGCTGGGATCTGCAGGTTCAGAAGGGCAGAAATCTCGATGCATGAAACCGGAAAGAGAACAGAAGCATAAGAAACAGGCAGCAATGCAGTGGATCCAAAATTACCTCAGACTTGCAGTGTGACTTTGTTCGACTGCCTCCGTGCACGCAACATGAATCGCCGACGAGCACGAGAGGAAGCAACACGTTCCAATGTCACAGGACAGTGCCCATTGCAGTAGCTTTCCTGTTGCCATGAGGCTTCTCTAAAAGACAGCATGCACCACATGCGGACGATTCCTTGAATGGCTTGTGAAAAAACACAGAGTAACAACAACCCTCTGCACATCCACTTCAATCTGCCTTTGACTGTAGGCTGGAAAGACAAGCCCAAAGATGATGATACGAAGCTCTTCTATGTGCCAAGCAGAGATTATGATGCCGATTACATTGGATTTAAGCGTCCCCAGGTCTGCCTGCCAAGCCAGGCACTTGGGATGACACATGCAAGAGGTACATACATGCACAGTGGGGCATAGGCAAGGGCACCACAGGAGTTTTTTGGCAAGAGAAACAAGAGCGTTCACCTTACTATTTTATCAGCCTGATTTCCGCATCTCCACCTGACGTTTTCCCATCATCCTTGAAATATGTGGGCACGGCTGGCAACAAACAGTGCAAAACCGCACCTGTACACCGGCCACCAAACTCTCAGCCACAGCTGCAGGCGGTGCTGGGGAAGAGTTCCTGTCGCTTGCTCCCTCAGTTCTGTGGGACAAATATGATATGCCGATGATGCATCCAGGCACATGGGGGCATGGGGAAGGCTGGGAAACAAGACAGGGGCGTCAAAGGCTGAGGAGCTCGCTGCTACGCTGTCTCTGCTGCATAGCAGACCCATCCCATGGCCACACAGCACAACATGGGCGCAAACATACACAACATTGCTGCACTGCCAGGTTGCACTTGTCATGGTTCCAAGGAACGGGGACAGCTCAGGTGTCCATGTGGGACGTAGGACTCCCGCCTCAGGACGGGCGGGGCAGGCCAACCAGCCACGAACCAACGACTGTTTTAGGTCGAGCGACGGCAGGTGTGGGCTAACGGTTGTGGGTCAACCGACGGCAACTTTCGAAGGACCCACGGGCGTGAGATGTCAACCAATGGCAGTTGTGGAGGGGTGATCCATAAAGGCCTGGCACAAGGCCACGGAGGGAGGGAGGAAAGCCATGAAGGCAAAACAAGTGGGGCTGACACGCACACAAAGCAACGGCGCACATCTGCATGTAAATGTCACCAAGCACACATGGCTGAAAGGTATAGAGTCACGTTCGTACCACTGGTGTGCCATTTCCTTGCTGTGTTATTCCTGGTCCGTGGTACAACGGACCTTACGATACCATGGAATAATTTGGCACACTTTCATTGTGCCAAATTTTGCCATTCCAATTTTTGCCTGTTCCAACCCCACACCCCACCCCGTATTACGCCATGCTGCGAGAATCCAGCACCATATTGACCCATGCCATGCACGCACAGTTCATGGTGTAATTTTGTGCCGTATACCCCTTCTCCACACATCCCCTCCCAAATTCTCAGTCATTCCCTCTGGCCCATCATTCCCGAAGACATCCAAATAGACAAATGCTTCCGCATCCTCCCAACTGCTGCCAGACGGGGGCAAACACAAACCAGTAACCAAACTGCCCCAGATCTCCCAATACTCCCAGTCTCTTCCTGGCACCAAACCCAAAACCCACAGCATCAGTCTCCCCTGTCCTTTTGCATCTGCCCCCTTTCAATCCAAGTCGGTGGAACAACATAATCTGTAAGAACCTGGGCTTCTTGCTGTTGGGGTCTTGGGCTGAGGGCGATGGAGAGCGCTTTTTAGATTCCTTGCTCCGGGCCCGATCTTCTCGGTCCCGGTCATGGTTACGGTCACCTTCTCGACGGTCCCGGTCCCGGTCTCGCTCGTACCGGCCCCGGCTGTCATGCCGGCGATCGCGGTCGCGGTCTCGATCCCGATCAGAATGCTGCAAGGAGCGGAATGAAACAGGTGCAATTCACCGCATCCCAGAATAGTTGAAACGCAATCGGCAATTCTGTGGGCATCCAATCAAACTCAGCATCGCCCTTTATGCCCAAAAGAGCAAACACATATTGAAAAACAATGTGTGACATACGTGACGGTCCCCATATCGCTCACTGTATCGGCGGTCGCGTTCTCTTTCACGGTCCCGGTCCCGGTCCCGGTCCCGGTCTCTCATGCGATCTCGGTCGTGACGGTCGCGATCCCGGTCACGGTCCCGATCGCGGTCCCGGTCCCGGTCACGGTCCCGGTCCCGGTCCCGGTCACGGTCACGATTCCGATCTCGATCCCGTTCACGGCTGCCTGCCTTGTCATCGCCTTTCTTTTCTGGAAAAAATAAATGATGACACGAGTTGTCAACCTTGCATCTCGAAAGTGTCAGCCGTTCCTTGAAGATAGGGGCTGTAGGCAGGGATGTGGGTAAAAGCAAGGAAATTTTGGAATGGCAAGGGGGTGAGCCTTCAAGACAGCAGGACAATGACAGGTTTGGGGGACGTGGGGGGACCTCACAACCGCTCTTTTGAGTGCAGGCCGGAGTTCAAGGGGGTGGCAAGGGGGCCCAGGGGGTCCCCCCTCCCACCATCCCCCACACACCTCTTGTTCAGGGGTGCAGGCGCTGGGCGAGGTTGCTACAGACCTGGGAGGGGGGGGAGGGCACGTAACTCAGGCAGCAGCCGTTGCTGAGCCCTTTCTGTGGCTCTGGGTCCGCTACACTTGATATCACATTAAGTAGGGAGTCCCTATAATGGTCAAACAGGCATGTGCACCAGGGAGGGGAAGGGCACTTCAGAAAGGAGCCACCTCGCTCAGTGCTGGCTGGTCCACCCATTCAATTAAAAGTTGTTGCCCTCCAGCCTCCCATCCTCCCGGCCTCCCGTCCCGTGGAGAGACAGAACATACCGGTTGTGTGGGTTATGGGGGGGGGGGGGGGGATGTGCCGAAGGCGCTGCTATCAAGAGGCAACGGCCGCAATGTCCTGCAAACAGGAAAATGCAAAACGCGCGGGCCCTGGACCTTATCCCTAAAGCTACCCATAAGCCCTGTGCACCTGCGGCAAGGGGGCCGTGCCCCTTCATGAGCTGGTCGGCGTCAGTTTAGGGTCGCCATGGGGACGCCCTGCCGCTCCGCCGACTAGTGCAACTTGAGTTCTCGCAGGGCCCACGCCATCGTGCCTCTAGGCTGTGCTCAGGCCTTGATGAGGTCAGCACACACTCTGGCATGGACCAGCCAAACCTTCTGCGACTCATTCAGCCCCTGCCGAATGAATTCCCTCCCCATGTTGTGTGGCCTGGCTAGCCCCATGTGTGCCCCACGCAGGGACAGCGTTGCAATGGCCACCGTCCACTGTTCGAGGACGATCGAGTCCCACAGCCGGCTCTGCACCGGGGTTGCCCTGGCCCCACATGGGTTCCGAGCCACGTGTGCAGGCGTTGCCAGGACAGCCACCACACGTGGGACTGTACCTGGCACTCCCACACGTGCCGCACCATCTCCAGGGCCTTTCTCACAGGAGACACAGTGTATCCGTTGCCACAAATGGCCCCTTGAATCACAAATGGTCCTTGAATCGTGGCCAGTAGCGGTAGTTGTGGAACCACACCCCGGATTCCGTGCGCGGTTACACATTGAGGGGCAACTACCGTGGGCCGTGGCGGGGGACTATGGTGGCTTAGCCCCCAAAGTGCCCGCGTAGGCGGATCTGCAGCGTTGGGTCCAACTCCGAAGGTAGGGCCCCTACCGCATGCAATGCCATATAGAGCGGCCCCTGGTTGGGGTGCCCCAGGCAGGTGTGTGCGTGTATGTGTGTGCGTGTGTGTGTGTGTGTGTGTGTGCCCGTGTGTAGTCTGGTTGGTGACCAGTGCTCTGTGCCTGCTATCACTTGAGTGTATCATAACCCGCGCATGAGGAATGCTGGTTTATGGGTAGTGCGCACGCATGCGCCGGCAACACAGGAGACAGAATTGATGCTCCTCAGCGGCCCTGAAAAGTCCACAGGCGGCTTTCTGTCACAGACAGAGGAATGAAGGGCAGCCTGTGGCATGACACCGATGAGTGTTTTGCCTTGGGACTGCCGCCAAGCGATCTACAGGACCCTCCAACGGTCTTGCATTGAGACAGTGTGAGTAGTGCTGAACCCCTCCTCGCCTTGCCCCCCCAGCCCCCCTGCCCCTTGTGGGCCCCTGAACAGGTGTGAGTGGGCATGGGGTCCTGACTCCAGGTGGCACAGGGTACAGGGGGTGGAGGGTGTAGCATGCCCCCCTCTCCTACAACCCCTCGGTGGTGTTGAATTTTGATCAGCATAGAAATGACCAAAGAAAAAGGTGGCTTCAGTGTGGTTTCCCACACTGAAGGTGCCAGCGACATTTTGGCCTTTGCAAAAAGCGCCCAAGGATGCCCGATCACTGATGAGGGGCGAGGGGGGGGGGAAGAGGGGTCTGGTTGTGTGGAGTGAGTTGTGACTCAGGTATTCAGGTAATTGGCAATAAAGCCCTGCAAGCCGCTGTTTGGCAGTAGTATTGGCACTGCAATTGGCAGTAGTGTAGGCAGCAGCATTGGCAGTAGTAGTTCTGGTCCCCCACCCCAACCCAACTCACCCCCTTATGCACCGACTGTATGCGAACCCCCCCCCCCCCCACACCCACCACCCAGTCTCCCGCCATGCCACACAACCCACATCGTGTGCAACGCGCCTCCAAAGGAGCAGTACCATCCAGCTTTGTGCCATCCGTCTCCTCCGTCGGAATCTTGTCTGCATTTTGCTTGATCAGCCTCTTCATGGCCCGCAACACGTTAGCATCGCGCCTCTTTTGGCCGACGGTTCCGGGGAACAGTTCATGAGGCGAGCTGAACTCCACTGTGGCTGAGGAGAAGGGACGGTGGTGCAACCCCAGGGCTCGGGCAGAAACAAGGGACTTGATGTAACAGAGGGCTTGAGTTGGTGGAGGGACAAATAAGGGCACTTGTACAGGGGGGAGGGGATTGGTGCCAAGTCAATCTGGCGTGGTACATTTGGCTGTGGGATGTGGGAAATTTGGCGGAAGCTGTCAAAAAAGGTGGGTGATTCCACGGAGGTATCATGGAACTGCCACTACTGTCAAAGAATTTTCTGGATTTTCTGTGCTAAATTTGGCGGCCAATTTGAAACATCACGATGGAGTATGGAATGGGACCACTTCTCATGTTGGGCCTGACAGAAGAAGAATGGTATCTGCCGTTTCCCTTTGAGCAACAGAGGCACAGAACCGAAGAGCACTTTCGCGCCCAAACCTCAATATCTACACCATGGCAAACCTCCCATACCTCAAGCACAGCCCTGACTCAGGGGAATGTTTGCCTGGCGCATGCCCGGCGCGCTACCTTTGTATTCAGCATCCTCTCTCTAGCCCCAGGTTTATCCTCATCTAGGGAAGTCCCCCAAGTAGACCGCACTAGACCGCAAACCGTCCCTGCAAGGCACCTTGCATAAGCCGAAATATGAGAATTCAACCACACAAAATGTCACTCCCACCACTCCCAACAACCACCCTTGCCATCGTCATAAACTGGGTGCAAAGGATGGGCCAGATTCTTAGACACGGCGGAAAGTTATCCGCATTGTTTGGTGAGGGAGGCCAAAAACAGGCACGGGTGGAGAATGGTCAAAAAAAGATACCCGGTGCATGCCTGGCGCACGAATACTTCCCCTCAAGCACAGCCCCTCAATGCACATACAGTCCACGAATAGGTCTGGGTCATTTGAATCTGCCGCCTTCTCTGCCTCCTTCTTGGCCTGCTCTGCTGCGCTGCTCGGGGGTGCATCTTCTGCAATTGGCGAAGCCTCCCCTGCAAAGAAGAACGAAGCATCTGCGATCCCTGGTGGCTGGGTGAGGCTGGTGCCTGAACCTCGAAGCATCAAACCATCCACAAACACGGCCGTGTGGCTCTAATGAATGGCATAGGCGACCATACAGATCATACACGGTTAAAAAATAAAGATATAAAAAATGAAGAAACTCACAAAGAATAGACAATTTTCCTGACTGTCAGCGCAATTTCCTGGTTTTTTGGGGTGTCAGTGCAAGTGTACCAAAAACAAAAAAAGCAAGACCACTCACGACAACAGTTATGTAATCTTTTTGACATGACAGGGGCCATGTAGCCACTGTGCCCACATTTGGGTCCCCAAGACAATAGTGGTTATGCAGCCACTTTGGTTTGCATCCCCTTTTGGGGTCCCCGAGATAGCAGGGGTTATGTAGCCACGTTGCCCACATTCAGGCCCCCATGATGGCAGCGCTCCATGGGTGCTACTAAGTACAATTTGCACCCCCCCCCCATGAAAAGTTCAAGTGAGTGTCATCTGGGGTCCATATGTGTTCAAGTTCAACCACCTGCAGTGCGCCAGTGTACTAATGGAGCTCCACTGCCCCTGTAGTGCGCCAGTGTACTAATGGAGCCCCACTGTCCCTGTAGTGCAGTGGTATCCTGAAGACTGACTATCCACTGCCCACTGCCCCCTGTAGTGCGCCGGTGTCCTGAAGACCATCCACTGCCCACTGCCCCCTGCAGTGCTGCAGTGTACTGAAGGATACTGTCCAAGGGCGTGGGGCTGAGGAGTCATCAAGGTATCTATGAAGGTGTTCCCAAATGCGGCGGCGAAGCAGCTGGAATTGCATCAAATGAGCAGGAGCCTGTGGGATGATCCTCCTGGTGTCCTCCTTCTGTCACTGCTGCGCTGTGGGCCGCCTGATTGTGATGGGCGCACAGCGTCACACTGCATGTCTCCCATCAATAATGCGGGAAACATGGGCACTCCCCTTGACACGCGCCCCACAGCGCATCCAACGCATATAGTCGCATATGTCCTCTAGTTCCTTATGTTCTATCATTGCAGCCCCAAAGCGATTTGCAGAATGCGCCCCGCACTTACGCAAAGTTGCATTGCAGAAAAGCACTGCTAGGTGGTCACTATATGCCTTAGCACAGTACGCACCATTATCACGGGGGGGGCGACCCCTCGGTCCTGGACGCCAACTACCCCCCCAACTAACTGTTGGCCGAAGGCCCCTGGGGGGGGGTTTGGTTTGGTTTGGGTCAAGGCCTGTGCCGGACGCCCTGGCCCATGGTCAGCACTCGCCTTTGTGCCGACACGACTGGGCTAGGCGAATCGCGGTTGTCCGGTCCCAAGGCCTGCCGGACTGTTGACCGCCCCCGTACCCCGTGGTGGCACACACGGGAGGGAGATGCCGCCGTGCCTGTGTGTGTGGCGCGCGCGGGGCAGGAGGGCGGGGCGTGCATGCTGGTGGCGCTCGCAGGGCATGACGGGTCACACGGCTGCGCCACGCCCCTGCCCGCTGGCGCCGGTGCCGCTCCAGTGTTTCTGGTTTCCCCCGCTGCGGCTTGGTCCGTCCGTGTCGCTGCTTGTAGTGGCGTCCCGGCTGTTCGTGTGGTCGTCGGGTGTGAACCAGGGTCCGCCACCACCGGGCCCTGGCTGCTTGTGGTGGAGGCGCGTGGGGGGGGGGGGGGTGTGGGGGGTTGTGTGATGCCTGGTGCTCCAGGCCCCGGCAGGGAGGCCATGGGAGCCTGACGCTGAGCCCGCCGGGGGAGTGTTCGGACTGGACACGCCGCCTCCCGGTCATTGACATGCTGCCAGCGGCCCCACGACTGCATGAGGCACGGGGGCGCGCTCCCTGGGCGCTCGACTGGGGGGGTCCACACCTCCTGACTGCTCTAGGCAATGGTGGTGTTGTCGTGGACTGGACCATCCGCCCACGGCGCTGAGGGACGGCAGGAGGAGGGGCTCCAGGGTGCGCTGAGCGCTGCCCTGCCCTGGAGCCTGCCCGGGCTCGGGGCCTGGGTGGCGGTGCTACTGCCCGCGTAAACGGGGGGGCCCAGAGGGCACACCACCCGAGTGACCGCTCCGTTTCCTGGGGGGGGGGGGGGGCTTGGAGGGGGGGGTCTAGGAGGGGCGCCGGGGAGGGCGGTTCCCGGGGGGGGGGGGGGGCGGTTCCCGGGGTTCCCGTGGGGGGGGGGGGTGTCGGGCACCTCCGAACAGTTGGGTATGCGGCCCAGGTGTGATCCGACAGTTCGCACCGCCCCTTCCCACAATAGAGGGTAGGGTATCATCGGCTTGGGTATTCCCAGCCACACTGGGAACCTCAGGGGGGTGGGCTCCTGAGGCGGCCATGGGATTAGAGTTACACCATGCCACAAGACATACATACATACATACAAAGATATATATATATATATATATATATATATATATATATATAGGGGTTGGAATGCAACTGCAAACGTGTGGTCATAGCAACTCGGGGCGGTGGCCTCGGACCACACCGCCATGATGGTACATCACCCCTCCCCGCTTACACCACACTTGCAGCAGCCTTCTCCCCAAACGTTTCGAGGAATGAAAAAGAAGGGCCTAAGACCAAGATTGACTCCTTGGAACACTTTCTACGGATCGACCTAAGGAGGGAGGGGCCTAAGACCAAGAGTGGCTCCTTGGAACACTTTCTACGTATCGACCTAATAAGGGCACAGGAAAAAGCCCTTACTTAAATAACTCACCTTCACTTGATGAGCTATCAGAATCATATGCTGCGGCGGCCGACCTCTTCTTTGGCTGCCAACTAAACACCTGGTTCCTCCTCCCTACACTCTGCAACGGGCGAGAACGCTCCGCCCCGGAAGATGCCTCGGAGGAGGAGGAGGAGGAGGAGGAGGAGGAGGAGGAGGAGGAGGAGGAGGAGGAGGAGGACTTGATCCTCTTGGGGTGCGGGGCTGGTGCTGTGCTGGCACTAGGAGGGCCCTGAGCTACGTCCCCTCCATCCTCAGCATGCATCTCATGATGAGACCGCTTGCTGTTGTTCTTCTTTCCCGACCAGTTCACCACCATTTCCTTTTCCTCTGCCTTGACGCACAAGGCACTCGGAGGTGCAGAACCGGCATGCTTTGAATCAAAATGATGGGCCATGCCATACAACCAGATGGTATCTCGGCACAACACGCATTGCATGGGCCGGTTGGTGCACGGATTTCGTGCAGAGCCACGCGCCATTGCACCATACCGCACATTAGTGGGCTCCAAAGGACAATTAGTTACGATGACGGACACAAGCCTCCCTTGCGTATTCCGCAACAATTGTGTGGTGCAATCATGGCCACCACAATAACCACAAACATCGCGAGCGCACTCTCCGAGGAGGACGTGCCTACCAATGTGTGTTCGCATGGAATGCAGGGGTACACTCTTCTGACACACTTCACACAACCCTGAGGTTGGTGCTGCACTCCCAACCTTAACAGAACATGTCTCATCGTTCTGATCAAGGAAAGGGAGGTTGGGGTACGGGTCAATCCGAAGTGTTGGGGCACTGTCGGGTGGTGTGAGCAATTGCTCTTGTGTCAAAGCTATGACGCGGTCTGCTTGTTCGTACCACATATGGTCAACATTGGACCTCAACTTGACGAACTGGCAATCTTGCCCTTTGAATTTCAGTACTTTCTGTATCAACCTCCCGTTCCAAGCATATAGCTTTGGGCCAGGGTACTCTTGCATGGACATGAGTTGTCCATGGCACATGACCACGCTGGAGCTCTCAACTTGAGCTGCTGACAAGCCGTTCACATTGCGGCCGCGCTCTGAGAGTGCCCGCAAGTAAAATAGGCCGAGAGACAACTTTCCTGCGTACCAGACCAGTGTGGCAAAAGTGTCGCCAACAATTGGTCCGGACTCAGGGTCCACATTTAGAGTAGGCTGCATGGGGAGGCCCGGGCGTGAGCCTTGGATGGCACGCATCAAACGGTCTCGTGGATTTGCAGCGGTGCCATCATTGTGCAACACGTTGAGCACGTACTGCTTAGACCTCCCTTGCCCTTCAAAGTCCAATAAAATGGGAGGAGAAGCGAATTGCTCTTCGACCTCATCTGTTGCCTGCAGTACATGATCGTCGATGTCTTCATCAACGAAGAATGCATCATGCAGATCATCAGTATCCTCACCGTCCACCGGTGGCAACACAGGCTTCAGCAAGACACCCCTTGGGGACAAAAGGGCAACGCCTTCTGCAAAAAGTGCATTCAAGTCAGAACCAAGGTCATCCTGTGCAAGCTTCAACCCAGCATCCCAAATGGGCCGGAGATCGATCGGCAGCCGGCATGTGCCAGCGTCCGCGGGGGTCATGTTGTCCTCGATATTACTTCGCTTGCGCCGGGATTTGTACCTTGGTGCTTCCGCGAAAATGGAGTCAATTTGTGTTGCCACAGAGAAACGGCGACGGCATTGTTCAATATCCAAAACCCCACCTTGCCCTCGTGCGGTACGCACAACACTAATGGAGCCCTCTTGCTGGTCGTTCCCTCGGTGACAGATGAAGTATTCACTTCCGGGAAAATTGATCCCTTGCTGTAGGACATCCCAAAACACCCCACCGAGCTCTTCCGCAAGGTCACAATACCATGCCTCCTTCTCGAGCCGGGGAAAAGCTCGAGGCAGGGATCTCCAAGCCCCTGATTGCCTCCTCCTCGAGCCGGGGTATGAAAGCTCGAGGCAGGGATCTTCAAGTGCCGGTTTCGGCGAATTGGCTACATCTCACCATGATGGTTGGGGCCCAAAAGAGGGCGGAAATGCTACATCACCCCTGCATTCTCGGGGGTCCCCAAACAAAGGGAACAAAATCAGAACTCAAAACCTACGCCGGGGGTCACCATGATGCCCCTAGGGGCCCCTAGTATCTCAAAGTATGGGTCTCTAGTACGACCAGACGCCCAAATAGCCACCGCTATAGAGCGGGGGGGCAGAATCAGAGTTGGCCCACTTGTGGGCAAGGTGGCTACATAACCCCTGCCGCCTAGGGGATCCCCACCGCCTCAGAGCGGGGGGCAGAATCAGAAAAGGGCCCACAAGTGGGCAAGGTGGCTGGCTACATAACCCCATTGGGCGCCTTCGGCGCCGGGGCGCCTTCGGCGCCCGTTGGCTCCTTGGGCTCATACCTTTGACAACTAACTGTCGGCCGGAGGCCCCTTGGGGGGGGGGGGGGGGTAGTTGGCGTCCTAGGACCCGCGGAGTCGCCCCCCCCGGGACCATTATCAACAAGAACCGCTTCCACACGTTCCCAGGGTTGGCCGAGTTCATTCCAAGCACACATGACTGCCTGAGCAACAGTCAAATTGTCCATAGACTCCTTGCGAGAGACGACCACGGTAGTTGTGTAGCACAAACGTTCGGGGGTATTCACATTGATGTTCACCGGATGGCAACCACAACAATCGGTGGTTTCATTGAATTCGGGGGTATTCACATTGATGTTCACCGGATGGCAACCACAACAATCGGCGGTTTCATTGAAATGAAAAAAAGGCTTGGGGCAAGCACCTCTTGGCGTCCCCCAGCCGGCAGCAGGGCTGCTTGATGTAGAACCAGAATCCCCACATTTTTTTCAGCTGACTGTGAATCAGACCCCAATTGAACCAGGATAGAGTGGAAATCGTAAGAAAACTCCATAGTGTCAATTTGGACCGGTAAGAAATCAAAATGGCTGCAGAACCATACCACAACCCAACCACAGCACCAAACATGCATTCCCCCTCCAAAGAAAGTAAAACAGGCAACCAGTTTAAGAGGGTGCATAAAGGCTGGCAGGGTACTGCAACGTTCACCTGGTGCCCGGTGCTGTAGGCCAGGGGGCGGCGTCCGATGAAGGCTGGTGGGGTAGTGTGTAGTACACCTGTTCCTGTGACCGGGCTGTGGGTCAAGGTCAGTCGTGGAGGGGAAGGGAGGACGAGGGGTCGGTTGCCAAAGCAACACTGGGTTTCACGAGGTAACACACACCGCTGGGCGTGCCTTCTCCTTGCGGCTGGCCTTCGATGGGCGTTCCTTCCCCAGCATCCGCCGGCTTGGCGGCATCAATGGCAGCCTTTGCTGTCACAACCTGGGCCTCGTCGGACTCTTCAATCTGCTGCCTAATGGCCTCAGGCAGAGCACTCAGGATTTCCTTCCGGCGGGTCTGGTACTCCTTCAGGTATTCCTCAACCTTCGCCTCAACCTTCAGCTGAAACACAGAAGCCAAGTCAAGTCAAGCCAAGTCACGACTGCAACCAGTTTGCACTGCGCTGGACACAAGAGAACACTCCACACACAGAAAACCGGAGCTGCGTCATGACGGACACACAAAGCTGCAGGTGCGCCTTTCCGGCCTCGACGGACGCAGGGCCCCCAAATGATCGCATGCCTTGGTTTCTGCCGTTCTTCCAGACGCAGATTATTGGGGGGAAATGAAAAAATTGACGCCCCCCCCAGTACCCCGGGAAAACAAGCGGGAAATCCTGCATCTGGTTTGGGTGCCTGCGACTGAAAAGACCCAACAGCCGGCCATCAAGTCCGTCCCAGATAGCCCAAACGACTTTACTGGCTGCAGGCCAACGTAGGTGCGCTACGGTGTAAGGGCATTGCAAAGTACTGCACACCAGCACTCACACGCGTCCATTTTGATTGCGATGCAGTGCGAGTGCAGTCAAAGTGTAATCCGGGAAAGACAGGATCAGTTTGCGTGCCTGCACCTGTCCAACCCAGGCAGACATAAATAAAATGAGCGGAACCACATTAACAAGCCACAATGGGGCCCTGCAACCAAGGAGCTCTCTGAGATGTTAGGGTGCCTGGCCATGTCAAGCTGTGCAGCAGGAGGCCTGCATTTGTCCTTTGGGGGGTGGGGCCGGGGGGGCTGGCCCTTGGTACACTGTGGTATAGAAGATGCATATTCTTCCCCCCCATTTCCCCCACCTTGGCGTGCACACCGCGCACGCGTACAGCCGTAAACCCCCAAACCTGGGGCGCCGTAAAAAATGCACTCTTTTTGAAAACATGCGCACGATAGGGCTCTAACCCCCTGGATCGCAAACGTATGACCATTGACAATTTTACGGCGCCAGCATGGTAAATCAGGACGTTCCCTGGCTGCAAAAAAAAAATGAAATGGGGTGTTACACCAAAAACTGTGCGCAGCAGTTTTTGAACTGCCACCACAACATTTGCAGCTGCAATGTTTCACCAACTTGGACACACCCAGCGGCTGGCGAACTGCAACAAACTATCTAGGCAGGGGTCACCATGTCCAGAAAAAAGCTCCAACCCACTCTTGGCCTGCCTGACCCTCCCTCTCTTGGCCTGCCCTAACCTAACCCTAATCAAGACTGAATATTGGGACCGAGCTGGTGGGGGAGGGAACATCAGCTATGACTGGTGAGGGACATCAAGAATGATTCACACATTGATGGCTCTTGACAAAATGAAATCAGCTTGCAAGTGAACCCCATCACCACGAGGCCCACTTTCAAGGCTTTTTGGACTTCTGAGGGGCCAAAATACCCCAAAATGGGCTCAAAATGGGCTCATTTTACCCGTTTGTGCACCCCAAATGGTCTAGGATGATTTTTGGAAAAATGCGTTTTTGACCCATTTTGTACCCATTTTTGGTCCCAAAACAGCCCATTTTCAAGGCATTTTGGGATTTTCGGAGGACCAAAATGGGCCACCACAAGCTCAAAACGTTCCAAAAACACTTGTTTTAGCGTCGCACATGGTCTAGGATCATTTTTGAGAAAAATCATCTTTTTGCCCCTACTGGACCCTGTTGACCCATTTGGGCACCCACCTGTTTGGGCTTGAGCTTGCAGCTTGCCGCAACCTAGTGGGCCTAGGTATGGGAGTCTAGGCGTCCGTTTGGGCAATTCTGAGGGCTGGAAACCACAAAAAGTCAGGGGTTGCGGGCGGAGTAGGTGCCCTCGGAATCGCATTTTGAGCCATGTAGCCAAAGATATGGCCTATTCTTGGTTCGTGGCCGTTGGCAGCCAATCTACACAAAATTTGGAGCTTCTCGGGGCCTTTTTGGGCCGTTTCCGGGACATATCATGGAGTTAGAGGGCCGCAAAGGGCTCGTTGACACGGGGAAGTCAAGCCGCACGTGGAGTGCACCCACCGTTTCCCTCCGTTTGGCCGTTTTGAATGTGTTCTAGGGTTGTTTTGGTCCAAAAATGGCTGTTTTTGGCCCTAAACTGCAGTTTTTGAAACTAAGGTCCGCCACTTGCGAATCCCGTTCCCGGCCGCCACCGTTGAGTTTCTTGCTCAAACTTTGTGTGATTGTACTTCACACCCATAGGTATCATGCACCAAAATTTCAACCAAATCCAAAGCACCACGACGGAGTTCTGATTTTTCCCCATTTCGCGCGTGCTGCTGCTTGCTGCTTGCTTGCTTGCTTGCTCGCTTGCTGCTAAATCTGGTAGGTCCACCCTAGACACTAAAAAGGGTTATAAAACCAAGACTAGTTCCACCAGCTCGGTGACCCTAACCCTAACTCCGAACCAACGTTCCTTAAGGGGGGAAAAGAAAGAGGTCTTAGGGAACGTCCTGCTGTAAACATTGACAAATCTCGGTCAAATTTTGCATTTTCTCTACGCCGAGTTGTATCTGAAAAACACAGTTCCAGCAACGGTTTAAACTAGTAGCGCAGGATCTGGACCTTGTTTCGATATGCCACGAAGGGTGATTGGCAACCCTAGGGGAATGTGTAAAGCAAACCCACAAAAAGACAGATTGCTATAAATTGCATTTTCCGCAAAATCCAGAAGACATCTCCCTAATTGGACAACTGCAGTGAGGGAAATATTGATCAAATGAGACCCAAACACTCTGTCGATGCTCCCATTTTTTGTAATGTTTGGTGTAGAGTTCTACTCTCAATGTCGCATCTCCTTGCACAAATGTTTATAGCGCTGGCGCTGTAAAAAAAGTCGTCTACCTTTTGATTGGAAACCAATACTATGACCAAAAAATATTTTCTCTATCTGAAGGAGAAGGGCAGAGATAAAAGGGGGGTGTGTGCATGGGAGGGGATTATTCTGTACTGGGTACACATTTACGGCGCCAGTGCTGTAAATGTTTACGGCACTGGTGCCGTAAAATGAGAGGGGTAATTTCTGATGATTATCGTGACAATGGGATTTTTATGGCAGTGCCCTTCACTAGCACTAGCCAGAAAATGCATCTAAACACAGTGACATTTTAAAACTGCAAACTGTACAAATTGCCATATGCAGGGCAGCGGGGGGGGGGGGGGTTTCTGCGAAATGTGAAGTCATGGGGTTTTGCCTAAATTGGCCACTTCGAAAGGGGGGGGGGTTCTACCCCTTTTGCGCGCAACTGAAATTTTCCAACACGCGCCGCGGGGGGGTTACCTTGGATGTGCACAAAAGTGTATTCGTCCATTTTTTGGGCATGCAGAAGGAAATTGGGGGGTGTTTTGCCTCAAAAGTGACGGATCTTTGCATGCTTACTTGATGCTGCTGTTTCACATATCAAGTGTGGCACAGACGCGGTGGCCTAAGGGGTTAGCATACAACAACAGAGGCCTAACCTCCTCACCAATGCAATGGTGGTTGTAGCTGCCCACACCCCGTGCCATCAAAGGGGATAGAATCAAAAATGGCTACCTCACCCTTGCCTTCTCGGGGGCCCACATGAGGGCGGAACTGCTACGTAACCCCTGCGTTCTAAGGGGTCCCCATCAAATGGGACAACATCAAAAGTGGCTGCCTCACCCTTACCTTCTCGGGGGCCCACATAAGGGCGGAACTACTACGTAACCCCTGCGTTCTCGGGGGTCCCCATCAAAGGGGACAACATCAAAAGTGGCTGCCTCACCCTTGCCTTCTCGGGGGCCCACATGAGGGCGGAAGTGCTACGTAACCCCTGCGTTCTAAGGGGTCCCCATCAAATGGGACAACATCAAAAGTGGCTACCTCACCCCTGCCTTCTCGGGGGCCCACATAAGGGCGGAAAAGCAACACAACCCCTGCGTTCACGGGCGTCCCCATCAAATGGGACAAAATTAAAAGTGGTTGCCTCACCCTTGCCTTCTCGGGGGCCCACATGAGGGCGGAAGTGCTACGCAACCCCTACATTCTTGGGGGTGCCCATCAAAGGGACAAGAATGGCCTGCGTCGGATCGTCATTGGTAAAATACCCTAAGGGGTGGTCCTTAAGGGCGGCCCTGAAAAAGAAAAAAAAATTGGTTCCTCAAGGACCGCCATGATCAGAAGTGGCCCAAAAGTGGCACATTGGCGACAAAAGTCCCTATCCTCAACACAAGGGGCAACTTTTCTCCAACTGGAGTGGGAGTGTGAGGTGGACTAAGCAAACCCTTCACCCAAAAAAAGATGGGGGTTTCGGTTATATGAAAACCGTACTTTTGCCTAAGAATTTGGCCAACCAAAAAAGGGGGAGGTTATGCAAAATCCCCTATGCTGTCGTTCTCCGCAGACCCCCCCCCCCCCCCGATGCAGGGGTCATGAAAATATGGGGGTGATCTCAAAAGGTTTCCACACCAGCCTAATGGGATCCAGCGGTTGAAACTGTTAGGTTGTCTTGTCGGGGGTGGTTTGAAACGGGCTGTAAGAGCCAGAAATTCTTCCAAGTGGGGAGCCCCCCAGTCCGACTGCAGTGCGCCACCTTCCTGAATCTCTTGTTTCCAACCATTATTGTGACAATGGGGTTTTTGTGGCACTGCCCGTTATCATGATGAACGACAAATGTGACAAGCAAGTCCTTGGGTGCACCCTGGCCCATGTGTGCTGCAATCGTGTGTGTGCAGTCTAGCACTGCAGTCAGACTAGGGGGCTCCCCACTTGGAAGAATTTCTGGCTCTTACAGCCCGTTTCAAACCACCCCCGACAAGACAACCTAACAGTTTCAAATGCCGGATCCCATTAGGCTGGTGTGGAAACCTTTTGAGATCACCCCCATATTTTCATGACCCCTGCACATGGCAGTTTGCAGGTTTACATTGGTTTACATTTGTCTGTGTTTAGATGCACCCTGACATTTTCTGGCTGGTGGTGCTGATGAAGGGCACTGCCACAAAAACCCCATTGTCGCGATAATCATCAAAAATTACCCCTCTCATTTTACGGCGCTAGCGCCGTAAACATCTGTCTTTGTTTAGATGCACCCTGTGTTTAGATGCACCCTGACATTTTCTGGCTGGTGCTAATGAAGGGCACTGCCACAAAAACCCCATTGTTGCGATAATCATCAGAAATGACCCCTCTCATTTTGCGGCGCTAGTGCCGCAAATGTGTGCCCACTACAGAATGATCCCCCCCTGCCCATTGGTGGTGTTCACTGGTGTGTCCCATTGGGCTTGTGTGGAAAGCTTTCGTTTTCCCCCCCGTAAGTGGACTATGCAGGTTCCTCCCAATTAGTTCATCTCTGCCCTTCTCCGTCAGACAGGGATCCAAGGAGGGGTGTAGTCTCTATTCCTCTGTGGGGGAGGGGGGTTCGAATCTCCCTGCTACCTGACTGCTTCCGCTGCAATCCCCCTGCCAATTTACGGCGCCAGCACGGAACCGTTTACGGCGTTGGCGCCGTAAACGTTTAGTTTAGAAGTGTGTCAAACCGCCTAACATCCCCCTTTTGACAATCCCTACACTTAATGGAAATCTCCATGGTGTTTACGGCACTTTTTGCACCTGCGCGCCCCATGTTTATGGCGCCACGCGTGCGCACAGTGCACCCCAAGCCCACTGGTCTTCGCCCAATGAACACTTTCATCGGAAGGCGTTCACATGACGAGTAAAAAAAAAAACTATTTCTACATTTTCTGCGTTTGGCCTCCTTTTGGGGGTGTGGGGTGGGGGCATGTTTCATTCATTTTGGTGCCATTGAAAAGAGCATAGGGTACCTTGGACTCCAGGATTGCAGACCATTCCTACACAGGCACACAAATGCGGATCACTTGGACTCTGGATTGGATTGCAGTCCATAGCACAGACAACCAAGAGGATGGGATGATCCAGGCCGACCAGTTTGTCAGCAAACCAGGTGTAAATTTGTTTACAATAGTACACAGGGCACATGAAATGCTGAAACACCAATGCACTTTGCACCATGGCCCTACGACCTTTTCACAAAACTGGTCTGTACATTCGTCGATAACAGTGTACACGGCACATCAAATGCTGAAACAATGGCACAGAAAGCGCTGTACAGCTGTACAGCATACAACAAGAAGCAGCACAGCACTGTAGAGGGCTGCTACCATGGACACAGAAAGCCTCACCTATGCAATTTGCAACCTGGCCCTAAGCACAGAAAGGCAGACCATGCAAAAAAATTTCTGCGATTTTGGGGTGGGCTTTCATTTTTGAGAAGCGCATGCAGCTGAAAATTAGTATTTTTTTTGCGTTATTTTTTTTTTGCGGTAAAACAACACCTTGTGCCGGGAATTTATTGCTTTTGCAAATAAGTACAAGTAATATCGGCACGGTAACGACCATTCTTTGGCAAATGAGATGCCAATCATCAGGTTAAACCATTTTCTTCTTGCTTTGGGAACAATACTTCAGCAGCCCTTGCCTCCATCCAATCAATGTCAATAGTGTACTCTGGGGATCCCCTCCCCATGGGAGGCGCTTGCGTGTCGGGCCCAACCCCAATCCCTCTTCTGGAACCCCCAACCCACACCAAAATGCTATTGTTGCTTGCTTTGAGGACAACTTGGGTTCAGGGGTGGGGATTGTGGCACAAGGGATAGTGCTGTTATGCAATTGAGGTCAATTGGGGCCCCCTTTTGACTGTGCCATCGTGAGACACATTTGTGTGCATTCCATGGGAGGCATTTGTGTCCCATTGTGAGTGCAATTACACACCAGCAATTTTGTGGGGCCCAGCTGGAAATCATTGAGAAGGCGGAAAGCGCGCAGCGCCCCTTCGGCCGAGTGGAACTCACAGAATCCAAACTTCTTCCACTTGCCAGTGGTGGGGTCAGCGACACGCTTCCAGGAGTCAAACGTCCCACAGGCCTGTGGATGTTAAAAGAAGAGAAGGCAAGTGTGCGCACCAGTGCAGGCTCGGAGTAGGAACTAGCTCTGTGTGCCCAACATATGCCATTCTGCTAGCATGGGCCGCACAGAACCCCACATAACACGTTGGGTCCAGCACTGGCATGGCTGCCGCAACTTGCAAAGCTCAAACCTTGCATCTTGTTTTCAGCCATTGTTATTTACACAAATGCTAACTGCATTTTGGCTGCCTTGGGGGCCCTGTGGTTCCTGTTAGGAGCAATGCGTTGTGAGTTGGACTTCCCGAAGGCAATATAATTTTTTCACTGAATCCTGGGCACACAATGACTTTTCCAGACCTGCTCATTGCACTGATTCCACATTTACTTCTCCTAAAATCACCTCGCAGAGGCTCTTAGATGAAAAACAGGCAGCCATATTTGTAAAACAGCACATACCCCCCGCCCCCCTTTTAGGGCCCATTTGCACACCATAGCCCAAAGTATTAATTTAAATTAAATGGGTTCAACCCTTTGCAAAATCCTGATTGTGTGCAATAAAAATACCCCCGAACTAAGTTTTCGGTCAGTCCCGCCACTCGGCTTCCATAGTTTTCAATCTCCATACTCTGGGGGGAGGGGGGTTGCCATAAAGCATGAGTAAATTTGCTGCTTGGTACCTCCAGGTACATCAGGTTACATATCGACACATCAGTGGTGCACAGCAATGTAGGCATTTCTCTGGAGATTTTGCCTCCCACCCACCCACACACAAAACAGTAAGACACACAGAGGCCTGCCCTCAGCCTCCGGACCATGCTTGCAACGATCTGCTTCAAAGCGTGGCGCTTGGTAGGCTTGTAAGGTTCTGCAGGTCTGGCCCCTTCTGCACAAGGGACTGGGCGGACCTGCCCACAGACCACAGTGCCAACCCACCCTTATTTACTAGGGGAGGGGGTGCACCATTGGACCAGGGAGCTCTCCGGATACACCCATATGGCCACACTGGCATCCTTGGCTCCCCTTTAGTGCAGGCCCTGTGGGCCAGGGGTGTGTTTCTGTGTGCCCCTCCACCATTGCATTATGCACTCTGGGCGAGAGCCTGGATTCGGACCAAGCTGGAGGTGGGGTGGTGGCTCCGTGGCTTCCACCAGGCCAGCTCCACGGTATTAGTTCAACGAGCCCGCCATCGCAATGTTGCTCCATGGCAGCCATGGCTTGGGGTACTGGCGGCTCCATGATGGCTCAAACGTTTGGTGGTGCACAAAAATTTTTGCAGTTTGTCTCAATATCTACTTGTACAGGCTGGCGTATGGGTTGGTGGATGGGCGCCTCTTGGGTTTCACGCACCCCCCCCTCCCATGGGGGTAGGCCGGGAATTGTGCCCCCAGCCCAAAAGTGGGTGCCTGCCCTTGTCATTTCACCCCCTCCCCCCCCCATCCCCTCGTTGCTAAGAAAAGGTTTTGGGGGTCAACCGCCAGCAGTTGACAGTCAGGGACTTCCTGAAGTAACAAATGGGACAGCCAGGGGAGAGGCAAGGGCCTGGAGGGTTGCAGGACGTTAGCAAGGGCAAGACCTCCAAGATCTGTTTCAGGAACTCGTTGTCCACACCCGGGTCAATCTTGCCAACCCACACTAGTGTTTTTTTGTCGATGTGACCAAATGCAGTGTGAAGGGCGTGTGCATTGCCTGGGGTCGCTGGTGGGGTTGGAGTAGGTGTGGAGACTGGCACAGGGGTTGAGGTAGCCGCAGGCCGTGGAGGTGGGTTTGCGACTGGCAGTGGCCCACGTGGGAGCATCCCTGAGCAAAAGGATAACAGATTGGCAGATGACCGTGTGTGATCGAAAATGTGGATCTGGCTGCTCTGCCCAGGACTTTACTGCTCCTCTCTCCGCTGTCCTGGCTGCCTCTTGAAAGAGGCGTGTGGTTGATCTTGCAGTGGGGTTGTGTAGTTGTTGTGGCACTTGTGTGCGCCTTGCGTGGCATCCCCGAGTGCTGGGAGGGGGATTCGTCAGAGGCGACAGATGCGTCTGGCGAATACAGCAGTCGGCATTCGGATACAAACACAAATGCTGACAACCCTTGGCGGCTGTGCTCGTCTTCTCAGCTCAGTTCCTCTGTTGCCCGTGTGCTTTGCCCAAGGGTCTCGTCTGACACCAGCAGACTGTGCAACAGAAGCACACATAAATCTTTCTTTTGTGACTGCCCTCCTGGGCTGTGAGACACATCCACCAATTTGTGGTGCTCAGGGAAAACCTGGTATCGTGTGCATACACAAGGAAGTATGGTCGATGCCCCTGTGGGTGACTACATTAACAGGCCAATGCCACTGTCTGGTACATACGCACACCGAGTACAGCAGAGCTACCGCAGCATTAGGCCAACCAGAAGGCGTTCTGTGTGGGACAAGAACACAAAGCACAATGCAGTGCTCAACCAGAACGTCCGCAACAAAGCCACTTCCACCGCAGACCCCTTTGCAACGAACTGCGGACTCCTACAGTGGGGGAGGGGGGTTGCCAGGTGACAATTTGAACGGGGATAATTTCGGAAGGGGAGAATTTCGCCACCTCCAGGAATCCTGAAGCTTGCTGTTATTTCCTGGTGGGCTCGAGATGGTTCCTCTTATGTCCAATGCAGTCCAGTCACACAACCACTGCATGTTGCAAACAAACACATCTTTCTCCCTTCCCACCGCCTGGTACACCGCTGCACATATCTGAATTCACAGTACTCACCTGCATCTGGATTCGTGAAATTGTTGGTCACACGCCGCGAAAATTTCGATGGGGGGGAAATTTCGCCACCTTTCTGATCGGCGAAATGGAACCCGCGAACTTCTCCCCTCCCGAAATCCCCGCCCGTGTAAGCCTCCCCTGCTCAACCTGAAGCACCTACCCTTCAAGCACAGCCTCAGCCCCAGGCCAAACCCACCTGCCTGTCCATAACATGACCCAGCAGCAAGTAACACACCTGGCATCATCCCTGGCACCATTCCTGGGACCAGGCCCATGAGATGTGTGGGCATCATTCCAGGTGCACCAGGAATGCCAGGAACCATTGGCATCGGCTGCATTCCTGGCATGGGCATACCCCGGCCAAAGGGTGCCATGCCACGGGGTACCATCCCAGGCATTAAACCTGGGAACGGATTCATTGTGTTGCCTACGGAGAATGAGCAGATGTTGCAGGGCTGGGATATTGACTCCTGGGGCATTCTGGGGTTTGTGTCCTGCATCAAGCTCAATAATTGATGATGAAGCGTCCTCAACTTCTCCACAACGTCAACAGCATCCAGCCCACTGAAGTCGCCCATCTGTGGGCATGTCAATCCCAGTGGGTGAAACCAGTGGGGGATGTAGGTTTGCAGTGAGGGGAAGTTCTTGCACTGCGTGCGCACTGCGTGCATACTGCGCACACAGAGGCTGGGATACTCACCCAAGTAATACGGTTGGTGGTGACCGTATTATTTCCTCGGAATCCATTTCAGAAAAATGAACAATCCAAAAATATTTGACTATTTATGGAAGCACTTTTCCTTTATAGGAAACCAAGGGCACAGGATCAATGTATTACCTAGGGTACGAGTATTTGCCGACATCCAAAACTTCGCACTACGTGCGCACTGCATGCACGGCATTCCCTGAGACCCATTCTGCAAAGCCATACAAATCATGTGAAGGTGGGGCTTGCATTGCAAACCTCTCTTCGAGGTGATTTTTACCTGTCAGTGGGTGGTCCACGAATTTTTGGTGGTTTGCACTACGTCCTAAATGATGTGGCACTCATGAAAAATGAGGCAACCCAGTGCCCCTCGGGGAAGAGCCAGCAAGAAGCGCTGAGTGGACCTCAACCATCTCTGCTCCTAGGATGGTATCACTGGTCTTAGGGGGTTCACACTTCCCAATGTGCTTGTTCAACTCCTCCCAATTCTAGTTCATGTATCTGGTAGGCTTGTCAATTATAGATTTTTGGTCAGCAACCCCCCCCCCCCCCCGCGCCCACCCCAATGGCATGGGGGAATGCAGCAACAGATACGGACTGAGCTAATTGCCTTATGGCACAGACAATCTGGTCATTGCATCCAACCAACACCCAATGCTGCCTTTTTTTTCGCGCAACTTTCGATGTGCGACTTCAGCCGACGGGCTGGGAGTGCTGCGAAAATACTCAGGTAAGATCTTGGAGTCTAGTGCCTCTGAGATCTAACAATGTCAAACACCCACAAAGTGCGTTGATGGGGTTGTTCATTTCATATCCGCTGGTCATCTGCTGTCACGCCGTGAAGGCAAAATCAGAATATCATGAGGAACGTACGGCGTCAGCATCCAGTGGACTGCCGTGACATCAAAATCATTAATGCAGTATCTGCATGTCGTGCTACAAGCCCAAGGGGGTGAAGGCGGTAACACCTCAGAATCGAGCAAAGTTGTAGAGTCAACTGGAGCTAGTGGCCCATACGCCAGTCACACCGGCAATGTGTCACACACAGCCGATCAGCAAAAGTTCGAATGGGAATGGAAGTTACTACACTATTGGCATAACAGCATACGGCAGAGAAAAATAAGGCGCCCTCGCTTCCTACTCGACAGGTGTTGCACATGCTCCCCTGGGGTGACTACTTGAGTGGTGGTGCAGCCGGCATTGGAGGCAGTCGATGCCGGTTTGAGTCCCACTAACGTCACTCCTCCTCCACCGTAGGCAGAAGAGGAGTACGACACACGCCCCACCGCTGCCGAGCCGGTTGCGGGGCGCACGGCTGCAGACTGGGCTGCCTTTTTCGCCTGTTTGTTGGTTCTTGAGTGAAAGCTATATCCTTTGCAACGGTAGGGGCGCTAATGGAAAAAACTGGAGACACGTCACCCTGCCGCCCACGGTACCGCTGGAGGGGCGCGCAGCGGCAGGGGTAGGTGGCGGGGGCCGCCCCAAAGGGCCATATTGGTATGATGAGAGATTGAACCTCCATGGCTAACGATGTCAATCTATGGTGTTGTCCGTTGTGCTAGGCCATGTCTCTTGCACTAAAGGGTGCAACTGTAAACATAACCCCCGTCTAGGGCTGCACAAACAACAGAGTTCGGCCAAATAAGGTTTGCATGTCTTATCACTGGCCCAGGGGGCAGAAAAAGCAACAATTTGGAGACGAGCAAAAGAGTACAATCGAGGCTAGTGGCCCACATGTCGGGAGGAGACAGTGTCAGTGATGGGCGGGTCATGAGGCGCATGTCCCAGCGTAAGCAAAATCTATTTCAGGAAAATGCATATCAAAGACGCCGTTAGCTAGTCTACCCATGAGCCAGGGGCTCTTCCGTGGTCTGTGCATGCGTGGTGCATGAGGATGGGGTGCATGAGGAGGGGTAGTAGGCATCATGTGTTTCACTCCACGCAATTTCGGGGGTGGGGTAGCCTGAAGGCAGTGTCTAATGTGGCGCACGCGGGGGAGGGGGGTATTCCGTTTGTGTTTTTTGACAAGGGAAGCGACCGCCAAGTGATAGGTAGAGGACATCACAACCGCGATGCGCAGGTAGGTCTGGGCAGTAGTCGTAAGGCGGATGGTGAGTCGAGCTGCGGTGTGTATGAGGGTATGCCTAGGATGGACAAGGGAATTCCCCACATCCACACTCAGTGCTTCCGCCTTCCATATCCGGCATCGTTGACTCTAGTAGAAGGGGGCTAGCAGGCGCTCAGTAAGGCAATGGGTGTGAGGGTAGTTGGCCGTCCCTTGGTAATCTGGAGACTCCATTGCATGCAAGATGCGCTGCGTGGTGTGATGTGTCAATGGCCTAGACAAGAGGAAAGTGGTGCAATCGTGCACTTGCCTTGCAAATGGCGGTGTTGTGCGTGTTTTCTGTTTTCGTTTTTTGGGCTTGCATAAAATCTGCTCCTACAGGTTTTTTGGTGCGGGATTCGGTTTGACTTGGCGGCAATAGAGTTTACCGTACCACACAAAAATCAACCCAATGCTGCCTTCAGCCTAACTCATGGGCTATCAAATGTTTCCTTGGCTGAGGAGGACCCTTTTTGTTTTGAGTTCCTGACGCTCAAGGTGTCATTGAGTGTACTCGGGAGAACCCCGGAAAGCTGAAGGTCCATTTATGTACAGCACAGGCGCACTCACAAACTGAGTTGACCATAGGTCCATGCATCATGTTGGCATAACATGTGTGATTCCTTCATGCAGTAGTGCAGACGCTCTGCCATGCCCGGAAGGCCTTTGTTCACGGTGAGTGTGATGAGAGTATTGTGCTGTGGACATGCGACTCTAAGTGCATATACAGTGCAGCTAGGTCCCGTGTAGAGGCAAAACCCGACACAGGACCAGTGCGTGCAGGACACACAGGGGCAAACATTTGTGGGCCATTCCATATGATTAAGTTCTGTGGTGTGTGGACTGTATCAGGATCATGCATGTGGGGAGACGGTGGACTGAGAGCTATGAGGTGAAGCACAGTGGCTGTGGTCAGGTCGGGAAATTTCCTGGTGGGCTTTCTGCGGGTGGCCAGGTCATAGAACGGTCAGGTGTCGTCCTAATCATCTGGGGTGACGTATACGCACAATGGTGACACAGTGAGGTGAGTTGAGTCGCCTTTTCAGTCCAGTGTGCAAAGGCGCTATAGGAGACCCGGCAGTGAGGAGTAACAACTTCGGTCCCTACAGCAGGCCCCACCGGCAATTGTCCATGGAGGCACATGTGCTCGCGCCGTAGCCTCCTTGCAGCCCAGGTTCCTGCAGGGGGCCCTTACACTGTGGACGCATGGATGGCCTCGAGCTCCCGGAGGAGCTCGTCCGTGGCCGGGACAGGCGGGGGCTGGGCGGGGCGGTAAGGGTGGACCCGTTCAGACGCATAGGCGGACCGCCTGGGTTGCTTTACCGGCCTCAGGCCTGTAGCTGCCCAATGATACGGTTCCCCAAAGTGGCGAGCCACCCCGGTTTCAAGCGGGGGAACAACTCGTCCAGCACCGGCGGCACCGTGATGTACCCCTCCCACAGGGGCAAGCCGGGCCTGTGAGGGGGTGGTGCGTTCTGCAGAGGCGGTCACGGTGTCGCACTCGTGAGATGCACCGGCGGGTGCGTGGGTGGCATCGCGGACAATCTTCCCTGCTTGATCAACAACGACAGTGGGGCCGGCCGCGGGTCGGCTTAGATTGCATCCTCTCCAGTTGCAAACGGCCCGGGATGGAGAATTCACATTTCCACAACTGCACTGCCAAGACCCCGCAGGGGGCTCCCGCGGCTGAGGAGGACCCATTTCCTTACCTGCCACGCTCATTCTCCTGCAGCTACACTCCCAACAAAAGCACCCAAACAAAATACTCCCCCAACAAAATAACATCATAGTTGTTTTGGTCATTTCCCAGCTTGTTCAACCTGTTCTTTTGTTCTTTTTTGTTTTTAACCGACTCCGGACTTTCGAAGAGTTCCCAAGATGGTTCTTGGTAAGTGGGCCTCACTTCAGCATATGATACAGTGGATCTCTGCGATGCAACCTTTTCTTTTGTTCTGGACGGTCATGTTGTGCCAAAAAATGTGGTAGACCAGAGCTAAATGGCACAAGAAGGGCGATGAGAATGAGCACAAGTTGGGTTACTATGCAAGTTGCCACCACACTCCATTGTTCGCTTCCGGGATGCCTCTTGCCGTAAAGAGACACAATAGCCTTGTGAGTGTGATTATTTGATTGTGCAAAAGTGTCTCGCTTGCACTCGCTTGAAAAATCTTTCGTTCATCCACCAGTCCTAAATTCAGCCCCGGTGCAAGGAGTGGAATCACGGCAACGCCATGGGCGTGCCCAACATCGTAGTGTCTTGCTTGCACCAAACATGTTTGTGATAATTCTTGGATCGCTCACACCACAAACAGCGTGGTAGGCATCCGGGTGAACAGGAGTCATCCGCCAAACGTTGCATCATCATCACCTCTAGGTGCTTTATCTAGAAGAGCGCTACGCACTAAATTTCGAAGTACATTTTCGCTAATTAGGCAGTCTACGGCATGGCGCTCGCCTACCGCAATGGAGGACATCATGACGTGCACCATGTGAGCATGGGTCATTGCCCTTGTACCTTGGAATTGCTAGGGTCTCAAGGGATCCAGTGTATGGTATGAGCTTGATGCCCGCTATCCAAAAAATGTCTTGAGTACTCTGCTTTGAACGGCCTGTTTGGCTTGGTGGGTGTTTTTAGGGGGGTTTCTTATTTGGTGGTTCCTATCCAAACATGCACGCAATGCACCACCTCCTCAAACAATCCAGATTCCACCATTGATTGTGTAGTGAAAGTCCGCGGCAAATAACTGCTCCCTAAGATGCTCCGCCCCCGCTAGCAAATTCTTTTTGGTGAGGGGTAGTTCCTCCACCAACAAACTACACATTAGAAAGCAATGCTCTGTCTAGCATGTGTAGCATTGCTCCACGGGCACCAATGTCTGGAGCCACTACCTCGTCCATTTGAGGATTGTGACGGTGGTATGTCGCTACTAGAGGAGGCCGTTGCCTAGTCTCATTCCATTGTGGAGGGTGTCCTGCAGCACCATGGTGTGATAGTGCCTTAACTAGAGTTGGGCCACGTATTGTGATGCTTGGTGGGTAGTGGGACAGCCCGGGGGGGGGGGGGGGTCCCAAAGGTTGCTGTTTAGGTAACATACCATCCATGCTTTGGTGTAGTACCCTAGTGGCGACTGCGGGTTGTGTTGGGCCTTGTGGGGGCCACACTTGGCTCCCGGAACATGGCCTTGTTACATGCCTAGCACGCGATGGGGTGTATTGCACTTGCTGGCATAGGATCACTGTCAGTGGGGTTGGGCTACGTTTCGTGGAGCCACAACTTGGTATCCCATGCAAGCACGCCTATAGAGGTGGCAATAGGCACCATCGGATCATGCAGTGGTATGGTGATTTGCGCCCACAGTTTGCCAGCCCCAAGTAGGGCATGGGGTTGGTACCATGCCACGTGTTTCCAAGGGTGTCCCGGCGGTAGTTGGTGGCAGAATGATTGTGGTATGTGGACACATGCCGCTAGAGGTCATCATTTGTGGCCAAGCCAAGCCAAACAGGTGCCAAATTCTCTTGTCTCAACATGCAATGAGGTTCTCCACCCTCACATGATCTCTTGATAGATGACTGGTTGTACATCCTTGAGGCTGATACAGATACCAACCTCAAATCTAGGGGGAGCCTTTGCACTGCGCGCGCACTGCGCGCTACTTTTAGGCTATGTTCCCCCCGAAGAGCCCCCAAGCACACCCCTTGGAAACGCCCTTAGAATTAGGTCACCCAAACTACCCCAGCTCAAGAAAGTTGCAAACTACCTTCCCTTCACATAACACACATCATGCACAACTGGAAAAGCCATGAATAGCGCCTTGGTCGCCACCCTCAAGAACACACAGCTGTCTCTCTGTTCCATTGTCAACTAAGTACACATTGAGAATACGCAACTTGTGTGCACAACATGACACAGTTGCGGAATCAAACAAAAGTCACATTGTCACATGTGTGTGTGTCAATGCAATCCGTACAATATTGCAGTTCACACTTGTCACACATGGACATCTTCTCAGGGTCAGACTTGGTGCAACAAAGGGCACAAACATCCCCATCATCACCCACAACATCCTCATCATCATTGTCCTCCTGTGTAGGTGCAGTCCATACATGTGCAGGTACGTGTTCCCACGGACCATATGGAGGGTACCGTACCTATCTTCGAATCAAAAATTGCTGCAAATGCAAGAGTACACGCACGTACTCATGCAACTCCGTACCGGATCCCCTCCATAGGTTCCTTACGATGCCCCAGTGCCACAGGCGTGCAAACAAGTGCTCAATGCGTGCCCTATAGAAACCATGAACATCATTGTACTCCTTTTGCCGCTCGGTCAACGTCTTTCGACCGATAAATGGCCATGCCACATGGAGGCGCCCCTTGTATGCACCATCCATGGAGCCGATCTCATAATCCATATAATGTCCCTTCACCCTTTTGGGCCCCTCGCGATCCCAAATGAGAACATCCACCGATGTCCCAAAGGGGGACAAAATCAGAAGTCAAAACCTACGCTAGGGGTCACCATGATGCACCACGCAACAAAGCGTGGATTCAAAGATTGTCCCGGTTTCCTCAATAGCACCGGAAGGTTGGGGCCCAAAAGAGGGCGGAAATGCTACATCACCCCTGCATTCTCGGGGGTCCCCAAACAAAGGGGGACAAAATCAGAAGTCAAAACCTCCGCTAGGGGTCACCGTGATGCCCCTAGGGGCCCCTAGTATCTCAAAGTATGGGTCTCTAGTACGGCCAGACGCCCAAATAGTTGCACTGCGCGCGCACTGCGCTTGAGGCGCCCCCCTAGGATGAAAAAAATTGTGGAAGTTGACTTCACATCATCACTCTTGGCAAAGGAGAGACTCACGCAGTTTGCAAAGCATGGGAGAGGCTCCAACCTTCCAGTGTAGTTCAAGGGGAGGAATTAGTTGCCGTGTCTAGTCCCCGATGTGAGGAGGAGACAAATGGCTACGCAACCCTTGTTGTTTCAAGCTCCCCTTTATTTTCCAACGATTCACAACTGAGCACATTTCCCTATGGCCCTATGGCCTATGGCACACAAACCCCATTATTTCCCAACAATTCATAGCTGAGGACATTTCCTGATGGCCCCATGGCCTATGGCACACAAAACACTGGCTTATTGGAACACACACAATGATCTCATTTTTTTCACACCAATTGTAACCCCCCCCCCCCATATTACTTAGTCCTTCGAAGCCTGGGCCCAAATGCAAGGATGGTAGGCCACCACACCAAATGCAACCTAGTCTATCTGTGGGTGGCAGTCGCTGGATGAGCAGCATGTTGGTCGCCAGGCCAGAATCCAGGGCTGCTTGTCATCGGCATTTTGCTACAGGCCCCACATCTTTGGGCGGACGGCCTTGACGTGTCTAGGATTTGGCATTGTTTCTCAACCTTGTGGCACAAACACTAAACAGCATTCTTAGGATTTGAGACTTGGAAGACTCCAGGCGGGTTGTCAATAAAGCCTTGAAAACTTGGCAGGCACAAGGGGCTGGACTAGGGGCTCAACCAATGGGGCCATAAATCAGTGACAGGAAAGTGTGGTGTCAATTTTTTCCAGAGCAAAAATGTTCAGAACAGCCTTTTCAAGAAACATGTACCTTTACCTTTTTGTGCTCCAGGTCGCCTGGGTCACTCGCCAGACCCCACACATGCTCTCCTAGCTTTATCCAAACATGTGACTTGAATCTGATTCTGATGTGGGTGCTTGGAGACCATTGGAAAAACCCTTGACCCAGTGCCTTGACCTGTTGCAGGCTATGTGGGTGCGGTTTGCCTGAGGTAAAACAGCTGATGACCAGCACAGCTTGCCTTTCATCAGAACAAAGCCCCAGGCAAGCTGTGCTGCCTCTACACTGCACAGCCCTTGGTTATTGAATTTTCTTTGTAATGGCTGCATGTGACAGTCTTGATCAGGCCTGGTGCAACCATGGTGCGTGCATGGTGTGTCCCCAAGAAAGGCTCTGAAAACCAGGACGTGCACTGAAATTTCTGTAGCCTGAGTGGATAACACCTGAATGCAACTGCAAAGCAGAGCTGAACACAGCAGGAAAGAAACAGCCGAACAGCAGGGACATACAGATACTGAGTTGGCTACCGAAACTACAAAAAACCAACCATGGTTTGGATAGTTTGGGATAAGATCACTGGATTCACATTCTGTGATTGTAAAAGTCTTACTGTTGCATCCTGCAGGGCAAGATTGGCTATAACAATTTCAAACGAGTCATGGGCACAATTTAGGACAGAGAAACAACATGAATAATTGGGGCTGCAAGAACAGAAAATGCATGCAAACAGGAGTACCCAAGAGTAGGATGCCGAGAAACTGACTGCAGCTGCAGCACCAACGTAAGAGACAGCAGGCCAGAACAGGCCTCCTTGCTGGGAGTTAAGGGGTGGGCAGGTTAAAATGGAAGATTCTCATCAAGAGGTGGTCGTGGTGGGGCTGGGCAGCAAACTGACCTGACACCTTCAAGGCCTATGAATAGCCTTAATTCTGTGAAATGTGGATGAGCAAACCGACATGTCGCAGGGTTATGAAGTAAGGCAGGTACAGGGTGGCCCAATTGACTCTCATTTGCTTCTCAGGGATGAGGCCACCCAAAAGCCTTCCTCGCATTTCCAATCCACTTCATACATTCCAGGGCTTTGAATTCCTGAAAACTGGAGGAAAGAAGGGGGGGGGGGTCTGGAGGTCCAAAGACTACCTGCAGTTCCCACACGCCATAGGACATGGACACAACTCGGCGTGGTCTCCACCCTTTAGGGGCTGCAACAAAAAGATCTCAAATTTTTGAATAGGACGTTCGAGTCCTCAACAATGGTGCCTCTTGCGGATTAAATTGGTTACGAGGTACGCAGTGGTTACAAGACAGACCCAGAAAGTCCTACACAATCATGATTTCGCCCGGCGCACTAATACTCCCCCTTAATCTTCGACCACCAAACCGCTACCAGACCGGAAAGCTTTTGTCTGAACGGATGCTCAGAACAGCACAATAAATCGTCATGAATGGGGTCAGAAATTTCAAGGGCAACGGCAAGGATATGGACGACAGGGAAAGAAACGGAGTAATTAGAAAGAGTACTCTGGTGCCTCCAAAAGGGAAGGATGCAGCATGAGGGAGGTGATGCAAAGGACCTGCAGGACCGCCACAGGGAACATCTACATGCTGACGCCAAACAGAGGGAGCAGAGGAGCAGGGCATGCGGGGCTGTGGGAGGGAATGACTTGGGAGACTTGGCATCGAAACCCCAGCACTGGACATTGCAATGGCACACCCCTCAATGAGGCCCACCAGCTGCTGCAAAGTCCTCACCTCTGTGGACAACATCCTCCTTGGTTCTGGTGAGGCAGACCTGAGGCGCGTCTGGGACCTGGTGGTCGAGTACCACCAGTGACATCGAATTTGCAGCCACTTGGTACGCCAGCGAGGGCGGTTTCCACACAGCGTGGGCACAGCGCGCCCCCACTTCCCACTGCCCCCTGCAGTGGGGCGGAGTATCGAAGGATACCCACTGCCCACTGCCCCCTGCGGCGCGGCAGTGTACAGAAGGAGCCCACTGCCCACTGCCGCATGCAGTGGGGCGGTGTACTGAAGGATACCCACTGCCCACCCGTCACCCGGGAGACTGCACCAACAATTGAACTGCTGAACCAACCCCCAACATCACCAACCACTCAAAACACCGCATGCAAAGGGCAAAAAGCTGGAAAATAACCTCCTCAGATACGAATACCTCGAGGCATGTCATCTACGTCAATGCGGTTGGCCTTTGAACTCGTTACGTCTGCCGCAACGTCGACTGGCGGGAGCCTGACCGTGAAAAGGGGGCCATGGCTGAGTTTTGCGCAGGGCGTGCACGCAGCGCTTGGTGTGCACTCCATGTGCTCTTGGAGGTGGGGGTGTCCAAACGTAGCCCTACGTTTGAAGATCCACAATACTGACAGCCGTGAAACGCAGTGTGTCAACCGGACGGTAGTGACAAATATGAACACTGTGTACATGCTGCATGGGCCCGCGGAGGCAGGTATAGACGTGTGGAGGGGAAGGGCCAGGTCCACAAAGGGACAGCTGCAGACAAATGGGGATGCATGGATGCATAGATGAGTGACGGAGGAGGGGCCTATTGCACCGTCAGTGGCATGGTGTCAGGTCCTGCGGTGCAAAACTCCACATTTGTACAAAGCCAAACGTCGCACTCTCGCAGCAGCCGACTTCAGCGGCATCAATCAGCACCACCCAACCGGGGGCTGGGGCGCTGCGCGATGCAACACAGCCCACAACCCGCAACCACCTCACACAGCGTGAGGTGATGTCTGACGCCCCATACCTAGTGCACTGCGAGGGTGTGACTGTCCAACACTTCAGCAAAATCCGCAACAAGCTGCCCAAATCACAAGGCCAATGGCAAAGGCATACACAACTTGACACATGCCATGTCTGAAAACACCAGGGGGGGGAGGTAGGGGTCGAAGTGCATGAGTGCGGAGAAAGAAATGGCCCAGACGGTTTGCCCATCAACTGTTCGTAGGCAGCCCAATAGAATGGCGGCAGAACGATTAGTTACTGGGGCTTTGAATTGTGCAAGGGCTCTGGATAGAGAGGTAAAGGCTGAGCTCAAGGATTTCAGGAGAGGCAACAAGGCATATGCAAAAGCCGACCGGACAGTGGCACACACGCGCACAGTCACACAGGCATCGAGGGGGTCGGTGGCCAGAAAAGCGGACATGTTGTGCCCAGCAAACCAAGCCGCATCCATGTCGGCAGCAAACTCTTCCCATTGTTTGCTGAAATACACATGCAACGTGCACATGGCAGGTAGGGCAGCCAACGCGCGCGCACACATGCAAACACGTCAAATTGGCTGGGACCTTTCACAGTGGTGTGCCAAGTGAGCCAAAACTCCTACTCCGTCCAATTGAGTGAAGAAGGATTGAAGGACTTCCATGTGGATCATTTGTGCCCATACGTATCTCTAGTTGGGAGGACTATCCCGCTAGAGTATACCCGTGACCTCGAAAACGTGCGTGCGAAGGCCATAGAGACTCCATCGTACCCGGTGCGAGAGATCCTAGGGCACCGGACACGAGAATATGGGAGCCTTGAGTTCCGTACGCGCTGGCAAGGGTTCACGAAAGATTGGGATACTTGGGAACCCGTTGAGAGCTTTGTGCCTGCGTACAATGTGAGGTGGAGGGACTATGTCAATCAACAAGGGTTGAAGATCGACGTCGCCAAGCACCTACCGCCTCCAAAGAACCCGAAGCCTAGAGGGGTTGCCGAAGAGGAGCAATAGGTGCTGTGTCACTCCACTATGTGTGGCCCCTTTGTATACCAAATGCGCCTGCGATTTGATGGCAACAGCAAAACAACACATGCTAACGACAAGGGCAGGTTATCCCTAAAAGAAAAAGTACCTTTGCAACCCTTGCAACCACCCGAGAAGGGGCGACGGTGTTTGGACAATGATGGCACGTTTACCCTTTACCATTACCAGGAGGAAAACACCACAAAAAGGCCCTGGGAAGAAGCTGGTTGGATTTCCGCAGCTCAAGTGGACGATATGATGCGAGAGCCTTGATTGCAGAGCTTGTTTTGAGCCGCTGGGCTCCAGCTGCTGCTGTGCATTGTGTTCCTGACGGCGCCGCCTTCCAGTGCCCAGACGTACAAAAACTTGGCACGGTGCACTCACAGTGCACGGACAACGGGTCCAATTCCCTCGAAGGATGAAATCCTGGCCGACATACAGGGACGCTTCGACCCCCCAGTGTGCCCATCCTCATGCCTCAGGCAAAGACACCAGGAGAGGATTCTGAGGGGTGCTCTTGGGAGGTTACTCCACAAAGGCATAAGGGGAGGCCGGTATGTGCATCCGGTGCAACCACAAGCACATTGTCAATGCAGGTCAGACATGTCCGGGTGGCAAACAAACGGTATGAGCGGGACCTCTGGAGGACTGACTTGCTTCCGCAAAGCCGTCCACCGAGAGCTCCAGGAGCTGGTTCACTCAGAGGCACACAACTGGAGGGGGAGGGAGGGGGAGGGAGTTTCTTTCAGGAATGCCCCACAAACTGGGCCACCGCGCCACTGTGGAGTCCGCACCGCACAGTGAAGCTTCAAGAACAAGCGGCAGAGTCGGGAGGTCGGGGTGAGCAAGAGTGAGGCAGTCGTGCAGCTCGTTAGACTCGGGGGCGCAAGGGAGCAGGGGAATGTTTGGAAGACCAAACGGCCCACAAAGGCAACCAGGGTCCTCTCGCACTAGGGTACGGGCCGGGACTAAGCCTCTCGCCGAGCAGTATGGTTCAGCACAGCGGCTGGGCCAGTGCGCAGCACTAAGTAAAACTCCGGACTTTGGTAGGAAGGGTCAAACACTGGGTCAAAGGAAAGACGCTGACGGAGACGTCACGAAAGGAGCTCAGGGATGGGCGGGAATTTTGAAGGCATGACGTATTGTTGAGGGCCTACCAAGGGCGGATGCGCTGCACTAAGTCGCTGCGCCCATAGAGTCAATGGGGTGAATGAGGTTAGCATAGGAAATGGTACAGAGGTCACATGAGACTGAGCAACAGGTGTGCGTCATCACACCACCGGCATTTGTGGACAGGGGAAGGATGTCACTAGGGCGCCGCGGAGGCGTGCGGGGGGTTGACTGGCTTCTTGGGTGTCCTCGGCGCCGCCTCCCATTGAGAAGTCGCTGTCTCTGTATTGTTTGACTGTGTGCTGCTTCCCGATGCTTGCGAGGCCTTCATGACATCTGCAACAACATGTGGAAAGCCTCGGTTTGGAATCAAGGGACAAGGGCAAACCTTGCCTACCTATCTACGCTTCGAGGTCTGGGGGCACCAACAGCCATGGCTTGTTTTTTTTGGGGGGGGGGGTCCTTAGAAAAAAACTGGGACCCATTGCCAGCGGACCGAAGGTGTCACTTTTCCAGACACCCCGTGCCTCCGCACTCCTCACTTGGCCACCAAAGTGGGGATTGCAACCCGCCCCCCCCCCCCCATTCCAGCAGAAAAAAATGCAACGTGCTGGCAGAACATTCCAGCACGTTCCGGCCATTCCGGTTGCCAGAACAGGAGGGGGGGGGGGGGGTTGTGATTGGACCCAACATCGTGATTCATTTTGGCTTCACCATTTCAGATTCACGCGCGAATATTAAAGCGGTGCAAATATAAATTACGGATAAACAGTTGATGGCAGGATAATGAACATCACGGGTGATGGGTAGTCTGTCACGTTGAGCTGTTTCTGGGTGCTGCTCACCTGATGAGCTGATGAGGGCACCCAGGATTCTGATGCATGTGGTGAAGAGGGTGTTGCAGACGAAGAAAGGAATGGGGAAGGTGCTCGGGTGACCTGGAGATGGGTGTTCAAGGAGCTGAACAACCAACACTCCATCAAACACCATGCGGTGGTACAGAGCCCAATCATTACACACGGGATCATAGAATTGCACCCCGGTGGTGTGTGGTATCTTTCAGCTGTAGGTTGAGACAGAATTGTACTTGGGGAGGGCCTATGCTTTGCACGTGGCATGGGTCCCTGCGGCTGCGTCAGGGGTCAATCATCAAGACACATGCATGACACAACTATGCCTCCCACTGACAAGGGCCATATACTAGAGGCAGCCCCATGGAAGGCAATGCGATTCTGACCCTCCGCACTCCCACTTGGCTCCCAACGAATGCCCCTCTGGCAGCAGGAGCAGTGGGACAAGACACCCCGACACACCCTTTTCCTTCGACCAGCCTGTCATTTGATGCGCCCTGTCGCACAGCGGGTGCGGGCTCCATCCATCGGGGCTGCCCCCTTTTGGCCAATCTTGGGAGCCCCTCCGAGTTCGACCACGACCCATCCCAGGACCTCTTCCGCCTGTCGCTCAGTGGGGCTTGACGTCCAAAGGTCCGTGGTGGTCTGTCATATTGAGCTGCTTTCTCAGTGCCCAGCCTATGACCTCTGAGCCACGGGAGGACCCCAGTAGTTGGCAGTTCTCCTCGACTGACAGTTGTTGGCGATCACGAGACGGCGGTTGGTGGTACCCAACAAGTTTTCGCTTGTCACCACAAGCCGTTGGCAATCCACCGCCAATGGTTGGCGGTTAACCGGCGGTGGTTGGCCGGTGAAGGTAAAATGCTCGCTTGGGTTGATCTGCGCAGACCTGGGCAGCGCATCTACACGATGTCAATCTCCTGCAGCCTCCCCAAGAGGATTACGGGTGTAAGCAGGCGCGACGCGTACACCTGTAACCCTCTCGGGGGGGCTGCAGGAGATCGGCCTATCATCAGATTGGCCAACCCGAACCGTATGCCGTATGCCGTATGCCTACGGTCAGTGATTACTACCGAGTGCGGCTTCAACCCGCCTGAGTACAGCACCCGATGACCGCAGCCCAGAGGGCTGTTCTGCTAGACTGTCCTTGGTTTACGAACAAATACCAAAGGCTCCCGCTCCTCAAGGGCGGCCCAGTTGCTCGAGGGCGCTGGCAAAGCAGGGGCCTGAGGCACGGGCATGTACTGACCTGAAGGAGGATGGGCCGCACGCTCCGATCGGGTGCTGCTTTTGGATCCCGTGCTGTGCTGGGCGCGCGCGGACTTGTCAAGAGGGGCCGGTTTGCGTGGGGGGCGGACGATGCGAAACGGGGTCTGACTGTTCTCCTCCACTCCGTCGGGGAAGTAGTGCCGAGGCAGCATGTGGTCCCAAGGGCGGTACTCACATGGCAGCAGGATGGGGCTGGTCTCTGGGCACAGAGGACGCAGGAGGCAGAGGGGGGTTTGGCGTGGAGTGCGGCAGGGGATGCCGTGTGCCCCCAGTTGCACCGGCAATTGAAATTGGCATTCGCATGGAGACACAAAGCAGCCCGGTCTTGAAGTCCAGCACAGCTTTACCGGGTGAGACAGAGGGGACCAGGCCAGGGCACGCCGTACCGTTACGGGGGGGGGGGGGGGGATGGCAGCCTGGGCTCCTCCGCCTGGACCCCCCCCACCCACCCACATGAGAAACTGTTTCCTCAGGGAAAAAATGAAATCTACCCAAGGGGCCCGAAATCAGGGGCCATTTTAGGGACACATACTTTTTTTTTTGCCTGCGCCCCCCCCCCCCCCTCCCCGGTTCAGGTCACAGTCGCCAATAAGCCGTGGCCCGGACCATGCGCTCATGAGCAGAGTCATGGCCGACCAACTCTTTGGTCCAGCCATTTTCGTGGCTTCCGCCACAGCTGGCCCAATGTCAAGTCGGAACATGTTGCAGCAGCCACAACGGGGGAACCAAAAGTCAGATCTAAGTCGACAAAGACACCAGTTCCATCCCAGCAGGCCAGCAAACTTCATACCGGTCGGGATGCGAGGGCCTCCAAATTGCTCAAACTGCAACACTTAGGGATGGCAACAGCTGGACCGCGTTGCATGCACACATACCCCAAAACAGCCCCTGTAAGAGCTCTGCTACCACTGGGAGCGCCCAAGTGGTGTTATGTGGCTCCTCTGTGTGCCCACTGCATTCACACGGTGGGTACGCATCACACAATGGTGAGTGCAAACAGCACCACACACAGGCATGCACCCGGACCAAAGATCAAATAGCACCACACACGGGTATGTCCCTTAATACGAGGGTTAACACTGCGACACATAGGGGCTCATCCACATGTGACTGCCATCAGAACCGGCCACTGGCATGCAGAACAACGGCAACTGCAAGCACACCATCCATCTGTAACATTGGAAGCGTGGCCAACAAGTTTTCGGCGGTGACTCTTGGTTCCCGCGACGACATGTTTCCATGTTTGCCTGAGAGACGAGCGCAAGAAACGCAGCTTCTGTGGCGCCAACAATTGTGCCTGTCCGGGATGTCAAATGCCAAACACCCCAGTACCAGCGCAATTCCACAAGGGCTGTGGAGGTGGCTAGAAAGGAATACCATATCTCCCCACTTAGTAGTCAAAAACACAAATCCGGTGCACACTGCAAATGTGGATTGTGTCACAGAGGTTGTGCGTCCAAAAAAAATTGACCTCTCATACCCGCTTTATGTCTTTGGTATTTCTTTCCGATCTCCCTATCTTCATAGCCGGGACCCCGCCCCCAACTGTTGTTCTGCCTGCCCTGCCTGTACTTTCTACAACGATGCATGCAAACAGCACAGTGCAGAAGCACACGGGGCATACCTCGGGGCAGGCGGCTCTGCTGGCGTTCAGATCCAAGTTGAAGGCGTTGCGAAAGTATGCGACCCGACATTTCTCGCTTCTCAGACACGGCACGATCGTACATTGCCTCCCGACCACTGAAAGTATCATTTGTGGAGCAAAGACAAGGGGAAGGCTCGAACACGGGGCTGGTCGTGAAGCCTGAAAGAATTCGGGCTGCACTCCCAAGCCCCGTTCCGAAGAGATGCATGCAGGGGAGAGGGGGCGTTTGAAGCGAGGGCGGATCTTCCGTAGATCGAGTCGGGATGGTCTGCAACAACACCATTGCGTATACCACAGGGGAGCCACAGGTTGGGAGTGGATGGGGTGGCAAGAGGGCACGGACGTAGCAGTGGCCGAACCAAGTGGTTTATGCTGTGTCGCGGCTGTCCACGTCACAAAAAAAAAAGGCTCTGCTTTGCACACTTGGGGGGGGGGGGGGGGACCGTGCGCTGTGCGAAATGTAGGATATTTTTGGACCCGTTTCCTCAGATGGCCAAGGTGACCGCAATCACTACTGTGTGCCCATACGCAGGAATGCTCAGATTCGTACTCAGTCCAAAAACCCACAGAAAGCTATGTTTCACACTTGAAAATGCCGGATTGCTGTCTAACTAAATCTGCTGTTTTTGCCCTCCGGACGTATGCTTCCCCAGTGGTGGGTGGTTTGCAGGGAAGTCACAGGAAACCAAACCTACTAATGGGAGGCTGTGCAGAAACGCCCCCTTGCGGGAGGGGGGGGTTGAGCGCAGGTCCCCCCCCCCCGGATTCACCCCCAGGCATCGCCCGGGCGTGTCCAACAGTGCATACGAGTGGGGACCATGGTCCCCACCAGGGGACCCCTGGGCACTGCGTTTGAGGATGACCCCCACTAGTTCCTTAGGCCGCTGCAAGAGCAGATAGGGACAGGGTGCGAGGACATGGCCACACAACCACCACCTCATGAATGTCAGAGGAGAAAGGCAACCCCTGTTTCTTAAGGTTTGCCTTCCTTCCTACCGGGGATGCATTGGAAAGGGGGGAGGTTACCCCCCCTCTCCAGGGCGCCCCGCCTATGCCGAGCTACTGTCCCTGACGGCAAGTGCCACCTTCAATGGCATTTGTAGCCGACATTATCCGCCCCCAACCGCTTTGGGAACCTCCTCCAACCGCCTGTCTAACCGCTTCTGGAACCGCCTTTGTCCCTTCCCTTCTAATGCATCCCTGCTTCCTACTCTTGCGATCTTCGGAGTCCTCAGGCTTGCCATGCGGCGAGATCAGAATGATCTGGGCCCCCCTGAGTCGGACGTTGGACGCAGCTGGTTGCTACTGAGTTCCCGGTGCGACAGCAGCGGGTGTTGCTCAGTGGCACATGGGACGGAGCTAGCTCCCAACGAAACACAGTTCCGCTGCCAGACACTAGTGGCATGTCTGACAGAAGGTGAGGGGCTACCTTTTGTGCTGCTTTCGAGGGGAGCGCGACAATGCCTTCTTCTGCGCGCGGCGGTAGTCCGGGTTGTGGGATCTGATCAGGGCCTCGAGGTAGGCCTGCTCTGCCACCTCCGAGGGGGTGGGCTCGTACTCGGGGGTCATGGCAACGAAGTCCTGCATCAGTAGGTCGAGGGATTCTGCCTCCAGGAATGCGTGCCTTCCAATTTCACTGTGGACAGATATGCGGGAGCCATAAGGGGGTCGCACGTGCGATTCCACTATAATGCACCCAGCAGATTCACTCCTGATCACGCAGGCATGCAGGCATGCTTCAGAGCCGGGGGGGGGGGGGGGGGCGGACCCCAAGGCCCAAAGCTTGCATGCAAATAGAGCAGCAAAGAGCAACAGATACGAAAGTTTAATTGCATACGAGGACACTCCACCTCCACAAAAAAAAACCATCAATCTGGAAGAGACTGCCACATACTACCAAATAAATAACATACAACAACCATAACATCAAACAGCGCAACCCCCGTTCGCAGAACGAGGCAGGATGTGTGTGTACCAAAAATAAGGCCCAAGATATTCTCGTGGCATAAAATCTGAATATCCCATTTGATTTATCTGTTAGACCCCCACCATTTGTTTGTGGTTCTCCACAAAAAAAAAACATTCTAAAGCATCACTGCAATGCCCCTTCGACCTCCTGTAGGTAGCTGTTGTGTGTGATTTATCCACAAGCACCAGTGATCTCCGCAAACTGTCTGAGACGACGTTGTGGTATCACCTTTCAACTGGTTACTGTCCCTTGACCGTGCACACCCTTTGGAAAAAAAGAGGAAGGAGTGCTACGGGAGAGAAAGAGAGAGACGAAGGTGTATCAACAGTCAGCAAGACTGGGCCAGAGAGATAAATTGGAAAAGCAGGCAACTACAGGGATCAATTGCGCTGAAACTTGACCCACCCACCCGCCCGCCCGCCCCCCCGCCCGCCCGCACGCACGCACGCACGCACGCACGCACGCACGCACACACACACACACACACACACACACACACACACACACACACACACACACACACACACACACACACACACACACCACACACACACACACACACACACACACACACACACAAGACATACAAGCGCAGCACCATCTCCATGCGGATCAATCCTTCCTCCTCCGTCAATTCCTCCAAACAACAAGCAAGCTCCGCGTCCAGCTTCTACAAAAGCACCAAAAGGCATGTGCGGGCATCATGCAACAGAACTCAGTGCACCCATAAAGAATTCCAGAAAACGGAAGAGCAAGTGGGAGAAAACATCGATGCAGGCCAGGTGAGAATGGGACAGTTCTCCCTCTGCTCACAAATGATGCTTGTGCCCCTTGGCCTCCCTCCCATGCCGGCGCCGGCATGCTTCACGTTCAGTCATTCCCGTTACAGTGCAATTTGTTGGGAGGGGGCTCACCTCCACCGATATGAGAAATGTGACACAGGGCCGGGGGTTCCAGACACCAAGTGTTCCAGGCATTTTGCCAATTGGCTGGGAGGATGGGGGGGGGCAACCAAGGAGGCACCCATCCACTCACTGACTGGCAAGCGTAGCAGAGCATTTCTTCTCTTCTTTCTTCCAGCGCCTCTTTCATGCCGGGAAAATGTGGTAGAGTAGGGGACGGTGGTTCAATTTTGTACCCTGCACCTGCGGCATGAAGGGGCGGGGGGGTCCGGAGAGGTGGGAGGGAGGGGGGTCAAAACGACCTCGCAGAGGTTGTTAGATCAAACCACGCAGGCCCGCATGTATGAGAAAACGCCACATACTCCCCTTTTGGTAATCGATTGACCGCTCCGGCATTTGCATGTGATAATCTCGTGAGAGACAGGACCTCACAGTCAAACATACCTAACCAACCTATTGATTGTACCCATTGGCACGTAAAAACCTAATCGAAAATCAAAGTCATAATCATACACAGAATCACACAAGGACAGGAGCATCTTAGAGTTCCAGGAACACTTGCCACATGTGTGGCGACCTCCTAGCATCTATGAAGGAACTGGGGACAAACATTTCAGCATGTCTGATTTTCCCTGTGTGGCAAGCCATAAAGGCCTGGACCACTCAAAAAGGTTGATAGGCCTTGGGAGTACACTGTATGCCAGGTTGGACCAAGCTTGTGTGACATTTCAGAGTTTATTCTCATATCCCGAAACATGTGCTTAACCTCTACGATCCCTTCCGTAATTCGGGCAGGGCAGTTATTAATCACATGCTTAGCATTTTTGAAAATTGATGAGTGCCAAAGAGGAGCTCCCCAATGGCTCCAACTCTGTACACCGGATTCCATTGCATAGACCTCTTGCTGAACAAAATCATACGGAAAGTTTTGGCACTGGTCCCAACTATGTGGAGGGCAATGCCCACATACAGACACACATATTACACCAATTGCCGAAATGCTGCACCATGGGCTTGGGATAGATGTCTGTCGACTGCGATATTTGTGAAAGATCAGCCAATATTGGGCCTGCAACCATACTTGGGGGGTGAGGAGACTGTAGCCTTCGAGTTCATATACGGCACGAAGGTACGGGGGGGGGGGGGTACAGTGGGGAGGGTACGGGGGGGGTACCGAGGGGGTACAGAAGGGAAGGTTTGGTGGTCCACACACAAAGCGATGCATACACAAGGCAGTCTGTGGCCACCACAGGAGTCTTGTTATTCAAGGGGGGTGTGGGGGCTGGCCCCCGCGTCGAGCGAAGCGAGCCGTCTGTCGAGCGCAGCAAGCCGAAGGGTGGGGGGGGGGGGGTATGGGGGGGCAACTTCATGCTGACTATCTCGAGTTCTAGGGTGTCCACAGATCAAGGCGCACCCCCCTTGGTAGCACTTCTATGAACCAATACCCCGCATGGCTGTTGAATGGTACTTTGTTCTTCTTACTGTGGGTTTTGGTTTTGGTGTTTTTTGGTTGTAACAGCATTATTCCCGGCCGTGGCGCACCCTACAGCGCACCCGGCGGCAAGTAGACACAGGCGATTCCAAACCTTCAGCGAGCTGATTGGTTCCTTGATGGAAAGTTGTTACGTGGCTAACAGTCCTGCCCCACGTTGAGCCTCACCAAATGGCACTGCAAAAGCTGCACCCGGGATGTTGTCGCCCATGCGGATCCCAGGGTAACGTACACAGTCGACGATGCATATACCCAGGCCCAGGTGTTTGGCACAGATTGACTTGCTCCGAGGTCTGAGGGGGTGTGTGTCTGGATTCCCACGCAAATGCCCCCTGTAATGAGGGGCCTGTTGTGTCAATTGAGCCCCTTTGGCAGACTTGCCTCCAATCATCTTAGAGATGCTCCATGGGGCACTGCAAAGCCCCAACTTCCACTGTGCTAGAGTGCAGGTGGGTACAGAGCGGGTGCGCAGGCGCAGAATGTCATTCCAAGCAGGTCTGCACAGAGGGTTGGCACAAACAACTGGCAGGTGCCAGCAAGCAAACCCTGTGGGAGCCACACCTGCTGCACAAACACATCGTAAACTAGCACGATGCCATCGCCTGCATCCAGACCTATTTGAAGTGCTTCCATCGCAATCATCTCGAATGGGCTTTCATACAGCTGCACATATAGACGTGCAAGAAATATACACAGAACTACGGACCCAATTCAGCCATACCCCAACCTACGCAAATTACTTCAGTGTTACTTCAGGTGCAGCTGCGCTGATGCTTGTTGTTGAGAGGGCTAGCTGTACCCTACACCTGACCAAGGTTTATCAAAGCCTTTGTTGATGATAGTAGCTGGTTGACCCCAAGCCTGCGCATGGCTGATGGCTTGGGAGGCCAACCAAAAGTGTTCTTGAAAAGATTTGGGATAGTGAGATGTGTCTTGAAGGGTGAACAGTGCTCTCTGCATGCACCATGTGCGCAATGTGCACATTTGCATACGAAGCAATACTGGAGAGGGATACTTTGTGGTATCGAGCCATTATTGTTGCTTTGTACGAGGTATTTAGGAGGTCTACCTGATTGCAAGTTTGGCATAGCTGAAGTCTTTGCTTATTTTTCACTCCCTTTCTCCTGTTTTCATCCATTTTCACCCATTTTCACCCGTGTCCACCCGTTTTCGCCGCTTCTTATCCGTTGGATGTTTGGAAAACGCTGTGCACTGAACACTGGATACTTAGGCGTGTACCTTGTGACTCAGCCCCAAAGCAGAGGATCCCTTCATGCACAGGCAAGGATAAGATGGGTGTGAATGATGGGCAAAAAATGGAGGAGCTCAGATGTGCAGGACAATGATTCAGCAGGTGCAATCCTGCATCTTTTGAAAATGGACATGACGAGTGTAGCCACAATCATAACTGTGAGTGCTGGTATTTGATATTCTGGATCGGACCAATGCCGCAATTTGGAGAGCCGGTCAGCCAGCACCGCACCAGGGGGTGGGGGGGGGGGGGGGGGGTGAGGGACCAATCCAGACTTTCGGAAAGTTGGGGGACCCAAAAATATCTCAGCCCCAGGGGGGGAGGGGAGGTAGGATAACCACCCATCCACCCCCCATGGGGCCTCCTGACCACCAGGGCCAAAAAGGCGAAAAATTGCTGGCACCCGCTCGGGTCTCCTATGGTAACGCCGAAGTGGCACCTTCAGCTACATGGAGTGCGAACTGTAATGCCGATCTTGCAGTGCGGATGGTTGGCCAAGTCCTGGGCAGGGTTTCGCTGAGTGCTTGGCCAGTCCTCTGGGGTATTTTTGGGAGTTTTTTGCGGCACGGGGGTGGGGCTGACTTGACGCAGGGGGGCTAAACCACGAAGGCAGAGTAGATTTGCTGGTTGGTACTTCCGGCACTTGGGGGTTTTGGCGCACACAAGGCATGTACAAGGCCGGGGTTGATTTGCACCCCCTTGAATGAGGTGCACGAATCCGGCAATTCATACAGGCAGGAGAACTGTTGCAGGCCCAAAGAAAAGGCACATGTGGTGCGCACCAGTGCATTTAGGTGGTGCCAGCCTGAGTTGTCAGAGAAAAAAGGTCCAACAGCATATCAAAATTTTCTGACATGACCCAACAAATTGGTCAGGTTTTGCCGCCACCCATGTTGCACCAGCTGTGCTTGCCTTCACAACCTTCATTGCCTCAGTTTCAGGGATCATATAGGGGTTAGCCATCTCAATGTAGACCTCAAGTGGGGGTGGGGGTGGGTGGGTGGGGGTTCAGACATGCAAACTCAGCCAATTTCGGTCTTGAATAAAATGCATTCGATGGGACTGAAATGTAATTCAGCAGCAGGCACCCAGATCCGAGGTCCAGCTCTTTAGGGGTGGCCCTTTCAAACTGGGTCCATCCCAGGGGTGAGTGGCATCTTCCTGTATCGCAGACTTGGGCTGAGAGCATGGTGGGATTCTCCGGCACACCATGCAGGCAACCTCTCTCTCCAAAGCACTTGGTCTGCGGGATCCATGGCTTTCAGGAATGAGTGTGAGGGTTGCTGGCTGGACATTATGGGGACTGGGTTCAACAATTTGAATGAGGTTGTTTTGAGGGCTGGGCTCGGGGGTGCCACTCCGTTCGGAGATTTGTTCAGGTACATCGACCACGGGCTGCGGGGTGGCTGTCGCAGACAGCGCGTCTGCAACTTTGTCCAAAGTAGCGGCGATGTGGGCAGAGTCTTGGGGGAAGGCGATGGTTGGTTGTGAATCCTCCTCTTTGTCACTGTCGGTTCCGAAATCGCGCATAGACTCTGACAGGAATTCCATCCCTTCAAGACTGCCAGGAACTTGCTCGGACACACTCAACACCCATGACAATGGGGAGTTGGGCTCAATAGGATCGTCGGCCTGAAGACAGCACCAGTGGACAGGGGGTAGAGATGAAACCGCTGCACCATGGAAACAGCAGGATTTTCCCAAACTAAAAAGAACACTCGCGTCCCATAATAACAGGCTACAAAATTGGTACAGGGGGACAGTGGACTGCTTCCACCCCCGCCTCCTCTCCGTGAGTATGGCCTCCCACAGATCTCTCTGCCCATCTCCCCAGATGCTGTCCTCCACCCATGCCTCCGCTTCGAACGCGGTTCCATTATGCCCTTATAAACATACTTGAGTCCAGCACTACGATTAGGCGCTCTCCTGGCAGGCAGGCAGACAGCGCCCACAACACCCCCCGCAACTCTGCCCTACCCACACTGTGTCGCTCACTGACAGGGACATGCATGGAATTTCTTTTGTGTGATCTGCTTTTGTTGATGGTGGTGGGCTGTGTCTATCAGAAGTAACGAAGGAAAATCGCAGTGGAGGTCAGAAGGGAATGCTCGTCCCAGTGCACCATTGCAGTATACCGCCCCAACCACAGCCTCCTGGGAAAACATACCATAACGCTACAAGCAGTTGGATCCTCAGAGGTGAGACTTGCAAAAACAACACAAATGCCCAGCCGGCATACCTGTAAAACAAATGAAGATGCATCAAAGAGGTCACAAAAGCACGCTGCAATGGCGCGGAAACGCTTGGCAACACTTCATTACCATAACCACATCAATTGCCTGCACCACGTACTGATTAACTTGGGGGTTCAGCCATTGGCTCTTTGCCTTCCATTCAAGATGCTGTCGTATAAGCTCCTTCATGTTGCCCTTCCTGGGTGGCAAGCGGGAACTCTCGCAGCTAGTCAAGTTGGGTCCCAGCCCCAGCTTAGCCTAGCAGTGTCATTTGTTGGATTGCATCCATTTCAGTTTCTATTGGCATGACAACCAACCTGACTCGGCCAGCACAAACAGTGGATGTAGAGGATGGGACATGGAAGCAGATGCAGCACATGCAACTTGGCAGTGGCAGTGCATGGAACATGGCAGTGGATGTAGAGCAGGGACATGGTGGTGGATTGCTGTTTGTGCGCGCTCTGTGTATGCTCGGTGCTGTGGGTTTGCGATCTGTGTGCGCTCAGTGTTGGTGCGAGCTCTGCGTTCACTTGGTGCTGTGTGCTCGCTCCTTGCTCTTCGTGCGCGCTCTGTGCACAGTGGTGCACACTCTGTATCCATTTGATGCTGCTGGTTCGCGCTCTGTGTGTGTTTAGTATTGTTTGTGCGCCCTGTATTCACCCTGTGCTGTGTGTACGCTCTGTGCACATTCTTGGTGCTGTTGGTGCGTGTGCGCCCGGTGCTGTTACTCGGTTCTCAGGATGTACACTCTGTGGGTGCGCACTGCGTTTGCCCTGTGCTGTGTCTGCCTGTCCTCTCGGTCTAGGGCACAATATTGAGACATGGGAGTTGTAGAAATATGGTTGAAATATTAAACCCAATGGCTAGTGGGGGAATCCTTGCACTGCGCGCGCACTGCGCGCTACTTTTAGACTATGTTCCCCCTGAAGAGTCCCCAGGCACACCCCTTGGAAACGCCCTTAGGGGGAATGTTTGCCCGGCGCGCGCCCGGCGCACACTCGGTGCGCGCCCGGCGCGCTACCTTTCTATTAACTATCCCGACTTCAGCCCGAGATTTACCCTCTAATGGAGAAGGCCCCCCAAATAGACCATGATGGACTAAGCACCTTCCCTGCAAAGCACGTTGCATAATAAAGCAATATTTGTGAATTCAGCAACTCCAACTGTCATCTGTATTGTACTTAACAAACAACATTGGTCCCACAAGTGTGGGTGTCAATACATTCAGTACAATAGTGCTCCTTACACTCATCACAAACTGCGACGGTGGAGCGCTTCTGGCAACACAACACACACACATCTGCCTCATCCTCTGCCTCATCTTGCGTGCCACAACCGAGCAAACAGCTGCTCAATGCGTGCCCTATACCACCCATGCACGTCATTATAACATTGTTGGTGGGCTGTCAAAGTGCCATTCTTTCTTCCAATGAATGGCACAATGACATGAATCCGGCCTTTATAAGCACCATCATGGCCCCCAACTTCGAAATCAAAGAAATCACCTCAGGTACGAGAAGGTCCATACCCATCCCAAGTCAAAACATCTGTTGATGTCCCGGGGGCCAAGGGGCAAATCCATATAATGTTGCCCAACATATCAACGGCAACAGTCCACCGGTAGGGCACAGGTCACAAAAGATGCCCAGCGCGCGCCCGGCGCACTAACGTTCCCCCTTAGAATTAGGTGGCCCAAACTGCCCCAGCTCAAGAAAATTGCAAACTACCTTCCCTTCACATAACACACATCATGCACAACTGGAAAAGCCATGAACAGCGCATTGGTTGCCACCCTCAACAACACACAACTGTCTTTCTGTTCCATTGTCGTTTCTCTCTTGAAAATCGTCTCGTTTTCCCAAAACTCAACAACCTCTCGCAGGATCTTTAGGCGGGGCACCAATTCGAAACCAATTCCACGATCCAAAGATAAACCCTGTTCAAAAGACATCGAAGTATCTTACATAACTCGATTGAACAATTCCTTCACATGGCGATGTTTCATGTTAACATCTGCAGACTCGCGCGTGCTCGATGCGAGATCGCGGAAGATCAAGGAAGGTTGGGGCCCAAAAGAGGGCGGAAATGCTACGTCACCCCTGCATTCTCGGGGATCCCCAAACAAAGGGGGACAAAATCAGAACTCAAAACCTCCGCTAGGGGTCACCATGATGCCCCTAGGGGCCCCTAGTATCTCAAAGTATGGGTCTCTAGTACGGCCAAACGCCCAAACAATCACTGCGCGCGCACTGCGCTAAGGCTCCCCCAGTGACTCTTGATGGTTGGGGGTGAACCCCAATAACCGGGGATATGATGAAAATTAAGGGTCAACCAGAAAATGCCTGTGCCGGCTTGTCGTCTGTTTCTTGTTCATCAATCTGTCACATTAGCTTTGACCTCTTCGTCAAGCCAACTTGGGGAGGGGCCCCTGATGGGCATCTGCAAGGTCTCTCAGGGTACCTCCATTTTTGTTGAAATACAACCGGACCTTTGCTGCCATACTAGCATAGAAACGGGCTCCCATAGCCGCCCCCCATCCTAATATGGCCAAAGAAATGCTTGGCTGCACCAAGAGATCACTGGGACCCGAAAGGGCATGGCTACGGCTTCAGTCTACCATCTGCTCATCCCTGACCCAGTCCCACCCACAAGTATCTTCATGCAATTTGGATCCACTTGTTTCTCCACAGCAGCAAGTTGTCACAACCAACACATCACGGTACCAACCAGCATTATCCTTCGCCACCCAGATCCACATGCTCTTGAGGCATAAATCCTCTTTCCACCAACTGTTTACGCTCCTGCCCTCTGGTAGAGTTGTGGGCCCAAGCAGCAACCCCATTTGTCTCTAGGATGGATGGCTGATTTAAACGATCAGTGGCTCTCTTTTTGACACACATTTCCGGGGCGCAAGGGTCGGGGAAAAAAGGTTTACAGGGGAGGGCCGTTTGAGCCCTCTAGACCGCGCCCTTCAAGGCTAATCCGTCAGGCAGCTCAAAAGCGGCTCGTGTGGCGGAAAAAAAAGACTGTTCAACGATGCATGTTAGAAACAGAATCAGAATCTACATCATTGTGCACAACCTCTTCCACATGGGCAGTTTCAACAGCATCCAAAAGCAGCCCCTTAGCCTCACGGATAATGCCAAATGCAGGTTTTGCCACCTCTACCATTTGTTCTTTGGTAGGATGGTGTGTTTCTACATAAAGCTTCTTGTAATGCACTGATCGAGGGTCCACCTTCACCACAGGGACATTTTTTTTGTCATTCTGCCTCAACACCTTTATGAGACATGAAAGTTCCATTCTCAGTGCAGATGGGGTCATGCTAAAATGGACAGCGTAGATGGGGTCATGCTGACATGGACACATGTTGCCATCTAATGCAGGCAAATCAGAGTATGTGATTAAGCCTGGAGGGCTGGAACAATCAGCTACAGCGCATAGATGCTTCAGTCTGTGCACACATGTTGTGCGGCGCGGCTGGAAGTCAAAGAATCCAGCTGCATAACGGCAATAGCATTACAACTGAACACCGCTTGTCCGCTATCCCTTTTGCAACCTTGTGCTGCAACCTCCTGTTCAAATCCTATTCTGCAGTAAACAAGGTCTCCATTTCGCTTGTTCCTCGTGGAATTTTGACCATTTTTGGTAATTGTCATCGATAATAGCCATTTCTTGGGGTTGGGGGGGGAGCTACCTACCGGGCAGCTACCGCTGAGTTCAAACCCGAAAACCTTAGGCAACCTGTCACAGGATTGTTTGGGGCCCACTGGATCCAGGCTGCCGGAGCTTGCTTGTGACGTGCTGCTGTTTGCTTGTGCTTGCTGGCTAGATTTCAGGGGAGTTGTGTGTGTCTGTTATCGACACAGGTTGTTGGTTACTTATCGTCATGTGTGTGCATCTGCATGTGTGCGCATGAAAATACACTAGAGCTGAGGGAGCACAGTCATATCTGTCAGCCATCAATCTCTTGACTGGACGTCACGAAAGACGTATAATGGGCGGGGAAGGATAGCCCCTCCAAGCTGGAAGAAGCATACGTCGAGACGTGGATGAGACCTTCAGCCGACACCACGCAACAGGAGCCCTTGGTGTGCACCCACACCATGGCGTGCAGATCCAAGGAACGGGGAAATATATGTGTATATGAAGAGGGGGAGGGGGACAACCATACTACAGAGGTACACCAGTATGGGTTAGCGGGGTCAGTAACACAGTCCAGATCCTTGGCCATACTGTGCCCAGCAGCGAGGCTGCCAGGAGGCCCCAATCCCCAGGCCTGGTCCCTCACCTTGGTGAGAACCTGGGTGGAAATCAAGGGGCAGACAAAGGGAGGTGGGTACATGAAACTGACTTGAGCCGCTGCCTCGGTCTTCCTTCATCCAATGACAGCAAACACACAGATCTCTAAAATTTTCCCCCTACCCTCCTTTGTGCGCACCATCAGGGCCAGGGCCCCACTCAAGGGGGGCAATCAATGCACTGAAGTACCGGGAAACAACATGCAGAGCAATGCTTGCATGCCAGGCCTGCTTTCAGCAGTTCAAGTAAAACCGAAACTGCGAACATGCAACTGGCACAAAACCGAAAGGGAGGGTGAGGGAGGTGGTTGGAGGGCCCCGGACAACACCCCCTCCTCCTGCTGGCAGAAGGAGCACTTGTGAGCAGCGGGGCAACTGTCCCACTCTCATCCAGTAAAATTCCTTCCTGTGGGGGTAGCCGAGCGGGCTGCCCACCTCTCACAGTTGTTTTGAACCCGCCCTCTTCACCCCCGACCCAACGGGTGGGCACCCCGCCCCCATCCACGAGTGGAGGATTCCCTCCTCAAAAGGCGAAGACGTGGGTCCACCCAGAAGTACCAACCGGCACACTCCGTGAGCTATTATAGCACACCCCCCGGACTGGGACACAATTGTCAAGTGGAACTCTGATCATGGCGCTTCCCCTGCCTCTGGTCCCTGGCGCGGCTGAATTGTCATGTGGAGTCCTCCGGCCTCCACGGCCGCGGTTCTGCCTTGTGCATTCCTGCTGGAACGCCTGCCCATCCCCCGGTGCCCCCCCTGTCCATACGCCTGCCCTCCTTCGCCTATTTCGCAAGCACTTCCGCCACGGACCCCATGGTCCAAGTGTTAGTCCACTCCATTTTCTCCCCCGGGCTCAATTCTATCGGGATGAACGGCTCCGGACATGCCGCAGTCACCTCAGCATAGAAATTGAACGTTGTTGGGGGCTTGTCCAGGGACATCTTAATACCGGCGTCAGCGGCCCGGTTCACAACAGCGAACTGCGAGTGCGCGACCTTCGAGCTGCACCAGTTATTCAGGGGGGTCCAGAGGCGCACGCCGGGGTCCACCTGCTTCAAGAACTTGATCACCTTGTTCTGGACGCCCCCATAGCCACCGTGCTCGATGGTGATTGCGTGCTCACCGCTGTCGAAAGGCAAGTGAACCTCGTAGTCAGAGCCTATGGGCTTGTCATCAATTCTGAAATGGAGTGGATTGCGGGCATGCATCTGTTCGCGAGTGCACCCCCGCACCACTTTCTGTGCCCGCATCCCTTTGCACGCCCGTGAACCTGATTCTGTGGGCCAGAGCAACCATAATGGATCACCAATTTGCTAGACCCAAAGCGGAGCGACGGCTGTTGGAGAGCGGGCAACAGCCGTTGAAGAGGGAACGACGGCAGTTGGAGAGGGAGTGACGGCCGTTGGAGCAAGAGAGCGACGGCCCTTTGAGAGAGGCCGTTGGAGAGGGGGCGATTGACGCCCCTCCAACATTCTCTCTCGACTTCCCTCCAACGTTCAACCCTCCTCCTCGACGTTCCCTCCAACAGCCGTCCCCTCTCCTTTGCAACCGCCGTCGGTCCATCAGAAGCGGGCGTGTCCAGTTTGGGAGCAGCAGAGCCGGTACCAACCATTAGATACAGGCAAACAAGCGCTTGATCTGGGCTGTTTCTGGGCACGTGGGATTTTTGATTGCATGAGGACCTAAAAAGGGCAGGGGTGGACCCTCCACTGGACTCCAGTCGCGCCTGCCTTCACACCAGGGATCGACATAGTGCCCCGCCCCCCACCACCCCGACCCCCCTCCCTCCCAATGACGAAATGATGATGACGAAATTCGGCCGACCAATTTTGGCCATTTTTCACCGCTTTTGACCCTTGGCTCTGAGGGACCCGAGATGACGAAATGACGATTACGAAACTCCTTTGTCCGTCTTATGGTAAAGGGTAAATTTTGGCGGCAAAGCCGCCGAATTTATTTCTGAAGGGCCAAAGTGGTCAAACCTCGAAGAAAATTTTCTTTCAAAGAATGTCAGGACCATCCAATTGATCAGCGGAATGTGCTGAACACGAAGATGTGCGTGGTGGGGGCCAAAAATCAAATTTTTTTTCACCCAACCCCCCCCACCCCCACCAAAATAATTCGGTCACTGATATATCCAGCCCTGCTTCACACAGCCTTCGTTGTCTCATTAGTGCATCGAGCAGGGAGTGCTTCTCATCCCTTGAATGGGGGCAGAGCATTCTCCGGGGGCCATTGTCTGGATCCATGGCGTCCCTCGTACTTTTGGGCATACTCGGTTGGTCGGCTTGCTGTGGCACTGACGTGTCCGGGTTGGGCATTGGCGTACATTCTGTGCCTCCTATTGACTGCAGAGGGGGGGAGGATACTCCCCCCCTTCACAGGAGCTCCATTGACCAGACCTCCTGAAAGCTCCCTGGGATTGGGATGGCCTGGAGGTGACACCGGCCCCAAGATTCAGGTGCAATGAAAAGGGGGCTTCTGGAATCCGTGCTACGAGGGGCTCGGAAACATCATTTCTTGTCTGGGATTTGGTGGGGGGGGGAAATGGCCATTGTTGACACTAGAAAATTTCCTCCGAGCGCCTTTGGCACCAGATTTTTTCGTGAGAGTCCCGAGTTTGGGGGAGCTCCATCGCCCCATGTGCGTTCACATGAGGCAAAAGGACCCAACGCAAACGGTGCTTTATGAATGACAACGCAGCGCAGCTGCTCCCTCGATAATTTGCTGTGAGCTCCTGCAAAGGGGCCACGCGGGGCTCCTTTTAGGGGGCCGCGCGGGGCTCCTTTTAAGGGTGGAAGGGTGGGTCTAGGGGGGGGGGTCCGCCCCGCCCCCCCCCCCCCCCCAGTGCTGCTGAGTTTTTCGAGGTGCTGAAGGCGCCGAAGAACATTTTTGGTCTAAACTAATTGGCGCCAAAGAAATTTTTTGATTGGCCAAAGGCCCGGAAAAACAATCGGCCCAATCTTTAAAGGGGGGGTGGGGTCCACCCCCCCCCCCCCGGTGGTGCCGAGTTGTTGAAAGGAGCCCTGGGGCCAACGGTCAACGGGCCACAGGCCATGGGCCATAGACCACAGGCCACGGCTGCTCAGGGATGGATCTCCTTGGGCTCTGCCTGAGGCACAACCTGATGAACGCATGATTGTAATGCGATGTCTTGAGGGTGAGGCTGCCAGTGTTCTGCAGTGAGTGCGCCACTGTGAATGTGCCCTTCCGCTCAGCGGAGATCTCGATGCGCTTCACGTACCGGTACCCCACGCCGTTGTATGTCAGCGACTGCTCGAACTCGATGCAGCCGGCCGCCTCCCGCACTGCCCATGTCCCGGCCTCCACAATGGGGAAATGCGTGCGAAAGTCATACTTCTCCGTCGTCTTCTTGAGTAGCCTGACGAGTGTGTGTTGATGATCACCCGCTTGAAGCTGAGACGAGCTCTTTGGCAAGCAAAAGAGGACCCCCCCCCCCGGCCCTTCGTATTCCCCTCCGCCGTTCGCACTTTTGTGCAAGCATTCACCCTGAAAAATTGTGGAGTTGGAAGGGCTGCATTTGACACGAACAAAGCAATACCATTGTAGGAGCCCAGGGCAGGGTTTTCAGGCAATTTCAGGACACCCCATTGTACCCGAATCAGTCATGGCAGCCACCTTTTCGGACACTCTGAGAAGCTCAGGGGAGGCGTTGACAGGGCCATGCATGACATCAACCAGCCCTGCAGTCATGCATTGATTTCGCAACTTGTAAACGGCCTCAACAAACCTATCATAACCCCTTGGAGGGGTAGCATTGTGGATGTTGTGACAGCATCCCCATGGCAGGTTGCAACAAACATATGTTGTGGCTTCTAGCTTCAGGCCGGCCACAAACCTTGACAAACGAGGTTGGAGACTGCACAAACTGCACAACCACTCATCCCACACATCCTAGGCCAGCCCGACAGAGGTGGGACCCAAGAAAATTGTTTTCCTCCAAAATTGCAAAGTTCTGGTGCCGTTTTCTAGTCCACCTTGCAGAGAATTGGTGACGAAATTAGTCAACGATGTGAGTTGTTGATGGGATCAGCATAAATAGACTTTGCACCACGCCCTAATCCCCCCAACACCCACTGGCTTAGGGTGAACAACACATTGACAGGGTCACAACCATGATTTCCATGTGATACTTGATCATTCCCAGTGGTCACAGCATCAAAAAACCAGTCTCAGAATTTCCATTTTGAGTTGTTGAGGCTGAAAACTGACCAACCACTTTGTGCGCCAGTCCCTTTAGAACCACACAAGGGAAATCTGGGATATCAGGGGGGTGAAACTCATAATTTAACCGCTTGACTATGCAGACAAACAGGCACAACACTGGGGGTATGTGGTGGTTAACCTGGTTTTGATCTAACAAGCTCTGCAAGGTGATTTCCATTTTCAAGCAGCTCACCTTGCCTTTCCAAGGTTCAATCTTTGGCACCAACATTGCAGGCAACCATTATGGTTTAGGCAATCAGCATGTGCACCCATATGGCCAAGCTGTCGATTTCACTGGCACTGATCACCCCAGGTGGTGTCCCCGCTTCAGCTGTGCTTGCTGTGGCAATCCCATGGGTTCAGCAAGGCCCTGTGACAATTTCCCACATCGTCAGTGGAAAGCAACCACCTAACTTCATTGTCTGGAAATGACAAAGTGTGAAGCCTGTCAGCAAGTGCCAGTCTGCAACCAACTCCAGCCTTATCACCGGACCGCCCCATTCTGAGGTCAGCAAACACACAAAAAAGAGGATGTTGACTTGCTTCAGTAAAATAAAGTTTTTTGAGCACATTGTGCGGTTCCAAGGCATGGCCCCACCTCTTCCATGTCATGGTGGTTGCAGCGTGTCATGTTAAGATTTAGAGAGGTACGTAGAGAGGTGATCGCCTCTAAATGGAAATTATGGCCAGGAAGCAGGCGAAGCCCCCTTCTACAGTATGCTATAGCTGTAAAACCGAACAATTTCCTGGGCAATGCACCCGGGGGAGCAGAGGAGAGTCTACTTACTGCTACGTAACGATTACCCCACGCCCCGTCTTAAGGTGGCAAGACTAACACAGTTGATATGTTCATATGTTTGATTATTGTGTTTGGTCATATTTTGGAAGTTTGGACTTTTGAGCTTTCAAGGCTGAAATTAGCTTTTGCACCAGTCCCTCCAAACCCCCCTCCCCTCAGCACCCAATGGTGAAAACGGAATGAGATATAACCTAAGAGGGCCTGAAGCATGGGATATTTGATCAGTGTGAGTGGTCACCATGTGAAGAAAAATGGTTTTTGCAGCCTTCGATTTTTCAGCTGCTCAAAAAAAAAAACAGCTGTTGTTGACTAATTTTATCACCAATTCTCTGCGAGGTGGACTAGAAAACGGCAATAGAAGTTTGCACTTTTTTAGCAAAATAGATCATATATGCACTGGGTGACCAGTGGGGCACAACGCGTCACTAGAAGACTTATTTTGTCAGAGGCTAGGAAACCCTATGAGAACCACGCAAGTATTTTTTCTATACAGTGTCGCACACATAGAAGAAACGAATCCAACCACATGACCCTGGATGCCATACCCCCCGCCCCATATGCATGTTGTCCACCCCTGCAGGGCTGGCTTAGGCTGTGTGGAACGAGCAGTTGTGCAGCCTGTGCAGTTTTCAACCACTTTTGGAAGGTTTGCGGCAGAACTCCTGCTTCCTGGACTTTTTGGCCCCCTGCATACACTAAACATCCGGAATACCCCTAACCATTTTTGAGGAGGCGATTTTCGTCATAACCCCTGTTCTTTGGGCATGTTGTCAGGGGTTGTTTCCACACACTGTGCAGGGTTGGAAAACGTTTTTCCAGCGCACAGTCACCTCAGTCACGATGTGCAGCGACTCATCCTTCACTAGCGGGAGCAATGGTGCGCCACCATTGAGGTCTGCACGACTGTCTCATATCTCAGGGTTGGAAAGGAGCCCAACGCAAGCAAAGGGCCTGAGGTGCCCTGTAACGGTGCGCGCAATAGGTAGCTGCCACTTTTCTCCCCAACCTTAGATTTGTTGGATGCCTGAAGACCCGAAAAGAGGGACAACTTTGGAACGTTGGCAAAATCATCTGATTGCTATGCACATTTCAGTGGGGGAATCGCCCATACCCAACCCCAATCTTGACAAAGGTCTCGCCCTCCGCCGCATCTGCAAACAGCGGGGGGTCCTCCTCAAGTCCAAACTCTTCCGCTGGGCCAATGCCATTCTCGTAGATTTCAGGGTCATGGGGTGTACGCCAAGGACCAAAATACGTGTGACCATTGTACTCGGCCTTCGCGATCATGCCAGACCAGTCAAAGCGCACAGAGCGGTAGAAGCCCTTCTGCGCATCTGGCAAATAGATCGTCAGCTGCAGCCCATCCTTTGCTATGACAGTGGATGGATGATCCATGATAAAACCCCTGGGAGGGAGGAAGGAGGAAGGTCCATGACCAATCTAACAATTACCAATGTGACATGAAGGAGGGAGGGAGGGAGGGAGGGAGGGAGGGAGGGAGGGAGGGAGGGAGGGAGGGAGGGAGGGACAGACAGACGGAGGGATGGAGGGAGGAAGGTTTGGGTTCAGGTATGGGTTTGGGTTTTAGGAATTGTCACACCAGCAAGGCTGCTTGGTTGCCTAGAATCTGAACATGCTGCTGCCTGGCTGAGCCTATTTCCTTACAGGAGGGACTCCTGCACTTGGTACTATCCGCGTGTTGTCACTGTCAGTATCAGGCCCTGAGACCATATTCAGCTCATCCAACTCACCGTCCCAATCCCACTCATTGCAATTGTCACCATTCGCGCCTCACCCAATCAGGGACCCTTTGAACGTTTACACATTTCTTCTAATCCTAATTCCACCCATGTACCTGGGCCCAGCAACCCCCACTGCACCCACAAGTCCTGCCACATGTCCACATGTGCCAGTGGCCCCCTGGGTCCCATGCACCATTGCCACTGCCACTTGCGCACACAACTGTGATGCCTGCAAAAACTCAGTCTGAGACAATTACAACATGCAATGGAAGCTCTTGTCAGGTCGTCGTGACCACATGCAGAGCACCTGGCAGCTTTGCCCCTGTGGGACTATCAGCCTGGCACGGACAGCCCATGCCCAAACATGGGCTTCCCCTACATAAACACCGTCATACAGGAACGTCGCTTATTTTTGTGACCAAAACCAGCTCCCCAAACCCTCCACCCACTGGGCCACAAATCCACACCATGCAACCCAAGAGGTTCTCGCTGCAAACCAGAACGCCATCCTCTGTGTTGCCTCCAACAGCAGTAGCCGATGCATTACATTTGGTTCCTAATAGACACGACCCCTTGCTGTGGGATGCAATTGTTGTTGCACGGTGAACCAAACCCTGGAAAGCCTTGGGTGGATTTAACAACAAAAGAGGAAAAGCACATCATCAGTGACAATGCCATACCCCCCTTGCGCAAACAACAGTAAAGGTCAAAAAAGTTGGGGAAACAACTCACGTTGTTTGGACAAATGCAGTGACAGGAAAGGGCACATCGTTGACATCGCGACATTCATGTCTGTGGAGGCCAAAGCAATGTTGCTTCCTGAAATAGGCATGTACGGTACACAATCTGTAGACAAGGTCCACAGTGGGGGCACTGCAGCCTGCAGCAAAACATTTAACCACGTTTTAAAAATGCTTAGCTGTGAAGCCTTGCCATAAGTATACCACATGCGAAACTGGCACATGCTTGGGGGCAGGCTCGGGGGCAGCCTTGAGATCCAATGCAGTTCTGATGAAGCCAGCTCTGATGACACACAACACAGCAAACAACATCTGTGAAAGACAACCATTCCTAGCAAAAACCTAGACCGTCACCCAAAACCAGAAAATGGAACTGCCGAATTGAATGGTTCTAAAAGTAGCAGAAACAACACGTCGCGTTGTTTGGACGTGGGCGCTGTTTTGTGCAAAGGGGAGGGGGGGGGGGGGTAGGTGCCTTTTACTATGACAAACAGCGTGTACCATGGCATTCAATTGTAACTGGCTTACACTGTAGTCACTCACAACTGACCCACACAAATGCAAGGCACTGTTGACACTACACTGCAGTACTCAGCAGATGCACAGTTGGTGTGCTGAGAGACAAACATTCTTGCAATGCCTTCATGACATCAACAAAAAAAAACCAAAAAACAGAAAAACACATACTACGGCTGCCCCCCTGGTCCCCTCCTGTGCCCACGTCATGAAACGACAAGACCCCCCTACTCTTGTCATGTGGCCGCCCACAGACTTGACATCTTGGCTAGTGATAAACATCGCATGTACGCTCCCCTAGGGAAGCTGACTCTACAGAGCCCTGCGCATCAAATCACATATGAGCCCTGGTAATCTGAGACCCCAAACCCCTTCCCAGGCATCCGCTTACTATTGCTCTGGGGCTGGATCCAAGGGTGAGAACCAGCTTGAAAGGCGGCACAACATGTACAAATCCCTCCAAACCACTGGTAAATCTTGCAGTTGCACTTGTAGCAACACACTATCTCCTTGGTTGTACATCGAATGCTAAGTGGGGGGCCACCTCGTTGGGAACATCTTGTCACCGCCCAAGCCCCCCCCCTCTGCAACATGCAACACTGACGCTACATCAGATCACACTAAAGATGAGAAATCAGTATGTTTGTTGCAAAACAAAACATAGTGCCACACTGGTGTGCATCCTGGCACCACACCATTTTTCTACAGTTGGGAAACGACTCTTAGAATGTAGTATCCACTCTCCCTACTGTTGTACCACCGCCACTTGCGTGTCAAGCAAAAACACCAGCACCAATGACCGTGCCAGCCGCCATGCGCGGCATTCATTCACTCACAGACCTGCCAGGCACCAAGCTCTGGGCAAGCTCATTTTTCACTAATCAGCGACGCTATGCGTACCCCTGGGGGGGGGGGGGGGGCTTTTTTGTCCGCCCGCCCCCTCAAAAGTGGGTTTGCATTGGGAGGGTCTTGAGGGGCGTGGATTCCCAACGCAAGCCTGTCAACCTCCCGGCATTCTTAATGGTTGAAAGGTTGAACTATTTTTTATCACCTGTTTATAAGTGTCTGCTATGAAAGTAGGATCAAGCTGCTTCTTTCAACACCTACCCCCCCCCCCCCCCGCCGCCTTGTCCTACATAGGCCAGGTTCTGGTTCAGGGGGCAAAAGTGCAGAAAAACAGGATCACCGTGCTTGGTCAAGCCCACGTCAGGACAAAGGCGGCACGCAGGTCAAAGAGCGCTCCACATACGCACGTCCTGGTATGCATATGCAGCAATGTTCGGCAGTTCTAATCAGGACTACAGGGGAGGGGTACCATGATGGCCTGTGCTCAGTCCATTTTCTGGTCACCCAACAGCTGCTCTACACAGGCGAACCAGGTCACAGGACCCCATCCACGAAAGAAAACACATCGCCAGCGATCCATCAGGTGAAGCATCTGCTTCAATAAATCCAATCATTTTCTCAGTCCCCCTCTCTGCTTTGTTTACCTCTAGGGCGAAAAAAAGTTGAGCTGGCATGAGATCATTGATCGATTCAAACATCACTCAAAATGTGAGTTGCAAACTGATGCACAGCACAGCACATGTTCATGTCTGGGCTCCGCTGCTGCCAAGCATGCCGGACTAGGGAGGGATGCGGTCCGCCTTGCGGGATGGACAGACCACAGGTTTGTGGTTTGTTTATATCTTCCCAGACAACTGCATTGCAAAACCCTGTCTGGATGTCTGGCAGTCGATTTATGATGTTCGCCGCTAACACTGTTGTGCAATACAAGCGGTCCGAGGGTGAGTTTGTTGTAGCCCCAGGGCTTTTTGGCCCTCCCTGCGTAGCGACACTTTTCGCACCATCACAAAAACGCAGCATGCACTCATGACCCGCCCCCATTCACAAGCTGTCTGAGCTGCGTTGTCGGTCGCCCCATGCCCCATATGCGTCTCCCTAACGCTCCCCGCAGTGCAGCCCCTCACCTCAGCACAGCGCCTAACTAACAGGTGACAGGGGTAACCCCAATCTCTTCTTTGCCAACGCATCTCGAAGGAAGGATACCGGCTCGGAGGGCTTGGCAGTGACCAGTTGTTGGAGAAGCTCATTGACAAGCTGGGGGATGTTGTTCTGTTGGAGGTACTCAATGTCAGCAGAGTTGGTGGTCATTGTGAAGAAAGATATGGCCTGGTAAGCCAAGGCACGATACTAGCCAGTTGCGGCACAGAAGGAATGTGCGCGGTTGCAAACAACACGACACAACTGTTGGTGTGAAGCAGCGGAGCATGTTGGGGGTTGCCCCTGCCTCCCCTCCGAAAGGGATGTGTCCGTTGGCAGTGATACAAGAAACACACAGCCAACTTTATTGACTAAAAATGGGAACATAACAATGTGTGCTGGGGAAACCTGCTGGGTAGTGTAAAGGGTTGTTTGCAGTCGCAAAAGTCACCTGTTCCTCCCCACAGATTGAGATTCTTGGTAGGTATTTTGTCACTCTCACAATCAGCAAAACATAGGGATGAAGCACTGCAAAGACAGCCTTGGAGACTTGTAGTTTCCACTAAAGATCCAATTGTTGTTTGCCTGTGTGCTCTTTTGCACAGTGGATGCAGTGTACCTCATCCGTGTCTTCGTCGGTTATGCAATCCGTGCTCTCTGCTGAGAAAATGACTCAATTTCAAGAATGAACCTACGTTGTACTGTAGTTTTTTGTTGAGTCAGTGAATCGATGTTGTTGCACCCTGGCACTGTCTCCTGCAGAAAGAATTCTTGTGCCTTTGGTTTTGTGCTGCCACTGCCATTGTGCCTTGCACAAGACGAAGTTGGAGACAAAAACAAACAATAAGCACACTGGGTTTCGCAGATGACGTCCATAGCAGCTTGGCTGTTCTTTCATCCCGGTGTTTTGCTGATTGTGAGAGTGACAAAACACCTACCAAGCATCTCAATGTGTGGGTGCTGGTCAGTGTTCATGCATGGCAACAGCTGTGGCAACAGCTGGTTTAACGAGTAGACTATTGTAACTTTGGCTCGAGTGTCATTGGAAGTGGCATACGCTTCGTGAATCCCCTTGTGCATCGCATGCATCACTCGCTGCTTGAGCATCCCTTATGTGAATGTTTTGTAGTGTCCACGAAAGATCCAATGATTGTCTGCCTGTGTTGTGTACCCACTGACTGACCATACCGGTACCACGTGCATCCATTGTTGTAAACAAACTAAACATTGGCTCCGACAACATGCATATGGGGCGGGGGGTATGGCATCCAGGGTCATGTGGTTGGATTCGTTTCTTCTATGTGTGCGACACTGTATAGAAAAAATACTTGCGTGGTTCTCATAGGGTTTCCTAGCCTCTGACAAAATAAGTCTTCTAGTGACGCGTTGTGCCCCACTGGTCACCCAGTGCACATATGATCTATTTTGGTGCACAAATATCACTGTATAGGCTCTAGTGTTAAGGAACAACGACTCGTTCCTCCACCTTCACTTCAATCACTCCTCCCTGTACTCTATCAACCATGGTACAACTCCCAATGTGCACTTGTTGATCTGGTTTCAATTTGAATTTGCACAATGTGAAACACAAAGTGGAAGGTAGCAGATTATTCAGTGTTTGTCCTGGGGCTGATCAATGATTCGCCATTAGTTGGCAAAAAACGGGAACAAGAAATCCGTGAGGATGCCTGTGGGTCACACCAAGCACTGCATAGTGTTTGGGATATTGATGGTGTGCAAGAACGCATTGCTGCAGCTGAGTGGCGCAGTTCATTTCTTCAATTTGCAAGCTGTCACCGCTGCTGGGCAGGGTAATGACCTTCGGGCTAAGACCACTTTTAGGATATCTTTTACCGGGCTAATTGGATGGCAGGGTGATCAAATTGTGCCCCTCTTTCGGGAGCTTCAATGAATTCTATTCATTAACGTCTAGAACGTTGCCTAAAAGCACCGCACCGGGCACGCGTGCATTCTTTCCCTCACCGACCACCTGCTCCAGGTCCCTGTTTGAACAGAGGCAACAAAGCATTGCAGAGTCAACGAATCGTTCTCTGGGCAGTTTTAGTTTACAATGCTATGGCTCATATGTATGTACCTTACCTGTCATCCAATTGTTGGTATTCGGATGAAGAGATTTTTCTGAGCTGCACAGCTTTCCTGTAAGTCGCATATCTCAGTGCTCATGCGGTGGCAACTGAGAAATCAAGCAGCAGGCATGAATACCAAGTGCTTAGGGGCGCAAATCTGCACCCAAAGCCGTCACATTACATAACTGCAAAGAACAATCAATGTCGAAGACAGGTACCACATGTGTGTGCTTAGGCACCATGTGAGCCGCCTGTGCTACGGTGAGACTCCCAGAACCCTTTACTGCGGCAGTAGGTCCATCACATCGTGGCTTCAAATGCCGCATGGCCCAATGGTCGCTAGTAGTTGGGTGCCCTGCAGGGACCTGCAGCAAGGTCTCTGTCCTGTCTCCCGCCACATCAAGCAAGCAATGGCTACGAATAAGCTATGATGGGGGGAACTTTCCATTGCCGGACCGCTCGCCAAGGATGCAACATGGTTTACCTCATTCGAGGGCTGGTTTGGCGTGCCATAAGCCCCACTCGTCGCACAAAATCAGCCCCTCTATCCTAGCTGTCAGACATTATTGTGTTGTATTCCCCCTCCCGTCTTCAGCCAGTTTGCCCGCCTTCCAATCGCAAAGAGAAGAGACAAAGAAGCGGGGCAAGGGAGGCTGGGCCTGACTCGTCGCAACTAAACCCCTCAGTGTGCTGGTGCACATCACACCGAGCCCCCAACCGAAAAAACAGGCATGGAGGGGTCCCGCAGTTGGAAGATACTGCTCTGTGGCTCGACAGTTCTGCCGTACGTGCCCTGCAACAGAAGCTGGAACAGGGCACGGAGTGCGGGGTTGTGCACTGGGTGTGCAAGCTTGTATAGTACAACCAAAAGAGAGTCCATCCATCAATTGATTTGGGGTTGACAACACACAGAGGCCTCAGGCTCCAGGCTTCGTGACAGAGTCATGCCATTTGGGCCAGGCATGATGCTTGACGAGCCATTGGGCTACCCCCGAGCTGCCTCTGTGGTGCCCACTTGCCCAAATCATAGGACACCAGACAGGCTTTCTTAACACGGAGAAATCCTGTTCAAGTCTCTCTGCAACATGAGTCCCACCACACGTCCTACTTTTGCTGAGGCTTGCAAACACCTTGATAAAATGAAGGCAGGTAACCTGAAAATCGCGACCTCGAATACTGAGGGATAGGAGGCAGGAGGGAGTGCTGCGCAATGACTCTCCTCGATGCGAAATACCTCTGCAGGTCCCATTGGTGGTCCAATGGTGCAATTGTACCCGCGGAAGGTTGTTCACAACTGTTGCCTCTCGTGGGTGGAACCATCTCCACACTGGCGGAGGGTATGGGTGCGCAACGGGCCTTTGCTCGAAGCCGCGCGCAAGTATTCAAATCCGAAAAGAGTGACACAGTACAAAAGCCCCCCAATTTTGGGAAACCTCTGAAAGGTGCAGGTGCAAATGAGCCACTGCACCAGGTGTGCCTGTGGAGGTTCGAAGTGCAATGATCAATCTTACGGGGTGTATGTGTAGCCACCGATTGGCCTTCGTGGGGGCGACATAAAAACAGGAGAGGCGGACCCTGACTGGTAGCTGGGTGCACTGACTGTCACAGGCGCCGATAGGGATGGAGCGACGGCCACGGGAGCTGGGTCAGTGAAGGATGGGGCACTGGGCGGGATGTGTGTGGGGGACATCATCATTGGAGACATGTTGCCCACGGCGAAGCGAGGGGAACCGGCCGGGACGTTGAGAGGGGAGTGGCCGGGGGAGCAGGGGCCGACAAGATACGTGCTGAGGAACAGAACAGGGAGAAAACACAGATGCAGTTACTGGAGTGGCGGAACCTTATGGGAAAATTAGCGCATCACAACGAACCTTATCCAGCACCCATGCATTACTATGCCAGACAGACAGCAGAAATCTATTGTATGTGCTGAATGCCCGCAGTCGCAATCGCTGCGGGATCCCTGACTCAGTGTCCAGGATGCCAGCCATTGCAATGGTCCAAGATATCTATTGCCTTCAGCAAGTCCTCAGTGACATGCCATGCGGTGAAACCAGCAGCACTGCACGGGGAGGGGGTTATGATGCGAAATACCCCCCCAACTGACTGTTGGCCAGAGACCTCCCTTTGGGGGGTGGCGTCTGGGAAGGGCAATTTTTTTGGGGGTGGGGGGGAGTACCCAAGTTGCATGCCCCCGCATAATGTGCCTAACCTTACTCAGGACTGAATATTGGGACTGAGCTGCTGGGGAAGAGAACATGAATCCACCAGTCAAAATAGCTCAAGGAAGACCTCTGTCAAGGGACCCCATAAAAAGACTTCCCCTAACAGACCCCCTTGATGGAGCCCCCTAATAGACCTCCTGGATGGACCTCCTCAAAGGACCCCATGAAGGACACCCTTGAAATGGTGCTAACCCTGAGGTCCACTGAGGAAAGCAAATGATGTGGCGAAAAGCAGCCATGGACAAAAAAATCGAGGTGATTTCCCAGGCGCCTTTGGTGCCTGTGGTCTCTTTAGGCCGGTCCCTTTGGAAACAAGCTGTGGCCAGAAGCCCCCATATCGGTGGGGGAGGCTACTTCGCATCCTCGGACCAGTAGAGCCAGCCCCCCGGTGCAACACCGAGTAGGCAAGTCCCTGGGAAATATAATGAAAAATGCGTCCAGTGGCAAATGTCTTGCAGCCACCAAAACAAGCTGACTACGCCTCAAAAGCACTGCTAACAATCTCCTTGCCTTGACGATGAACAGGTGGCCACAAGATGGAGGGTTGTCCTGAAATGGTACCCTCTATGTCTCTGTGGGCCAAGGAAAATGTTCCGTTTTTGGGCTGCATGTGCATGTGCAGCTTTTGACTGAAATTAAATACACGGCACAGGCAAAATGCAGCAAAACGAGACTGCAAGAAAACCCCTCCTGGGTGTGTGGTGCATGACTAATTTGCCTACAGAAGCATCGCCCCAGGCACACTCATGTACACGCCGTACGAGAGCACGATGGGCACAGAATCGGTGCACGGAACGGAAATTTGCTTGCCCGGTTTGGTGCCCCATTCCACTGCACGGTGAATCCTCAATGTTGTCAAGGGAATTGGACGGAATTGGTGAAATCCACTCTTTGAGCAATACCATTGCCCACATCGTCCTATACTACTGTAAGAAGCAACAGGCTCCCATACTGCTGTTCCACACAACAACCTCCAACAAGGACCGGACCATTTCGCGCATCAAGCTGCGAGCATGTGCAAGGCCTTAAAACAAACCCTCGATTGCGGTCACTTCGGCGTAAACAAAGATGAAAGAGAGGGAACGTGAGACTCCAAGCATCATCCTAATGTCACGTGATCGGCAACACCGCAACAGTTCCATGGAATGCTTGCATTCCTAGGAATTATGTCCAACATTCCTCAGGGATACTGTTTCTAGTTGAAATGTTGTCTCTTTTGCTGTATAGGTTCAGCAGTGGCTACTTGGTATACTCAACTAGTTCAGCAAACACGAAAAATTGTGCCAAGGCATTCTATAGCCTTGGATTGTCCAAAAGACACCATTTGTTATCACCTGCAAATTACTAGTAACCGCCAGCTATGAGCCAACAATCAGTTGCAACGGGGCACCATGCTCGTCCATGGTCAAGTCGCCTAGTCGCATGACAATCCCCAACAAGTGCATGACATGCATGAAACGGCACACCAAGTTGGATGGATACCTGGTCCCAACGGGCACCGTCAAGGTCGCATGCGAGACCGTTGGTGGAGCCGCCAATCCGTATTGCATACTGTAAATGAGGAAACGATGGCGCAAAGCGAATAGGGTCGTTAGGGTGTTGCATCGTCACTTCGCGGGGTTCAACCTCATGGAGTCACGGAAAAAATACCCCGTGATCCTATGGCAAATGGTCGGGAGTTGAATGTCAGAACGGGGTGGTGGGCCTCCATCCGTCAATTTGGGTTCTTCAAAACATGCTCGCTGAATCTGCCACATTTCTAAAGATGAGGGCAACCATCGGCTCACCTTTTTTCTTTGGAGCTGCGCCAGCCAGGGGGGGGGGGGGGGGTTCAGCCGGCCGGCCAGCCAGCCGGCCAGCCAGCTACCTAGCCAGCCACCCAGCCAGCCACCTACGCCTGTCCTTGCGGCCCCGTCCCGCGGCATTCCAAACCATTCCATGCTCCTTGATTTGCAAATGGGATGGGGGAAACAAAACAATTCCTTTTGCAAATGTGGTGCATGATGACATGCCTGTTTCCCATGACAAGTATCAAGTCTACTATGTTCTGACCCAAAAGGTGTACGACTTTGTCTTGGGTTACATGTCGTGGAATGAGGAGTTGGAGACGTAAGTGTTCTTTGGCAAGGTGCCTTGGGATATATATTGCAATATGGATGGTATATATGTCGGATTGAGGACAAGTGTGTACTTTGAGGTATTGGAGGCAACCCCTTTACATCAGTAACAAGAACATTTGTAGTTGACATTCGTCTGATGCGGTGATTCTATGTTTTGTGTTCTTGGTCTTTATGGGAGGTTCCGAAGGCAAGGCAACTTGGAGTATGAGGTAAGGGTGTTCTTGAAAGGTGGCTGACCCCCCCCACCACCCTTGCAAACCCATCCCCATACCCATACCATGCGCGAGAAGAGGCGGTACAATGGTGCACTACGTATTTTGGCTATTTTCTGGGGGCGCGCCAGCCAGCCAGCCAGCCAGCCAACCAGGGGGGGGGGGTTCCAAAGCCTCCCAGCCACGGCTAGGCGCAGCTCCTTTACTATTGGGAGGCGACTCCGTGGACCAAAACGCACCCCGTGCAACGCATCTCCGTGCTTCATGTGCTTCCCATATGGGGGCCCGCCTTTAGAAGAAATGGCGGGAACAATAATTAAACTGCTCATCGTGTGTGTCGCCCGCAATGCCAAAGCTAACAAGCAGCAAGGCTCAACGGTGTCAAATACACATCATCCAAAATAGTAGGTACTCACACACGAACACACAAAGTGTGCGCGTGCACGCGTGCGTGCACCACTAAACCTGCACCAAATTCTGGACATTCGCCCGGCGCTTGGAAAAAAAAAGCCCTCACTAGTTGGCTTGAGACTTGACAAATCAACTTGTTGTTCGTCCGTTAGAGTAGCGTTTGAACTCCATGGTGATGTAAAAACGCGACAATAGCGGCCATCGCAGCACAAGCCCGCCCTTATAGCCACTTCTCTTGGGTAATTACATGTGCCCCCCTCACTCATGTTTGTTGGGTTCTACACGGCCATATCCCTTACACGAACAACGACAAATATATGCACATGAAACACACTCAGTTGCATTGAGTTGGGATTCATGAGGTCGAATTTCAAAACATGCGGCAAACGGTTGGGAAAGCAAAATACTTGTACATATGATTCCACTTGACCTCTGTAGGTGTATCCGCTGGGAATTCGATCTTCATAGTAGGGACTGCAGAGGGCTGATTCATGGAGCTGCAAATAAACACATGGGCCGATGCAACCACGAATCACATTGCAAGGAGGGGTGCAAGACTGCACACTCCCCATCTAAAGTGGTTCCCCATGGCAACCCCGCAGCCGCTACAATAGTGCCCAATGGATAGCAACGAGCAACGACTGGTTCTCGCTCGGAAACACGGGCAAAATCATGGATTTGCGAAATTAAAAGACCAAATGCTTCAACCAACCCATGACGAACCCCGTAGCACAAGCCGTACCTTTGATAGTAATGAAGATACTTGACCTCCGTTGGCAACTCCTCCAATGGCATGTTTTGGTTCATAGTGGCCATGGTGGTTGGCAAAGGGCAAAGAAAACGAGCTAATGAACAAGAGAGAAGAGGAGAACTACGTTGCATAGCCATCGGGAAGTTCCGGCGATCGTGATCGTTGCACTTTAGAGCGAATTGAATTTTATCTAGCTAGAGAATGCCGAATAATCATGAGCTAGTCATATGACAAGAAGATCTTTTCTATCTACCTATCATAAAACAATCGACTCAAACCGTAGAATTTGGCGTTAGTTGTGCGGAGTGACAACTCATGAGAGAAAAATGGTTGGGTGGCAAATGCTTGGCGGGCTCGACCGTGCCATCGAAAAAAATAAATGATGGTCAAAACACACGAACAAGTGCACGAGCTTACACTTCTCACAAGCCGCGCCAAATACATTGACAAACGGGCGGTAAGACGACTCCTTGAGTGTTGCCCCTTGATCGCACCGCTTACGCAAAATCCAATGAATTTGGTGTACACGCAAGCAAGCAACTACCCACGGGAGCATTATTGGTACCGAAGGTGTTGTTTGACATTATGATGGCCTTTAATGTGCCATGTAGCCCCAATTTGTAGTTGCCTCTTCCATTGCATGATTGAAATCCAAAACTTTATATATAAACCGGGTGGATAACCCGGAACTCCGACCGAGTTCGGGTTATATAACCCGGAACTCGAAGACTTGCAAACAAAGTATGGTACCGGTCTCTTTCAGCCGGAATCGAAAAAATAGCGAAGAATCTAGGCAATCGCCAAAGAATGTTATGTACAGTTACTATTACAAAAAATGTGTTCATGCACGGGTTTTCTTTGGGAAAACCATGCACGTACACGGTTTTCCCACAGAAAACCCGTGCATGAACACATTTTTTCTAAAACTGGGTAGTTGGAGGGAAATTTTTATAGAAAAAAACCGTGTATAGGGAACACGCCTTGCCCTTTCCTACTCTTGGGGTGGGCCTTTGGACAATGTCTTTCTCTCTCACTCTCTCTTTCTCTCTCGGTTTGTGTTTATCTCTCTCTTTTTCTCTCTCGGTTTGTCTCTCTCTTTTCTCTCTCCTCATTTCTCTCTCCTCTCTCTCCTCTCTCTCTCCTCTCTCTCTCTCTCTCTCTCTCTCTCTCTCTCTCTCTCTCTCTCTCTGTGTGTGTGTGTGTGTGTGTTTCTCTCTTTGTATGTCTCTCTCTCTCTCTCGCTCTCTCTTTGTTTGTCTCTCTCTCTCTCTCTCTCTCTCTCTCTCTCTCTCTCTCTCCACGGATGTGCACAATACTTAAGGAATATACCTCCCAAGTTCCGCCCAAAAAAAATTCCCTTATGTCGAAAACCATGTACGTACACGGTTTTCTCAAAAAAAACCTGTGTACTTACACGGTTTTTTGGGTCCAGAAAACCGTTGCACGTACAGGTTTTTTTCCATAAAAATTTCCCTCCCTACACGGTGTTGACAAAGTGGGCCTACACGGCCTTCTTGCATCCATCACATGCCCATGACCCAAACCGCGGTGGATGAGCCAGACCAGCACATCGCAAGTGGAAGATGGCGGAGCAACCATCACATTTCACCGGCCGCCGATTACGACTTGCATCCTTTGCCCGCACCTCATGATCGCAACGGAAACATTTGGGATGCACGTTTTTTTGAGGTGCCTTGTCCTTGGCACCACTTCCCTTCCATTTGGCTGCCTTGAAAGGAGAAGGGACAAATCCCAAATCTTGCGTAGCTTCAACACCACGGGGCATGCTGGGGGCTGCATATGCTCGCTCCTTATATACCTCACGATCATATGTCAATTGCTCATGCATGGACAGAGAGTCACGCACCTTGGGTTTCTTTTCCTTACCCTCGGGCGTATGATGGCTAGGAGCTCTCTCACTAAGTTGCGTCAACGGCCAATCATCCTCGAAGCAACAAGTTCCATATTTGTAGTTCCAATTATACATTGCTTTCCCATTAGTATCCTGTACCTCTATAACCCGGAACTTAGACCCGAGTCCGGGTTATATAACCCACAACTTGGGACACCCGAGTTCCGGGCTATATAACCCGGACTCGGGTCTAAGTTCCCGAGTCTATAACCCGGACTTAAAGTTGTAAATGATGCTTACGTCCCAATTGTACACATCATCGTGCCCTAATCTTGTAGTGAGAGTGGTGAATAAGGACAAGGAAGCAAAAGTACCTCGATCATTGCCAAGACACACCTGAAGATGAACACGCGAAAGTAAACAATGCACGGAGAAATTTTTGGGTTTATCCACCAACACGCGCGTGCTCAAGTCTTTCTCGTGTGCATTGTTGGGTTGTGATAATCTTTCTCATTCATTATTATTTATGATACCTTAATAGCTTTATTTGTGATCGCCCCTTGGCCCTCTGAAAACTATGGTTCCCACGCACCATTTTGTTGTCACTATTTCGCTTATGGCATTCCACCGAGGTTTTGGTTCTTTTGTCTTTTCTTGTAGTGCAGTTCGTTCACCTTCGGCACCAAGATTGCTAACCCTTTTTTGATTTCGTTCTCCTTCCCTTTTTTTCTCCTTTTTTATTCCTCGTGGAAGTGTCGCATCCCAAAAGCCACACATGTTAAGCATCACGCGGTGGGATGTGAAGGTTTCCCAAGATTTCATTTGGCGTACAGCATTTAACCATCATGTTATTTTCAAGTATTCCAACCGACAAAGACCCAAATTGTTTGACAACCGGTATACTCACGATCTGGAAAATCAAAAAGTAATTAGTTGTGGTTATTCGTTGTCGGGCCGTGGTCGCTCGATTCTTCAAAACCTCATTCAGAGTCAAGCCGCCATTTTTCTTTTTTGCTTCCGTTTTGGTTGTTGGCACACGATTTCATCATCCTTTTAGCTAGTTTGATGTGGCCACACCACGAAACAATACCGGGCAGGTGCGGAATCAAGTTGTCACGCCAATGTCGCCAATGTCCATAGAGTAACAACAGAACGCTTGCGCCGCATTGTAATGTAAAAGATCATGTTAGTATTTTATGGACATTTAACACTGAAGCCTCTCACATGAAATCCAAAGGACACGAACCAAGAACAATTTGTGACGAGAAAATGCGACTTCTTACATGTGCCAGGATGCTTTCGCACTTCCATTGTCGTTACTTTGTTCCTCAAGGGTCAATACTAGAGTTGAAACGGGAGCGGTGGGAGAAAAAGGTGCCATGATTCGTTCCCTCATTCGAATCAACCGACACACATGCACGATGGTCCCATCCTTCGAACAGCAAAAGATGTAGGAGCTCCCTTGTTTTGGGACTGATAGGAATGCTGGAAAGGATTGTCAAACTATCATGCTTTCCAGCGCACATTGAGGAAGCCCAAAACCATCAACCCCGAGGTAAGCAGAGCAAGGGCACTACTGCTGCACCAAGGGCACACACCGCACGACAAGGATGCCATCCATGAAGCATTTAAATCTCACAAAGAGAAGGTTACCTTTCGGCTCCCTCACTATGCGAGTCATCCATCCTTGCAACTTGCCATAGCACTCCCGTTTTGTGGCATAGCCACGACTTGAGCTTAGGGTGCGCAAAACGGTAGGGGGCACTGCAACAAATTTTACCCACGGCATTCCCAAAGGACTTAGAGTCATACATTGCATTGGAAATGACGCATAGTGTCCGAGTGTCTAACTTTTGTGTCAATAATCTTTAATTTTTGCTTATTTCAAATGTAAATTGTCTTGCTTCTTTCACGATTCCAAGACAATCCCGACTACCGATTCCGGGGTTGTGGACTAGGGGGTGGCGTTGGTGTTTGCTCTCGGGCCGTAGGTGCTGTGGGTGTCTTTGGTGGACGGCGCTGCCATTTCTCGGATGTGGCGTTGGATGTGCGCTTAGGTGCTATCCCGTGCTGACGTGGGGTGTGTGGCTTTTTTCGTATGGGCGCAAGCTACCCTTTTTGCTTTAATTCTTGCTCAATACGAATTCTATTCGTACGCTTCGTACCCTTCTGGTTGGTTATGTGTGCTTCAGCCGCATTTGTTGTGCTATCACATTGCATTCGTCGGCATCCATCAGAGGCCCTTTTTTTCCCCCACAATCCCTCGCATTGGTGGGCCTACTGCAGTGACTGTCCGCCTCCTGAACGATCACACAGCAGCCGCACCCGGCAGAAACTGATTTCGCGTGAGTCTCCGTCACGGCAGCTTCGTTCCGTTGCTTCCTGCCGCATTCGGGTCCGGTGATCTCGTGATGTCTTTCGGCGAAAGATTCGGCGGTTGCAGCAGACTTCCATCCCGCCAATGTTACCAAAGAAAAATATCAAGAAGAGGATAATGATTTCCCCCATATGAAAGACAGCTTTGGAAATATTCGATCAGCTGAGGCACGGTGAAAAGGGGTGCGGTTTGCTGACTTTTGTTTAATTTGCATAGATGACACTCTTGGTTGATGGTTTGAAAGTTGATAGCCTATCATTTGATTCAAATTGTATTCGTATGTCAAGGTTTACCAAATTGTCATGCGTGTTCCATAAGGTTGGCCAAGTGTGGTTACGCAAAGCTTTACCTCCCTTGATCGTTATTGAAAACATCGCATACAAGAATGGGGCGCTATTCCTTCCTAAACTAAATTCTTGTGCATTCGTGGACATTTTAGCAGTTTGTCGCCGCGTTTTGGTGATTGTGATGTGACAATATCCGAAATTCTTGAACGTGACATGCTTGCCTTGGGATTTCGACAACACTCACATGTTCCCTCTCCATAATTTGTCGGGAAAGAACATTTGGTTGTTCCGTGGCATGCGTAATCCTTCCCGGGATAATTGAAGTCCGGATCTCAGGAATGGCAACTCTCGCACGGCAACTTTCGGTAATCCCGAGTATGGCTCCGAGCCCGGATCGCTTTGTGTGCGAGCATGCCGACCGCACTTGTACAAGTACAATCGCATGCCGCTCATGAAGTTGCGCACATATTACTGTACAGTACGATCGTCGTGAAAGGAGCACAAGTGGAAAGAACCCTCATTCTCCATTTGCATCCACATACAAATTGACACGTGCAATGCACCGCTTTCGGTTGTTGCACGTTCCCTCTCAATTTTTGCAAATGTATTCTTCCATCCACGTTTCTAGGTAATCACACATGAAGACTTTGGCAAATGCAACCGTGGTGCAATTTGGTGAAACGCTTAAAACTAATCGCACTAAACCACAATGCAAGGTGTACTTGGCGGGCTAGACTACGATGACAACAAAACTCAAATTTAATAACACGACGATACGTGCGACGGGATGTCTCTTATATTCCCATATGCGCGAGAAAAAAGAAAAATCTCTACGCAAATGTTCACGTGATTGGACGTCCACTAAAAATTGCATTCCGCGCGCAAACAAACAACCACAGCCAATTCTCACCCACAAGAACACGTATTGCGAAGGTGGGGCGTGATAATTTGTGATTCGTGATAACGTGAAAATTGAGCATTAATTTTGTGCCCATTCGTTTCAACTTGGTGTTCCTACATTGGTGCCTACGGGCACATGCTACCTTTCGTGCTCTTGCTATTGTTTGTAAGATATCTTAGCACACACCCCAAAGAATGGTTGCGGAGGGGTTGTGTTATCACATTATGCACTTCATGTTCGGTGCCATTTGGGCCAATATCTTCAACACTATTGCTGTGTTAAATGAATGTTGCTAACTCGACGAAGTGAGGGGCATCCCTTGGTGCGGCACCACATGGCTTCTTCCGGGTGATGGCCATCGTCATGAAAACCAAAGGAAAGAGAGCGAAGCGAGGGGAGGGGGAAGCGGAAGGGGGGTACAACATGTTGTTGATGTGGCTACCCTCGGTTTGGAGGTTTTTTGCAAAGAATGCATGGCTTGTGCGGTTGAAAGCCTTGCTGCATCATTTTATCACAGCCCACGTGACCAGTCGTTTGTTTGCATGTGCGATGTGGTAAGGGTGTTCGGGTGATTGGTGCATTGTTGCAGCTCCATGCGTGGCATCATTTGGTTCTTTCTCATTAGGGTGTAGGTGCCCACACCCACACACACAAGGTAGGAAGGAAATGACTATCCTTGATCCGACAAGGGTGCACATGTCATCATGTTTGCAAACAAAGGTTTCTTTGCCGCATGTAAATGTGTCCACATTTGACTCCATGCGCCACCTTAGTCTTTCAAAGTTTGTTAAATCAAAGATTAAACCCAAAATTTGTTCTATTTCCCGTGAAGATTTTCTTTGTTTTTGCTGTTGCCTCGCTGCCTTGCAAACCTCAAAAGCCCCACCCTTCAACGGCTCACTCGAATGGGGAGAATTGACTTCCAAATGGGTATTGAACCCACTATTGAAGCAATGGTGACCATCAAATGATGGGTAACGAAAAATGCACTCGTTTGAACATGGCTTGCTCCTTCGGTTGAGTTTCGGCCACCTTTGGACCACTCGAAGGGCCACGAATACGCTTCCTCTTTCCTTATGGAGGGGCCGTTGATTGCCGAGTTCCTATATCACCCCGGAGAAAAATAAGGCGAGATAACTACCTCGGGCGGGGTAACCTAAGACGAAGTCAAATTTACACGACGAAAGTTTGGTGAAATTTATAAAACGAACGTACGGATATTCGCTGGAAGGTTCCAGTGAAAGATTCATAAAGCTAAAGATGCGGGCGACGCATTTCATGTTTTACCGGTATTCGAAGCAAACGACACGGACACGGACATGTCGTCTCTCATGTTCACTAAGACGAATGGAGGAATCGCTCTTCTTCGAGTTCATGTTTCGTTGCGTTCCACAAAAGCAAGCAACTGCTCTTCCATTTGTGCCGGGTACCGATATCGCGCGCCCATGTGGGGCAATGGCCACGGCTCTTGTTCTACCAATGGACTATAGTGTACCTCCAATTTTTCACGTATTGATTCGGCACAAAAGACAGTGTTTTTCGACACGTGGAGTCAAGTTCACGGGTCGCGTGTGCAGGAACCTTGCCAATCCGCTATTTTCCTTCGTAGCGTGAATTGAGGTGTCACGCCATGAAGCGTTCGCGGTCAACCTTGCAATATTTGTGTCAATCGTATTTGTCCATGCATGAGTATGTGCATGTATTTAGTTGTGCCATGTGATGCGGCCACATGCAACACGCACATGGTGCCTTTTTAGATGCCTCGAGGATGGCAATCCCACCTTTATTGATCGTTTTGCACTTGTGGATATGGGGGACGTTCGGTGGGAACATGGACGTGTCTACATTCAACAAAGACAACACTTATGCCCTTGAGATTGGCACAAACACCATTCCTCTGCCCCATCTAAACCGATGGCACACATGCCACCCGATGGTGGATTTTATCATCAGCCGTTGCTTTGAGAGCTTGTATTGGTTACCTCGCTTGCTCAAGGTAACGATGAGGGTAGAGGGTGCCCTGTGACCCAAGAGAACCGCTCCCGTTGTCTAAGAACGGCCTTGTCCAAGCCCGGCGACCCCTTCCAACCGTTGCCATTGTGACCCTCGTTTGTTTGGTTGAGAAGATGGCACGCACGAGAGCGCATCCTCGTGGGAAAGAGGGGGGCAAGCAAGTGTTCCATGCCGTTTCGTGATTGTTGTTTTGCCCTACGACCTATCGTACTTGTAGTTGTGCATCTCACAGGTGTTGGATAACCAAGTGCCTCACCAAATCTATATCTACGAGAAGTGCATCTCCAACACCAGCCTTAGCGCATGGGATGTCCACCATAACGTGACTCGAATCCCAATGACCAATGTAGGATTTGAGGCGACTGCGTACTTGGGGCATATGCAGAACATGAAGGCATTTGGAAGATTGAATGTGTTCCTAATGGCCGATGTCGACCGCTATCCGCCGTTTGCCGAGGTGTATGCCATGTTGGGCACTAAGGGACCCACGTCGGGAAGGTTGGGACTCCATCCATTTTTGGACGATCAAGATGGGGTGCTCACTGCTTGCGTCCTTTGACTGTTTGGGCCTGCAACCCTTCGAAAAAAAATTGTGGCACCTTACAAGGGCATGCAATGCAAAGACTCCCTCTATTTTGTCCCTCCTTCCCTACAACCACGCTAAAGAGCACGCAATGTGTTGAAATTTGTCATTGTCGGGAGTGTACATCAAGATAGGAGGGGTGTGTTTGTGTGTGCCTCCCTTAGGGGGCTGCGCCTCCCGAGCTCCCTGCGGGAACTTGCACAATGGTAGGATCTGCGCATATCGGATGTGTGACTCCCCATCGCATTGCCAACGCATCTTCGGTCAATCAAATCAATCCCCAGTGCATCACGAACCACCTCTGGTCCGGAGGCAAATGTGTCACATCAATATCGCAGCGTGTTTCATCTCACGCGCCATCAAATGCCATACTCAACCGTCCTCACCTCACCCGCACCACTGCCGTTGCTGCGATGAGGCCCAGAGTTCAGTTGTGCACTCTGAACGCTGCGCACTGCACACTTGGCACCTAGCGCACTGTGAAGTGCGGACCACGCACTCTGCCTACTCCACACACACCGGAATGCACCCCAAGAATTCAACACCTGCAACACAGACGCGCAGTTGCACACTGTGCAAGCTGCGCATTTCACACCGCGCATTGCACTCTGCTCAGACAGCCCCATGTCCCCCTGCTGCTCAGAAGCGGGACCAGATGATCAAGTCAGTGCTACTGGCACCGCCAGAGACCGGGCTGTTCTTCCTGTCCACGCGTTTCCGCCGCATGAAGTGCCGCGGCCGCTGGCGGACGGTGCACATGATGCACAAGAACGTATTCCGCAAGCCATGCCCGAAGGAAGGCATCGGGACGTTCTGCCACGCCCTGTTCATGGCATCGTGTGACAGGTTTGTGTGCTGTGAGGGACTTCAAGGCCCCCAAAACGATTTTAAAGCGATGTCGAAAGCGATGCGTGCGGTGGGGCGAATCCCCTGCCCGCTTGGCGCAGGCGCGCATGCTCCCCGCCCACACAGTTTTGAGTAAGATGGGTGAATGACCCGCAAGCGGTGCAACGGGTTTAAAGCACATCTCTATCTGCCAGGGAAGACCATGCCCCAAAAGATGGGCACAAACAGACGGTCGAAGGTAAGATAGGGTGAGCACGAGAGGGTCTGTCCCTACACAAGGGGGGCCAGAAGGGGGGCCAGAGGGGAGGGGGCTGATGGCACGGACAGACCCCCCCCCCCACTCCCCAACAGACCACCAGTCCGCGTTCCGGTGACGCCTGAGGGCAGGGCTCCACCGGACGAAAATTGGGAAATTGGGGAAATGCTTTGTTTTTTGAATAACCAAATTCTTCACTCATTTTTGCGTTTGTCAATGTGTAAGGGGTTTGCACCCTAGCGGCAGGTGGGCACCCCATCCCTTCGGCCTCGAGAAGGCCATGGCATGTGCAGGTGCCCCGCCTGCCCTGTAGCAACCGCATCGTGCTGAGGAAAACCACTGGGGTGGCGCATCAGAACACTATAGAGACCGGTGCCATGCACCGATTGAGATGAGTTTTGCGAAGTGTGTGCATCACGGTGCGTATGTCACACCAGCGTGCTCTCACCCACGGCCTTCCACGCAACAGGCTGCGGTCCATTCCGCCCCGCGTATTGGACAATGCTTTGATCCAAGTGAACGGCACTTTCACACCAGAGCCACAGGCGGGGACGTCGAAAGGGGTGTTAAACAAGGCCATTGAGGTGTTCAACGAAGAGAAGGACCACCACGACCAGTCGTTGTGCACCGGCTCACTGCACGCGTCGTGTGTGGCCCGCATGAAGCGGGAGGCCACAGACTTGGAGCACATGTGGCATCTGGTGCTCGGGGGGCCCCCCGTCCTCACGGAGGAATACGGACCTTTCCATGGGTATGGCCGCACCGACGGCAAGGACAAGCCCATTGATGACGGTCGTACTTATGCTTTAGAAGAGGCTGCGGAAGGGAGCGCGGCGGTAGGAGGAGGCGAGTAGCAGATTCGACGATGGTGTGCTGATTTCTTGCCTTCCTCATCATCGCACCCTCACCAATTACCAAATGAGCAGTGCCTCAGTCCAAGTTTGCTCAATGGCCCTCGCTCTATGTCAGTTGGCAGTGGCTGGATGGTCACTTGGAGGTGCGCAACGGAATGGCGTGGGGTGCCAAGACGTGCCTGGCGCATTCAATCATCCTCACGGAGAACTACTCTTGAATGGAATGGGCCGTGTTGCGCGAGCGCATGCTGCTCTCAGAGATCGCTGCTGCTGCTGCTTCTGCTGGGGCAACAGTGCAACGACACGTTCGGATGCGCAAATGTGGGGAACGAGCGCAAAGGGCGACGGTGCTCCTTCGGCGATGTTTGTGCAGGACGTAAATGCGTCTCGGAAAGGGCCCTTAAATCAGGGGTTCGAAGTGCAGGAGCTACGGAGCCGAAAATCGGACCGCGGCCGCCGGGTGTTTGCCACCAGTTGGGGGTCCGCACCGGCGCCCCGGCATGCCCACACGTGTGCCACCGCGACCTCCGTTGCCGGTTCAGCCACGCGCCTCTACGGTGTACCCTCGGGCGCCAGTGGCGCAGCCCCGCGTCTGGAGCGCACCCGCGAGTCCTGAGGTGGGGTCTTGGAAGTCCAGCCCAACGCAGCACCCTGCGGCCCATGAGGCCCGCCCCGGGCCATGCGCTCCTGGTTTGGCCCAGGCAATTCCAGAGTCTTGAGGCCACCGACGAAGGCGGCCCTGCACCCTCCGCCGCAACCGCCCCGCTGCTCCACCGGCCCGGGGGGCACGATTGACCAAATGATGCGCCCTGTACGCCCAGTTTGCCCTGCGTTGCTTTCCATTTCAGTGCTGCATCGTCCCCCGGGCGAGCTCACCTTAGGTCCGCCGAAATCTCTGGGCAGGCCGTGCCTCCAGACGCCGTGATGGACATCCGCAACGGCGCGGCGAATAGGCTCAATCCTGATACAGGGAACACTCTGAGGAGGTCCTTGCAACCGCCCGGCCGGTTGTAGCCAGCGCCCGCTGGAAGTATTGCACACAGATCAGAATGTAGAGTCGAGGGCAAAGGCGGACTAATCATCATTGCCCCAATGCGCCGTCCCACTGATGGGTACCGCCTGGTGATCCGGAACCTCGTCGCCTTCTGCTACGCAGCCAGCGCTAGAAAGCGCCCTTGACACTGTCCGGTCTTGGGGAAGCTGCCACATTGGCGCAGCAGCACGCTGTGAGCAGTGATGCAAACCGCACCCTCTGTCTTCCTCCCATCCGTCCGGCCGGAATGTCCGAACCGCAGGGTGTGCACCAGCCGGCACGCTCGTAGCCAGCCTGGCCCCACCCTGCCCTGCCACCCCATGCCTCGATCCAGATTTGCTGGGGCCTCAATATGCACCACAGGTCCGGCCAGGTGAGGCAAAACAGACGGGGATCCCGTTCCCAAAACACCGTCCTTACGCGCCGTAAGCATGCGTTTCGCCACGGGGCGCAAAAGGGGAGGGCCCTCCCACCGTAGCTATGAGCGTAGTGAGATTCCTGCCGCCGACAGAGCAAGAGCGAGAGCTGCAATCATTGCTGGAGGCGAGCAGAACAGACTGCTGGCGCGCACAACGAAACACCCGGACTCTGACATATCGCTTCGTCAGGCGAATTTGGAGAGTTGGGAGGGGAGGTCAGATGATGCATGTTGAGGTGGAATCCAAACAGTCTGGATTTGCTCACGTGCATGAAACTCGCAGCAACGGACTGGTGCCTTCCAGGGGCAGTCAGGTCACTAATCACCTCGTCTTGTCCACCTAGTGCCGAATCCCGTTCATTCCGTGAGAAACTGATCGTAGTCATACCCCTTCCCCAACCTCCGAATCCCTGGTCTGCAGCGTTTTGCCCCCGGTATTTTTCAGGCAATTAAAGCAGGTGAATCTGCAGATGAGGCAGGTCTGGCATGAAGTGATTTTGTGGTGCTATTCTGCTTTGATATTTTGTTAATTGCTGTGAATGCTGTGCTGCGTCTTTCCGTTTGCTGGTGTACCTTTTGGGTAGCAGTGTAGCAGAATGTGCACGATGGGCTGTCCAGCTGCCAAAAGTGCCAAAATACTGATAGTACCACCCATGCAGACCCCTCCCCCCTCTTCGCCAAGGAAGTGCGTACGTTAGATTACACCTGCCCCAACTATTGACCTTTCTCGCTTAAATTCAAGGGCTGCTTGGGTGAACCAACGAAACGGGAGTTCTGTGGAAACGGACTCCGAATTGACCCCCAACCCTCCACCCGTGGGTGATGGTGCTGCCAGAGATGGAAGTGTTCGTGACGGGACACGCTCAGCTAACTCTGTTCTGGAATATGATTCAAAGGTGCACCTGCCAGGGACACAATGCAGCACATGCACACTGTCGTGTCAGAAACTGGAGGGGTACGCTTGACCAGTATCCTCGAACCCCCCAGAGCCACAGCCGTTGGAGAGGGGGCGACGGCCTTTGGAGAGGCCAAACGCGCCAACACCCCAGCCCCCTTGCGGCAACAGACTGTTGGTGCGCACCAATCCCGAGACTGTGTTGAGGATTGCCTCTGGCAAGATGGCAACCCTGCCCTTGCCTGCGGGTGCACGTGTGCACTGGCAGGTTGTTACATCTTTGGGTACGCACAAGAGGTGCACTAGGTTCTTGTTGGAGATTCATGGCATACCATGGTATTTTGTTGGAGATTCAGAGCATACCAAAAGGGTGGGATGCTTGGAATGTACAAGAGTGACTTTATCAGAAAATTTTCCATAATTTTTTTTCCTAATCTGACGCAGCCATTCTCCTAGGCCCAGTCCCCCTTTGGCAGGGCGGTCAAGAAATTGGGGCTCGAGCCAACATTCTCTTGGACCTTTTTGGCTTTGTGAAAAAGGATTCTTCTTCAATTGCTGGCTGAGGGGTTTATTGTGGAGATCACCAGGTGAGCAGTCATGCCTTTCTGGGTGGGACTGGGGAACAGACTTCATGTGTACCATGTGTACATTATGCCGGTTTCATTTTCTGTATGATGGAGCTGAGTATTTTACTGGTTCCAGGCTGCCATGGGACAGAGCATTATTTGAGTGTAGTGCTGTTTGTTCTTGCAGAGATGTGCATGTGATTGATTGGCCAGTTTTCTTCTTTCCTCATGGGGATGGTGAAGGGGATGTAGATGGTCGCAAAAATACAGATGTGGATGGCAAGGGCAATATTTTGATGGAGGTGATGGCTATGGACAGCGTACCGTATGCGGTGCATGCAATGCGCATGATGCATGTATCAGGGTTGTTCCATGGACCCACACACCTGGTTTCCACCGCCGTGCATGTGTTTGAGGGTGCTAACAAGTTTAACAATGGCACATACTGCATTGCGTCAACAACATGAACAATTTTCACGGCATCCTACGGGCATCACTGTCGCCTACATCCCATCAAAAGACATCCGAGTAAAGGAGGTAGGGTGACAGCCACCATTACCTCCCTTTCTGCGTGTGGGGCAGGGGACGGGGGGGGGGGGGCGCAAAAAAATATTCGCGGTATCACCATTTCCCCCCCCCCCCCCAGGGGGGGGAGGGCCCAAAAAAAACCCCTCAATTTCGCACCCCAATTTCCCCCCCAAACAACATCTTATTACTATGCAGTATGAAGTAGGCTATACACATGTTGTAGGCCAATTCCGGTCCCCAACCATTTCCCATGCTGTTGGTACAAATTTGGCAATGCTCCGTATCCCAACCGGTCCAAAGTTCAGCCACCACAAAGCAAGGGTGTTGACTGTGGGGCCCCAAGAGTTTTGGCTTGGGGTAAAATGGGTCAAAATGACCCGTCAGTTTTCTACGAACACCACCTTTGCATGCCATGTTGCTCTGTATTGTTCTTTCTTCTTTTTCTACAAACCTAGTTGAATTTGCAACCTTTCAACTGGTTTTGCGCACAACCAATGCCGAGCCTGAGCTTGGGCGTATTGAACATTGGTGGGGTGAGCCCTTATAGCATGTTGGACTTTCTTGTCTTGGGTGCCATTATTGCATACATAAGTGCTACAACACTCTTGACAATGGCGCTGTCCTCAACATCTACGCGAATCATGGAGTACACACTCGTGGAGGCCATTTGTCTTGCTAATGGGGCACAAACCACTTGGATCATACAAGGTGCACGGTTGCGTGCCAGTTGTACTGGTACGGCATTCCGAGTCCTCAAGTTGTTGGATTTCTTGATTTATTCTTTGAGATAAGATCAAGGAAGTTTTGTTGCGCCTTGCAACCGCCCCCCCCCCCCCCGACTGCCCGCATTTGCGATTTGCTAGAGTACGAGGGGTGTTTGATTGGCGTGGGGAGCAGGAATGACCGTTGGTTTTACGTTGATGTGTACCCCCCCCCCTCAGGCTCCAAGTGGTGGAGCACTCTATACCGAGTTTTTCAATGTTGCAGACCTCGCCGATGTTGTGCTGCTTCCCGATAGTTTGGCACGGACTGCCACTTCACTGATTGACACCCTACCCCTCCAAAAGGGGGGGGTTGGCAGAGGCCAAAAAAAAGTTTGTGCACCTACAATCGGCCTCAAATTTCCGGCCCCTTTGATAAATTTCACTTTTTGCCGGAGGCAAATTCTTCTAATGTAAGGGGGGGGGGTTCAGCCAGGGCTAGCTAGCCAGGGCCCCAAACAGCTTCCCCGCCCCCCCGGGGTCACTAAGCATTGGCCTGGAGCAAACCGATGCCGACTGGAAGGCGGCATCGTTTGGGCGTGGCGTATCTTGGCATTGGCCGCGTGTGGACGTTTGAGGACATGTTGGCGTTGCCCAAGCGTTGTGTAGGCATTGTGTGCCCATTGTGCAGGGAAGTAGTAGAACGGCCGTGCACCATCAGAGTAGGGCGGCATTGTATTTTGGGTGCCATTTTTTTCGCTTGCTTTCAAGAGGTGGTGGGCGTTCTGGGGGTGCAGTATGGGCTCCAGCGCCGACTGTGCCCTAGGGATGCATTAGAAAGGGGGGAGGTACCCCCCCCCCCGCCCCCTCCTTCCGGGCGCACAGCCTTTGCCGGTTACTGTCTCCCCGACAGCAAGTGCCAGCTTCAATGGCATCTGTAACCGACAGTATCCGCCCCCAACCGCTTCTAGGCCCCTCTCTGAGATCCCTTCCCTTCTAATACATCCCTGGCTTGGCCCACAGTGCCCGCGCAGTACACATGTGGTGTGTAGTTGCCTTATTGGACAGGCCTCCATAGGACCTCTCCGCTTCTGCTAGACGTATGTTTCACGCGCCCCCAATCCGCCTCCCCCCTCTGAATGGCCGAGAGCCCGTTGATGCCCTTCGCGCAAACCCCTCAGCCTCTTGTGTGCGGAGATTCCGCCCCCCGGTCCCTCCATTCGACAAGGGGCACTGTGTGTGCAATGCGGCAACCTCTCCCAAACGGCGCCTTTTTTGACACTATTTGTGCACCCACGGTCTTGCGCAACGACCGCCCTCCCTTCAATCGGCAGTTTTTTTACGGTTAGACCCTATTCAATGACCACTCGGTGGCCAACCGGCGGTGTTTTGCGTGACGCAGCGACTCACAACCACCCTGTGGCCGGCCCATGAAACATCACCGGCCGTTGCGCGTGGAGGACGGGTAATGCCGGCGACGGCAGCCACTGACAGGGAAGGATTGGGTTGCAGCGCACGCGATTCTGGGTGGGGTAAAGGTGAAGGTGAGGTACCTGATCTCAAAGTCCCGGCGTAAAGTTACCCTTTCTCCCTCACAGCGTCCCTCTGGCTCCCGGGGAAGACATACATCGCAAATTTACGCGTGATTGTGTACCCATTACACCCACATTGCAAGCGGCACATATTATTGCCACTCCCTTGATATGCATGAAGTTTTGCGCATCCTGGGGGTAGTGCAAATGCAACCAGTTGCACCACCTATGTTGCAAGAAGACCTACTGTTTCCTCTGCCTCTCGTTTGCAAATAGTGCGGCCGAGCAACAGTGTGCAGGAGCACAACAAAGCCTATAATGCTTCTATGGGTAACAATTGGTTTTGTTTGTGTGGCAAAAAGTCGTCTAGATTGGGGTGACCAAGTAGTAGTACATTTGAGCAACACTGCAAAACTAGCCAACAACACTTGCGCTTCATGCAAGAGAATCGTCCCCCTCAACCACGTGAACGCTCAGTGTTGGCCTTCTTTCGGGCAACACCGTCGAGTTGCAAGCCCAGCCTCCAAGCTACGCATACCATGGACTCAAGGGCCCAGCAATCCATTTTCCTTGCAGATTTGCCACTTTCCAGCCCCACCTTGTCTGAGGGGTAGAGCCCGACACTACCATATTTGGTTACGGTGGGAGCACTGATGGGCGTTGCCACCTTGTAATGAACAAGGTGAAGACCCCCAAAGCACAATTTCAGCCAACTGTTGCATGTTGTGCCCATGGATGCTTCATGAAGCATAATATGGCATCATTATGGAAACTTGTTGTACACAACGAGCCAATCAAGTGCCAATGGGGTATACCGATACATCATGGAGCAACACATCAAGGTGGATGAAGGCCGGACCTTTATTGGTGGGTGGGTGGTCGGGTTCACAAAAACTAGACACCATGCGACAGGGACAATCACAGGTTTGATGGTTGAAAGTGACAGCGACAGTTGTGATGTAAAAATTCGCCTCCTCTAGGAATAGAACCAAGGACCATTTATCCAGGGTCTAGGGTGTACACCACTGGACCATCTATTGTCAGTGCTAATTTGAGATCAAGTACTATGTACAGCTTGATGTTCGATTTTTGTTTTCAAATTTTCAGTATGCAATGGACATGGGATGCAGGATAAGAGAACCCCCTCCCCCCCTACTGGGGGGCCGCGGGGGTGGGGGGTCCAGGTGGGTGGGTGGGTGGGTTGCCTAGTCCTGAGGCAGTCCCAAAATAACCCCCCCCCCCAGTGGTACAAAACTGGTCTGCGCTGCACTGCAGCAAGAAACACACTGAACAATGTGGTTATGACCATGCGCCTGTGACACGGGGGCGTATGCGAGCCCAGTTTCCGTTGCCTCATGGCCCAGTGGCAAGCAAAGGTTTGATGCATACCACTCAAAATTTGATGCCTCTCCCTCGGAGCAAGAAGTGTGGCAGCATTCCATAGCCAAGCAACGTGCTTTGATGGTAGGCAAAACAGCCAACAATGCAACCCAAAAGGAGCACGTGCTGCCGAAAGGCGGAAGGACAAGAAAACAAAAAGTAAAACGTAAAAACTCGTCGTGGAGTCATCATTGCAACAGGAGGCAGTGGCCAAAGCTGATGAGGCGGAAGAGGATGCATGGCAGCAATGTCGGTCCCCAGGGGTGCCCAACTACCTGCATTGTCACCAACTTATCACCCAAGCCCATCATAGGGGCGTCAGAAAGGTTTAAGAAAAAATCGAATTTTCGAAAATTTTCAAGTGCCACTAAATAGCCCAGACAACAGCAGTTTTGGGGCTTTCATGGGGGCCCATGGCCTCAGCTACATGGGCCTAGCCGCCAGCAAAAACAGTCAAACGACCCCGGCAACAACCAGCACATCCTCAATATGCCAATTATTGGGCGCCGCTGATGCACAAACGGCACACCATGCCACATTCAGCACAGCCCCAACACACCAACTACTGGGCTCCGCGAACGCGGAAACGACACCAGCAAGAGCACCAGCCGCAGCGGCCGACAGAAAGCAGCGACCCGACGCAACATGCGAAGGGAAGAATGGGTGACTGTCCAGGGCCCCGTAAAGGAACATCAACCAGACGGAATGTCACACAGGGGGGTGTTGTAGCTGCAAGCAAATGTCTCAAAAAATTTATGGGGAAAATTGCAACCACAAGTAACCAAAAAATGTATCTGCAAATAATCGAGTCATTGTCGAATTGATTAATAATGCCTCCACAGAGTGCCAGCAAAGTGCCAGTTGTATGGTGTGCCAGATGACAGGGAATTTTTTTCCTGGGGTCCCAGTGAAAAGGCAGTACCAGGATTTTTTGGCTCATCTATGCGCCTCCACTACTGCAACCTACTTCACAAGAGATGTTTCTGTCTGTCGACGACAACAAGTGCCACCCCTCGAAATGCCAGGAAACCATGCCGAACCACAGTGCAGCTTTTGCAAAGGCCACTGGCTTGGGCAGAAACGGGGGCACTGTTATCGTCGATGATCCTGTTTGGCAAACGCCACAGACATCGCTTACTGAAAATGCTGGGAATCCTGGAGGTCATGTTCCAGGCTACCTCACGGGATTTTTTGGTGTTCCCACATTTTCGATCGTTTTGGCTGCGAAAACAAGCAATGTTGCAGGCACTGTATTTGGGTGCGATAGATGCAGGCTATCACCACTGCAAAATATACTGGCACGTTTTGGTTCTGGCAGCGGCACTGTTGTCAGTCACGCTTTGCATTTTGTGCATTTCACCTGTGCCCAACGGCTGGTCCCTGGTCAGAAGGTGATTTTCACCTCTAGCAACCCTTCTCCCTGTGGTGAGATGGGCAATGGTACGTGCAACATTGGTTGAGTTGTACTTTCGCAGTACGGGAGACCACGTGCACCCAGACTAGTACCGCTTTCAGGCATGGGCTTTGAATGGTTCCTCGGCCCGCCCCACTTGGCCTGCCCTCCACCTAGGTGCTTTGTATTCATGTTCGTGTTTATGGTTGTGTGGTGAACGCCTTCTGATATTTTGTTTCATCCAATTGTTGATCTCATATGTATTCAGATTTGCTGCTTTATGTTGTGATGGATGTTTGCCGAATGGATATGGATGCCATTGCCAAGAGCCCACCGCCAGCGTCCATCCCAATGCCAGCCTTCCCCCAAGAAGGTTTTGACCCCACAAGGCCTCCTGCAGAAGCCTTTGCACCAGGCATTGACATTTTGCTGAAACAAATCCAAGCAGCATGTCAGCCACCATTCTCCACCACAATCCAAAGAAGCATGGATTTCACCCAGGCCGTCCCGCCACAGGGGGTGGACGACCTACTGAGGCATGTGGAGGTGGAGTGTGGCAATTTCAAAGCGACGTTCAATGCATTTGAAAGCAGTATCTCATGCTTATGTGAACAATGCCTGAAATCCACAGGTGTGCAGCTGTTTGTTTGCATTGATCTCAGGGTTGGGGCCGTGACCATTCATCATGGTGGCCCCCAGATTTGTATCCTTTTCTGGGTTCAAGTGGTGATATGGATGGCCAAACGAGTGCTTTGCTCTTGGCGCCTGCACCTGCACCATATGTGTACTCCAGAGGGAGGTGGAACAACGCTGGGCGCTCACCAGGCATCTTTTATCCGGTATCCAAGTACACCCTACACACCGTAGCCGGCGTGCAATAATTCCACAGCCACTGCTCAGTTTTCTTTTGTCCACTTGCCGACGCTTGGCATGGCAGCACTTGCATCGAGTGTCTTGGGTGGGTAAATGTACTGTCGCGTGCGCATTTTGATAAGCAGAGCGTTGGAGGTGGCATCTCGTACTTTGGGCCCATCAACTCCAGCCTTGAACTCCAACTGCAATCACTTGTAGACACTGGCAGTAAGGTATCAATTACAACCTGGAAAATGCCTTGCGGGGATGCCCGGGTGTTGTTTGAAATGAGACAGCTGCTTAGACTCCACTGCTGCGGTGGCATGGAATGCCTGGTCTTTCTTTCTGCATCAGGGAAACGGCAGATGACTTGCACAGGGTTTGAGGCGCACAGTGGCCAAGGGCGCCATAAGAAGTGGAAGAACAGCATCAAATTGGACGAGCGGGAGTATTTCCGGGTTTTGCTTGCAGTGAAGCGGCATACCCTGAAGATCCGTGAGTGCGAGATGTACGCACGGGAATTGGAAATGCAGGCGGCCCCAAAAGATCACGTCACTGCGTTCTTGCTGCAGCAGCAGAAGAGTTTGGATGAGTCGGACCTAAAATCACGGCAGAAGGAAGTTGAGGATTTGGAAGCTGCCAATGCCAATTCGCCGAACTCAGGCCTCGGCGGAAAGAAATTGAATTTGGGTTTCTTGGTGCAAAGCCTGGGGGATGATCTCACCAGGTGTTATTTTAGTTGCAGCTTGTCAAATACAGGAAGGGCAGTCGGTGGTTGTGGTTGCACCTCGGTTGTGTTGTTGACAGCGTCTTGGATTGGTCATGAAGTGTGTGATTGTAGACACAAACGGATGTGGACGGTGTCAATGGTTATGGATGTAGATTCCACTGCTGCACACTTTCATCGATTTTTTGCCAGCCGGGTGTTTGAGACTGCTGGACCTAGGCTGTTTGTATAGGACAACAACATCATGCATAGGACGCTAACGGAGCCAGTGTCGAGGAATATCCAACACACAGTGCCAGTGCCCTGATATCAATTGGAATACCACGTTGTGCATGCCCTGGCACGCAATACTGAGGGTGCATGAACTGCTTGCTTGATTGACAATAGACACAAGGAGATGCATGGCAGCAGGACAGTGCGCATGCATCTATCACACCTGTTCTTGTAACAAGACGGAGGCATTGGGTACAATCAAATGTTTGTTCACATCAATCTGCATGCTGCTTGGTGTCTCTACACTTGTAATTGTGACTACAACCATAAGGTGCAAGTTCTGGGGTGCACATCTCAACGTAATTAAGGCTCTATCTAGGATTGTGTCCAGCGATATTTTGAAGGTATTGTCATGGCATATATAATTGTAGACACCATTGTAGATCCTGCCCGAATTCACATTCAGGAAAATGGTTGCAAGGGGAATTGTTGGAAGGGACATAGTTGCAAGCAACAGCGCCCCAGAGGAAAGGATGGATTGGAGGAGTCCAAAAGGAAAATGGATGGGCTGTCCCCCGCAGCGCCCTGGATATATCCCGGACCACTGGGATATATCCAGGCACCAGAATACATCCTGCAGGTCAGGGGCGCGCCAGGCAACCTGTAGAGCGCAAGAGATGCACGACTAAGTTGCGCACTACATAGCTAGTGGGAAGAGCATAATGCTGGCCCTCCGGCCCCAGGAACAGAGTTTGCATGGGACGTCATTCACTTCTGGAAGGCATTCCATTAAACCTGCAAGCAGGGTCATTGACTGATTGAGTCTGGCATATCACCTGAACCCACTCAGCAGGGAGGTTCTACTCAAGGCAAGGGGTGTGAGGCAGGTACTACAGCAACCCTGGCTCCATGACGCAATTACCTGACCCTTTGACTGGCCGGCTATTGACAACTCTCGCCCAACAATATTGCCTTGCTGACCTTTGCTGACCTTTGCTGACCCACCTCAATATGGTACTACACTCGTAGTCTCGTAGTACCAGTTTGCAAATATAATTTTTCGCCCCCCTCTCTTCAATTCGATTTTCTTGTCGGACCCTGACAGTGCACACAAGGCTCTTGTACAGTGTCTTACATTGTGTGAAATCCACAACGTGACACAGATCTACACCACTCCCTCCTGATGCCACCTCTGCCCATTCCTTCAGACTCTCTGCACATTACTCCACTAACAAAAAGAGGCCGTATGCCCAGGCAGACGATGGGACGCCGGATGAGCTTAAGGGCCTGGGCAGCCGGAAAGCCAGCCGGAAACAATTGGGTGTGTTCCTGGTCTCTCTGCCCAGCCCAGGCTGCAATGGAGAATCTTGCTGTGCTGGGATCTCACAAACTTGGTTCAGGCCCAGAGGGCATGGGATGTGACGCAGTGGCATGAATGCCGCGGTACGCTTGATTTGCTCCTAAGTGCCTATGTTCCCCCCCCATTTTTCCACACACCAACAGTTCCTAAGTCTGCAGATTCGATAGAGGCCGAGTGCTTGAATGTTTGACATCTTTTGCTGCCCTTGGTGCACTTTATAAATTCAGTGAGGGGCTGCAAGTGGATGTAGCCCCTCAGGGTAGCATGCAAGGTCCGTCATGCATTTGCACGCCGCTGGCGCGCGAGACTATTGGAATCGGAGGCCAAGCTCTTTTGACCCCGACCACTTTTGCCATTGTCCATGCCAGTGTTGTTCTCCAGTGCCGGTTCCGGTACTTTCATGTTTGGCATCCTCCTCTGGGCCAAGAAAACAAAACCTCAGAAAGTCTTACGACAGACAAGGGTCACACATTGTGTTGAACTTGTGTTCATTGCATAAACACGGGCTATCCTGCCGGCGCATGCCTGCTTGCTGCCGCTGCCACCGCCAACAGCTTCTTTTGCGTTGGAGGAGCTGTGGTGTCGGGTATCCATAGTGCGTAAGACTGTCTATTGTCAATATCAGCGACGTACCTGAAGAATTTGAGTACAATAGAGCAGTAGTCGGTGATGATGGACTTCAGGATGGGGTTGGGTTGGTTGTTGGCGAAGTGTCTTTGTGGCAGCGTTTGTGTTTGTACTTCGTTGTAGAGGACGTTAAGATGGTCAGTGCTTGGGAGTATGTTTTGCTTGCAGCGTGTTCGTCGTGGATTTCAGAAAGCATCGGTGTGGCAATGCATGTATTCAGGGCGAGGGGAAAATTGGCTTGCACGGGGGGGGGGGGGGGGTCGTGGGAGCCCCCCGAAGGAAGGGGGGGGGGTCTGGCAATGGGGCTCCTGTGACAGAACCCTTGGTAAAGTACCAATCACCTCGAAGAGAGGTTGTTAGATCAAGCGCAGGCGTGGGCGTCGTATATCCCCCTTTTTTGGGGTCATTCGCGTAGCACACCCCAAGGCATGATATAATAGTTTGTAGTCGGAAGGCTCCAAGCAGTGGGGATGCATATTCCTATCGTAACAACTCACGGTCGAATGGTAGCACAGTCAATTGCAGTTTTTTCGGTCGGCGGTTTGAATCCTTGCCAGTCGACTGCCATCGGCGGCGCCGCCGGCATGTGCGCCCGACCGGGGTTCGAACTGCTGACCAAAAAGTCTGCGACGGGCTGCACTACCATTTCGCCACTGCTTGCTCCTAGTGCCATTTCCCTCCCCACTGCTCGGAGCCAAGTCTGCCACTGACGAAAACCCAAACTGTGTGTTTCTGTCTGACGGGACATAAATACCACCACTGCTCCCCCCCCCGCCCCCTCAATGGAAGTTCAACTTTATTTGCCACCATCTATGACCTTTTTCAAGGCCCCGTCACGGGAGCCAAGGAGGGGGGGGGTCCGGGAAAAGGGCTCCAACGACCCCCTCCCCGCGCAAGCCAATTTTCCCCCTCCCCAGCTGTGGGGGTGGGAAGCACGTTTTGTCTGGTGGATTGGGTAATTCCATGCATGGCGGTTATGTACTTGGCATTTTTTAGTGTGTATTTGTTTGTTGGCGGATTTGGGCTTTTCAAGTATTCAGTACATGGGACTGAGTACGTTTCCCCAGTTTGTTTTGTATATGGCGATTTCAGAGCCATCTGATTAAAGAGGGTGGCGTGCCATTTCACACTGGAGTGCGCTTGGTTTGCTGCTTTTTTCGAATCTGTGTAAGGTGCAGTGTACAACGGGTGTGCAGAGTGTGTGTTGTATGGGCTGGCGTTTGAAGGAACTGACTACTGTTTTCCGACGTTGCTCTCATTTTTCACGTGTGGAGCTAAACCGCGTTGACACGAGGGAACAATTGCAGAGATTGTGAACAGAAGGGAGCGGCAAACAGGCGGGCCGCGGTACACATCGTGCAGATGCAAGGGGATGGGGTCGCCCCCTGCCCGCGGGTTCACGTCCCCAAACCCTCTGCTGTGGAATGACCCTCACATGTTTTGCTTAATTTCGACCAATCATCCCCACCATTAGCCCCTCTACCCAAACCGCAGGTATTCCCCGCACTATGGCGGATACGAAGCCGAAAGATGAGCATCCAAGTGTCCCTGAGCCGCTTCAAAATGCCCCGCCAGTTTCCTCGCGGTACGTGACTCCAGCTTCATGCGCTCCGCAAAAGGTTGAGTGGCAGGCCCACCCCATCGCCGGTAGTGCCAGGCTGGAGTACATTCCTGGCCGTGACATGCTCATCACCGCCCCTGAAGTGGCAGCAGGTCTGGGTGCTCGTCATGAGCGAAGAGCCATGCATGCACGCGTTCATAAGTTTTTGCCTTTCCTACACACTCCGTTAAGCTGCGAGTCCCGCCGTTTCCAAGGGCCAGCCATTTGTTGGTGTCGTGCACACACCACATCACACACCCTCACACACCCTCAAACACCCTCACACACACACACACACACACCCTCTCACACACGCACACACACGCACACACACACGCGCGCGCACGCACGCACACGCACACGCACGGGCACACGCACACGCACACGCACACGCACACGCACACACAGGCGGGGGGGGGGGGGTTACTGACCTCTGGAGCGGCCGTGCGTTGCTGGGCCTGAGGGCCACGATGGACTGAAATCCGCGGCAGCTTGCAGCTGGCCTGGGCTCTGGGAACTTGAGGTACTGATGGCGTTGTTCTTAGGTTGAGGAAGCTGTGAATCCGTGTGCCAGGGGTGCCTGCAACGGCCACATCTGGACAATGAACTCGTGGGTTTGCAGCACTGTGGGACTGTAGCAATGTTGAACCTTGCAGTTTGAGCATGATTCGAATGGATGCCTTGGCACACACACACGACGCACAAACACACAGGCGGCACGTCGCAGTTTGCGCATGGATTTGATGAAGTGCGCAGAAAATATGCTTGATGCTTGGCGATGCATGCATGTCAAGCGCTGGTCCGCCCCAAAGCTATGTGTGTGACTCAGGATTCGCAGTGGCCGCCCTCTGTTCAGGTTTGGACGTGATTGACAAAGAGCGTGGGCTCCATGTGCTGACTTGCCGTGCGCTCAGTGCCGAAATCCTGGAGCTTGGGAAGCCTGCGGTGGAGAAGGCTCTGCGCCTGTTCTACAACAGGCAGCTGCCCATCAACACCAATTATCGATCTAGCGCCGGCCCCGTAGATTTGGGAGCTTTTATACAGCAGGACAGAGTGAGGAAGGAGGTGTCATACTGCTTCCCAAGCCTCAGCAAATCCCCAGGCTCCAGGGCTGGCACCGGACCTTCCGTTAGAATGGTTGCTGAACCCACACACCACCTCTGTCTTGATACCCCTCCCCCCAGGGACTTGCTTTAATTTTCATTCCGACGGAAGGGGGGGGACCCCTCCCCCCTGGACCCCCTCCCCCCCTCCCCCCCTCCCCTGGACCCCCTCCCCCCCTGCCCCCTCAGCTGAAAAGTGCAGCTGAAAACCTGGGTTTTGGGAACTTTTTTTGGTGACGGGGAAAAAATTTCTCGGCGCCTTCGGCGCACGCCACACACTGTTTACTTATCGTTTTATGTGTACTCTGTGTTCCTTGTCTTGCAGATTACCATGACCCAACGCTCGTTGTCAGTGTATTTCCGCTCCCCAGTCCAACCGTCGCCACGCGCAAAACGCAAAGACGTAATCGACGCACTGCTTTATTTTAGGTTTAAAGATAGGATCACTGGCCGGAAGAGACAAGAAGCATACAATGAGGCACAAAAGGCATGTGCCACACTGTTTTTGAGTGTGCCAATGGCAACGCTTGTCTGATGTCTCCCATTCAGGCAGTGACTCAGATTCCTCATCATCATCAGGTTCCAGCTCCACTTCCACTACAGATGGAGGCTCCAGGGGAGTCTAATTCTGATTGACCATGATCACTGTGAGTTGGCATGAGATGGTGAATGTCCCGCTTTGTTGTATTTGTTGTGTCTTGATTAGATGAGGGAACCCTGAATTGACCTGCAATGATGAATTGGCTTTGTTTGCTACCAACAAGATGACATTTCCATGTGCTGAGTGGTTCGTTGCCCAATAAATTTTCTGTTCCCTGTGGACTAGGTACGTTCCGACAGGGGGGGGGGGGGGCTCCCCCCTGGACCCCCTCCCCCCCTCCCCTGGACCCCCTCCCCCCCTCCCCCCCCCGCTCAAGCAAGTCCCTGCCCTCCCCCCACCCAGGCAAGCCTGTGTGAATGCAACCCTGCCCCCCCCCCCCCCAGTTAGCCCAGCCTCGACTTCAAAGGGGGGAACACATTCCAGATCACAATCCCCCTCCCCCTTTCGCAAGGCCAAGGTGTCAAATCTATTCAAGGTGGCACTGCGCCTGAACAGCGGGGGCTTGACCGTACTGATCCTGGCCCTCCCTCCCAATGAAGGGGGCAACCATCTCCCCCACCCACGAACATTTCTGATGTGGCAACATGCCACAGCTTTCGCCAAATGCTTACATGAGCCACAGGCAGCCCCTGAGCTGTCTCGGCAACACCTCCAGACATGGGCGGGGGGACATGGCATAGTGCTCGACCCGCGGTTTGTACCATGGCTGCAGCTGGGACCCATTCCATGGAAAACGTCCCCGTTTTGGGAATGTCATGTCAAGCATTTTCACTGCTGAAAAAGCATGCACCAGTCCCACCAGCAAGACACAAGCTGCTCCTACAAATGCGAGCATGGCATACAAACTTGTTTCGAGACACACACCAAAATGCGTACCACAGCCCAGCACTGATTCGGAAGGGCGTGACTGCACCTTCCTTTAAATGCTAAATATCAACTTGGTCTTTTCAGGTGGAGAAGGCTCTGGAACGTCGGGAGAAGCGACTGAATGCTCAGAGAGGCTGTCCGAGTTGCAGCAAGATGCTGCCTCTTAGTGACTGGAAGCAAAGCAGAGAGCAGCAGATGGCCCATGTGGTGCATGTCTCCCTGAACCAGCGCACAGTGTACATCGGCGATGAGTACGATAAGACTCGCTTTGGCAAGAGTATCATGGGGTTGCCAAAGGCCTGGAAGTCAGCTCCAATTCAGTCATGGAGTGGGGGTAAAAGGATAGCTGATCCTACGGGGCAATTCCCAAACAAAGTGGTGTGCGCCAAACCCTTGCACCTTTGGTTCTTGTTGGTGCCGCGTCTAACCCCAGGAGCTTTGGGGTGCAACCCGGGCACTGCATTTTGAGATCTATCGTGGGTACTTGTCCCACATGAGACATTCCGCCTCTCTGGATTTTTGTCACGAAGGTCGGGCACAAATTTTAGGTGGCAGCAACCAATATGGGCCAAATCTTGTGAGGGATAATTTTCAAGGGGCAACAATTTGCCTGAAGTTTTGTTCTGTAGTTGTTGCCCCCACTTTTACGGATTTCCCAGTCTCTGTTTGCCCATGTACAACCCACACACCATCCAATGGGGGGTAAGGGGGTCGCCCCTGCGGGGGGTTGGCAGCCGGCTACGCGGTTGTCCATTGGGCAGCGACCTAAAACATGTACTGCCCGCGAGTAGCTAAGTTTTGTCACCAGGGCCTAGTGCAGGGGCCTTAGGCACGCTTATGAGACACAGCGTCCAAACCAGTGGTGGTCACTGCACACGACCAACCAGGGGGTGGACTCACACGAGTCCCTAGCTCCGAGGCGTGGACAGCCCGGAGTGAAGTCCTCAAACGGGGAGCCCCTCAGCAGCCCAGAATGCAAAAGAGCAACAACGCATCACATTCACCCCAGAACAACCCCAACAAACACCAATGACAGGTCAGTTTGTAGATTTGGAGACATGTGCAAAAGTGCCCGGTGCCCCTAGTACCACCCAACTGAAAGTGGGACAACCCGACAGCCACAATGGGAGGCAGGGAGCAACATGCTGCCCCCCCGGCGCCGCACACCAGCAGCGGTGAGCATGCCAGCAGAAGAAGAAAGAGCCCGAAATTGGGAGGAACGCAAGCAGCAAAGCAACTGGGCACAGAGCCGCCCCACACACGGCAGTGAGACAAGCCCCAACAGGACACACAACAATACACAAGGGAACCAGGAGGTGCAAGCACTGCAGCAACCACCAAATGCAGCGCACGCCGAGCGAGCCATCAGCAAACACCCCCCCTCCCTCTACAAGGTACCCATGTACTCCACAAGGGCGGGGGCTGCGCCCCGCGCGCCGGGAGGTGCCCGCCACGGGACCGGCAACAGGGCCGTGACCAGCCAACCGCGCACGGGACAGTCCACGTCGTACGGAGATGTGAAATCCTCGTAGGGGGGAGGGCAGGCGGGTGGGCTAGGACTGGGTGCGCGAAAGGGGCACTCAGGAGCGCCAAAAGACAAGGGGAGGAGCAACACAGACGCACAGAACGCGGGAGCCAGGGACAAGGGCGAGCACAGCAGACAAGGAGGAGGGGCACAGCAAGGCAGGAGAGGCAACCAGAAAAGCGGGAACAGGGAACCAGAATGGAGGGGATGGGAGAGCATGCGCATGGGAGGCAGCGACAACAAAGGGGATGGCCTGGCCAGCCAGCCCCGTCGCTACCGGGTGCCAGGGCAACCCCTGCTCAACCGGCATCAGGGGGGGGGTTGTCTCCCGCAGCCCAGATGGGCTGTTTGCACAACAGGAGCAGGAGCCCATCAGGGGCAGACCAGCCGTGAGGGGGAAAAGGGCATATGGTGGACGGCTGGGACAACACGTGGAGGAACAGGGCACATGGGCCTCACGTACACAGAAACACATTGAGGCAGGCTATGGACGGCCTGTGGACAGACGCGCATGGACACCAAAAACAGTCAAATGACCCCGGCAACAACCAGCACATCCTCAATACGCCAATTATTGGGTGCCGCTGACGCGCAAACAGCATACCCATGCCATATTCAGCACAGCCCCAACACACCAACTACTGGGCTCCGCAAACGCGGAAACGACACCAGCAAGAGCACCGGCCGCAGCGGCCGACAGAAAGCAGCAACCCGACGCAACATGCGAAGGGAAGAATGGGTGACCGTCCAGGGCCCCGTAAAGGAACATCAACCAGACGGAATGTCACACAGGGGGGCAGCATGTGGGACACATATCCCAAAGGGGGGGATGCTGTGATGCAACTGGTGTAATTTTCAGGCAGTCTGAAGTAGGCATCTCATTGTCCTGTACTTGCCAGGACCATATGGGCATTGTGTAATCTCCCCCTATTTTTTTCGGACAATTTGCATAATTTTCCCAAAAAATCCCAAAAAAACATACTTTCGCCGGCAAGTAATTTGGCCCTCACTGGTAAGCGAAGCTAATGGGTGCTTAACTGCCGGTAGTTAATGGTCAATGGTGCTGGTGATGGACAGCAGCTGCTGGTCTGGAAGTTCAACAAAGCAGCATGGGTGGAATCTGTCTGACCTATCAGGACTGGTCCAATGACCACAACAAAGCTGGCATGAATGTCGTGCAAGGCTTAACATCCTCTTGGCATGGGCTCGTAAAATGTGACAGCCTATTGTTGTTCAGAAGATGTACTGCCAAAGGAATGTGCCCTGCTGCGCTTCTTTTTCTCTGCCAGTTTTCCTGTTGATGGCCAAATGTCTGATGTTGCGAACTGTTGGGGAACAGCTTTATCTTGCAGCCCCCGAAACCCCCCAAACCCCTTCCCCGGTGCATGAAACTGGGGTACCGACCGGCAAATCTACTCCGCCTGTCTGTTCCCCCCTTAACCTACCCTCCATGGATTTGCCAAAACGCTGCCTTGTTGCCCCCGCGCCCCCCTCGCCACCTGATTTTCAACAGAAAGTGTGGAGAGTAGACATCTTGTGAAGCGCGTCTACTTGGAGGCGTCAGTGCCATTTTGCCTTCTGCCCCAGGTGGAGAATCCATTGAGCAAGCTCTTGGAAGGGGAAGAGCAGGGATTGATTGAGATGGGGAACAGAATTTGGGACATGTTGGCCGAACAAGAAGAGACGAGGGGTGCTGCGCAACAAATGCTGCAGTACATTGAGGCAAATGAGCGTTCCAAATTGACGCGCCTGGGACGCACAGGTTTGTCTGCCCCTGGCAGTGTAGGCAGCTGTGGACGTCAAGTGCTCCTCAGTGTTTGCTGCTTTGTGCTTTGCACTGTCATGTCTGTGCTTTGTGGTTTCTCTGCCCTCTGCACACGTTCCATGCCTGGCGCTTTAGGGCGTCTGCTGCATGCTTGCTGCCGTGTTCCTGTCTTGTGTGCTCTGTGCCCTGTGCGGTCTTTGTTGGTCCTTGCCTGTCATTTGCCCAAGGCCTTCTGGTCATCTGTCATTTATGGTTAGAATTCCCACGCTCAAAATTATCCCCTAATTAATTTTTCGATTTTGATCCCTCTACCCCTCTGTACCTGGATACCACTTTTTCAGGGGGTGGGGGATGGGGATGGGGTCCGAAACTTGGTTGGCCGAATCCAGGTCCCTTTCCGCTTTTTTCTTCTGGATGGATCCCCTAACTGATAACGGCGATTCCGGGTGGGATCTCTGAATTTCCAAGATCGGCCCCCCTATGGGGCCCCACCGGTGAGTAGTCAGCCGTTTTCGGGCTGGCATGGGTTGGCTGACAATCGCGATTTTGGGTGACCTCCAACAACTCCTGGGGACCGTTGGGCTGTTTTGAGGTGATCATTTGGTGACAATTGGAGTCTGTATACAGCCAGGGGGAGCCATGTAGCACCAGCTAGGCCCTTCTAGTGGTGCTTATTGGCCCCTGAAAGCGCCGTTTTGAGCCCGTCAGCACCGTGGTGGGCAGAATTTGGTTGGCCTATAGCCGCCACTGTGCGTTGATTGAGACCCAGGTCCCGTTCGACTGTTTCTTCTACATGGACCCCCTAACCATTAATGGGGGTCCCAGGTGCTATCTCCGACTTTCCAAGATGGGCCCCCTATGGGGCCCCACCGGTAAGGACTCAGCCGTTTTTGGGCCGCCATGACTGAAAAAATGGCGATTTCGGGGTGACCCTCGACAACTGTTGGGGCTGATCATTTTGGGGCGATGGGAGTGCGTATACACTCATGTAGCACCAACTAGGCCCTCCTTGTGGTGCTTATTGGCCCCCCAAAAAGCTGTTTTGGGCTTGTTTGCACTACAGTGGGCAAACTTGGTTGGCCTATAGCGCCACTGTGCATCGATTCAGACCCTGATCTCATTCCACTTTTTTCTACATGGACCTCCTAGCCAATTATGGGGTCCTGAGCGCCCTCTCTGATTTTCCAAGATTGGCCCCCCTATGGGACCCCACCGTGAAGCTCGCTGTTTTCAGGCTGTTATTTGATGGCCGAAAAATTGCAATTTTTGGTTGATCTCCGACAACCCTCGGGGACCCTTGGGCCGTTGTTGGGTGACCATTTGGTGATAATTGTAGTGCGTATAAAACTCATGCAGGACCCACGAGGCCCTTCTAGTGGTGCTTATTGGCCCCCAAAAGCGCTGTTTCAGGCTTGTTTGCACCACAATGTGCAAAACTTGGCGCACAACATCGCTCGTCTCTCTTCGAGCGTCCTTGCTGAAGGCAATAGAACTTACAAAACAGTATTCCTCACAAAAGGGTTTTTTTATGTAAGCTAAAATGATCCGGCTCAATTCAACAAAATCATTTTCCTCTCGGTGTTGTCGACTCAGCTTGCTCAGCTTGCTCAAATTTGACAACATGAACCTAAATTGGTTACTCAGTGTTGAATGCCCACCGAACGGACAATGTGAATTGCCAGTGGTCATAGCAGCTTGCGTTTAACTGTCATGTCGCTTCAGCTGATCACCAAGCGCTAGAGATTGCTTGTCAACCCATGACAGCAAGCTTCCATGGCGATGCCTCCCTGGCAGACCCCGGAGCCCCCCCTGCCTCTGAAAACATGCCTTTGCACAACCCTCATGTTGCAGGGGACTGCAGGGGATTACAACACCGTAGTTACCTTGAAACCCTACGATTACAAACTCTACGCTCTGATGACGCCTGTGTTATGGTCACTTGCCATCAACACTTGGAATCCACACACAGCGACCCTAAAGCGAGAATGTGGGCCCCAGTGATTCTATTGGATCAAAACAAGGGGTTTCACAGTGAAAGCCGAGTGCTGCTTGACGTAGGTCAGCCGGTCAAGGGGGTGATCCACAAGGAATGGTGAGATTCCTCAAGAAGCTAATGAGTGCTGATGCGGTGTCAACACCAATACCACCGGCTCAGATGGAGGCCAGATGGCACCTGAGAGCAAGCTTTTCTCAGAAGAGATACAACATATTTTGCCAAGAACTCAACAAAGCCGGCTGACTAGCAGTTGCTGTTGGCTGGTGCATCCACCACCATGCCTGTCTTTCATACCAACGGTATCAGTTCTTCATAGCTTTGGCAGAAAAAATGGCCAAATTGCCCATTGTAGTCTCCTACAGCAGCAAATCATGAAGACCAACATTCAAAGATTATGGCCAGGGTAGCCTTGAATCTCTGAGCCATCAGAAGTTTGGCATCACTGAATGCTAAAGACTGCTTGTAACTTGGCACAAACTAAGCAGCCACGGCAGTACAGGGGGTGGGGTGGGGGGGATGGATTCATGCCTAGTCAATTTCGCGGTGGTAAAGTCGCTGCGGGAAATTTCGCGGAAGCCCCTGGATTTCACTGACACTCCCAGAAATGTTGTGGTGTGTAGGGCTTTGCCAGTTCGGTGGAGCTTAGGCACAGGTGCCACTCACGATGCAGGGGAGACGCATCTGCCACACTCTGCCTGTGATGAGCGCCAAATTGATCTCAGGTCCTGACATGACTTCAAACTTTGACAGTGGGGTTCGACTTACATCCCAGGCAAGGGCAACCGTAACTCCCTGCAAAAGAGCTTCTGGGCCTTGCTCTTTTCACTTTATGGGCATCAATTGTTTGTAGTGGCCCGCCTCTTTTCAGTTCACACCCATAAATAATACATTTGAGCATCAAAATAAATACCCAAAAAGTTGGCAAGCTGGGGGTTTAGCGGTTGGTTTGCCTGTATGGTCCCCCCTCGTGGGGGGACCTGGAGAGATCTTGCACCACCACCCACCAGAGTGCACAGTATCTGCTGCTAGTGTGCAGGAAATTTGGCAGAAGACCCTGGTTCTTGTGTGGTAAATTTCTCAGCCAAATTGAAACGCGAAATTTCCTTCACCACATTTACTGCCCATGAAATTTCCCTTCCCCTGTAGAACTTGTAGAACCTGTATTGATACGCCCGACCAACAGCAGGTGGAACCAATACAACTTGGTAAGAGGCTGGTGGCAGTTGGTGGTCTGCAAAAATGGGGTTAGAGACCAGAAATTTGCTCTGAGGGAGGGGGGGGTCGAGAGCCCCAGGATGGTGGTGGAGGGGGGTTGAGAAAATGGGCTCCATCCAAGGGCCAATTTTGTTTGTTTAACCCTATGGTGATGGGTGGAAAAAAAATCTTCTGTAGAAAAATTCTATTGCCTTCGGCACGTCCACCTCGCAGAGAATCTACCCCAAGCAACACACACCCAAAATAGGGTAAAAACTACATAAATACGGGCTAAAACACGCTTTACATATCTTGGATGGTCATTTTAAGTGATCACAGTATCAAAAGAATAAGTTTCGAAAACTTCGATTTTTGAGCCGGCCACGGTGAAAAACTGCATGAGCAGGTTGTGTACCAATCCCTTGGGAGACCCCCCCCCCCCCGGAGGTAATACCCAAATAGGGTGAAAAACGTGTAAATACGGCCTGAAACATGCTTTACCACAATATCAAAAAAATAAGGTTTAAAAGCTTCGATTTTTGAGCTGCCCACGGTGAAAAACTGCATTAGCAGGTTGTGTACCAATCCCTTGGGAGACCCCCCCCCCAAGACCTAATACCCAAATAGGGTGAAAAACGTGTAAATACGGCCTAAAACATGCTTTAAATACCTTGGATGGTCATTTTAAGTGATCCCAATATCAAAAGAATAAGTTTCAAAAACTTCGATTTTTGAGCTGTCCAGAGTGAAAAACTGCATGAGCAGGTTGTGTACCAATCCCTTGGGAGACCCCCCCCCCCCCGGAGGTAATACCCAAATAGGGTGAAAAACGTGTAAATACGGCCTGAAACATGCTTTACCACAATATCAAAAAAATAAGGTTTAAAAGCTTCGATTTTTGAGCTGCCCACGGTGAAAAACTGCATTAGCAGGTTGTGTACCAATCCCTTGGGAGACCCCCCCCCCAAGACCTAATACCCAAATAGGGTGAAAAACGTGTAAATACGGCCTAAAACATGCTTTAAATACCTTGGATGGTCATTTTAAGTGATCCCAATATCAAAAGAATAAGTTTCAAAAACTTCGATTTTTGAGCTGTCCAGAGTGAAAAACTGCATAAGCAGGTTGTGTACCAATCCCTTGGGAGACCCCCCCCCCCCCCAAGACCTAATACCCAAATAGGGTGAAAAACGTGTAAATACGGCCTAAAACATGCTTTAAATACCTTGGATGGTCATTTTAAGTGATCCCCCCCAACCCCCCCCCCCCCCCCACCTCCCTCAAAACCTCAAAAAAGTGGGTTTCGAGTGGGGGGGTCTGGGCGGGTCCGGACCAAAAACTCATTGGGGGATGCGTTTATTGGACAAAATAATTATTTTACAAGGGATTAAACTAACAATTCAACCCCTTGGGGTAGGGTACGCGAATAGGACCAAAAAGGCCCAAAATGGGGGTTATGTGGTGTTTTCCCCTACATACGCCTGCGTGGCTTTGATCTAACAACCTCTGCGAGGTGATTTTACCCCACTTGTGCTTGTGTGTGTTCAAACTGATTAGCACGTCAAGGGGATCATTTTGAGGCATTTACTTTGTGGTAACAACCGATCTCCCCCCCCCCCCCCCCCAAAGGCGCCCTCTCAGACCCCCCGCCCTCCCCCAGGCACAATAAGGAGGCAGACTCGGGAGCCCATGGTGGTGGTGGTGGTGGGGGTTGGAAAACAGGGTCCCAAGGGCCCCCCGGCCCTCAACCGAAAGTTCTTCCCGCCAAGACTGCAATAGTGACCCTACAGACCCAAAATCAGAAGACGCACTGACCAGCTGCATGCTCTTGGGCGCCCCTGCCACCAACTGCCACAGTGGCCCTGGGGACATGGTCGCATGTCAGGGGCGTTCGCTTCTTTAGGCACTTAGGCACAGGCCATTTTTAATTGTTGATGGTGGATTGATGACTATTCGGTGGTTTTTATTCAAGTTTGTCGCAGCCGCAGCACTGGGTCTGAGTGGTGGTCTGAGTGGGCGCACACAGTGTGGAGCAATGGGTGGTTGACGTGCCATTGGTTGGTTGGCGTTTTACTGCTCTCACCACTGAAATCGTGACACTTTTGGGTCTTGGGTCTTGCAAGTTGGTTGGGTGGACCTGCCTGCTGCCTGACAGCAGCCCATTCATGGCCTCCACACAGGGTGGAACGCATATCAGTTCACCGTTGACTACGTCACGGTGCGTCACATGGATGTCAAGAACGTGCGGGGCTCATACAGTGCGATGGTCATCCTAGAGACGGGTGCGGCGTTCCAGGGCTGCTATTATATGCTCCCACAGTACCGCCAAGCGCTGGACCTGCGGCAGGGCACGCTGCTCTTCCACAGGAGCAAGGAAATGGTGACAGGTGTGTGTCTCGCCTTGTTGCTCCGATGGACAACCGTTTGGAAGAACGGAGTAGGTAAGAGGTTTGGGGTCATTTCCCTGCCGCAGTGTGTGTAAGGACCGTGTTCATGTGAAACCCAATTGCAATTCAGTGCCAGAGGCAGTGACCCATTTTGAAGCCTGAGTTTTGAGGTTTGAACTGTACAGTGTTTGTGGCGGGGCAGATTGCCAACAATTGACAAGCCATTAGCACTGCAGAATGCCTCCTGCCAGCCTTCAGCCACCAGTTTTGCACTTAACAAGCTCAAAGTCAGGGCAGAGCTGTCACCCACCCACACCCACCCACCCACCCACCCACACACGCACCTCCCCCATATCCGACCTCAACCGACACAAGCAGGTCATACATCACACGTACTACGCGGTGCCCTACCAGCCTTTGTGGACACCCCCTCCCCATTGGACGCTGCCAAGCCCTACAGTCCACACATCCTCGCTTGCCAGTCCCAATACCAGCGCTATGGCCTGACGGGAAGACAGCACAGCCTTGGTCCACCACGAATGGCCACAGACTTGTCACATCATTGACTGGCATCACTGTTGGCCTGAAGGCCAGTGTGTGCCCATCATGTGCCCATCGTGTGCTCTGACAAATTCAACAATGGAAGCACAAATCCGGCTTGGATTCTGCTGAGACAGCCCACTGCGTGCTTGCTGACTGCTCACTGCACAACCCATCCAGAACGCTTTGGGCGCCTTTGCTGCTTCTCAATCATGACAAGCCGCCCCGGGGCACTCGCGCTCGACTGCGCCTTCCTTCGCTGAGGCCGACCTGGGAGCTACCCCAGTGGCTACACACCGCCAAAAGCCCCCAAGGTGGGGGAAACTACGTCATGCGTAGTATGAGGGGGGTTGGGGGGTTGGAACAAAGCCCTCAGATGTCGTTACTCTCCTGGCAGTTGGCAGCATCACTTGACTTCTTGCCACTCATGAAAATCCACCAAGCAACTGTGTTGGCCAGAGCTCACCACCGCAGCTACTGCCCCTGTGGCGCGCACACCCCCTGCTAGCGCTGGCAGCCTTCACTCAGACAGACACCCCGAGACTGAGACGGAGAGTTTTTTCTGAGGGGAGGGGCGGAGGTTGGAAAGGGGCTCCTGTGACTGAGCCTACAGATAACGGCAGCTTGAAAGCTTGCAATGGCTCAAAAATGCGTGGCAAACCGACTGAAGTGAATTGTTTCACCCACATAATACAGGCTTCAAAATGGTCAGCACGTCAAGGGGATTATTTTGAGGGACATGTGTTGGGCCACCCACACCCCCTCCCAGACCTACCTCAGGGGTCTGTGTTTGGCTTTGGTCACTGGAGCCCTTTTGGAAAAGGCAGGGGTGGGTCCAGAAAGAGGGCCCCAACAGCCCCTCTTCTGTCTCTTGCTTGCCCTTAAAGCCGGAAAGGCACGTAGCCCCAACCCCGATATCTGAGGCCAGCACCTTTGGCGCTAAATCTGCACAATGCTTGTGACGCAACCCCGTGGCTTTCAACGTGCAACTTTGTGATGTGCGTTGTGCCAGAGAGAGATGGCGGATGGTGATGACCACCGGCTGTCTTACGGCCAAGATGCCGAAATCAATGCAGTTCGTTCACCTGCTGTACCAAAGAAAAAGCCTTACTTTGCATGCGTGGTTGTTGTAACAATGGCCATGGCGGCTGGGCTCAAAAAGAGAGCACCGCATGTGTTGCATCCTGGCCGGCAGCGCTTGATATTCGTGCTCACTTTGCTCTCAAATAAACAAAAAAATGGATTTAGGGATTTAGGGTTTTAAAAGTCCTCGACTTAAAAAATCCTTGATTTTAAAAATTGATGTTAAATCAAGTAGTGCGAGGCCACATCATTGGTATAGCTGGGTGTAGGGCCACAGTGAACAGCGAGCAAGCACTGGTGATGCATGGGAAGGTCTGCTCCTGGGCAAAGAGGGGGAATGGCAGCTGCTTTGCTGCTGTACAAGCCTGGTGACGTTGTGACCGCACCGCTGTTTCACCGCACCGCTGTTTTACCGCACCGCTGCCTTAGCTCCTGTAGAGCCGTGGGACGCTCCACTGTGGTAGAGTGTCTGCAAGTGGCACTGAAGATTGTTGCCGTGTGGATCCTCAATGTGTTGGTTCAACGACCAACCACCTCGGAGAAACAGAAACAGTGGGCCAACACAGCGGCTTGGTAGATCCTGGTGAGTGGCAAGAAGTCAATTGATGCCGCCCAGTGCAAGGAGAGCAGCGACATGTCATGCCTTTGTCCCCCCCCCCCCCCTGGCGCCTGCAAAATGCATTTTCCATACCCCAGGCACACGTTTTGCACGGCTGTCAGGGGAGCATGGCAACAGCGGGATTTTCTTGCCGGAACCCGATTCTCACCGCATTGCCCTGGTCTTCTACCAAACTGAAGTGCGGCCCAGCAGCCGCTCCCGCGAGGACAGTCCGGACGGTGACGGCGACGGTGACGGCGACGCTGGCAATGGCGACGAGGGCCTTGTGGGCGACGACTACGAGCCCGAGGTCGAAAGTGCCTCGTCCTCAGCGATGAACATTAAGAGCGAGCACAAAAGGCCCCTGCCTGCGGGGATGGGCCGGCCACCGCACGCACAGCATCTGGCACAACATCTGGCGCAGCAGCAGAGAGGACTGGGAATACCCATGCCGCCGCACGGTGTGCAGATGCCGGCCATGACGCAAGGACAAGATGCAATGTCTGCCCAGCAAAAGGTGCTGTTGCCCTTGCTGCTGCACTGCCGCTACCTCTGCGTTCCAGTGTGGTACTGCAATGACTGCAGCACCGCAGGTACCGCTGCACTGCATTTCCGCTGCACTTCGGTGCTTGCTGCATAGCCGCTTCAATCCGTATTCACATTGCAGCAGCACTTGCGGTGGAGCAGCGCCCAAGGGCCTGCAGTGAACCAGCAACTGCATTTCTGGTGCCCCGCAGGCACTTCTGCACTGCTGCGTTGCCACTGCTGCTGCAGTACTGATTGCTTCATTGCGCTTCCTCACTGCATTGACCGCCAAAATACAGCTTCGGCCTTTCCGACGTTCTTGTTTGCGCTTTGTGCACCGCCCTTGAGGAGTTCGGGTTATCTTCGTGGATTTTTGTTCATTGCTTTCCACGGACGACAGTGAAATATCCCTGGCGCTGCTCTGTAGCTGCCAGTGCTGTGCAATGAATGAATCCAATTCTGTTGCATTGCAATAATTGCCGCGCTGCAATTCCGGGTGGTAAAGCTCTGGCAGTTCTGCGAGCACCCGCTGCGGTCCCCCTTGCGCTGCACTGACGAGCACTGCATTGCCGTCTGTGCCGCACCCCAGTGACGGGCTACTGCCCCCTGACGACCGTCCTTGTAGCTGCTCTGCAGGTGCCTCCACATCGGTGCCCTGCCTGTGCTGCCACACCTGGTGGGACTGCTGCCCTTTGCGCTGCTTTCAACGTGTTTTGTGCTGCTGCTTTGCACCGCATCCCCCGTCACTTGCCCATGTCACAGGGGCTTGCTTCGTCGCTGATGCGCGCCGGCCTGAACATGCCCCCGTTCCCCCCCCCTCTGCCCTGGAGCGACCTGGGGGCCATGCCCCTGCCCATGTGGCCCCCTGCGGGCCCCCCGCCCCTCATGGAGAACGGCGCCCAGCCGGCGCCGACCGCCCCGCACGCGCCCGGGGCCGGCGGCGACGCCGCCAAAGGCCCCCCCGGCGGCGTGGTGTTCCCTCCCTTCCTGGCCTCCCTGATGCCCAACCCCCAGGACCCCATGGCGGAGCCGGCCAACCCGCAGATGGGCGCCCCCCTTGTCCCCATCCCGAACCTGTTCCCCTTCCCCTTCCCGGACCTCGCGCAGGGCGGCCTGAACGTGCCCCCCCCGGTCTCGCAGGGCCTGCCCACTCACGACCCCCACGGGCTCTCCCCGCCGCACGTCGATCACCAGGTGCTGGCCCCCCCGGGCCCTCCCCTCCCCACCCCCCCTCAAGGCCCTCCCCCCGGCCCCCCTCCAGGTCATCATCCCCAGAGTCTTCTCCCCCCTCAAGGCCATCCACAGGGCCCTCCCCCGCAAGCCCCCGTCCCCGATCCCTCAGTACTGCCGCCGGTGGAGGTCCAGGACCCGCAGCTGCCCCCGATGGTCCCCCCGGACGTGCCGCCTCCGGCTCCGGCCAGACCCCTGTCCCCCGTGGGTGCGCCGGGGCTGCCTCCCCCAGGCCCTCCGCACACGCTCGCCCACAGCGACTTCAAGCCGGACCCCCCGGGGCTGCCTCCCCCAGGCCCTCCGCACACGCTCGCCCACAGCGACTTCAAGCCGGACCCCCCGGGGCTGCCTCCCCCAGGCCCTCCGCACACGCTCGCCCACAGCGACTTCAAGCCGGACCCCCCGGAGCTGACGGAGCTGCCCCCGGCCCCGCAGGAGCCACAGGAGTTGCCGCCTGCTGATCACCACTCGGTGCTGCCCCCTACTCATGCTCCAGTCCCCATGGAGCTGCCTCCGACTGTCGCCCCGCCGCTCCCTCCGCCAGGGGCCCAAGGACTGTCCCTGGGTGGCCCTGAGGGTATGCCGCCTGCCGGAATGGAGCAGATGCCGCCCCCTGGCATGCAACCGGGCCCGACGGGCTGAGGACAGCCCTGCCTTGCCCCTGAGCAGGTTTGCGCTTATGGTGTCTTGCCACCCCATCCCCCGCCCCTTGCCCCACCAGGCGGGACCCTCCCGTCCCAGCACCCAGAAGCGTTGGGTGGGACCGGGTCCTGCCGAGTTAGGCATGAGGTGCAAGCGGGTGCTCCTCAGTTCAGGACCTGATATTTCTGCCAGTAGCCTGGTCCGCACCTGAATCCGATGGAGTTCATGGATGGTTCCAGGTATCAGGACACTAGCAGCATCTGCCGTCCGCCAGTGGTCATTGCCTGCCAACCGCCTTCAGTTGCCTGTGGACTGTGTCGGTTTATATCGCTATTCATTGCGCGACCCAGTGGTGATGCGTCCGTGCCGGAGGGATCCCTTTGGTGACCACGAAAAGTGTTGGACAACATGTTGGTGGCTGTCTGCGTTGCAGTAGCGTCCCCCAATGCGCCCTCACCTCTGGAGACAATGATGGGTTTTTGTGACCAATTGCAGTCAAGGGAACAGCTGCAAAGTCATGTCTTAGCGCTGGCACCAGCAGACTGTCTCTCTCTGGTGACCAAATGGGGTCTCTCTGCATTTCTCAAGGTGCTGCTGGTCCGGCAGGGCCACAGAGCTTCGCCAGGAATCCGCCCAGTGCCATGTGTGCGCCGTGTGTATGTATGTGGTTATCGGTGGAAAGAGGGGGAGTCGGGGAAACCTGGTTGCCACCCTCCCGGTGACTGCCGTCATCCCAGGAGCTCCCGCGGTACTCCCTCTCTCTCCGCCTGCTGGTGCAGGCGTAGCTCCTGCAACACCCACGCCATCGCCATCGTGCTGCCTGGGTCACTCAGGGCAACTTGCTCCAGGGCACCCAGAATTTCAGTCAGAAACACCAACATCCGCTTAACTCAGGAGGACCTGGTGGCTCCCTGTGATCATGTCTGAGCTGGCGCACGCGTGAGTGGCAAGTCTGCTGCCAGCTTCCCTGCTGACTGCTGAGACAGCGGGGCTCTGCATCAACAGGGCGTCAGCCCAACACCAAACAAGGAGGGACAAGACTCCGGGGTTGATTCTTGGTCCTTCATCTCATCTCCAGTCTTCCCCTGCCCGAGGCTTCATAGATTCTATTGCCTGACATCCCAATTCTGACTGTCCCCCGTCCCAGGCGCAAGGAAGGATGCAAACCCTATGCTGCCACCCTCCAAACCAGGGCTTTGCTTCAAAGAGTTTTCTGCAACATGTCCACGAGGGTGTGGATGCAGCACTTTTCTCCACACGCGCACGCGTGCCCGCTCACCCTGCATTGCCAAGCCAAGGCAAGGGATGACTGGCATGGCATTGCATGGTTTGGTATGGTGTGCTGTCGGGGTATTATCTGTGTCAGTAGTCTGGATGCAAGAAACCCTCAATCCTGGCCTCCAAAAGGACAATTGCTTTCTAAGCAGTCGGCAGCTGGCACCCCGAGATAGACAAAAATACCCCAACCTCCCGTTTCTGGCATTCCTATGGCTGTGACCCCACCAGCACAGCCTGCTGCCCATTTTTCGTTTGTGACCAGCAAGAAATGCAAGTGGCATTTGTGCACAATGCGCAACCCACTTTCAGTGCAGTGGAAGTACATGGGGTTCCTGACAACTCGTGCTGGTCCCAACCTCCCCCCCAGGGAAGCATTAAAATGGCCGTACACCATTGGAGGAGGGGGGTCCCCGCCCCCCTGCTCCAGACCAAAGTGATCACAATGGGGAAAAACAAAATTTACCATTGGGAAAATCTTGTTGGGCCATTTTTGGTGCACACACTTTTGGGCCCCCCCCTTCCTCTCTTCTAATACATCCCTGTCCCCCCCCCCCCCCTTTCAAATCGAAGCAAAGCCCTGCCCCAGCTGCTGGAGCCCCAAGGACCGATTGGTTGTAAGTGCAACCAGCGCGCGAGATCCATTAGCAGATAACCTGTTCCTGGTCCATCTGATGAGTGCCTGGCCCAGAGAGCCTGGCAAGCCCTTTGACTAAAAAATTGGCCCAACAAGGCATACTGTATGATTGACACTGGCCACATCTGATTTCTGTTTTGTATCTGTAGGGGGCTCTCACCAAATATCTAAGCGGCTGCCATTTGTATATGTGTAGTATAGCACATTGGGCACACTCAACAGCAGCCATAGAATTAGAATGTTGAAAAAATTACGCAGTCTGATGGCCAGAACTGCCACCCACATCAACTCCTCCTACCTGGCTCCCCTACATCCACCCATCCATCCACGCCCCATCATACCAAAATCTGTGGGAGTTGGGTTTGTGCATTTCAAACCCTTCAAAGGAAAGCACCTGGATCTCTTTCGAATGTAGAAGTTATTCAGAAGTTATTGTGTGTGAGCGCGTGCGTACGTGGATCTGCGATGTGCAAGAGAGAGGGGAGTAGGGCTAAGTGCAAGGTGCTCTGACCGCTTTAGCATTCTTGTGTTCTCTCTGCTCAACTTCATTCTCATGTCCATACCTGCTGTCCCCACCAACCTCACACATGCTGGCACATTCACTGACCACTGCTTTGGCTGGTTCTGGTTCTCTCACCTGAAATCTCTTTTTCTGCTTCACATTGTTGCCCTCTCACTACTGCGGATCTGCACCTCCGACCTATGCAATCATTTCAGCATTTTGGGTGAGCGGCCAAGAAAGGTTTCCTGAGGATGGGTACATGTACATAGTCTCCATGCAAACTGAAACATTTTGACACCCTGCATCATTTATCCCTCAACTACTGGGACAGGGAAGGGGAGAACAACCCGGGTATTTAACCCCATCCAGCCCTCATGCTCTTCTAGAGTAAGGTCTACAGGATTGCACTACTCAGTCGGGCGTTCCCTCAGCAGATCCAGCAACCCATCAGTTGTTCCCCCTTTGTCTCCAACAGGCTCCAAGCAAATTTTCCAGGTCAAAGAGGAAGTATGGGCCCTTTGATATTATCTGGTGCGTTCACAGCTATGTGCAGTCACACACAGTGCAGAGTATCCTCTAGACCCATATTGTTGCAGTTCACCTCAGGAAAACTGGGATATTGGGATTCACACCTCCTTCCCAGCTCCCTTGTTTGGCTTGTTTGGGCTGGCAAAGGCCTCACAGTCGTCCTGAACTGCAACAAATTACAAGCATTAGAAAGGGCGCATTGCACGCTGTGCTGGCACTTTACATGTTTTTATGGTGGTGCATAGTAGCCCAGCTGACTGTTGTTTTGCATCTCTCTGTGATGCATGTGTGTGTTCCCCCCATTTCTACTGTGGACGTGCAAATCAAAAAGTTGCCCCCTTTTGGCAATTGGGATAAGCAGTTTGGAGCACCTCATGTCAATGTCCACGTGTGAGAAGCACTAGGTGTAGTCACCTCCCCAGCATTGTCTCTAGAATGATGAGGCCACAGGCAATGCGCAAGGCCACACAGCACACTCGCATGTGCTGAACACCTGAGCAGTGTGCCAGCAATCCAAGCTTCAGTCTTAGTTGGGGCTAGCAAGTATGAGAGCCACCCAGCACTCCTGCTTTAACCATCAGCCTTTTTCCATTACTGAGGGGACGGGGGCAGCACAATGAGACTAGTTTTGAAATCCACATCATGGCCAGATTGAGGTTACAGTTTGCGTTAATACCCTTAGTGAACCTTTGAGCAAGCACATTCCTAAATGACCAAGGCCATGGGCATAACAACGGAGAAAGAGAGCAATATTTCATATTATCACATGCCTCTTTCCCTCTGCAAGGCAACCCATTTCGCAGATTCCAAACCCACGATCCAAACATTCTGCATTGTGTTCTGTCACATTAACCCTCTAGGGGCATCATTCCATAGATTGGCAACAAGTTGGTAAATACTCTAGAATCCCCCCCCCTCCTCCAAGATGGATTGACCAGTAGTTTGCCTAGACCCTCAAGATAGTGGCCTTGACAGCCTTTTTTGTGGTGCTTTGTTAGGAACGCGGCCTTGACAACCTCGTCTTGGCCCTGAAGAAAGGGCCCTTGACACCTTTGCAGCAGGTTGGTTGGGTGTGGACGGGACTGGTTGATCCATCCTACATCGTCAATGCCACCTTCTCGAGGGCGCAGACGACGTGCTGCGAAGTTGCCCCATTCCCTTTCTTGAGGGCCCAGACGAGACTTGCAAAGGTGTTAAGGCCACCTTCCTAAGGGCCCAGGCCAAATAGTGCAAAATTGCCAAGGCCAATTTGGTGAGGGCCGAGATGCCCACGCTGGAAACACCTAAGCCCCCCCCTGTCCTGGAGTTTTTCGAGGTACAGGAGTAAGAAGCAGCACCCACCAGGTGGCTACAGCTTTGGTTGAGGCTGTGTGACCTTCCCTGTGTCCACCGCACAGTTGCACAACACGGCATAAATACCTAGGCCCCACGGAAGGGTCTTGGTGGAGCCCATGCCTGAAGCACGTATCTACTTAGGTCCCACAAAAGGGCCCAACCAAAGGGCCTTGGTGGAGCAAATTGGCAAACTGCACAAGCCAAAACCCCAGATTCAGCTGGCAAAGAAGTACACTGATGGGTAACAAATGGGGTTCTGGCACCCTTGGCCCTGTGTTGCATTTCCCAGATCAGTGGTGGCCAGCACCCTCCAAACTCCACTGTATTGGGAAAGATTTTGCATGGAGTGTGCCAGCGCCGGCATGGGAGGGATGCCAAGGGGCAGAAGCAGCACGTATGAGCAGAGGGACAGCTGTCCCACTCTCACCGAGGAAAATTTTTTTCCCCCAGCTGTTGGGGTGAGCCTCGCCGAGGGTTCCCTCCTCAAAAGGTCAAAAGGGGAACAAGTACACACACCTACAAGTACCAACCGGCATACCCAAGCCTTGATGGCACCCCCCCCCCAAAAAAAAACACGGCCCACTGTGCCCGCGCTGTGCCCGCACTGTGTACATACCCCCCCCCCCCCCAAGTGCCTCACCACAGAATCTGCCCCTCTCTACTCACCCTCATTGCATACTAGTACTTCAGCTTTCCTGAACTCAGTAGGTTGCAACTGAACCCCGCATGCCCCACTTTCAATTTCCTCACTGTTTTATGTGGTGCTTGCCCTTACACACCCCACCGTCATTTCTGGCCTGTCCTGGGCGCTTTTGCACCTTTGCCCATGTGTTGGGCCCCTTCTGATTCACCCTCGCCTCCCACTTTCCTTTTTAACTTTCTCATTTGTCACTCCTGGCTGTGCGTCTTCCATCCTGCCCAACAGACTGATGCCATTGGCCTTGGCACTTTTGGGGTGGGGCTGCAGTGGGCATGCCCTGGAGATGCCAGCCAGGAAGCGCACCCACGAGACAGGAGACAGTACCCCCAAGAGAGGAAGCAATGTACGAGGCTCAGGATTGTACGGAGGGTCCGGAAGAGCACCACGGTGGTGAAGGAGGCTCTGGGTACAAGCACAAAAGGGAGGAATCCGAGATGAATAAGCTGCATGGGGCAGAGATGCAGGTGTCATGAGGGCCCCTTTCATGGTCAGGGGAGAAGGCTGGCACTATATTTTATGGGTGTTGTCTCGTACTGTTGCTAACCTGTCAAAAGAATGTTTTCAGGAGCCATGGTTTTGATTGAGTTTCAACACGAGCAAAAGGGCAGATCAATTCTTCTGAGGACTATGTCGGTCATTTCCTCTGCACTGAAGAGCCCCGGGAAATCCAAAAATGGGTAAAAACTTTTTCGTTAATCATGCACCCCAACACCAACTTTGCCCATCCCCCAGCTGCTGCTCACTCATATCTCGTCAAGGGGGGGTTGCACATGTTTCCAGTGAAGAGTTATGGCAAAATTGGTGGGCGAACCACAGAAATGCGGTAAACACTGCGTCTCCCACCAAACAGCTGGCATAGTGGGCGGTAACCTTGGCCAAGTTGCCCCCACCTTGGCAATGTACATTTGCCGCTCTTGCATCTGGTGCACAGTTGCTTTTGTGTGTTGCACAAGGCAGATGATTGGTGGTGCAGTGTTTCGGCTGCTCACTGTATTGGGTGTGGAGGGGTTGTGCAGTTTTGTGGGTGATAGCCTGCCGCTTTCACCTCAGCTGTGGGTGTTTGGGGCAAGCAACAGATTGTCTGGGTGCCCACTAGATTGCTGCATCAAGCTCCGCATGGCACCCTGCAAACATTTATTTGTGCGTATTTGTCTTCCGAGACAGGTCTCCCCTACACAACGGTGTACAGACCCACCACTGCACTCCATAACCCCGCGACCCCTGCCCCCCTGTCCCAGAACCTGCTGCATCACAAACCCTCCTGTACATACACATCAAGCCACACCCTGGATAACACAGCTGCACTCTGACAGGTACGAGCAGTTCGGACATAGCAACACTGACAATTGTGCTACTCACGCAGTCACTCTTGGACTAGTATACATTCTCACTCCAGTGCTGCAATTCATTGTGGTCAGGGTCTAGCGTCAGGATCAAGGTCAAATCCTCTTCAGGATGGTGCCACAGAGATTTTTCTGCTTTGTGCGAAAATGATTAGGCAGTCAAAGACAGAGAAATTTTTCAAGAAAAAATAAACAAATATCTTGACTCGGTTACACGGCCGCACACAATCACACACACCCTGATGCACGGTGCATGCAGTGCGCACTGCGCAGGCGGCACCCTCTGAGTTGAAAACCTGTCGCGCGCTTTGCACGGCTTGTGAAGAGCGCATGGGAAACTTTGGTCATGAAATTAGTAAAACAAAAAACTTTGAACTAACATGGTTTTGAAAGCAAATAACAAAATGATTTTGTTTATTTAGTTGTGAAATTGAAGGGGAAGATCCAGGGTATCATGTGTGTTTGCACAGCTTGGCATGTGTTCTATCACCTCAAGGGCCAATACAGCACTGTGCAGGGTTTTGGAACACACTCTGGGCAAATGGTCTTTCTTTGGAGCCCCTTAAATGTTGCACCTTTGAACACTTGCACTATCTGTCACCTCCTGACTCCACACCCACACTACGGCAACTCAAAAGTACAAATGCATCACTGGGGAAAAAAACCATTTCACTTTTGAAAATTTGTGTGCGGTGCAAGATACGCCCAGCTCCAGGCGAAGCTCCATAGGGGAGAGCCGACAGGATCCACTAGAGCACTACACTACCGGAAACTGGTGCCTAAGGCACCACCCAGGAATCTGGCTGCTGCGCTGCTGTCAGCAAGCGCCGGCAATAAATAGCAAATGGTACGAACCACGCCCAGCCCCGGGCGGAACAAAAAGGGCAAATCTGAGTGCAAAACACAGTTTGACCAAAAGCTGGCCAGAAAATGCAATCGTCATGCACCTCCCAGCAGTCCAATGCATCTAAGTGTTGCTGCCTATCAGCTACGTGCCACCACAATATTCGGGGATGACGCACAGCAAGTTGAAGGCCAGGAAGAAGTACCAAGCAGGATCTCCAAGGGTATGGCGGAAGGGTTGGCAGGCTCACCATTAGGGGTGGGTTCCATCACATCCAAGCCGACAACAGCAGCAGAAGCACCGACCATGCACACAGGGAACATGTTTTGCAAGTGTTTGGGCCAGGCACGTTCACCGTTGTAGTTGTGTCACACACTGGCATTGGCAGCTTGGTGTCAGAGAGACAACGGGTCAGAGAGACAACGGCGCTGGCACGGCGCCCCATGGCACGCATCGCAACACCAGCAGAAGCGGGCTGTTGGCAAAAGTGAGCATGTTGGCCATCGTGACTGAGGTAGCAGGACAGCTTTACATAGCATTGAGTAACCACAGGATGGGAGGGTGGGGGACTGCCATGAGCGATGGGAGGAGATTTGGGTACACTATATTCTGTGCCAACAGCTCTAGTGGATGGGCCTTCGCCACTGGTCAGTCAAGACCAGCATTGTGCTTGAATCAAAAATTGGGAGAAGGTCCCCCCCCCCCCCTCCCTTCAGACTCTCCCCAGACCCCAAGGATTCTCGCTTATCTGTGCCATGGACAATCACAGATAGTCACGGCAATGGGCTGGCGAAAATCAGGGATAATCACGGATATTCACAGAAAATCACAAATTCATTTTGATTGATGTGTCATGTTTTTATTTGACCTCGTCCTGGTATCTCCAGTCCTGTACCACATGTACCTTACGCCCCCCTTGTAATCCCCCCCCCCCCCTGCAATCGTCACTTTGACAATTCTTCTGGAAACGGTTGGTTGTACTGTGCTCTCCTGTTCTTTCTCTGCAAGTGTCCTCTGTCAGAGTTGATTTCTCCTGTCATGCAGACACAAATGTATGCCACAGGCACTCGTGCTTGGTACCACTCTCGCAGTAAGGGTGGCCCGCTGTTGGCAACTATCATTGGTCCCTCACCCTCTGGACCTGAGTTCCTGCACATTCGATTCAAGGTTGTTTGGGGTCAGAAAAGGAAGTTTCACACAGTGCCTGTGGAAAGGGCACACACACACAAGTAACATCATGTTTCAATTTGATTCACACTACTGGTGTTGTGCTGCAGTTTTGAAGCGTTACGCTTTGGTGGTGCAATCCCCCCCCCCCCCCATGGGGGGAACCGTCACAACATTGGGGGGGAGATTGCAAGGGGGGCGTAAGGTGATTCCCTTGTTTGCAGTTGCCCACACCAGATTGATGTCACCATGTGTTGCGCCAAATGTAAATGCCCTGTCTGCACTTCTGGGCGGCCTGAAAATTGCTTTGTAGGGGGGGGGATGGCATGGGCGCCCGGCGAAGGGGGGGGGGATTCCAGAAATGGGCTTCCGTGCCGGGCCCTTTGTTTTGTGTAAGGACGGATGTTGCCACCAAAGGCGCCGGAACACAAATTTTGGGCCGTGAAATATTTTTTCAGAAAAAATTTTTCCCCACATATGTGTAGTCAAAATCATCAGTGCGACGTGGGGATCATTTTGAGCCATGTATGTTGGGGTCGGACCCCCCCCCCCCCCCGGCACGGCAGGTAGGGCAGCGCCAGCCCAAACCCCCCTCCCGGCACGGCGACCAAGGAGGGGAAGGGGGGGTTTGGGCAAATGGGCTTCCGTGCCATCCCCCCCCCCCCCCCCCCGCAAAGCAATTTTCTTCCCGCCCTGTGCAAACGTCTGATTTTGGCACCTGGGCTCTGGGTCTGATGGTAAAGGTTAAGGCAAAGGCAACAAACAGGCAAGGAAATGGACCTGTAGTGCAACAATGACTCCCCAGCAAAGAGCACGTTCTGCAAAATGACATATTGCCATTCCCCAGCACAAGAAAGCAAAGCATGATTACCTAAAGCTGCTGAAATCCCATGGATTTCCAGTACCAGTGGAACCCAAACCTGAGGCGCCTGAGGGTAGCAACAGCATTGCAACGAGCAATCCAGCTGAAACTGTCGCAACCCCTCACCAGCAAGTGGGTTTGAACTATCTTTGCGATGGTATGAATCCCAAGGAAAGGTTTGGGATGATTTTTTGCGGCCTTTTTGCGCGCAGGCATTCCCTCTGCCGGTGTATGCACATGGAGAAGGTCACTGTGTCCCGTGCTGATGATGTTGCAGCCTTTTGGGTGTCCCATGACCACGTTTTGGCAGATGCCATCATGCGTTACCTCTACTTCTCTATCACAGCTGCTTATATTGAACACACAGTTTGGCAGGTCTCATTGATGCCAAAAACCGGCAAAAAATGAGCAGCAGTCTACGCAAGGCTGCACAAGGCACAAGGCTTCACAAAAAGGGGCCACCAAATTAAATGCACTCGGCACAAGACACCTCACAAAAGGGAACATAAGCAAATAAAACTTGATGCCACACATTTACTGACCTGAAAGACAGCTCAGGGCCCACTGAAGCAGCATTCAATATGCAATACAATACAATCCCTCAGCAGCAATCATGGACAATCACGGAAAATCATGGAAAATCATGGAAAATCATGTAAAATGATGGATGGGTTTTTGAATCAAATCACAGATGCCTGAGAATCCCTGTAGACCCCCTAAGCCCCTACCTCCTCCTCTTCTCAGTCATCTGAAAGTCAGAGTGTGTTGACCTCCAAAAATTCCTCTCTAGCACCTCTGGCGCCAAATGTGTATCAACCATGCTGGATTTTTCGTGGCAACTGTCTATTGTTGCTTGAGTGCTCCATGTTTTTGGGGGTTGTTGTCCTTTGGTCCCAATGATGTTGTGCCTTATGATGCAATTGGGGTTCCCCCTTTATTGTGGGGGACCTAATCTTCACACAGTTGTTCAGTGCAGCTTTTAGAAAAGCGGATACGGAATTGGTACCATGGTGATACACAGCACAGCACAGCACAGCACAGCACAGCACAGCACAGCAAGCAAAGCTCTGCACTGATTTCGTTGGGTTGGCAAGGAGGAGGTCCCTCCCCCTTGCCCTCAGACCCCCTCCCACCCTCCATCCCCGGATCAAGCACATCCGTGGTTAGGACTTTTTTTAACAGACTCGCTGCCTCGGGCCATGGGCAATGTGTTACGATGTAATGATGCACACGAGTGCACAGCACAGAATATGGGAGACACAACATGTGTACAGCCACAGAGGGATTGTATCACGTGCACATCTGTTGACCTGTGCTCGGGGCCAACGGCAATGTGTTGGCATACAATTCACTGGGCATGTCGGGTTTTCACTTCTGAGGGGGGGGGCGGGGTTCGGGAAAAAGGCTCAATTGACAGGCACCATTAATCAGTCATTATGAAGTCTGGCGCCAAAGTCGCCGAAAATTTTTTTAGCACTAAAATTGGTCGATTTTTTTTTCACCAAATGTATGGCAAATGATGACTTTTCTGAACCCCCTGGACGCGCTGATTCCAAAAATCCCATTTTCTTTTTTTCCCGATTTTTGGGTCTGGGTCACCTCCAAGGCCTGGGGGTCAGACTCGGTAGGATTTTGGGGGTCCTGTCAATTGAGCCCTTTTTGGGGGAGGGGGGGGGGTCCAGCCGGAGGGCTCTATCGACCCCCCCCCCCCCCGGAAACGAAAACCCGGCCTCCCCTGCAGAAGGCCAAAAAATGGCCAAAAGGCATTGAGGTGTGTATCTTGCAGATGAATACAGATGTGGATGGCGCAACCTGTCCCCCCCAAAATATGGGGAAGGCTGGCATTGTGGACACAGTTGACACTGTTGAAAGGGACAACCGTGTGTTACCTACGCTGCTGAAAACCACCAGAAACCATCCTGGCTAGACTGCAGGTACACAGGGGATTGCCATTTCACCAGAACTGTTTTTGATGCATCAAGTGGCATACCTTTTTTATGGTGTTCTTAAAGAACCGTGGAAGTTTCTGGATAAACCATTGTGATATTTCAACAAATGGTGTACACAATTGTGCTTCAGACACCGCCTCTCTTTGCGAGGTTACATGCACACCTCCAGCACAAACACAATGGATGTAGCACCTTGGGATGCCCACGGGCGTAGCAATTCCTGCTGCATCTTCTGGTCCCAGATTTGGCTCAGAAGAACTACGGTGCGTGGCGTGTCCGCTACCACACTGATCTGTAGGACAATTGTAGCACTGGAAAGCCCTGATCTCTGCTTCCGAGAATTATCTCGAGTATCGTCTTGTAAGAGGGCTTTGCCAGCTTACCAAGATCTGAAGCAAAAAAAATGGACGTAATTTCCTTTTATGGCATCAAGGCTGCAGTGTTTTGTGCAAGATAGGATAATTTTGGTCTGTTTACAATGGCCACCATGTGTGGCAGCCACGTTGCAACGCTGCATCCTCATGTACTGTTCCCACGTGCTTCTTTGGTTTTCTTCCCAGGATGATGCATATTTTCTGATTCTGATGCTGCAACATGGGCTTGGGATGCATGTCGGCCAGTGTGCTGCTGCTGTTCCTGCCCTGAGAAAGCTGTCTGTGTCTGTACGTCAATTGCATGGTACCGTTGTCCGACAGCCCTGGAGTACCTGCACACGTCAAGTCCCATGGTGCGTTTGCACCTCGCGGATTATGAGGCTTAGCCATGGAAGGTGTGCCCCAATGAAGCTTTTATGTCGTTATGGTCACAATTTTTGGGCTAGAACTGCCTCGTTTGCTCATTTGCGGAAGGGTGTTCGAGATTATGAGATGCAGATGCAAGTGTAGGGGGTCAAATAGAAGAAAACAACTCTCTTGGAGCAGGGTCTAGATCATCGCATATTGCCTGCAAACCAAGTTCATGGCATGGGTGGCCACAGAAACCACACCCGCAGAGAGGCCTGTTTGGTGCTGTGTCCCCGTAGTCATATTGACACCAAATGCCCACATAGTGCGCATGCAGTGCAACAACATCCATTGGGTAGAGGGTTTGATGAAGTGACTGAAATAAGTGCTGTTGACATTGGTTTGGAGTGTTGCCATTGGCTGCATTTGGCGAATGATGTTTTTGCCCATCGTCGCACAAAGGCAAGGATAAAGGATTAGTGCAATGTGCATTTTTTTTCCTTTCACTTTTTACCCTGAGTGTTCTTTGGTTATTCTCCGTGTGTTGCCATTTCACCCTTGAGCTTGGCATAGTGGTAGTGATTGCTCCTCTGTCCTTGCTAGGCACTCTGATACCTCTTAATGAATTTGATAACGCTGTGCCATATGCTTTAAATTGTAGATTCCAGCCACTACTTGCGGCCTTTGTCCAATTGCTGCCGCATTTTTCTTCTGCATGTTCTCCATAATTGTATTTGGTCCCGTGCTGTATGCTCTTGCACCCACATGTCTGGCCCACTTTTTTGACACACTAGTGAAAAACAAATCCACAAGGGGCTCCCTGCAAGAGCATGTGCACTATGTTGAAAGAAATGCTGAAGCATGTGTCTCTGCCGCCCACCCCTGCGGACCCAACAGTTTGGAGGTACCCAGACACCCCACCAGCTGGTGCCAGATCATGCTATGTGCCCCCGCCCCCTTTTCTGGCCTGCCTACTTTCCAACTCTCCAAGTTTTCAAAATTACTTGGTGAGTAGGTTGCCTGTAAAATTGGGTTCCCAGGGAGGTTTGATCTGAAAACCTCAGCAAGGTGGCAGGGTTTGGCACTGTTTGTACATTGGAAATATCATCAATCACTGTGTTGCATGGCTTCAAGCCAACGGTGTTGTGATTTGCAGGCGGTCGTACTGGCAGAAGGGTGATGAGCATGATGAAACAAAGGACGAGTGGGTGGATACTGGCGGGCTGGAGGCTTTAGGAGGCCCCAGACCATTTCAGGCCATACCTGGTCCAAGTATGCCTGACTCCCCACCCACACACCTGTGACCTGCAGTCCCATTGAATTGCTGCACAGTGCTTGCACCTCTTGACCTGAAACTCCAGAATTTCAAGGATCTTTGGTGCTGCCCCTTGTGTTGGGCCTGCTAGGTGCGAAGTGTTTGGTGTAAAAATACCCCCAAATTGTACACGGTGCCCCAGTATGCCCAAGTTTGAAAAAAAATGTTTCCACCTACAAAAAAAAAACATTCCCTCAGGACAAAAGATGGATTTCTGGGTAGAAATGTCTAATTTGGGGCATCCAGCCCTTAGGGAGCCCTTTTCCTTGAAGTTAGTGTGAACAGGGGTTTGGGGAGCGTCGGGCTCGTGCGGACAGGGGTGTCGGCAATATCTGGCTGGTGTGGACATGGATTGCTGCTCCACAATGCCATCCACTTTCCTGACTTCCTGGTGGTTGGACAGTTGGACCATGTCCTATTGTACATTTATATCACCTCAGGCAAAATGTTTCTAAATTGTACCTGCTGTAGGCATTCAATTCCCAGTCCCAGTCTGGTTTTAACCCAGGGTATTTGCTGGAGACAGTCAGCAGTCAAATGATGGCTGCAAAGGTAGGCTACCAAACGCTTGTTCCTTTTTGGATTCCAAAGCATGGCCCTGCCCGTAGATTACAAAAAGAAGACTCAGACCTCAGGTGCATCAGCAGGGCAGGTGTGCAAAACCTGTTGTGAAATAAGGTGAAATGACCCAGCCCTGTCCATGACTGCTCTGAGTTAAAGTTCTTTCCGAGTCACGCAAACAGCATAGTTGCGCATTCGTGTGTGTGTGTGTGTGTGTGTGTTTGTGTATGTGTTTGTGTGTGTGTGTGTGTGTGAACTAAAACCTATCCTCCATGTTAACCTCTTCACACCTCGTTTCTTTAGCTTGACAAGAAGTTCACTTGGCCAGTGTCCATGCCCTGCCACATCCAGGGTTGGTGTTGGGACGCTCATGCATTCTCTCTCTGTGTGTGTGTGTGTGTGTTTGTGATCAGACATGTGTGTGCCACAGCCGACACTGCACAATTCCATTCAGTGTACTTTGAAGCAATGAGACTGTTGGTCGTACCATTTCTGGACCATGATTGGCGCTACCTGAAGGAGTACCATGGCGACATTGTGCGGTTGCAGGGCTTGTGGACCAAGGCTGTGCACTTGTTCCACCCAGACCAGTTTGTCACGGTTTGCCATGCCTCTGCATCCCGTTGTGCTTTCCCACACCAGCCGACACACCATTCCACTGCACAGGGCATCACCTCCTTTCAACTTGTACTGCGTATCTAGTCGTGCCCTGGGACCCTTGGATGGCTTGTTGAGCTGTCGTGGTGCAGGGGACAGTAGAATCACTGCAGAGGTGATGTGCATAGGACAACAGGGAGGAGGCATGGGACAGAAGTGTGTGAGACCAACCCCCTGAGGGAGCACATTTCCCAACAATCAGCAAGTTATTGACCAGTCAGCGCAGGTGCAGCCTGTACTGTATCCACACCACGCCCTTACCTTTTCTGGGAGACGTCAAGTGACTATGAGGAGTTCCAGTTGAGTCAGGGTGCAGGGGCACCTCGGAGTGGTAAGTCGAGGAACACACGAATTCGAGGACAAGCCGCGACCAAAACGGACCTAGAGCCTGACTAGACAAGGAAGGCGTCAGCGCCGCAGTTATGCTGATGCTGAACTTGGGAGTAATATTGGTGGTGGTGGGGTGCCATAAAGGTGGAGTGAGTATGCCGGTTGGTACTTCCGGGTGTTCGGATTTGTTCACCTTCTGAGGAGAGAGTAGAAAGTATTTGTTCAATCACCCTATTTCAAGTACTGGGTTTGTTGAAAAAAGGTTTGCGGGGACAGGGGGTTGTTTTGGAGCCCCCCCTTTGGGGCTAAGGATAAGGAATTGTTGTGCAGGCCAGAGGCCAAAATCTCTTTGGCCTGCCCCTTCACCCCCAACCCCATGGACAACCCACCCATCCACGTGTGGAGGATTCCCTCGCCATTCGAGCAAGCATCCCGTGTCTTCTCTTGAGTATTTGTTCAGATGTTTATGTGGGTGTTTCTGTTTTTTTTTCATCTGTGTGTGCATTTTTGAGAAGATGTGTGAAAACAAAAACTTTTTGCACTGAACGGCTTTGGCCCCTTAGGTACCTCCACCTCCCTCTGGCATTTGCTTGCTCCCTTCCCCACCATCCAGCATAGCTTGAAGCTTGTCACCCTCCTCTGTAACCACAGCACAGCCACACAAAACACATGAACACACACACACACACACAGAGTTTGCAGGCATGCACTATCACACAAACAGGAGGCTGGTCTGTGCCAGCATCGCCTCTTTCCAGTCAGAACAGGAACGCTCGCTGCTACGCACACTTCTGGCGGGGGGTCTGTGGACAGCTGTCCGGGCGCACTAGCGGGGCATGATCACCTCCCAGTGCTGCCCATATTGCCAACAGGCAGATGAAACCGAACAGCACATTCTCTGGGAATGCGCACAATGGACGGCAGCCAGGGACCTACACATCGCCAACGTCCGCGCCTTGGCGGCGAAAGTCCCAGATCTACCACCGCTTGACAGATGGCCCCCATGCTTGAAAATCAGCGGTCTCCTACCCGAAATCGAGCCACCAGTGAACAGGCAGGTGGAACAGCACGACCTACCTTTCATACAGGCCCTCCATGCCATGTTTGTGGCCATTCTGGCGGCGCGCAAGCTGCGGGACCAACAGGCACCCAAACTTTTCCCCACAATGTGCCCGCAAGCGCGCAGCGCATATCCCTACCATCAGCCGGTGGGCCCCATGCCCCCCCCCCCCCCCCGGCGCGCCCGGTATGCCTACACAACCCCACCGCATGCACCTGGCCATGGGAAAAGCCCTTTCTGGCAGACCTACTGGCTTGGCTGCGAGCGCTACAGTGGACAGAAGACACATACACGGTGTCCTTCATCGAGCTGGCGCTCGATTTTGAAAAGCACGCGGCACGCACACGGCCTGCGGCACCCCAGGCTAAGTTTCAGGGACACACACTACCACTGCAAGAGAGGGCTAGGGTTCTGCGCCTGGCGCTATGCACACTTCAGAGACTGGTCAAATCGGGCTCACTCCACCCTACCAAAGTCATAACACGCGCCACATCGTTAGTGCCGCTGGGTGGGCCGCTTGTGGCAGGCCTCAATCACCGTCCATATTTTGCATGCCGTGACGCCATGCACAAGCACGTCCAACTCTTGGCCTCCTACTGCGAGTCCACTTGGACGCTGCGCACGCACACGCGCACAAACGCTCACAGAACGTACGAGTATCGCCGCAGAAAAACGGAGCAAGAAGTTGAGGAGGCGCGCCTGCTGCGTGCACTTACAGGGAGCCTGAACACAGGGCTTATGCCCATATCTTCCCTCTGCGCAAAGGGGGGGGCGGGCGCAACCAATTTTGCAGGGGATTTTTACCCGGTTATGGGGGGTGGTAAAGCCGCCCAAGCCCCGTATACAGTCACGCGCAGGAGAGCACCGCAACCGACGGCCCCGGCCACGTGTGTCGTGGCCCCCTCTCCCATGACTTCATCACACGCATGCCCTGCCCACAAACTGCTAGCGTGCGTTACGTGTAAACGGCTCCGCCTGTCGGCGGCAGTGTGCTGTGCCAAAGGCCACCATGCACCAGGGTATGTAGACCGCAGACCGCTGTCCAAGGTTTGACAGACGCACGGACTGCCGACGTGCCCGCACTGCACCCTGATGCAGCGGGGTGTATGACACTGCTGCCAACGTGGTCATCACAAGGTTAATATCCCGCACAAAGGTTTGAGAAAAAGGACAGCGCCTGCCCCGGCAGGTGCCAACAAACAACCCCGGTTGCAGTCTGCAGCCCCAGCACACTCGCGGATGCAACTACGCTCACCTCACTTACCACCAACACCGCCAGCCCCCAAGCGACGGAGACCCAAATCCCCTCCCCCCCCCTCCCCCCCAGGCCCACGGCCGCAGGGGATGCAAGTGGATGATGGCGACACGGCAGTGGTGATGAACCTGCTTTTCATGGGACACGGGCGCACGTCGTCGGAAGTTACTTGAGCCCGCCACACCAGAGAGGTTCTGACTCCGTAGATAAACGCAAACACGAGCATATGCACAGCCCCGCCCAAGTGCTGGGTTAAATATGCCGATTGCACTACCGCCACATATGGGTCTCCCTCGGTAATAGTACAGGAGCCAGGACATTGAAAGCCTTCAACCCTCGTTAATAGTACAGGGTGCCGGGGGTGGGATAGGGCAGGCTTTAGGCAGGCTCTAACCCGCTAACCCCTAACCCTCCCGTCGCAAGAGCGGCCAGGACATTAAAAGCCATCAACCCTCGTCAATAGTACCTGCTTTGTTTGGCCCCTGCCACGTGGTAGCAGGGCAACCCCACTGAGAGCCAAGCTCCGGTGGTACATCGCGCGGGGATCTGGGCTTCACGCCTTGCCCCACATACACGCGTCAGCGCGCGGCACACGCTGTGCTCGCTCGTCGCCGTGCGCCGCACCGTCCTCATACGGCTGTGCGCACGCGCGTTACTGCGCTCGCGTCTGCGGCCCCTCCGCCGCACCCCGGCAGCCGGCGACAGGCCTGTCCGGCTGGCTGCCCATTTCAGGGCGCGCCTGGGGCTGCCCACAGCCCGAAGCGCGCACCTCTCAGCCCGTATACGCGTAACTGCGCGCGCCAGAGCACTGCGCTCCGCGGCCGTGGGCTTGCGTCTTCGCGGCAGTGCAACGCCACCACCCCTTCGACATGGACAACGACATGGTGACAGCCCTGGGGGCCGCGATCGCGGCCGCCATGGCGCCCTATTTCGCCAACATGCGCAACGAGAACCCGAACGTCAACGTCAACAACATCAACAACAACGACAACAGCAACCTACAGGCGCCAGCCCGTGGCGCACACGCCGGAGCTGGCATCGCGGCCGCGGCAGCGGGCGGCGCCCAGCTGCAGCCGCCGGCGCGCCACCCGCGGGGCGCATCCCGTGGACGTGGGCCCGCTGCGCCACCTCCTGCCCCGCCGTCACCGGAGGCGCAGCTCATCGCCCAGCTGCAGCGGCAGGTGGAGGCGCTCCAGGCGGAGCTCCAACAGTTGCGGGACGAGAACCGCGCCCAGCGGCAGCAGCCACAGGGGCAGGCCCCTGCCCAGCCCAGGGGCAGTGGGCGTGCGCCGGGGGGCGCCGCGGCTGCGCCGACATCGACGACATCATCTCCACCGAGGGCGCAAGCTGCAGCTCGCGCGGCGGGCGCGGCGGCCGGGTGCGGCTGGATGTCGTGGACCAACCGCCACGACGAGACGGTCCACAGGTATGTACACGCGCTGCCCTGCACCTGCGGGGGGAACATCCCCAAGGGGCCGCCGAATCCCTACCGCGGCGGCCGGCCATGGGACCCCAGCGTGGCCGCTTCGACCGATACGCGGCAGGTGCCCTGCTACTGGACGCAGGACACGTACGGGGTCGCCTGGCAGCATGCGGGGCAGTGCAGGGGCAGGGTCAACTGCGAGACCAGCCGCCCCCCGCCGCCGCGGAGCCTCCCGCCCCCCACGTACACTCGGGAGATGTGGGATGCGGTCCCTCACGCGGATCGTGCCTTGACGGCCACGGCAGCGCGCTGGTCTGTGGGCCTGCCGGAGGAGTACCGCCCCCTGACGAGTGGGGCCTCGCCGGCTGCCGCCGCCTCGGCCGCACCTGCTGGCGGCTCCTCTGCGACGGGCTACGCCGCTGCGGCCGCATCGCGGGCGCGTGGGGCAGCACAGAGTGGGCCCCAGGTTGTCGTGGCGCCGAGGGGGGGGCAGGCCCAGCCATCAGCGCGCCGGGCCCGAGTTGTGGTGCGGCCGGCGCCGCAACGCCCTGGAGGCCTCAGCGCCCCCCTGCAGCCCACCCCGCAGCACTTGCTGCGGCTCTTGGAGGGCGCGCCACGCATCACGGGCGTTATGTCGCTGTCGCGGCCCTTCACGGAGCGCGACTACGCCCCCCTGCGGGCGGAAGGGGCGCAGCAGATCAAGCCCCGCGGCCGCGTCTCCGAGTGGCCCGTCGAGGACAAGGGGGCCGCGTTCAAGGAACTCCTCGTCCTGGGCGCGACCGCGGAGGAGGTGCGGGACATTGCCGGCGCCGCACTGCAGCAGTGGGAGGCGGTGCAGGCCGTCTCCACCGTCATCCTGGTGCAGTCCGCGGCGAAGGCGCATTGCTCTGTGGAGCGCCTGCTGCGGGCCCTGAATCTGTCCAGGGCCGATCTGGAGCTGCAGGGGGGCGCCCTGCACTGCCAGCCCCTCACCCACAGGGGGCCCTGGGAGTGCGCCGCGGAGGGGGAGGTCGACCCGGCCCCGCCGGGCCACACACTCCGTATCCGGTGGCGCCGCGCCGCAGACGAGGGGGGGGACCAGGAGGACCAAGACATGCTGGACGGCGGTGGGGAGGGGGGGCATGGGCAGCTCGACGGCGCAGAGCCCCCCCCCCTGCAAGACCCCCAACCCCTCGGGGGGGGGGCTCAGGTGCGGGTGGCCATCACCCTCGATCCCCAGGTCCTGCTGGGGCAGGGGGAGAAGAGGAGGGCGCGGGGCTGGACCCGGGCCACGGTCCAGAATTTTTTGCGCGAGTTCGTGGCCCCCTGCGACCCCTCCTCGTACCCGATGCAGGAAGCAGGGGACGCGCAGGGGAAGCGCTGCGAGGCGTCAGTGGTGCTCCCCCTCGTGCAGGCCCAGGCCGTGATCAGGGCCAGTGGCAAGCACAAGGGGATCACCTGCAGGCCTTGGATGCAAGGGGGGGATTCGCCGGTGCCGGGGGGCATGCTCTGGGTGCGCCTTCCAGCCTCGGCCAGGGCCCCCCTCCCCGATCTGTGGGTCAAGCTTTCCTCCGACCCCCAGATCTGCGGCTATTTCGGGGGGCTGATCCAAGGGGATCAAGAGGGGAGAGTGGGGATCCGTTTTTTCGGTGCACAGCAGGTGCCTCCGGGTGTGGCGCAGGCGGTGGGGGACCTCCTGGGGGCGCAGATATCTCCGCGAAAGGTGGTGGTGCGGGTGGGGGGCTACCCCCTCCACTACGGGCTGCCCGAGGATGGCTGGGCGGCCTTTCGGCAGGAGCTTCCGGAGGTATTCGGGGGGGAAGCGGGGGACGTTCGCATAGTCCGATGCGAGCACCTCCCGCACTCGGGGTTTGCTCGCCCGCGCTGGGACCTCACTCTGACAGGGGTCCCAGAGGGCTGGCCAGGGGTCTGGATACCCTCGTCGGACTCCAGGGGCCGCGACCGGGTGTGGGAGGTCAGGGGGATGCAGCGCCCCCCCCAGCGAGTTCAGCGCCTCGGGAAGTTCCACAGGGTGCAGGGTCCCCCGCCCCCCTCAGAGCAGACGGGACAGGAGGGGGGGGGCGAGGAAGACGCCGCTGCGGCGGGGGCAGCACCTATGGAGGGAGTCAGCGACGCCGCCCTCGCACAGCGCCCGGACCTCCTGTAGCCCTGCTCGAGCTGCGCGGGGGGGGGAGGTGGGCGCCGCGGGCCTGGGTCCCGTGGCCCCTTCGGTCGCGGGGGCGGCTGCCAGACTATGGGGTGCGCAGGGTGCGCATCAGCGGGCCGTCGCTCACCCAAGGGGGCTCGGGCAAGGCCCTGTTGGAGTGCGGGGACGTGGAGCCTAACCCGGGACCCAACTTGGGGAGGGTGCCGCCACTGACCCTGGCCACGCTGACCCTTCTGGCCCTCCTGATGGTGGGTCTCGGTGACCTGTGGCTGTGGGCTGCACGGCCAGCCTCTGTTTGGACGCTGGCGGTGGCAGAGGCCCCACTCTTGGGCGACAGGGTCCAGTTTTGTCAGGCCCTGCTGGCGCTCCAATTTGCGCACGCCTGCAGGGGGGTGCAGCCTGCTCGGGCCCCGGTTCTAACTCATTCAGGGGTCCAGACTTGTCAGGCCCCAGCATTGAATCACACCAGGGCCCAGTCTTGCCAGGCCCTGGTGACGCATCAACGTGCACGCGTCAGCAGGGGGGTCCAGCCGGGACAGGGACTGGGACTGATCTCGACAGGGGCCCAGTCTTGTCAGGCCCCAGCGCTGGCCAGCGCCAGGGCCCAGTCCTGCCAGGCCCTGATGGCGCGGCACTGTGTGCACGACAGAACAGGGGTCCAGCCTGGGCAAGTTGTGGCCCAGGACGATACAGGGGTCCAGTCCTGTCAGGCCCTGGCAGGGACCAGCCCCAGGTCCCGGTCTCAGGCCCTGACGCTGACCTGGAGGGGGGGGGAGGGGCAGCACCAGCTCCAGCTCCGCCCGGCCCTCGCAGTGCACTGTACCGGGGCCCAGTCTTGGCAGGCCCCGACCCTGGCCAGGGCAGGGGTCCAGTCTTGGCAGACCCCAGCCCTGACCGTTGCGGGGGTACGGTCTGGGCAGGCCCCTGCCCCGACCTGCACAGGGGGGTGTGGGGCGGACAGGGTATACCGTGCGCGTGACGCCGCGGGGCTGAAAACGCTGCTGAGCGGCGACGTCCACCCCCACCCGGGGCCGCTGCGGACGGCCATCGTCAACACGACGTCGCTGCGTCTACACATGGATGAGGTGACGTCGTGGGACGTGGACGTCATTTTGGTCCAGGAGACCAAGCTGTCTGCATCAGGGCAGCGGGTGCTCCGGGGGGCGCTGCGCCAGCGGGGGTGGGTTGTGTTCTGGGGGGCGCCCCTGGAGACGCGGGGACGGGGGATCTGGGACGTTCCGGAGGGGGGCGTCGCGGTGCTCGTGCGCGACGGGCACGCGGCGGAGGCAGCAAAGCTGCCGAAAACCAGGCAGGCGGACCCGTTGGCGTGGGACCTGTGGCTGTCAGCGAGGTTCCTGCATGTGCGCGTCGCCGTGCGAACGGGCAGCACCGTGCTGCATGTGCTCTGTGTATATGGAGTGCCGGGCGACCCGGAGCTCAATGCGGGGCTGTGGGACTCCGTACTCCAGTACGCGGCAAGGCTGGGGAATGCCCCGTTCGTCGTCGGGGGGGATTTCAATTTCCCCCTGGGGGAGCTGGGGGCATTGCCGCCAGTGGTCCTGGGGCACCTGCTGACGCAGCGGCTCGTGGACGTGGACGCCGCCTTTGCCACAGGCACAGGGCGTCCCCTGCAGTGCTCCTACCACAGGCAGGGGGTGCACCCGGGCACCCGCATAGACGGGGTCCTTGCAGACCCGCGCGTGGCGGCCATGGTCACGGACGTCGCGGCGCTGCCCGGCACGGGTATCCCGGGACACCTCCCGGTGGTGTTCACCTTGGCCATGGAGCGGGCCGCGCAGCGCTTGGTCCGAGCGGTGCGCCCCCGGCCAGTGGAGGTGCCCAAGAGGGAATCAGTTTTGCGGATGGAGCTGGAGGAGCGGCTGACGGCGCCGCTGCAACCGGACTGGGACCGGTTGCTAGCGTTGCAGGAGGTGGACGCGTTGTGGTCCTACTGGACGTGGGCGGCAGAGGAGTCCCTCCTGGCGCTGTCGGTGCCCACCCTGCAGCCCGAGCACGTCGACCAGGCGCACCCACTGCCGGTGGCACCGATGGCCCTGCCACGGGGGCGGGGCACGGCGGCCTTGATCCGCGAGGTGCGGCAATGCCCCAAGCAGATGCGGGCAGGCGGAGGGCCGAAGACGTCGGTACTGGCCCGTATACATGCCGCGCAGGGGGCGGCGCGCTCGTTGCGGCGGCAAGCGCACCCCCCACAACGGCCGGCCGACAGGGTGCGGGGGAGGGGGGAGAGCACGTCCCACTCCTGGTGCGCGCTGCGCCGGCGGGTGCAGCGGTTGCACGAGTTGCAGATGCCGGAACTGGCCCGATTTCCGCTGACGCCGCAGGCGGTAGCCAACGCCGGGGCGCCCGTGCCGTCCGCGGCGGCACTGGACGAGTGCATAGAGCAGCTCAAGAGGCTGGCGGCCACACAGGTGCAGCGGGAGGACCGGGAGCGAGTGCAGGCGTGGCGATCCTGGCTGCAGGCCGAGTGGGGAACCAAGCCAGGTGCAGTGTACCGATGGCTCAAGGAGGAGGGGTTCTCACCGCCGGTGGTGTTTATTGCGCGGCCGGATGGTACCCCCACGGCCAACGTCCAGGAGATGGACGAGCTGGTCCGGGCGGCGTGGGGGCCCATCAACCGCAAGTACGCGGAAGGGCCGGAGCCCTGCCCAGATGCCTTCGTGGCGAAGTACGGGCACCTGCTGTATCGCGTACCCATGTTGGCCAAGCAGCTGACAGGGCCGTACCTCAGGCGCCGCCTCATGGCCATGCGCCCATCGGCCATGGGCCTGGACGGGTGGAGCCTGCAGGACCTGCGGGCGCTCCCGGACAGGGTGCTGAATTGGCTGGCCCAGCTCCTCACGCTGATTGAGGAGGTGGGCCGGTGGCCCACCTTATTGGCCCAGGGATACACCTCCCTCATCCCCAAGCCAGGGGAGGAGGGGCCATTGGGCACGCGCCCGCTGACGGTCCTGTCCATGGTCTACAGACTGTGGGCGGGGACCCGTCTGTGGGAAGTAATGCGGTGGCAGGAGTCCTGGGTCCATCCGCAGGCCTTCGGGTTCCGCCTGGCGCGGGGGGCCGTAGATGCGGCCACGGTCACGCAGGCCCTCCTAGAGCTGGCCCGGCTCAAGGGATGGCGGCTGGAGGGGCTGAGCCTAGATTATGTCAAGTGCTTTGACCTCATCCCGCAAGCGGTGGTGCTGCGGATCGCCCGCGAGTTGGGCATGGACGACGGGGTGCTGCGCGCCCTGGCGGCCATGTATCGGCAGCTACGGCGGGCGTTCCGCCTGGCAGGGGCGCTGGGGGCGTGGTGGCAAGCCACCAACGGCATCCTGCAGGGGTGCCCGCTCAGCGTCATTTTGATCAATATCCTCACCACGGTGTGGAAGATGGAAATTGACACAATGCGACGCCACGTCGTGGTGGCGACCGCCGCACTCCCGCCGCTGCTCGAACAGCCACGGGCAGCCCCGGGGCAGCCGCTGCCTTCACCGTGCCTGCGGACGCAGGGCCCGGGGCGCGCGGACTTATGCCCCCTGGGATATGCGGACGACACCCAGGCCATCACGCTCGAGCCCCGGCCCGGCGCGCCAGGGGTCCCCGACTCGCAGGCGGTCGTGGACCGCACGGCCGTTTGGCTGGCGGACACCGGGCAGAGCGCCAACGCCGCGAAGTCTAGCTCATGGCGGATGAGCGACCAGCAGGCGCAGCCGGTCACCCTGCACGGGGTGCCGGTCCCGCTGGCACGGGAGTTTAAGCAGCTCGGGATCGGAGTGCGCCTGGATCCAGAGAAGGGCACCGGACCGGTGCTCCAGGAGCGGTTCGCGCGCGGGACCACCATTTTGCGGCGGGTGGGGTGCCTGCCTACGTTCCGCATGCGGGAAGTAGCCATTGGGACGCTGGCCCTCGCCAAGGCGATGTACGGGGTGGAGCTAGCAGATGTCGGCTCCCGGGACGTGGCGCGGCTGGAGTTGGCCGCGGTCCGCGCACTGTGGGGACCCACACGCACCTCGCGGGCAAAGGAGGTGCTATGGGCGGTCTTGGTGCCGGGGCACCGGGTCTCCCCCATGTGGCGCCTCCAGTACTCGAGAGTGCTATGGCTAGCCCGCCAGGCACGCACGCCAGGGGCCGGGCAAGTGCTAATCCAGGCAATATTGGAGGAAACGGACCGCCCGCCGGACACGGGACCAGTGGGCAGGGCCTTGCAGTCGGTCCGGCAGCTGCGCTGGGAGGCGGTGCACGGCTGGTGGGTGTGGCGCGTGCCAGGGCAGCGCGAACAGCTACACCTGGTCTTGGGGGACTGGGGCGAAGTATGCCACCGGGTGCGGGAGTCGCAGCGATACACCGCGTTGGCGGCGCTGGAACGGCGCAGACCAGCCACCTTTGGGGGGCTGGGGGCGGAGGTATGCAGGCCCGCCTGCTCCCAGGGCATGACGGTGGCCGGCACGGAGACGGAGCGCTCACTGCTGCGAGCACTACAAGCCGGGGCGACATGGACCGGGGCGCGGGTCCAGAAGCATCAAATTTCGGATTTAGCAACCTGCCCCTATTGCGGGGGCCCACCGGAGACGGAGGTCCACCTCCTGTGGGACTGCCCGCACTGGCAAGCGCAACGGGCCGCCTGGCTCCCGCTGGTGCAGGCCGAGGCAGCGCCGCTACCGGCACTGGCCCTCCCGCAGGCGTGGCCGGTGTGCCTGCGCGCGACGGGCCTGTTGCCGGCGGCATTGGTCCAGCCAGAGGGGGTGGAGCAGGCGGGGCGGCTCATGTACCGTCTCTATGGCATGTATCTGGCGGTGCTATCGGCGCGCATGGGAGCGGAAGTCGCGGCACGCCGAGACGCGGGCGCGGGCCCCTCGGTCTTTGCGATCGCGCGCAGACGCCCTCCCGATGCGCGCCGGGGCTACCCATGGGGGCAACTGGGCGCGGGCCCACATCGCCCGGCGCCACCAGCGGCGCCGCTGGCGTTGCGCGCCGGCCCGCCGCCGGGATGGCCATGGGAGGCATCCTTCGCGGTGGCGCTCCTGCAGTGGGCAGGCCAGCTGCGGTGGCTGCCAGGGCCGGGCCATGTGACATACGTGGAGCTGGCCCTGGACTTCGAGGCACACGCGGAACGGGCCCTCCCGGCCCCCAGCGACCACCGGCTGCGGGGGGTCACCCTGCCGCTACGCACCAGGGGCCAAGTGCTGAAGATGGCCCTGGATGCATTGCAGCCACATCTACAGGCAGGGGACCTCATGCATGGCAAGGAGGTATGGATGGCGAAGTCCCTGCTGCCGCTGGGGGGCTTCAGGTGTGTGGGGCGGTCGGCGCGCCCACTGTTCGCGCGCCCGGAAGCCATGCTGTTCCAGATGCGCCAGCTGGAGGCACACTGCCGAGCGCTGTGGGCGCGGCGCCTGGCGCGGCCGGGAGCGGGGCGGCAGGACGTGTTCCTCTTGGATTACCTCCCCCCGGCAGGACCAGGACAGCAGCCCCTGCGGCCCTTTCAACGCTTGCCGCGCCGGCGGGTGCAGCGCGACCGGCGCGGGGCCGGAGGCGGGGACGCGGACCGCGTAGCACCGCCGCCACAGGTGGCCCTGTGTGCGCGACACCGGGCCCCGCCCTGTGCCGCCTGCGTGCAGCGGGGCGCCGAGCACTGCTGCCAGCGGGCGCACGAAGGGCACCGCATGGACGCGGCACAAGCACGCGTGGCGGCGCGAGCACTGCGGGCGTGGCTGCAGCCCGCGCGGCCGGCCGGGGCCGGCCCCGTGGCGGCGTCCCAGGCCGCGCGGGGCTCGCCCAGCGCTCGCAAACGACCCCGCCCGCAATCATCCTCGCCGGAGCGCGAGACGCGACGGGCACGCCCGGAGCACGAGCACGCGCGACGCCAGGAGGAGTTCCCGCCCCCCCCCCCAAGCGTCTCCAGGGGGGGGGCACACAGCTTAAGCGGCTCCGGTATGTTAAACCAGCAGGGAGAGCTCAGGAGGCCCTTCCCGCTCTCCCCGCCCCTCCCAGCGGGAGCCACCGGGCACGGGGGGGCACGCGGAGTCCAAGCGCCACGCGCGCCAGCCGGACGCCCGGGCGGACACGCACGGGTGGGGGGGGTTCAGCCGCGTCCCCACCCCCCCTCCCTCCCCTCCCGGGGGCTGGCGGACATTTTCGGGGACATCTCCCGCCGGCTGACGGCGGCTCGGGCGGGGTCATCAGCCAAGGGGGAGGGCGCCGACCCCCCCCCGGGGGCCGCGAACCCCCCCCGAGGGGGGGGGCAGGATCAGGGGGCTTCGGTCGAACCCCACCCTAGTCTTTCGGGGGGCGGCGCGCCGGGGGCGGAGGCGGCGGAGGGGGACCCCTCAGGGGGGGGACAGGATATGTCGATTGACTGCCATCCCCCAGGGGACGGCTCCGGGGGGGCGGCGGCGGCGACATCCGCTACACGGGCGGAGCAGGAACCCCCCCCAGGGGCAGTCACAGGACAGCAGGCAGAGTCCCTTCCCCCCTCCCCCCCACAGAAGAGGGCGCAGCGGGCGGGGGGCAAAAGGGTGGGGCAGCCGCGGCGCCCCATGCAGACCTTGTGCGATGAGCACAGGGCCCCAGCGTGCACGTCATGCAAAGGGCACAGGGGGGTGCGGCATTGCTGCAGCCGCCACCACGAAGGGCATCCCAGGGTGTTGGGGGGGGGACAACGGTGTCTGCCGGTCCAGAGGGGGGGGCTGCAGCTGCAGCAACAAGCGGGCGTCTTGCCCTCCGGAGGGTCGGCGGTCGTGCCAGCCCCCATGATCAGGGGGGAGGGGGGAGGCCCAGCAGGGCAGCGGACGGCGGCGTCGCCCCGGGGCGGCACACAGGGCCCAGGTCAGGGCCACGGGAGGGCCTCCGAGGAGGGCACATAGCCTCAGGACGGCGTCCTTCCGCCGCGCCGCGACATACCGGGGGGCCGGGGGTGGGATAGGGCAGGCTTCAGGCAGGCTCTAACCCGCTAACCCCTAACCCTCCCGTCGCAAGAGCGGCCAGGACATTAAAAGCCATCAACCCTCGTCAATAGTACAGCGCACACACACACACACACACACACACACACACACACACACACAAGAAACCCTTCTGATGAACCGAACTGAAGTCGAAAACCGAGATATGTGCCTACAGGAAGGGAAAATGCTAGGTGCCAGCCCCCAAAGTGATGATGCGAGCAGGTGGGGCAGTCCCAAAATGGGGACATAGTCACTGTGGCATCATGATTGGGCTCGCCACCTCTGTTTATTTCTGGTGCAAGGGCACACATGCTCCGCATAAGGCACTCAGTGGCAAAATGCTGTGGCTGTGGCCACGGACTATGGGGCCAGGCAACCTCTCCCCACCAACAGCATGGCACACACACTGCCCACATGCTCCAAAATGTTCGCTCATGGACAGGGGTTCAGACATTGCTGCAACATGGGCACCATAAGTCGCTCACACCATCCAAACCGCTACGATACAAACGACCGGCGGCCAAGCCAACAGCAGCAAACAAGCGGGCATGCACTTCATGCGTACCACCGTCCGGTGTTCAGAGATCCCCCCTGCCACACACCTTACCCCTCCTGCGCCTGAACAACGGAGACCCAAGATGAGCCCAGACCCCATGCTCCACCGCTGTCAAGCCGGCTGGACGTGGCTCGTTCCCTACTTTTCCAGGGACAGGCATCATCAACTTGCATTCGAGAGGGGCCTCCCATGCCAGACAAGCTTGAGTGTGTGTGGGGGTCCTTGCAGATCGGGGAGAGGCTGCCATGGCATTGGAGGGTCACAGAAGAGCCTCCATAGAAATCATTTGATCTCTTATGCCCACCACAGGTGCTGACTCTTGTGGAAGGGCCAGGGAAACAGTCATAAAACAAGCCCTGTTCTCAAGCTGGGCCACAATCATGTCTTTGCCTCCGTGCTGCACATGCATCTCCCTTGTAGCACCCACATGCCTTCAAGTTGTGCAACATGGGCGTTGGCTCTCGGATAGCTGGATGTTGAGAGATTTTGGTGGGACATTTTGGTTGTTGGCATGGGGATTCTGTGCTCTTTCCTTTGACAAGTGATGTTTCTGCACTAGCCAACTACATGCTCATTTTGTGCAGATATTCGAAGCAGAAGGTGGCAAACCCCACAACCCGATCAATGGGAAGTTGCTCTCAAAGTTCAAAGATCGGCATGATCTTGTGGAAGGCCTATCTGAAGAAGTAGGCGAAGACTGGAAGCGGTGTGTGGCTGTGTATGCAGATTGTATGGATGTTTGTGTGATTTGTGTAAGAATGTGTTGTGTCTGTTTTGGAGTGTCCAGTGAAACACACTGAGTGTGATTTGTGTGAGAATGTATTGTGTCTGTTTTGGAGTGTCCAGTGAAACACACTGAATTTTAGACTACTCTCTTTGTTTGTTGCTGGATAAAGGAAACATGCACTGAACCCTCCTGGTGCCCTGTGTATGGCCTATTGTGTGTCTGCCCGCTTGCAGGTGTGCATCTCCATGCATGTCTGAATGTGTGTCTCCATTGAGCACCTTGTGTATATGTGTGCAGGCGGAGGAAACACAGCATATTCATCGCGACTCTCTGCTTCTGCCTGCCTACACCATCCCTCCAACCAGTTTGCAGTCTGCAGACATTGCCTGCGAACCGCTATCTGAGTGCCAGGGCGGCCCGAAAATTGCTTTGCGGGGGGGAGGGGGGGGGGATGGCATGGGCGCCCGGCGAAGGAGTGGGGGGGGGGGGGGGGGGGGGGGCTCCAGAAATGGGCTTCCATGCCGGTCCTTTGTTTTGTGTTAGGACGGATGTTGCCACCAAAGGCGCCGGAACACAAATTTTGGCCCGGAAATTTTTTTTTCACGAAAAACATTTCCCCCATATGTGTAGTCAAAATGATCGGCGCGACGTGGGGATCATTTTGAGCCACGTATGTTGGGGTCGGACCCCCCCCCCCCCCCCGGCACGGCAGGTAGGGCAGCGCCAGCCCAAACCCCCCTCCCGGCACGGCGACCAAGGAGGGGGGGGGGGGCAAATGGGCTTCCGTGCCATCCCCCCCCCGCAAAGCAATTTTCTTCCGGCCCAGCAGCCACAGTTTAGCTCCGCTTGCCCTTAGGCAGAGTGGGCAGAGTGGATGTGCACACAAATTCCCTGGTGTAGCGACCAGGGAAAGGGCATTGTGTCAGTTATTAGTGTGGTCAGTCATGTATTAGAGTGGCCGTACACCGTAGGAGGATGGGGGGTAACCCCCCTCCCCCCTGACCCCCCGCCTCCCTCCTCCCCTTCTAATGTGTAATTGAATGGGGGGACCCGGTTCATCAGTCAGTAACTGTGTGTGTGTGTGTGTGTGAGTGACCTGTTTTTGTATGCTTCTTGTGGTTTTGTTCGGTGTCGTCCCCTGTGTCCAATCGCATTGCAGGACACACCATGCAATGTTTCTTCCCTGTTAAGAAGGCAGTGGAACTGTCACAGTTCAGGACCTGATCGCAGCAATCCTGCATTTTCGGTGTGCTGACATTTTCAGTGGGAAGACGTGAGAGGTGGCGAGGTGGCGTACAATCAGGCCCCAAAGACTGCTGCCTTTTTTTTTTTTTTTTCGAAGAAGTGGGTTCTAGCATGGCAGCAGAGGTTGTTGTGCAGAGTTGCCAATTGCTCAGAACCAGACTCTCAGTCCAGCGGTGAGGATGTTAGCAGTGTGGACACCAAGTGGCACAGATTACTCTAGCTTCTCCAATGGACAATGTGATACGTCTTCTGAGGAGAGCTCTGATGACAATTGACCCAAAGGTGAATGCACCTGAGTGGACCCTCAATGGAGCTGCATGAACCTGCATGAACCAGAATGATGCTAAATGAGGACCCAGCCTCTTGCATTGTGTTATGAATGAGGATGGTTGGCAAAAGGAGGGGAGTTTTTGGGAAAAAAATTTCTGGCCAGAATATCTAGACCATCGCTGAGCAGTGATTTGTCAGAGACAGTCAGTAGATCACTGGGCATTCGACTACTCTGGAGCTGGTTCACTTCCTGGCACTGGCACCAAAGAGCCATGCAGGCACACAGAGTGAAAAAATTGTTCTCCATTTTTCCACAGCTCATCATGAAAGTACTGAAAGTACTCGGACACCCTGGGAGGAGAGGGTCCCAGCCAACCCTCCCCTCCCCCCTCTTCTAATACATCCCTCAGCGTGGCTGAGCGGTGGGGTTCGAATCCTTTTGGAGTCGACATTTTGATGTGTGTGTGTGTCATTTGTGAACATTTGTGGACTTCCGGTCGGTACAACACAATGTGCGCACAATGAACAAGTATTGTGTGTGCAGCAACCCCTTCTCCGGTTTGCACGCAAAGGAGTTTGTGTGCAACAGTGCCGGTCTAGTGCCGGTCTGTACACCTAGGAAACTGTGTGCACCACCCCCTTGTCTAGTTGGTACAACAAGGAATTTGTGCGCACTCACCTTTTGTCCGGTCAGTGCACTAGAGCATTGGTGCACACAGAGTGTGCACCAATTCCCTTGCATACTGACGGGAAAGTGGGTTTGACTTGGTGTTTGACTTCCTTGATCAACATACCAGGCTCGTTCCTTTGGGGGATCCGAGACACAACCCCCCCCCCCCTTGCCCTCCTTTAATAGCGTGCCATGCCGTCCCATATGGACGTGCTGGGCAACGAGGAAGCGGACCGACTGTCCAATGTGGGACATTTGTCCCGGCCGCACTACCCCACGAAGGCCACACTAGCGCTGCAAATCATCTGCTACTGAGCAACCCCAAAGGCCGAAAAGGCGAAAACCAACATACACTTTATACCCCGATCGTGTCATTTTTTGCTGTTTTGTCATCCGATTCACTCGCTGTACCACCTGGAGACACACATGCACTTTGGCGGGAACTACGCAGATTATGCTGGACGACCCACTGCATAGTGATGGTAGCAGCAGCAGCTATTCTACAGACTGTTTGTGCGATGCCCACAGCAATGCCTCTTCTGACAGATAGGATTAGCAATGTTCCAAAGGGCCTAAGTCTAGCCCATGCTTTGATTTTTTTGAAACTCTCTTTTCTGAGCGCACACACAACACACACCCAATAGTCTAGGAACTCAGCGACTGTATGGCTGAATGAGTGCTAGTGTATACCGACAGATCCTGAGCAGGACAATGGTACAGTATGCTGACAGTCCATCTTCTTATTCTTAATTTGTCCTCTTACTGTTGTTGTTGTTGTTGTTGTAAAGCACACACCCAAAGAAGCTTTGGAACCACCACTATGAACAATGCCAAAGGCACAATCTGCCGACAGTTCTTTTTATCAGCGCGCAATGCTGAGCTGCTTGCCATACTTTTCAGCCATCAGCCCATTAACCACTGAGACACAAGGGGCTCCCACAGTGCAGCTTGCAGTGCATCTTTGGTGCACAATCAGTATTGCAGTGTGCATATGTGCACAGCCATAACCTCTCTTCTGCAGAGAGCAATAGTATCAACACATCATGTGTGTGCACCCCTAAATACCATTTTATCGGACACGTACTCCAAATGGCTGTTGAATAAGGATGCTTTCGTCTTATTGTAAGTTGTGGTGTTTCTCATTTCTAGAGGAAGTATTCCAAGCATGCAGCGCATTCAGCACCTGCAGCATATTGACGGCATATGACAGGGGACCCCACATATACTTGTGAAGGAAAGCAGAACAATAATAGCCAATGTGGCTGCGAGAGAGTGCGAATCACAAAAAGGCACTGGTCTCCAAAACACCTCGTCAGAGCAAACAATCAAAACAAGGAAGATATCATGTTATTATGTAGGCAAACAGACATACACATATGCATGCATAGACCTACGTGTATACACACACACACACACACACACACACACACACACACACACATGCACATACATGGACAAGGCAGAAGGAGCAGGAGGAGAGGCAACTAGGATCCAAGCCACATAACAACAACCCAATGGTGCTAGCACGGCTGCATTGGCCACCCAATGTACCAGTGTTTTGTACTATGTGGTACCAAAAATTGATTGCATATTTGTGAAATTGCCCAAGGTGTGAGGATGGGTAATTGGTTTAATGTGCATGGGCCTAGTGGCTGTTTAGTCTTGTTGTTGGTTTTGGTGATTTTGGGTTATAGGAGAGGCATTCCCGGCAGGTGGTGTGCAAGAGTAGCTTCCACTAATTACCTTTCTGGTCTTGAGCTATTAATGTCCCAATGATACATGTGGGTTGCGCATAACCTAACCATGGCTTTCTAGAAAGGAGAGACTACAGCCCTGCCTCACTGTGCAAAGAAAGGTCGGGAATCACACACTTCTACTCTGTTTTTGGAGGAGGAGTTCTCCTCCCTTGGCAAGCAAAAACACAATGGTGCCCCTTACCTCATACCCCAAGGAGAAACGGCTTGCCCACCACGGTTCGTTCTAAGTGAGGCAGCATTTGGTATGTTATTGTGATTCATATGCATGTCTAAGAATGATGCACATCGTTGCACTGCCAGGCTCTTGTGCACACAGTACCACAAGCGATTTTTTATCATATTACAACACGCTAGAAACCACGCATAATGCAGAGTGGTTCTACCAGTGCACAGCAAGCACATGGCTTGTCCTTACACCCGACCGTAGCCCCACATCCTACCAAACCTACTTGGGTAAGCAACAACTTCCCCTTCGATTCTTTGGCATTGCAAGTCACTCCTCATTCTGTCATTGGGAAGAATCAAAAAGGCTACATGACCCTACTCTCGCTACCGGCGGGTCCGCAAAGTGGTGAGAAAAGGAAACCAGCCCATTGCGTTGTGACACTATAGAAGCACACACTCACAAACACACTCACTCAGACTAAAAAACGAAGTCTATGTAGCACCTCGTTTTGCGAAATCAATTGCACATAAATGACCGCATAATCCTCGCCATTTTGGGGTCTCCAATATGGAGAGGAGCATAAGCCCTACCGTGTGGGGTTTGCAAAGTTGGAGAGGAAGAAAAATGGCAACATAGCCCCTGCCATCTCAAGGAATCTACAACAGAGTGGAATGGGCGCATGACCACTTAATCTCAAAATAAAAGGTTCAAAGAGCAACATCCAGCCAAACAACATAACAATGACATTAAAGGAGGCGCAATCATGAATCCACTGCAATAGCTCTAATGTCATTGAAATGCTATGTACAGGCGGCATACCACTATGGACAGAAATCGTATAGTACATATGTTGCCATGGTCATTTAGCTGCGGGCGTCATGTGAAGAGCGACATCCCTATCATATACTCACTGTCTGGGTGATGCTATGATCGCCAATTCCTGGGCTGACAAATACCGGCCCAGATCTGGCTTCTCCTTCTATTTGTGTGTGTGTGTGTTTGTCGGGCGTTGATGTGTCCGCATCGTGTTGTGTGTATGTGCTTGACAAACAGGTGTGTGTGTGTGTGTGTGAAAGATTGGCATGCGTACTTAAATGTGTGCTTTCACGCGTACATATCTGTGTATGTGCATGCAAGTGTTTGTGTTTTTCTGGATATTGCTGTGGGGCTCAAGAGATGTACTTTTCTGGACATCTGCTCAGAGCTACACTCAATACACACATCCACAAACATATTCCTCAGTCTTCATGATGCGATGGTGGAGAAGTGGAATGATTCGCCTGAGTCTCAGGCTGAACAATTCGACGCCATTAGCGAAACGTTGCCAGAATTCATGTACATGCTGGAAACCCGCATCACACAGAACGACTCCCGCTATTTTGTGCAGCGCCAGCTTTACCGGTGTGTCTTGCCCACAAATTGTGCCAGTCCGACCTCTTTGTTTGGAAGGAATACTGGTGTGCAGTCACCGGTCGCTTACCCAGCCAGGCATCGTTTATAAGAGCTATTTTGCAAGGGGGGGGGGTCTGGGTGGGTGGGTCTTCAGCCGGGTGGGTGGGTCTAAAGCTCTGGACCCCCACCCCTCTTATAGTTCCGAGGGTTTCCTGGGTTGGGCTCCTGCCACACCTTCTTTCTTTGGTCACAGGAGCCTTGTCTGGCTGTTTGCTGGTGCCCTTTTCTGCTTTGTCGTTGTGCAGGTGGCAGGTGTGCAGGTGGCAATTTTTCAGATGGCGGACTTTTTTTTTGATAACATCTGAAACCTGTGGACCTTTTGTTGCACAAAGCTATCAGAGCTGGTTCGTAGCCCAGTTGTCAAGGTACTTGACTGCAGTTCCAATGTTACCTGGCTTAAACCCTGGTATTGTAAGGTTTTTGGTGTGTCACCCTTTGGGGTTGCCTAACCCGGGAGAGCGCCTTGGCTTCAATTTGGTTCACAAAAAAATGCTCCCCACAGATTTATAAGAGGGGGGGGGGTCTGGGTGGGTTAAAAGTCGGGTGGGTGGGTCCAAAGTTGGGTGGGTGGGTCTTGTCCAAAACACCCCA